>CM055066.1:18360735-18577301 GCA_029204045.2 Tillandsia leiboldiana
CTGGTTAGTAAAGTTGATTCCTGACCTATTCACATTCAATGTTATTCGGTAGCATCTGGTGTGCTGAGCGTACAGTTGGTTCAGTTATGTCGCCTGCGTTATGCAGGGGGTTATCTTCGGTCGAGCTTTATCAGTTCGCCCTCGGTGTACGGTATGGTTGGACTCCTATTTTTGGTAACCTAGTTTATCTTGAGCCTGTCTGCCTTTGGTTGCAATATATATTACTGTTAGTTGCTTTGACTGATTGGCCATTTCGTAGTTCACTCCTATGCTTGATTATTATATTGATCTACCAATGCTGAGGCCTGCCCTTCCTTTGTTCAGTTATTGCTACGTTATACCTGCTTTATGCCTGATTATGATCTTCTTTAGTGATCTTACCATATCTGCTGATTAGTTGTTTCCAGTGGTTATATTATTGCTCTACATATTGCCATGCCTGTTTGGTCCATCTGATAGTTGAGCTTGCTTCCTTGTTGTTCGCCTGTTATGCTGCTAAATACAATGATCTTCTAAATAGATATTTTTACCAAGCCTTGTAGGGTAGCCGGAGTCTGGTTCTTGTTTGATAGCAGGGCAAGCTCTACGACGGAGTTTTGGGACCCAAAAACCTATTGTTTTCAAAAGTTTTCTTAAAAACATGTGTGTAGTTGTATAGGGGTTATGTCTGTCTGAGTTGTTTGTTAGATGTTGAGCTACGCCTGTTATCAGTTCTATTCTGCCTTACATGATTATCATTGTACCTCTGGTATTTATATTGTCTTATCTTGGAACATTTCCATGTTGGATTGGTGAGCTTGCTGTCCTGCTGATCAAATGATACACTGCTGAACACATAGATTTATTTAACTGATGTTTTACTGAACTTCGTAGGGTCGCCGGAGTCTGTTCTTGTTTGATAGGACAAAGGCAACTGCCTGCGAGGTTTAGACCTAAAACCCAAGCTTCGTAGTGTCGCCTGAGTCTGTTCTTGTTTGATAGGACGAGGGCAATGCTCTTCGGATGTTTGGATTTTTCAAAATAGTTTGCTTAAAAAATTGTTTAGTTTTGTATCGCTTTGTTGGTCTGCATGATTGAGTGTTGAGTTTTTCGGTCGAGCTATTGCTGAGTTGAGATTTGCCTTGGTCTTGCATATGAGTTGAGATTCAGTTGATTTTGCCCTTACAATCGCCATGGGGATTCCCGGGTTGTTGCCGATTACCCGATCAGTGGACCGAGAGCTTAGTCATTTGCATTATGATCGCCCGCACCGTTGTTCTTCACGTACACTAGCGGCTTGATCCCCCGTAGCAGTGTACTTTAACCCCCACCGGTAAAGTGGGTAGCTGTGGCAACCCGTGACCCTTGTGAAGGGATGTCAACCAGGTTGTGCCAAGTGTGGAAGCCTTGCCTGAGGTCTTTTGAAGGCCAATATGGTAGCTTGTGATTGGGTCTTTGTGTTTTCATTTATTTGATGCATGTGGTGTTAAGTTGCTGTTACATGCCTCCCTTGATTCTTTGATCTGGCTTCTAGTAGTTATCTACTTGATATGATCTTTGTGATGCCTTTGATTATAGTTTCATTGTTATCTTGCTGATTGTCCTACTCCTTGATGCGTTGATTATCCTGATACATGTTTGTCCTATTTAAATTCTGCTAAAGTATCTCCCTATTCTTGTACCGATTATAAGTTTTGCTTTCTTTACAAGCACCAGTTATATATCTGCATATCCTAGCTGTGATTATATAGCTGTTGATCTTCATATTGACTATCGATTATTATCTAACCCTGATTATTACTATCCTCTATATTGTATACCAGTAGGTACGATCTGCTATTTCTCGGCTCGTCGTGCCCACTGGGATACACTCCGGTGTATCTCACACACCTCGGGTGACTGTTTTTTCAGGCCGAGCGGGTGCTGGGATGTCGGACGTGTTGGTGAGATTCCGTGTTAGATGTTGACCCTGGACAGCCGAAAGTTCATGTATTATTTGATATTAAGGAAAGAGTAGTAATTCAGATGTAAATAATTGTAAAGTTAATTGTAACTTTTGCTTGTAGTTGTACTTAGTTAGTACTCTGATGTTGTTGCCAAGCTAGCCGTGCATATATAGAAAAAGGCTCAATTCCAAAGGGGATTGGGACTCTTCTATATATGTGGCGGTCTGTCATTGCCCTGGCTGTTTTTGCAACTCTGTTTTTTTTTTTTAAAAAAAAAAAAAAAAAAAAAAAATTTATACACTGGTTTTTGAACTCGGGCGTGACACTACTGCAATCCGGATCGCCGATCTCCGATCCGGATCGTCGTCATGTAAAAACCCAGAAAAGGTTAGTTTTTGATCCATATCTTCTTCCAAGGGTTTCTAACCTATAAATAGACCCTATGATTCTCTTTTTCTAGGGTTAGTCCCAAAAAGAGGCCGTCAATCCAAATAGCCGTCATTATAAAATATAATCTTATATACGGCCTAAGATCCACATATAGAGAAGAAAGGAAATACTAGATTTAATCTTATGTTTCTTCGTCTATATTGATTGATTTGATTCTAGTTTTCATACTCACATTTTGAGTTGAATCAAATCAATGAATACTTAAATGGTATTTCCGATCTATTTCTAATCTAAGTATTCGGCGGATCATCACCACTCAAAACAACGATTTACCCCAAAATCGGCACGTGGACTCGCGTGGCCTTGTGGATTCAAGGTGTGACCGCTCTCGTGGATCGGAGTGAGGTACGTTCGTGGATTCGAAGCGTGCTATTGGGTGAAGACCGTGGATTCGGTCGGACGTCGTGGACTCGACGTTGGATGCCGTGGATTCGGCGTTGGACGCACAGCTCGTGGATTCGAGAAGCGTCGTGGAGCGAGCGGAGAAGATCAACTAGGAGCGTATGGAAAAGGTTGAGTCGTCTGTGAGTACGGTATATCACCTTGTACGTGTTAATTCTAGTGGATTTCACCGGTGTTATCGGTCCCGTGGGTTTTTACTCCGGTTTGGAGTTTTCCACGTAAAAATCTCTGCGTGTTATTTATTTTTCCGCATTGGGTTTTTTATATCGCACAAGATTTTGAGTGTTATGGTTTACACCTATTCACCCCCCCTCTAGGTGTTTTTTCCCCTATTTAGATCCTATTATTCATATAACCCAACAACATGAGATGATTCCTGCATATCAGATAAGCTTGAAGAACCATTAGATGCATCATTAATATTGGAAGTATTATCATGAGAAGATGCACTTACAGGAGTATCATCATCAAGAGAGATATCAGGGCTAGATTTATCAGATGCAAAGTGGAAAGCTTCATCTACTTTAACATTTATAGATTCTACGATCGTCTTAGATTCCAAGTTAAATACCCGATATGCTCTACTATTTGTAGAATACCCCAAGAAAATCCCTTCGTCAACTTCGAGAGTCAAACTTTCCAAGATTTTCACGGTCACGTAAAATGTAACACCGACTCCCGAAGATGCGAAAATATTTGATGTTGGGGTTTTCTACCACACCACAGTTCATATGGTTGTATTTAACGTTCCCGGGCGCAAATAAAAACTCTATTAATAACATAGATTGCAGTGTTCACAGCTTCAGCCCAAAAATGTAGCGGTAATTCCGGCTGTGAAGCATAACACGTGCCATCTCTTGAACAACCCTATTTCTGCGCTCGACAACACCATTCGGTTGAGGTGTATAGGGTGTTCAGAATTCATGCTTAATACCGTTGGAAGTGCAAAAAATTAATGAATTTAGAATTTATGAATTCTCCACCTCTATCACTTCTAACACGAATGATCTTTTCATTCTTTTCAATCATAATACGAAGGCAAATCTCGTGAAAAGAATCAAAGTATCAGCTTTCTCTTTTAAAAATGCTACCTAAGAATACCGAGAGAAATCATCAACCAATAAGAAAATATACCATTTACCTCCCAAGGATGGTTGATGTGTCGGCCCCATAAGATCCATATGCAATAATTCCAAGGGTCGTTTGGTACCGACGTGATTCAAGTTCTTGTGTGCAGTCCTAGATTGTTTTTCCTTTTGACAACCACCACACACACGTTTTGATTAAGTGAAAGTTTAGGAACCCCTTGACCACGTCTTTGTTCGAAATTCTAACAAGTTCCTTAAAATTTATGTGTCCTAGCCTTTCATGCCAAGTGTTTCATTATTCAAAGAGGCTAAGTTACAATTTTCAGAAATTTTATTGGGAACAACATAACAATTGTTTTCAGATCTAACCCCTTTTAAAAAGAAAACATGATCCTTATCAGTTACAATGCATTCAACAGATGAAAAATTAACAGAAAAAACCATTGTCGCAAAGGTGACTGATACTAATGAGGTTAGTCTTAAGCCCATCAACAAATAACACATTATTCAGAATCGGGCCATCTGGAATAGCTACTGTTCCTCTTCCAACAATTTTGGAAGAATGACCGTCTCCGAAAACCACAAGTCCTCCGGAGATTTTCTCAAAATTTTGAAAGCAGTTTTTGTCACCGGTCATGTGACGGGAACAGCCGCTATCCAGATACCAAGACGAATTATCATAAGCATGCAAGGAAATATTTGTAACAAGACAAGGGAAAACTTCACCTTTGCGTACCCAAACCTTTCGAGTTTTGGTGTACGTCGGAAATGATTGTGAGGTTGATACCTTTGGTGAAAGCGTCTTGTTTGATCCGTCGCTTTTCCTTAACGTCATCGTCTTGTTTGATGAACTACCGAGGCTCTTTTCCTTCAAAGAATTTGCATTTGATTTCCGAGGAATCACCCTTTTGGTAGTCGTTGCAAGAAGTGCTTGAGTTGACCGTTTGGCTCCCATCTTGCAATTTCTCCTTATGTGCCCTGCAAAATTACAACAAAAACATACCTTAGTGCTTGACGATTCCGAGGAGGGTGAAGTAGGCTTGTTGTCGTTGCTTGTCGTGAATTCCGTGTCGGAGGAGGAGATACCGACTGAGGCACAAAAACTGTCCCAACCGAACTAAAATTGTCTTCATTCGATTGTATCCGAGGCCGAACTTGTTTGATTGACCAAGACCAAGAAGCTTATCCAACTTACTCCTTCCTGATGAAAATCGCTGTAGGTCATCCTTGAGTTGGAGAATGGTCTCTGTCATTTCCCAATTTTTCCTGTCGAGCCTCGCCGTTGAGCTTCAAGAAGTAATTTGCTTTGTTCACCATATCTATATAATTCTTCTCAGAGTTGCTCATTGGACTCTTGAAGGGAAACATTTGCTTTTATCAGATTATCCCTTTCCACTTCAAGATCGGTCGAGAGAGAAGTTACCCTTTTTACTTCTTCTTCGAGATCCTGCAATCTCCCTCTCAACCCCCTTGTTTTGCTTAGCCAGTTTCTTTGAATCCTTTAAAAGTCTGTGGTAGGCTAGAGCAAAATCTTCACCTTTCGAATCATCCGATTCATTGTCCGTTGCATTCTTTTCAACAGTGGAGTTGGACAATGACTCGGATGCACTTGCCATTAAGCACATGAAGGGTGAAGATGTGGACGCGTGGAATGCTGTTGCGTTGTCTTCTTCATCACTTGACGATGACTCATTTGACGATGAGGTGTCATCCCAAGTGACGGCTTGCATCGCCTTCTTCTTGGACGGATTCTTATTTGGGCATTCCGTTGAGATATGGCCGTATCCTCGGCACTTGAAGCATTGGACTTGTCCTTCTGTGCTTTTCTTATCCTTAGAAAAACCCTCTTGCTTTCTTGACTTGTAACTTGAAGAACCTTTGCCTTTCTTCTACTTTCCGAAGGATGGAGTTTTGCTTGAATTACCCCTTCGAAAATTTCGGCGAAACTTCCTTGTCAAGAGAGCGAGCTGCTTCTCAAGTCCTCCATAGATAGGTTCTCGTCATCGCCTGAGGATGATGAATCCGCGTCTTCTTCTTTTGTTGTTTTCAAAGTATAACCTGAAGACTTAGAAGAGGATGCCTTTCCCGAAGAATAGTCAGTAGTAAAATGTCATTTCATAAGTTTGTAAAGAACCAACTAATTCTTCTACACGGATTTCGTCCGGGTGTTTAATAGTTTCAATGGCTGTAACCTTGGAACGAAATCTTTCAGGAAGAGTTCTTAATATTTTTCTTACAATTTTAAATTCTGGAATCTTCTCTCCCAAGTTAGCACATGAGTTTACGATGTCTTGCAATCGTGTGTAATAGTCTGTGAACGATTCATTTTCTGCCATGAAAATAGAGTCAAACTTGCTTGTAAGCATTTGCAGTTTCTGAATCTTCACAAGGTTAGTTCCCTCATGCGTAACTTGAAGAACATCCCAGATTTCTTTCGCAGTCTCACATGCCGAGACGCGAGAGAACTCTGTTTGTGATAAGGCATTAAATAAAGCATTAATTCCCTTGCCATTGTAAGAAGATATATCAATCTCTTCCTTGGTCCATTTCGACCTAGGTTTGATGGTGCGAACGTCACCAATAATTTCAGTTGGATTAGTCCATCCTAATTCAATTGATTGCCACACCCGTTCGTCGATGGAAATTAAAAAGGCTTTCATCCGTACTTTCCAGTACGCATAATTTGTTCCATCGAAGAACGGAGGTCTGTTGATGTTTCCACCTTCAACCATTGTTTACAACCCTATTCCCGCTCTGATACCACTTGTTGGGTTATGTATAATTGGATCTAAATAGGGAAAAAAACACCTAGAGGGGGGTGAATAGGTGTAAACAATAAACACTCAAAAATCTTTGCGATATAAAACCCAATGCGGAAAAATAAATAACACGCAGAGATTTTTACGTGGAAAACTCCAAACCGGAGTAAAAAACCACGGGACCGATAACACGGTGAAATCCACTAGAATTAAACACGTACAAGGTGATATACCGTACTCACAGACGACTCAACCTTTTCCATACGCTCCTAGTTGATCTTCTCCGCTCGCTCCACGACGCTTCTCGAATCCACGATGTGCGTCCAACGCCGAATCCACGGCGTCCAACGTCGAGTCCACGACGTCCGACCGAATCCACGGTCTTCACCCAGTAGCACGCTTCGAATCCACGAACGTACCTCGCTCCGAATCCACGAGAGCGGTAGCACCTTGAATCCACAAGGCCACGCGAGTCCACGCGCCGATTTTGGGGTAAATCGTTATTTTTGGGTGGTGATGATCCGCCGAATACTTAGATTAGAAATAGATCGGAAATACCATCTAAGTATTCATTGATTTGATTCAACTCAAAATATGAGTATGAAAACCTAGAATCAAATCAATCAATATAGATGAAGAAACATAAGATAGAATCCATGATTTCTTTTCTTCTCTATATGTGGATCTTAGGCCGTATAAAAGATGACGGCTACTTTTTCTATTATGTGGATTAGCCCTAGAAAAAGAATCATAGGGTCTATTTATAGGTTAGAAACCCTTGGAAAAAGATAAGGATCAAAAACTATCCTTTTCTGGAATTTTTACATGACGACGATCCGGATCGGAGATCGGCGATCCGGATTGTAGTAGCGAGAAAAACAGATTCCAGAAAAACGAAGGTTCGGGATCCGGATCGAAGTGCTTGATCCGGATCGTTCATACAGTTCACCAAACATCAACGTTCGGGATCCGGATTGCAAAGCCTGATCCGGATCGCTCAAATAAAATGGTAAACCCAGTGTTCGGGATCCGGATCAAGGGAAGCTACGATCCGGATTGAATTGATGTATGAACGAACCACCTTCGGGATCCGGATTGCAAAGCCTGATCCGGATCCTGAACATGTCCCATGTCCAGTTTTTGATAATTATGCAATTACAAGTTCATCCAAGTGTTTCTACACTATAAGAAGTATTCGGATCACCAAAGATATTAAGTTCAACATACCTGATCCTTTTGAATTCTTCTTTCTTGAGATTGAGTTATATGATCCAACCTTCTTTACCTTCAATCTTCAAGACTTAACCGAATTCATAAAATACGCCAACTTAAATTCCGTAACAGCAGGCACCACTGATTGAGCAGATGAGGCGACTTCAGATTGAGGTGGTATCCCCTGGGGTCTCTGCTAGACTTATGTCTATGGTCTTGCAGCCCACTCTGTTGGACAGGATCAGGGAGACGCAGAGTGAGGACCCCCACTTAGAGAGGATTAGATCACAGATTCAGGTAGATCCGATAGGGGATTTTACTGTGGATAGCTCGGGAGTATTGCGGTACAGGGACCGAGTGTGTGTGCCTTCGGATCTAGATATCAGAGACCAGATTTTGAGGGAGGCCCATTATACGCCTTATACCATTCATCCTGGTGGTACTAAGATGTATAAGGACCTCAAGGCACATTTTTGGTGGTCCGGAATGAAGCGGGACATTGGAAGATTCGTGGCTCATTGTTTAACTTGCCAGCAAGTGAAAGCGGAGCACCGAGTTCCTGCTGGCAAGTTACAGAGTCTTCCAATTTCCGAGTGGAAATGGTACCACATTACTATGGATTTTGTTACAGGGCTGCCGAGAGCGCAGAGTGGAGCCGATGCGGTCTGGGTTATAGTTGATAGACTCACCAAGTCTGCACATTTCCTGCCTGTTCAGATGACTTGGTCTTTGGAGCGTCTGGCTCAGTTATATTTGGACGAGATAGTGAGGCTACATGGGGTACCAGCGTCGATCATATCAGATCGGGACCCGAGGTTTGTGTCACGCTTTTGGGGGAGTATACAGTCAGCCTTGGGGACCCAGCTCAGGTTTAGCACTGCTTTCCACCCACAGACTGATGGCCAGTCCGAGCTCACCATACAGACCCTCGAGGATATGTTGAGAGCGTGCGTTATGGATTTTGGAGGAGGGTGGTACCGACACTTACCTTTGGTTGAGTTTGCGTACAACAACAGCTATCAGGCGAGCATTCAGATGGCTCCGTTTGAGGCGTTGTATGGACGCAAGTGTCGGTCACCCTTGTATTGGAGTGATGTGGGTGAGAGGAGGACTTTGGGACCGGATTTATTGTTGGAGGCGGAAGAGAAGGTCAGAGTTGTTCGCCGACACCTTGAGACAGCCCAGAGTCGTCAGAGGAGCTACGCAGATACTCGGCGGCGAGACCTAGAGTTTCAGATTGGTGATCACGTCTTCTTGAAGGTCTCGCCTTCGAAAGGGGTCCGAAGATTTGGAGTGCGTGGGAAGCTTAGTCCCCGCTTTGTTGGACCCTTTGAGGTACTTGATAGGGTAGGCCCCGTGGCTTATAGAGTTGCTCTTCCTCCGCGCTTAGCAGGTGTGCACGATGTTTTCCACGTCTCAGCTCTGAGGAGATATGTGTTTGATCCATCGCACGTGATTGACTTCACTTCTCTGGAGATCGGCGAGGACATGGTGTACGAGGAGCGCCCGTTGCGAATTCTTGCTCGCGAGGTGAGGGAATTACGCAACCGGGCCATTCCTTATGTGAAGATCTTGTGGAGCAATCACGAGGAGCGAGAGGCTACCTGGGAGTTGGAGTCAGAGATGAGAGCTGCCTACTCTTTTCTGTTCGAGACTACTGATTGAGGTACGCCTGTCTTACTATACTTTGTTTCGGGGACGAAACTTCCTTTTAGTGGGGGAGGATGTGGGACCCTCGAACCCCATGCGGCGTTCTTCCGATGAATCCACTATTAGAACACCTGGTGTTGGTGTATCTGGCCCATGGTGCATCAATGGGATGTCACAGATGGACCCTGTAGGGTTTTATTAGCTGTGTTGGCTTTCGGCTGGGTTTGCCAAAATTTTGAAAAGGAATTAGGCCAAACAGACGTCGGAAATGGATTCAGCACGGAAAAACGCTTGAAAACGGCTATTTGCTTGTTAAATTCTGAGTCCGGATGCCCAAAAACGGACTCCCGGAAGTTTTACTGGATTTTCGGTGCATGGGGGTGCTGTGGACCGGCGGGGGTGCCACGTGGCAGCCGCTGATTGGGCGGTGCACGCGGCCCGGTCCACGGAGCGACTTGGAGAGGCCCGGGGTGCACGGCTGGAGGCGTGGACCGGCGGGAATCCACGTGGCAGCACGGGATTGGTCGGTCCACACGGCGCGGTCCACTGAGTGTTGGCGCGGGTGCATGGGCCGGCGCAGTGGACACGTGGCAGCTCGCTATTAGCGGGCGTAGTGTGCGTGGTCCACGGGGACTCGCGGCCTGACGCATGGACCAGGGCGCGCCACGTGGCGGCCTGCGAGTGGCCGGCTCACGCGCGCGCGGTCCACGCAGCGCGCGCGCCGGGCAGGTGCCGTACAGGGCGTGCAGGCGGGCAGGTGGGGGCAGGTGAGCTGCTCCACCCACCCCGCTGACCGGGCAGGGGACACGCGGCGCTTCCCGGCGGGGCTTGCACGGCTGTCCGGTGTTCGGGGGACACGTGTCAAGTCCCAGGGCGGGTCGGACCAAGCAGGCGTCCGGCTGGATCCCGTGTGCGGGCTGGGCCGGGCCGGGCCGCACTGTGCGCGCCCGAAACCGGGCTGGGCCGCACTGTAGCCGCCCGAATCTGGGACAATTTCGGTATTAATCGAATTGTTTCTTTTGGCCTATAAAAGGAGCCCGAACTGCATTCTTGAGCCGTTTTCTCCTCTTTTCAGGCTTCAAACCCCGAGCTCCCTTCTTGACAATTGTTCTTCTTCAAGTGTTGCTTCCACCTGCAGAGTTTTGGGTTTTTTCGGGGCACGCATCCCGAGGTTACAGATTTTATGGCGCGGTGCGACGTTCCTTTTCCGGTGATCTTCTTCGTCGCAGTTCAGTGTTGGAACTCCCCTGGGCTACCCCGACCTTCGATTTTGGAGATTCTTGCGGCGACTTACTCCAGAGAGGTAGGGCTTCATCTTTCGTATTGATCGCGCTCTCCCATTCCAAGTTTTTGGCACGGATCCCGAGGTGCCTTGTGACCCCTTTTTCCTGTCTGGTTTTAGGGACAGCATTGGAGTGTTTTAGCAATATCTTTGCGTACGAGCGTCGGATTGAGGCGTGCTTATACAAATTTTTCATCTACAGATCACAAGGAACAAGCTCGTATTTTTCTTGGATTTTTTCCAGAGTTTCTATTGGAGGTGAAAATTCCGTTTTTCCTGTATTCAGTGCTACAGTTTTGGTGCAGAAATCTTTCGAGTACACCGCCTTGCCGAATTTGTATCTTGACCTTCGGAACTCGGATTTGAGCGTGCAGGGTACCGTTTCGAAGATATCGATGCGAGGATCGCTGTGATATTTTTATTGGAATTTTTTGAGCGTTTTCAGAAGGTGAAAAAGGGACATCTTTGGGACTGAAATTTTGTGTATGTTTTTATGGGCAGTTTTGGAATTGATGTGTATTTGTGGACTTTGTGTTGTACCCAGGAGAGTTACGAGTGTTGCTGGATCCTTTGGAGTAGGAGATTTGGATTTCCTGGTATTTTCAGCTATACGATCCCGGACAGTTAGCACGTTCAGGTGGGTGACCTTGCTTGCAAAATCTATGGACTGCGTGCTAATTCTATGATTGTAGGACCATGCATGTTAGTAATTGGACTTGTTATCTTGTGAGAACTGAATGTTAGTATATTATCACGTGGGAACTGAACACTAGTACCCCTGTGTATTAGTCGGTGGACCTGGTGACTTTTTGTGATTCCTACATTATATTTAAATATTAAATCTTGGAACTTGACCTAGCACCCCTGTCATATGTATCTTGTTCAGCCAGACCGTAGAAAACTTCAACTTGGGCTAGGTTTCTTTATTTGTTCTAGACATTCCCACATCACGGTATTATACTTGTCATTCTGGACTTAGCTTTTCTCGCCCGGGTTGCGGGCTGAGGGTCGGGTGGTTGTGGGATGCTTTTGCACTCGTGTCTGGGGACCGAGTGGAGTTGATAGCAGTCTGTAGATTCGGTTTCTTTGGGAAAGTGATAGTGATGGTGGATCTGAGTTCTTGGGAACTGTCTGGGTGACAGTGAATCTCAGCTGTGTAGATTCCAGCCAGTGAGTGAGACAGTGATTTGTTGAGTCGGGTGGGATAGCACCAGATTATCGACTCGAGTTATTGTTTCGGCAACCGCGAACTGTGGGCGGTTGGACCGACTAGTGTTATGCATCAGTTGGGACTGGGTTTTTGCATTGTGGATTGAGTGAGTCTCCACCTTGAGCATAGCGTCGACTTTTATCTGATTTACTGAGATATTCAGCAGAGCAGTTGGACTTGGGCCACATTTTGACTCGAGCGGGTCGCTCCCCTCGAGTGTCCCTCTGGAGTAGGCGAGACCGGGTTGTCGTACCGGCGTTGAGTTGAGCTTTTACCGGGTTGTCGTACCAGTGTTGAGTTGAGCTTTTGCCGGGTTGTTGTACCGGCGTGAGTATTGAGTTCCTCTTTCCCGACTTGTCGACGCATTTGTCCCCCTAGCATATTGTTCTTCCTGTTCCAATCGTAGAGCATCTAGATAGAGGCATTATAGCTGTAGACTTTACTTCTCCAGTTTTTCCTTACAGCACTGCATATTTTATTCTATGCCTCTAGTAGACTTGGTGGGCAGACCGTCGGGCTTGTTGGCGGCACCCACTGAGAACTACTGTGGGATGTAGTTCTCACACCCGTCGTGGCGTCTTTTCCCCAGGGAATTCTGCTCCAGTTCCTGCAGCTCCAGTTGCTGATCCCGCTCCTTCAGACCGAGGTAAGGGAGTCGCGAGATAGATCCCTTCCCATCAGCTTCAGAGTAGCGAGAGTAGATGTACCCCCTTACTACTTTTGGGTGTGTTGTGGAGTGACTTTTGTAGTGAGGGATCGAGTTGTACTTTCCTTTTTCTGCTGAGTTGAGAGACACTTGTATCTGGTGAGGTTGGTTTGTATACTTGGGAGGTGTAGTTGTATTATTTTATGTCTTTTACTTCAGCTTTTACTATTTCAGCTCTGATATCTGCTAGATTAGAGATTCTTTTGCAGGTTAGTCGCTACGTCTATACGGGGCTTCTCGTATGGGCGGCGGATCTGTTGGCGAGCCCGGAGGACAGTATCGACCCCGGGGCGTGACAGCGCGTCACCTGTGGGCGGGGTCGACCTCGGGGCGTGACAGCGCGTCACCTGCAGGCGGGGCCCCGCTCGGCATCTGCCCGCGAAGGCGCCGCTGCCTGCGGGCAGCGCCCCGCGCGACAGCAAGTCGCGCGGGTACACGCCGCCTGCGGGCGGCGCCCCGCGCTGCACAAGGCCGCGCAGCGCACGCCACCTACGGGCGGCACCCCGCACGGGACTTGCCCGCGCGGGCGCTGCTGCCTGCGGACGGCGCCCCGCGCGACAACAAGTCGGGCGGGCACGCGTCACCTGCGGGCGGCTCCCCGCTCGGCAGCAGGCCGCGCGGGCGCTCGCCGCCTGCGGGCAATGCTGCATGCGGGCGGCGCCCCGCGAGGCACAAGGCCGCTCGGCGCACGCCGCCTGCGGGCGGCAGGCCACGCGGGCGCTCGCCGCCTGCGGGCAGCACCCCGCGCGGCACAAGGCCGCGCGGCGCGGGCCGCCTGCGGGCAGCGCCGCGCGCAGCACAAAGCCGCGTGGGCGGCGCCCCGCGCGGGCGCGCGTCGCCTGCTGGCAGCGCCCAGCGCGGGCGCGCGCCGCCTGCTGGCAGCGCCCAGCGCGGGCGCGCGCCGCCTGCAGGCAGCGCCCCGCGCGGGCGCGCACCGCCTGCTGGCAGCGCCCCGTGCGGCACAAGGCCGCGTGGCGCGCGCTGCCTGCGGGTGGCACCCCGCGCGGCAGAAGGCCGCTCGAGCCCGGTGTCTCCGATAATTCTCGCGCGGTTCCGTCCCGCGTGGCGGCGGTGGCGGTTCGCCCGGGCGCTGCGGCGGCGACGCGACGCCGACGAAACCACGACGCCAACGACAACGACGGAAACACAAAAATAAAAGCCACATACCTTGATCAACCGGAGAAGACGACCCGATCTCGCCCGTTGCGGTGGCGGGAAATCCGGATCCACCCTCCGACGACGGTGACGTCTCGTTTCCGGCTTCCGGCACGTTGATCGAAGGAGGTGGAAGATCCACTCTCTTTTCTCTCTTTTCTATCTCCGAACTAGGGTTTCGTTTTGGTCTTCGGCACGCACAAGAGGGAAGGGTTTGAGGAGGCGATCTTTTAAAAACTAGTGTTTTTTTTTTCCTTCCGGTATACGGGGTATAAATATATCTTATAATTAATTTAATTCTTTTATTTTTTTCCTTTTTCACATGTACGTAATAAGGAAAAATCCCCATATCCTGTATTCTAAGGATATTCTTAATTTTAGTTACAAGAGATAAAAATTGCCATCTCCTCGAAAAGCGTGCCAAACTCTTAGCACGGATTTCAGTGCCCACTATGGATTCCGCGACCTTCAAAACCCCATTTCAGATCCGATCACAGTGCAGTTCACCATTTTTCGGGCTCAATCATAGAAAAATACCCGCACAGTGCAACGATCGACTTAAGAAAACTTGATAACCTAAGCCCCTTAACAACCAATTTATCCTGAAAGGGATTAAAGACAAACAGGATAGGTCATGACATTACAACTTTACACCGGAATGCCATAAAGTACCCACCTCAAATCGCGTTGACCGGAACTCTGAAAATCGACCCGTAACTTCGGACGACACCCGGACCTAAAAGAAAGTCCCCCAACAGGGCATAACAGGTAAGATATGACTCTCATAAGGAAAACACGACTCCGAAAGCGCAAACAAAAGGACTAACGACTCACGATAGTGGCGGCGACGAAGCGGCCCCCGCAAGGCACGTGCGCCGTGTGTGGTGCAGCCGCGCGGACGCCTGCCTCGCGCGGCGCATGCGGCGGCCGCGCTGGCACCGGCCCCACGCGGCGCAAGCAGCGCGGCCGCGCGGGCACCAGCCGCGCGCGGCGCATGCGGTGGCCGCGCGGGCACCAGCCCCGCGCGGCGCAAGCGGCGCGGCCGCGCGGGCTCCAGCCCCGCGCGGGCGCCAGCCCCGCGCGGCGCATGCGGCGGCCGCCCGGGAGCCAGCCCCGCGCGGCGCATGCGGCGGCCGCCCGGGAGCCAGCCCCGCGCGGCGCATGCGGCGGCCGCGCGGGCACCAGCCCTGCGCGGCGCAAGGCCCCACGCAGCGCAAGCAGCGCGGCCGCGCGGGCACCAGCCCCGCATGCGCGTCCGTGCGGGCACCATCCCCGCGCGGCACGCGCGCGCCGCGTGCGGTGCGGCTGCGCGGCCGCCTGCCCCGCGCGGCGCCGCACGCGGTGTGGCCGCGCGGGCACCTGCCCCGCGCGGCGCCTGCGCTGCGTGCTGCGCGGCAGCACGGGTCCCTGCCCCCGCGCTGCGCCCGCGCCGCGTGAGGTGCGGCCGCGCGGGTGCCAGCCCCGTGCGGCGCAGCACGCGGTGCGACCGCGCGGTACCAACCCCGCACGGTGCTGCCCGCATTGCGGCCGCGCGGGCACTAACCTCGCGCGGCACCGCATGCGGTGCGACCACGCGGTACCCTAGGGTTTCGCGGCCCGCGTGCGGTGCGGCGGCGGCGGCGGCGGTGATAAAAGCAAACAAGAATCGCGAAAGACCCAAAAACGCCGAACCCTAGAACGATGAAATCGTAAGAGTAACGGTGCTAACCTCGATCTATCGGGGACGATGATCTGATCTCGTTCTACGCGGCGCTGAGGATCCAGATCTGCTCGCCGTGGATGGTGGCGTCTCGTTCTCCGGTCTCCGGCACGTCGATCGGGGCGATCAGACTCCTCCGCTTTCTTCTTCTCTCACTTTTTTCTCCGGTTAGGGTTTTCTTTTCTTTTTCTCTTTTCTCTCTTTTCTCTTCGGCTAGGGTTTTCTCTTTTCTTTCGGGAAAACAGATTTCTCCTTGGTACGTACGATAAAACCCACATCCGGGTATTATTTAAAAATAATTAACTATTCCCACGAGATAATTCCACAACTCCTCGAAAAGCATGTCAGATCTTTAGCACGGATTCCGATACACACTACGGTTATCGCGATCTTCAAAACCCCATTCCGGGGGATCCGTAAGTCAGATTTTAGATCCGATTGCACCGCCGTTCATCGTTTTTCAAGCTCTATCACAGAAAAATACCCGCACCGTGTGATAGTTAACTTAAGAGAACTCGATAATTCGATCTTTCCTAACATGTAATTTATTAGCAAGAGGGTAAAACGATACACGAAAAGTCGTGATATTACACTTTGCGCAATTCTCACAATTCTTTTTTATATGTCCCTTTTTCTTATAAAAATAACACTTCACCTTTTATCATTTTGACTTGGAACGAGATCTTCCTTTTCGCTAGATCGTCCCCTTCCTCCACCTGTATCTTTTATGACCAAACCAGCACTACTTTCTTCGATACTTGCCTGCAACCTGATCTCCTCATATAGAAGGGTCAATGTAACATCTTCCATCTTCAGAGTTTGTTTCCCGTAAAGTATGGTAGTCACCAGATGATTGTAAGACGACGGAAGTGACATAAGGAAAATCAATGTCTTATCGTCCTCGTCAATCTTAATATTAATGTTGAGCAAATTTGTAATAATTTTATTAAAGTTGTTCAAATGTTCCGTAATTGTCGTACCTTTCTTCTTGCGTATGCCGTATAATTTTGGTACAGTACATTCAAAAGGCTTTTTGTCATGTACAGCTTCTCAAGCTTGTTCCATATGCCAACTGTAGTTTCTTCATCCATTACGTTGTACATCATCTCATTTGTTAGGCACAATATAATTGTATTAACCACCTGCAAATCAATCTCCTCCCAATCTTCGTCGCTCATCGATGCCGGCTTTTTCGATTTTCCGAGCAACGCCATATGGAGGCACTGTTGTACCAGAAGGGCTTTTCTCTTTTCTGCCAGAGACCGAAGTTTTTTTTACCGTCAAATTTCTCTACCTCAAATTTAAATGATGAGACCTTCGACATCTCTGCTATAGCGCAAACCTTATGCTCTAATACTACTTGTTGGAAACTTGATGGATCGTCTGTCATGCGCTACGGACACAGATGCGTGAAAGATAGAGAAAATCGAAAAAACGATAATAGAAATAAAAGCAGAAAATAAGAAACCAAGATTTTTACATAGTTCGACAATTGGCTACGTCCATAGGGAGAGCGAGAGACTTGTATTCCATTATAATAAGAAACAAAAGAAATATAAGGTTACACCTCATGTCTTCTTCAAATAAAAAATTAAGAACCTTATAATAAACCCCACCTACCTCTTGTTCCAACAAAATATTCTAAAAAAGTAATTTGAATTTTTTTTTTTTATAAAACTATAATCAAGAAAACCAAATTAAAGAAGTATATAAAATTCTGACTAAAATCTTTTATGTCGTTACTTTAAAGAATCCGAACCGTTTAGACAATTAGTCGAAAACCTCCGCTCCGCAGTCGAATCTAACGCTGCATGCGAGCCACCGTGCACCTTCTATGATACTATCGTACCCTTCAAGAACGAAGCCGCCAATTAATTTCAACCGGCCGTATGCTTCAAGGCCTATTAGCCGAAGTGCATTCTCATATATATATATATATATATATATAAAATTTATAATGAAATTGATCAAAGTCAATCAATATTAATTAGATTAGGACGTGTATAAATAAATATAAATTTTACATCAATATATATTAATTTTAAGGTCAAATAATATATTTTATATATTTAATTTATATCATAACTAATTTAATAAATTTATTAAATTTAATTCAATTCAAAATTCGAAAAAAATTCGTAACAAAAGTCAGTCTTTACCCTCTCTGTCCGTCAATGGAGCGTTAGCTTTCAAAGTTTTTATTCTCTTCTTCAATTGTTTAACACATTAACGAATGACTCCCCCAAGCCCCCTGTTGAGTTGATACTCGTGCGCATTCTGGATAGTGTGACACCCTCAGAATTAGTGTGATAATTAGACATCAGGTTCCCCTTAGTATACACACAGATTTTTCTTTTCTATAAATTGTCGATTGTAAGAATTTTTTTCTTAAGAATAGCAAAACAAATTAAAATCTTTATCTTAATAGGAATTTTTAATTTTCATATCTTTTTAGTATATACACAGGCTCTCTCCTTTTCTATAAATTTTCGACTATGAAATTTTTTTTCTTAGGAATAGCCAAACAAAATTCTTTACCTTAATAGGAATTTTTAGTTTCCCATTTTCTATAATAAATTGTGGATCGTAAGAATTTTCTTTCTTAGAAATAGCCAAATCAAAATCTTTATCTTAATAGGAATTTTTAGTTTCCTGTGGTGGAGCAACATTGTTCCTTAGATCCCATCAAGCAAACAGAAAAAGTTTGAAATGTAGACAACCGCCACTTTATCACGTCATGTCTGACAAGCCGAATATGGTCATAAAGGGTAATCTTTCGTTTACATGAAGATTGAAAGAGGGCAAATCAGGAAATTAGCATAACTTAAAAGGAGTCATGTAAAAAGAAGCAGATGCTTAAGAGTAAAGAAAGGAGAGGTCCGAAAGCAAAGAGCCAATACAAAAGCAGGCCGAATCGAGCAGACCAGTTCTCTCGGAATATTCTCAAGGACAAAGTCAATAATGAGTACCTAACTAGAAAAAGAAGATAATTCTAGTCGGGCTTGCTTGCTTTTGACAATTTGTACTCTAGTGAGCACGCACGGTATTTATGCTGAAAACGTGATTAAGTTGGAAAATATGTAGTCCAAAATAAAAGATACCTACAAATCAACCTACCAGTTAATAGTCCCATCATTACGTTTGTAGTAGAAGAACTCTTCCACTGATTCCGGTGATCTCTACCAAATGTTTTGATTAGATCTGACTGGTTTAAATGGATCAGCATTATGTTCTGTAGCGAGAAATTAGATTAAGCCGAGTCACATTCGAAATGGAGATAGACTGGGTTGGATCAAATCATGTTTGAAGTGACGGAAGTCTGATTGGATTAAGTTACAATCAAGACCTATGAGTGTTGTAGCTATACGTTTTAAATGAATTGGTTACATATTTTTAACCGCTCGAATTTTTTAAATTAATAATTAATTAACATAAATGATTTGACAAACATAGAATTATTCATTAGCGCCAACGATTCGACAAACAGGTCTATCAGAAAACAAATGGATTAGGTATAATCTGCATAGAATTTTTGTTTGCTAACTTCGGTCCAGAATTTCATTCTCTCCCTTCAATCAATCCCTCTCATTGCTTTGCTATAGGTTGGCTTCATGTCCAATTTCCTTTGCTAGCATCGATCTAGGCTTTGCAGAGCCAAACCTCCAATGAAGCATGATTTACATTGTAGTGGTTTGCAAGTCATCTCAATTTTGTTCAAATCTCTATTCACGCTATCATCTGTTAGTATATATATCTATTCTTCATTCCAGTCTCTATTCAATTTGTTCGAATCATATTTTTCTATGGCTTTGCTGGTCACGGAGGCCACTCAATCAGTGATTGAGAAGTTGACAGCTACTGTGCAGAGATCACTGTGAATCATAGTTCAAATGATGGTGTCGAATCTAGCAGAGGGAGTCTTAATTTGTCTAAAATTTGCTTTAACTTTATGGTTCTTGGCCATAAACCTTGCCTACCTCTCGATTTTTTAGCTAGCTCTCAACTTCATGCAAACTTTTATATATATGATGTTGTCTTTTGAAATTTTTCTTAAAAGTTTCTGAACAAGTTAGCGTTTCTATTTTCAGTTGGTCCTTTTCTCTGTTTACCTCACGTTCGAGGACTATTTCAAAATTTTGATCCCATTTAAATCTTGCATCAAGTTTTTTTTATTCTAGAAAATATATGTGACTACTGCAAAGTTCTAAAATATCATTTTTATTAGTTCATAAATTGAATATAATAGTGGGAATTTATATTATCATGTATATCAAACTGTGGGGTATAAATTAGTCCATGATACTCAATATTGGTATATCTAAAAGATCTATTTAAATAATTGAGACTCTTTACAAAACTTTGTGAATCTTATGAACAATAAGGGACCTTTGGTTGGATTTAATTAGAAATATATTATAGTTGGAGATACATACGGTTGGAGATAACAATAATTATAACTACATATATCTCCTTTGATTTAATCCAGTAAAAAGTGATACAATTATAAATAATTTGTTTGATCCCACCTAGTTAAGAAGTACATTTGTAAAAAATTTCAAAGTGGTGAGATTACCTTCAATGTGAAAAGAAAAAATATTTTTTATTTAAAAAGTGATTAGGGATGTAAGCTTAAAGTTACTTTATCTAACTGTTGCAATTAAAATTGCGACCAATTTCAGTGTAGTTCTAACGATTGATGCAGCTAGTTTAGCAATTGCGTTTCTGGAGAAGCGCGATTCAGCTAAGCCAAGTCAAAAATTTTGTTAAGCTCAGTTCGCGGTTCTCAACTCATTTTAAGTCGCACTCAGGTTTCGATTGAGTTCGACTCTCGGCTCTCGGCTCTTGGGTGCTACTCGGTTGTTCGGACTTTCATTTAGTATTTGGGATATTTTAGAAAAAATTATATTTATCCTAAATTTAGTTTCAATTAGGTAATTATTTCGAATCTGTTTAGATTTAGAGATATACTTTTGTTAGTTATGATTGTATTAGAAAAACTATTAAATTTTATAAAATCGATTTACAATAGGATTCGTGTATCGCATCTATATGTAGGCAAGATAATGTAACGAGTATATACAGGCTTTGAAGAGTTAAATAATACTTTTAGTATTTGTCGAAGAACTGGGTTATTCGTTTATCCCCTCTTGTCTCCTTGTGCTTCTTTCATCCTAGCACACGGCTTTATCATCCTGCTTCAGTTGGTATCAGAGCCAATTGAACCTTAGAGAGATGCTTTCGTGAGACATGGCTGGCGGTCAGAGAAGGAACCAGAATCTGAACTAGGGCGCTGCGAATCAAGAATGCAACGCTGGTGGATGCAACGCTAGTATCGTGAATGACGATGAGCATATAAGCGGTTGACCCCAAGGTCGGCGAGATCTTCGTGATATAGAGATTGAAGAATTGAGAAGGCAAATCGAGGCCTTGACCACACGTCCTGCGTTGAAGGAAACTCGGGCCAAGAAGACGATGACCATGATTCGAAGTCTTCCAGCTTTGAAAACCACTTTCATCGTCGCCCTGCCCCGCCCCCCCCCCCCCCCCCCCCCCCCCCGGGAGAGATGCGTCCATGCAGGGTCTGTAAGAAAGTATCCGGCACAGAGAATAAAACGCAGCGGAAATATAGCATATTATTTTTAAACAAATTCATATCATATATGAAAAATCAATCCAGTGCCGGTGGATCATTCTCATGTTACAATATAAGTAAGTTAAACCAAACAAATCTCATGTTTAGATTACATCACCTTGAACCAGTTAAGGCCTCTTGATCTACTGTACGGTTGAAACTGAATATGACGAATCGTGATTTCAACGTAGCCGCGCACGTGCCCGGCCTCTATGAGTATCCACACAGAATTGGTGTAGATCCAACGATTTCCGTTACACGGAACAGATGAGCCGCAGACTACAAGAACGGTGCTAGCAGTCCCTTTGATGTCTGCGTTACTTTTGATGAAAACACTCTTAATCTTCACGAAAGATTATGTGGAGAGAGAGAATAACTCAACGTGAGTGCCGCGGCCAACTTAATTAATTTCCTCTTTTCTTTCACGTTAGTATATCACATACGTACGACCACGGCCATACTTATAATATTATGTTCTCCAGATCTTTAACAAACTCAAGTATCTCATAAGATATCTCAACTAATTAAATCTTGTAATTAGTTATAAAGAGAAATCTTCTCAAGATAAAATCCACTAACTAATTAAATCTTATAATTAGTTATAAAGAGAAATCTTCTCAAGATAAAATCTAGTAACTAATTAAATCTTATAATTAGTTACAAAGAGAAATCTTCTCAAGATAAAATCTAGTAACTAATTAAATCTTATAATTAGTTACAAAAAAATATCTCAGGATACTTATCGAATATGTTTAAACCTTATCTCTCTCTTTAATTTAACCGGATCATATCCATTAAATTATAATTAAATATTCATATTTAAATCTAATTTAATTAGAATATTATCTCATAAGAATTTATGAATATTTAATTATTCTCTAATCAAATTAGAGATTAAATCTTTCGTATAATTTCTCATCATAATCACTAAACTGTTTAGTGTATTAGACTCACCCTTATATTTTGGATGTACACAATTCCCATTGTGTGTGACCTCACAGGTCCATTACCATTTGGCAGTGGAGTCCAATATCAAACTCTTTAACATTAAATTAGAACTCTTCTAATTGATGAAAATAATTTATTTTAAATTATTTTTACTTCTCTCACTGTCCGTGAGTGACACCTAGCAGTATATCACGACAATCCAAAATGGTGATGAAAAACTGAACCTTTCCGCTTACCGTTACAGTGTGATAAATTCCTTTCAACACACAACGTCCCGATCGAACCGAAACCATGGTTCGATCATTGACTAGAATATCTAAATTGACTCAATATGGTAACTCAGTTGGAAACCCTTTTCCATACACCATGTGCCCTGGCCAGGGATTTTTTGAGTTGAATTTGATAATCTATATAGGACGTTCTCTCTCAACATTGAGTGTGTTGAATTCCTTATTGTACACTCATATGCTTCCCCATATAAACTACTACAGCCAACCAATACCAGACGTAGACTACTGATTAAAGTCTAAGTATTAGTACAGTCAAACGGTAGCAATCTATATGTGAAGCAACCATGACGCCTCAGGTTCAAGGAGTACTTCACACATCGGTAGCAAAGAACTAGTCACTGGCGAAAATAGAACCATATGACTGTTCAACTAAATGGTCACGCTCAGTGTACTTATTCTCTAACAAGCACCTGTATGCTTACTTTAGTGTCCCCACACTAGTGACTTGAGATTCGTCACCTCAACTTAGAAGTATAGCATACACCGGCCTATCCGGAAATATCATCGTCCTTATGATATTCCTATGGCTAGGAGCATTTAAGAATCTTGTACAAAGAAATATATGTATATCTCAAATTCCTAACTTTTAAGAATATATTTTCTTAACAAAGATTCAATGGACGATTCATGTAAACATATTGCTAACAATAAACATGAATAAAACTTGCCCTTTATTAATTAAAGAAAAATACAATAAATATCCATAAGCCTATGTTACCGATTGGCTTTATGGTATATCACTAACAGGGTCATGATTCGGCCCACATCGGTCATCGGTGGATCGATTCAAGTATCAAGGTGGAACTTTTGGAGTATTCAGGGGGTCTACAAGCGAAGGGCTTCATCGACCGGTTAAACACGATCGTGCGCATCTTCAAATATAAGGATGTGTCCAAAGATAAAAAGGTGAAGTTACTCGCCTTAAAGCTCAAAGGATGAGCTTCAGCATGGTGGGAACAATTGAATAAAACTTGGCAAAGGAAAGGTAAGCCGAAGATTACAAATTAGGAGCATATGAAGAAGAAGAAGATGAAAGAGTAATTCCTGCCTTTCAATTATACCCAAGACTTGTAACATCAGCTTTAGAACTTTCAACAAGGCAGCCGAACGGTGGTCGATTACACCAAGGAGTTCTATCAACTGATCGCTCGAGATGATCTAGCCGAATCGGAGGAGGAACAGGTTGCAAGATACATTGGTGCGCTATGGCACTCAATTCAGGACGCGTTAAGTTTGCACGCAATCTAGGCGATATCCGAAATGTACCAACGTGCCTCGGTGGTAGACGCGCAACAAAGTCGAGTTGGGCTACGCACCGAGCAATAAAACAGGTGTCCGTTGTTTTCAATGTAGAAAGTTGGGTCACCTAGCCCGAGACTGTCAAAAGAATAACAGCCGACCTGGAAAGCAACTGTACATTGAACAGAACTCGGAGGATGAACCGGATGAGTCTGGTGAACCTCTCTACAATGAGGAGGCAAATAAGGATGATCCTGATGGTCTCGATCGAGATCAAGGTACAGCTTTACTTATAAAGAAGACGTGTTGGCACCGCGGCAACAAGAGGAAGATGATTGGCGGCGAACCAATATCTTTCATACACGTTGTACCGTGAAGGATAAGGTATGCAAGGTGATTATCGACAGCGATAGTATCGAGAATATCGTCTCACAGGAGGTGGTACAGAAACTCGACTTGACGTGCGAGAAGCATCCTCGTCTGTACAAGTTGGGTTGGTTTAAGAAAGGAAGCGAAGTAAATGTTGACTCGCGGTGTCACGCCCCGGGGGATTTATTTAGCGGAAACGGCTTACAAAAGGCATGTACTCCCCTTTTTTTTTTTTCATTTGAAAACCTTCTTCCCCGGCGCGTGCCCAGACCCGCCGCATATACAGGATCACTCTACAAACGGACAGAGTCTCCCCTGTATATGCACGGCGTCGCGGTTTGTACAATGTTCAATAATGAGGAAACAGTCAATCACAACAATCCACTTCATACAACCATTCACAATATACTGAATTAACTCACGGCCGATTAGTTTGAAAGGATAAAACCCACGGTTGTTGAAACGGCGCCCACCCGGCACCCATATTTTGAAAACCGTTTTTGAAAGCAACATAAACTCAGGGTTTTGAAAACAGTGCCCACACGACACTTAGGTTTTGAAATCCATTTTCGCAAAAGCAACATAAACTCAGGGTTTTGAAAACAGTGCCCACACGACACTTAGGGTTTGAAATAATAGTTTTCGCAATCCGTTCTTTTATTTGCTATTTTATTTTCCAAAGCGGCCCACAGAAATATAAAGAAAAATAGACAATCCAATTGTCACCGTACCAACATCCACACCGACCCCACGAGGGTATCGAGAACCATCCACAGTCTACAAATAATAAATGGAATGCTAAAGTAAAGAGTAAAGTACTGTTCCGGTCTCCTGAGACCCAAAACCTCTAGCCGTGGCCTCACCGTCGCCTAACTCTCCCCCCTGTAGGACCCTGTCGCAAAGTGGGAAGTCAGCGACTAAACAAAAATGATAATAATATAGCAGGTAAAGAAAACGTCCAACCGTAGTCTATCCGGAGCAACCACCCCTCCCCCCGCAAGGGAAAAGTAGAATCAAACACCTGTAAACCTGCAATACCCGATCCCGTCGGACAACTAAACCGACGAATCGCACCGCGCCCAAGTCGGACAACTAAACCGAATGGGTCGCACCGCTCCCACGTCGGACAACTAAACCGACGGGTCGCACCGCTCACACCTTGGCGCATACATGCCCCACAACTAAAGAGGCCCCACGCCGTCCTGTGGGTATACACGGGTCATGGACCACTTTTCCGGAAAAGCACACCCTTTGCGGTGGCCAAACCGCGGGTGCGCGTGTTGCAGCCGAGCATAGTAACCGTGAACCATATATATATATCAATGTATGAAAATCGTATGAAATAACATATACATATCCGTGCATGAGAACTATATGAAACAATATATATATATTCACAGCATACTCCTATACGTGCAAGAGAGCGACATGAAACAATATGTATATTTAATCACGAGCACCGTAAAGCCATAACGAATAAATGATGCCTCCCTACCAGGTTTAACCCAAGTACACTTAAGGATGACCCCGTCCACCATGATAGAATTAAATGTTAAGACTTAAGAGTAAAAACCCACCTCTACGAGTGATGATCAAAGCGCTACCCCCCGTGTCCCGGTGCGCTCCCCGAAACTATAAAAACCACCGGGAAGAAGTCAGCGACTACCAAACATAAAACAAGGAACAAGAACAGATATTCGGGTCCCGTCGCGGAACGGGCTCTCGGGTTCGACGGCGGCGGCGGCGGCCGAGTCGGAACCCGAGGCGGCGGCCGAGTCGGAACCCGAGGCGGCGGCCGAGTCGGAACCCGAGGCGGCGGCGACCGTGCTGCCGCGTTGGCCGCACGCGTATCAGGCTCCGTGCGGTGTGAGGCCCGCACGGCTCCCTGACAGCGGCGGCCCTGCTCGGTGTCGGGTCCCCCCCGGGCGGCGCCCCGGTCCAGCACGGGCGCCCAGGCCGCAAGCACGGCTGCCCTGCGCGGCGCCCAGGTCCCGCGCGGGCGCCCAGCCCGCACGCACGGGCGGCCCCGCGCGGCGCCCAGGCTCCGCACGGGCGCCCAGCCCGCACGCACGGGCGACCCCGCGCGGCGCCCAGGCCCGCGCGGGTGCCAGACCCGCACGCACGGCGACCCCGCGCGGCGCCCAGGCTCCGCGCGGGCGCCCAGCCCGCACGCACGGGCGACCCCGCGCGGCGCCCAGGCCCGCGCGGGTGCCAGACCTGCACGCACGGGCGACCCCGCGCGGCGCCCAGGCTCCGCGCGGGCGCCCAGCCCGCACGCACGGGCGACCCCGCGCGGCGCCCAGGCCCGCGCGGGTGCCAGACCCGCACACCCGGTGCCCTAGCCCTGCGCGCATGGGCGCCTCGCGACGGCGGTGGTGCGGCCGGCCGGGGTGTACCGTCTCCTCCCTTCCCGTGCGACGATCCGAAAGGAACCCTAGCTATAAATAAAAACTCACATGACCAAAGCGCCTCCGACTCGCCGATGAAGAGGGAGGGAGAGAAGAGGATTATCCCGTTCTTGCGTGCCCGGTTCCGGAGGTGTGCGGTGTTCTTCCCTTTCCTCGATCGTTCTGCCGCGGTTCCTCGCGCCGATCGGATGGGAAGAGGAGGGTTTGGGAGGGGCGGTTTCTTGTCCTTCTTCAAGTCGCGATGTAACAGAGGTGAGAGGAACGGTAGGGGGGGGCTAAATCTGAACCTACACCAACGAATTAAAAGAATAGCCGCCCGTACACGGGAACTTAACCCTAAGTCCCAAAAAGCAATTCAATCTCGGCGAAATGAGTTTGGGAGCGAACCTGGGTCCGGTCCGCCTCGAAGAACGTGTAAGTCGCCTGAACTGCTGCCAACTTCCGGAATTTATTCTGGGAGATTCCGGGGTCAGAATCCAGAACCGATTTCGCCCCCGTTTTCCACTTCGCGAGCTCTATTGTCTAAAAATACCCGCAAGCCCCGACAGTCTGCCCAGAGATAAAGAAAAATAATTCACCCCTGGACCCCTTAGTCGAAAAGCGGATTAACAAGAATTCAAAGGAAAGTCTAGAAAGACAAATAAAGCCGCGGTTATTACACCACTCACCTCTAAAAACGAGTTTCGTCCTCGAAACTCAAACCCGGGTGGTGGTGAAGAGGTCGGGGTAGCACTCCCTCATCTTAGATTCCAGCTCCCATGTTGCTTCTCGTTTTTCCTGGTTGCTCCAGAGCACCTTCACGTAGGGGATGACTCGGTTCCGCAGTGCTTTGTTTTCTCTTGCTAGGTTACGCACGGGGGTTTCCTCGAAGCTTAGATCCTCCTTGAGCTCGAATGTGGAGACGTCCAACACGTGTGACGGGTCGGATAGATATTTCCGGAGCATGGACACGTGGAAGACGTTGTGGACCCGGTCGAGATTAGGGGGGTAGGGCAAGGCGGTACGCCACTGGGCCTATGCGCTCCAAGATCTCAAAAGGCCCCACAAACCGTGGGCTCAACTTGCCCTTCAGCCCGAAACGCTTGATCCCTCTGGATGGCGAGACCCGTAAGAACACGTGTTCCCCCACTTGAAATTCCAAATCGCGGCGCCGTCAGTCTGCGTAGCTCTTCTGTCGGCTTTGGGCGGTCAGTAACCGCCGCCTGATGAGGCGCACCTTCTCCTCAGTCTCTTCCACCAAGTCGGGTCCCAGGAATTTCCGTTCACCTAAGTCGTCCCAACAGATCGGGGATCGGCAGCGTCTCCCATACAAAGCTTCGTAGGGTGCCATCTGGATGCTGGCCTGGTAGCTATTGTTGTAGGCGAATTCCACGAGGGGTAGGTAGCGTGCCCAACCGACTCCCCAGTCAAGTACACAGGCGCGTAGCAGGTCCTCGAGGGTCTGAATCACTCGCTCCGACTGTCCGTCCGTCTGAGGGTGGAAAGCTGTGCTGAAGTGTAGCTTGGTCCCCAGGGCTTGCTGTAGACTTTGCCAAAACTTCGAGACGAAGCGGGTGTCTCTATCCGAGGTGATCGATGCCGGCACTCCGTGCAGTCTCACGATCTCGCTGAGGTAGACTTGAGCCAACTGCTCTCTGGTCCAGGTTGTGTGGATGGGTAGGAAATGTGCTGCCTTGGTTAGCCGGTCCACAATGACCCAGATCGCGTCGTGCCCCTGCTGTGAACGTGGGAACCCGGTGACGAAGTCCATAGTGATCTGATCCCACTTCCACTTCGGCACCGGTAAGGGCTGTAATTTTCCTGCAGGCCGCTGATGCTCTGCTTTTATCTGCTGGCATACCAGGCAATGAGCTACATGTCGTGTCACATCCCCCTTCAACTTGGGCCACCAGAAGGTCTGCTTGAGGTCCCTGTACATCTTCGTGCCCCCCGGATGCGCCGCATAAGGGGCGCGGTGTGCCTCTGTCAGAATCTCCTCCTTCAATTCCGGCGAATCCGGTACACAGAAACGCCCACGGAACCGCAAGACGCCGTCACTTCCCACTGCAAAGTCGTTCTCCTGGTTCGGGTGGATCTTGTCTCGCACGAGCTGTAAGTGCGGGTCCGTCAGTTGTCCTTCTCGGATTTTCTCGAAAAGCGTCGGCTTGACCACCAACGCTGTCAGTCGAGCAACAGTGCCCGCTGATACCACCTCCAACCTCAGTCGCGAGAATTCCGCGATCAGGGTGCTCTGCTCAGTTATCGCGCGTGCCGGCGCCTCCTCCGGTTGCCCCTTCCTGCTTAAAGCGTCCGCCACCACGTTTGCCTTCCCGGGGTGGTATTGGATTGTTAGATCGTAATCCTTCAACAATTCAAGCCACCGCCTCTGCCGCAAATTTAGCTCCTTTTGGGTGAACAGATACTTGAGACTTTGGTGGTCTGAAAAGACGTTACAGTGGACACCAAAGAGGTAGTGTCTCCATAACTTTAGGACGAAGACCACTGCAGCCAGTTCCAAATCATGAATCGGGTAGTTCTTTTCGTAATCCTTCAGCTGCCTGGATGCATAGGCTATTACTTTTCCCTGTTGCATCAAAACACCCCCAAGTCCGATTCTCGATGCGTCGCAGTACACTTCATAATCCTCTCCGGGCGTTGGTAGTACTAGAATAGGCGCCCTGGTTAGCCTCCTTTTAAGTTCTTCGAAGCTCTCTTGGCACTTAGCCGTCCATAGAAACTTTTCCCCTTTCTTGGTCAACCGGTTTAAAGGGGCCGCAATCTTCGAGAAACCCTCGACGAAGCGTCTATAATATCCCGCCAGTCCCAAGAAGCTGCGGATCTCCGTCACTGTCGTCGGTGGTTGCCAGTCGATCACCGATTCCACCTTCTTGGGGTCCACGGCGATTCCCTCTGCCTTGATCACGTGCCCTAGGAAACCCACCTCTCGTAGCCAGAATTCACACTTCTTGAGCTTCGCGAACAGCCTCTGTTCCCTGAGGGTTTGGAGAATCGTTCGTAAATGGTCCTCGTGCTCCTCGTCGGTAGTTGAATAGATCAGGATGTCGTCGATGAAGACCACTACGAACCGGTCCAAGAAAGGTCTGAAGATCCGGTTCATCATGTCCATGAAGACGGCGGGGGCGTTCGTAAGTCCGAACGGCATAACCGTGAACTCGTAGTGGCCGTACCGGGTCCGGAAAGCGGTCTTTGGGATATCTTCGTTCCGAACCCGGAGCTGATGGTAGCCCGATTGCAGGTCGATCTTTGAGAACACCGTTGCTCCTCGCAGCTGGTCGAAGAGGTCATCAATTCTGGGCAGGGGGTACCTATTCTTCACAGTAACCTTGTTTATCCCCCTGTAGTCGATGCAGAGGCGCAGGCTTCCGTCTTTCTTCCGTACAAAGAGCACTGGTGCCCCCCAGGGTGACACACTCGGTCTGATAAATCCTTTGTCCAAGAGGTCCTCCAGTTGCGCCTTAAGCTCCTTTAACTCTGCGAAGGCCATTCGGTAGGGCGCCTTTGTGATCGGTTGGGTACCCGGTACGAGTTCGATAGGAAAAACCACCTCTCGTTCAGGGGGTATCCCGGGCAGTTCCGTCGGGAAGACATCGGGGAAGTCCCTCACCACCGCAATGTCTGAAGGTGTCGCCGAGGGTCGTGTCACCAGGTCCACCGAGGCCAGGTAGGCCACGCACCCGCCTTCCACCAATCTTCTAGCCCTCGCCGATGAGATGATTGCTGGGAAGGAAATGCTCTTACACGCCAGGTACATATTCTCAGGAAAGCTCGGCTCTTGCAATTGTACCATCCGCTTCTCACAATCGATGAGCACTTGGTACAATGAGAGCCAATTCATGCCCAGCACTACGTCATACTCCTTCAGGGGGATTACCACCAAATCCCCTGGACAAGCCAGTCGCCCTAGATTGATCGGGCAGGCGGCCACGTAGCTGACCGCCTCCAACACCCCCCCCGCCGTTTGGACCGTCAAACGATTTTGGAGGGGCACCACCCCAAGACCATGCACAAAAACGAAATCACTAGAAATGAAAGAGTGTGTTGCTCCGGTATCAAAAAGAGTTCTAGCGCGGGTACTTGAAACAGAAGTAATACCTGCAAGGGCGCCCTCCGGCGGATCCGTCTCTTGGCGGGTCATCGAGAAAACCCGCCCGCCAGGTTGTGGTTGCCTATCCTCCTCTCGTCGTGGTACAGGGGGTCTAGAAGTCGACCCCATTGGAGCTTTCCCCCGTCCTGACGTTTGTGGCGTGGGCGTAGAAGCTGCAGAGGACGCAGATCCCCAGACCAAGGGGCAGTTGCGGCGGGAGTGCCCCGATTTGCCGCATCGGAAACAGTGGTCACCCTTCTGGGGGCAATCTCCCGCTCGGTGTCCCCCCCCACAAATAACGCAAGGCCTGTCTCCCGTCCTCGGCCCTCCTGCCGGTGCGCTCCGAGATCCCGACTGTGGCCTCCACCGCTTGGGGGGTCGGCTTCCACCAGAAGAGCCTCCCCCGGAGTATTGTTGCGATCGCTTCTTTTCCTCATGGTGCGCCGGGCCCCCTCTCCTGGCGCGGGTAACGGCGAACCCACGCTCTACCACCGTGGCCCTGTCGACCACCTTCTGGAAGGTGTGCAAGTCGGCCGCTTGCACCACTTCGAAAATGTCACTCTGTAATCCATCCACGAAGAGCTGCGCCTTATGGGACTCGTCCCTTATCACGAAAGGGACGCAGTTGGCCAGTCGTACAAATTCGCGCTGATAGGCCATCACTGTTTTACTCCCCTGCTGGATATGGTTCAGGTCATCCTCCAATTTCTTTTTAACACTGCTTGTGAAAAAGGCTCCAAACAGCTCCTGTTTGAACGCTGTCCATGACGGGAGCACGGCGGTGCCCTTTGTGGGGTCAGGGCGGACCGTCTTCCACCATAAGCGGGCGTTCCCCTCCAGGAAATGAACTGCCAGGGGAACCCGCTCGTCGTCCTCCATGAGTAAGTCCTCAAATAACTTTTCCATTGATCCCACCCACTTCTCGACGACCCAAGGATCAGTCGTCTCCCCGTCGAACGTGGGTGGGTCGTACTTCTTAAAGTCGGCCAGGTTGGCCCGCACGCGGTCCCGCTCAGTCAGCGGAACTGACCCCTCCCCCGTGGCGGCGGCAGCCACAGGAAGGGAAGGGGCGATCACGGTCTCCCCCGAGGCACCCCTGTTGGTGCTTCCCGGCGCCGGTCCCGCAGTTGCCGTCGCGGTTACCGCCGCTGGTATCGTCGTCTGGGGTGGGGGTACCTCGACTTCGGCAGTCGCTGTAGGGGTCACTCCCGCGCTGACCCCCGTCGCCGGCGCGCCTAGCCCCTGTGGAGGGGCGGTGGCGACCGTCACCGTCGCGGCCGGTTGTTGCTGCGTCAACTGACGCACGTGAGCCGTGAGAGACGCCAGCTGCCCCGCCATGTCCCTCAGCTGTTGTTGCAGGCGCTGGTTCTCTGCGGCCGCCGACGTTGTCGCGTCCGCCCCTGCATCCTCGGCCGATGATCTAGTACGGGCCATGTCTCTACACAAAAACAACAGTCAGCTCTAGACTCCGCTAACATGCAACGAACCCCCCATCGAGAGAAAAGGACCCAGGCTCGTTCCGCCCCCTCGATCACTCGCGTCCTACTCTCCTATAATCTATCCATTCCATTCCTTTGTAGTTAAGTGAGGTATTCCTGTGGACGTCGGCACCAATTGTTGTGATTGAAAGCTAAGTCTCTGATACCATCTTAATCTGTCACGCCCCGGGGGATTTATTTAGCGGAAACGGCTTACAAAAGGCATGTACTCCCCTTTTTTTTTTTCATTTGAAAACCTTCTTCCCCGGCGCGTGCCCAGACCCGCCGCATATACAGGATCACTCTACAAACGGACAGAGTCTCCCCTGTATATGCACGGCGTCGCGGTTTGTACAATGTTCAATAATGAGGAAACATTCAATCACAACAATCCACTTCATACAACCATTCACAATATACTGAATTAACTCACGGCCGATTAGTTTGAAAGGATAAAACCCACGGTTGTTGAAACGGCGCCCACCCGGCACCCATATTTTGAAAACCGTTTTTGAAAGCAACATAAACTCAGGGTTTTGAAAACAGTGCCCACACGACACTTAGGTTTTGAAATCCATTTTCGCAAAAGCAACATAAACTCAGGGTTTTGAAAACAGTGCCCACACGACACTTAGGGTTTGAAATAATAGTTTTCGCAATCCGTTCTTTTATTTGCTATTTTATTTTCCAAAGCGGCCCACAGAAATATAAAGAAAAATAGACAATCCAATTGTCACCGTACCAACATCCACACCGACCCCACGAGGGTATCGAGAACCATCCACAGTCTACAAATAATAAATGGAATGCGAAAGTAAAGAGTAAAGTACTGTTCCGGTCTCCTGAGACCCAAAACCTCTAGCCGTGGCCTCACCGTCGCCTAACTCTCCCCCCTGTAGGACCCTGTCGCAAAGTGGGAAGTCAGCGACTAAACAAAAATGATAATAATATAGCAGGTAAAGAAAACGTCCAACCGTAGTCTATCCGGAGCAACCACCCCTCCCCCCGCAAGGGAAAAGTAGAATCAAACACCTGTAAACCTGCAATACCCGATCCCGTCGGACAACTAAACCGACGAATCGCACCGCGCCCAAGTCGGACAACTAAACCGAATGGGTCGCACCGCTCCCACGTCGGACAACTAAACCGACGGGTCGCACCGCTCACACCTTGGCGCATACATGCCCCACAACTAAAGAGGCCCCACGCCGTCCTGTGGGTATACACGGGTCATGGACCACTTTTCCGGAAAAGCACACCCTTTGCGGTGGCCAAACCGCGGGTGCGCGTGTTGCAGCCGAGCATAGTAACCGTGAACCATATATATATATATCAATGTATGAAAATCGTATGAAATAACATATACATATCCGTGCATGAGAACTATATGAAACAATATATATATATTCACAGCATACTCCTATACGTGCAAGAGAGCGACATGAAACAATATGTATATTTAATCACGAGCACCGTAAAGCCATAACGAATAAATGATGCCTCCCTACCAGGTTTAACCCAAGTACACTTAAGGATGACCCCGTCCACCATGATAGAATTAAATGTTAAGACATAAGAGTAAAAACCCACCTCTACGAGCGATGATCAAAGCGCTACCCCCCGTGTCCCGGTGCGCTCCCCGAAACTATAAAAACCACCGGGAAGAAGTCAGCGACTACCAAACATAAAACAAGGAACAAGAACAGATATTCGGGTCCCGTCGCGGAACGGGCTCTCGGGTTCGACGGCGGCGGCGGCGGCCGAGTCGGAACCCGAGGCGGCGGCCGAGTCGGAAACCGAGGCGGCGGCCGAGTCGGAACCCGAGGCGGCGGCGACCGTGCTGCCGCGTTGGCCGCACGCGTATCAGGCTCCGTGCGGTGTGAGGCCCGCACGGCTCCCTGACAGCGGCGGCCCTGCTCGGTGTCGGGTCCCCCCCGGGCGGCGCCCCGGTCCAGCACGGGCGCCCAGGCCGCAAGCACGGCTGCCCTGCGCGGCGCCCAGGTCCCGCGCGGGCGCCCAGCCCGCACGCACGGGCGGCCCCGCGCGGCGCCCAGGCTCCGCGCGGGCGCCCAGCCCGCACGCACGGGCGACCCCGCGCGGCGCCCAGGCCCGCGCGGGTGCCAGACCCGCACGCACGGGCGACCCCGCGCGGCGCCCCGGCTCCGCGCGGGCGCCCAGCCCGCACGCACGGGCGACCCCGCGCGGCGCCCAGGCCCGCGCGGGTGCCAGACCTGCACGCACGGGCGACCCCGCGCGGCGCCCAGGCTCCGCGCGGGCGCCCAGCCCGCACGCACGGGCGACCCCGCGCGGCGCCCAGGCCCGCGCGGGTGCCAGACCCGCACGCACGGGCGACCCCGCGCGGCGCCCAGGCCCGCACGGGTGCCAGACCCGCACACCCGGTGCCCTAGCCCTGCGCGCAAGGGCGCCTCGCGACGGCGGTGGTGCGGCCGGCCGGGGTGTACCGTCTCCCCCCTTCCCGTGCGACGATCCGAAAGGAACCCTAGCTATAAATAAAAACTCACATGACCAAAGCGCCTCCGACTCGCCAATGAAGAGGGAGGGAGAGAAGAGGATTATCCCGTTCTTGCGTGCCCGGTTCCGGAGGTGTGCGGTGTTCTTCCCGTTCCTCGATCGTTCCGCCGCGGTTCCTCGCGCCGATCGGATGGGAAGAGGAGGGTTTGGGAGGGGCGGTTTCTTGTCCTTCTTCAAGTCGCGATGTAACAGAGGTGAGAGGAACGGTAGGGGGGGGCTAAATCTGAACCTACACCAACGAATTAAAAGAATAGCCGCCCGTACACGGGAACTTAACCCTAAGTCCCAAAAAGCAATTCAATCTCGGCGAAATGAGTTTGGGTGCGAACCTGGGTCCGGTCCGCCTCGAAGAACGTGTAAGTCGCCTGAACTGCTGCCAACTTCCGGAATTTATTCTGGGAGATTCCGGGGTCAGAATCCAGAACCGATTTCGCCCCCGTTTTCCACTTCGCGAGCTCTATTATCTAAAAATACCCGCGAGCCCCGACAGTCTGCCCAGAGATAAAGAAAAATAATTCACCCCTGGACCCCTTAGTCGAAAAGCGGATTAACAAGAATTCAAAGGAAAGTCTAGAAAGACAAATAAAGCCGCGGTTATTACACGCGGTGCTTGGTATCTTTTTCAATTGGAAACAAATACTTCGATCAGATTTGGTGCGATGTAGTACCAATCGATGCTTGCCCTATTTTGTTGGGTAGACCATGGCAGTTTGATCAAAAGGCGATGCACAATGGGAGGAAGAACACCTACACTTTCTAGAAGGACAACGTATGGATCGCCTTAAAGCCGATGAAAGAGAAGGACAATCGATACCTAAACTAGAGAAAGGTGTTAGGATTCTGTCTCTAAAGGGTTTTATCGAAGAGGTTAAGGAATTATGGGTGGTTCTTGTCGTAATCAAGCAACTGATTGAAGATCAGTAGATCACAATTCCCGAAGATGCAAGGACAATCATCCGAGAGTTTAGTGATGTTTTTCCAGAAGATTTATGTGGTGACCCAAATCCCCGTATACTTGATCGGGTGATCCGTGGTGAGAAAACACCTATTATTGGTGTATCGGGTCCGTAACGCGACAAACGGACAGGAAAAACGGACTCAGCGCGCGAAAACAGCTAAAAATGGGCATTTTGGACTAAAACGGGCCTATTTTAAGTGGGCCGGTCCACGGGACAATGCGGGTGCACTGGGCGCAGGCAATTCTTGCGCTGCCACGTGTCGGGCCGCGATTGGCCCGACACGGGCGCGTAGGGCGCGCCGATTGGGCGGCGCGCGTGCGCCCGCGGGCGGGCGGCCACGCGCCCCCCGTGATTGGCGGCGCCGCGCCCAACCGCGTTGCGCCACGTGGCGCAACGCGGTGCGCTGGATCGCGGGCGGTGTATCGGGTCCGTAACTCTGCAAAAGAAATAATTCTTGACAGAAGAAATCGTTAGATACCTCAAGAATTTAAATTAATTCAAAAACCAAACAGAGAGATGAAGTTTATACTCACCATGACATTTATATAAAACTTGATATGTATTAAAATACCAATCAGAGATAGACATATCTTCTAAGCATTAAATTCCAAATGTCATAAATATGTTAGTCAACAAACAACTTGTTAGTAATATTACATGCCCAAATAGTTAGTCAAATAGTTAGCTAAGGCATGCATTCATTCACAATACAAAACCAAAGTTGTTGTCATACTTACCTTTCCAGTTTGAAGTGTCTAAAGTTCTCAAAAACCAATCATTGTTTGTTCATATCTCTCTCCCCCTTTTTGTCACAGAAGTTAGCCAAAAATTATACAAAAATTAAGGGAGTTAAAAAGTTTAAAAAGATAAAGAACTAAGACTAAAACCTGCAAAACAAAGATTAACAGATTTTCAATTGTCAGACTCTGAATCTTCAGAGCTACTACATCCCATCTTTGAAAACATCTTTTTCACCAACTTCTTCATCGAAGTGAATTTCTTCATTAGAGTGATTTGGGCTGTAGTAATTATTTCAAGCTCCTCAGAGATGCGCTTCTGTTCTTTTGTGATCTGTTCTTGTTCAAAAGATAACCTTTGCTGCTCCTTATAAATTGAAGTCACAGAAGCTTCATCATCTGACACGGGTACTTGCTTTGAAGGTGATGCAGAAGTACCGACTAAAGGTTTCTTGCCACGCGGAGGAGTCGGGGTGGCATGAGGTAGTTCCTGAAAAGACTTTACGACTGTCGAATCATTAATCATACCTAAACTGTGTTGATAACTTGAAGAGCTAGTATCAACCTTGAATTTCCTTAAGATTCTCATTATGATTAATGGGAACGGAAGTCTTTCCGTTGGATGAGGATGTTCAACGTACCGTGCTATCCTACTCCAAATGACATATGGGATATTGATGTTCAACCCTACTGCCTCTGACGAATGTCCCAACAGGTATAAGAAAAGCATGCGATCCCATCGTAGGACTTTCGTTTGCATGTTCGGAAGAATATTGTAGCATATGATGAAATTTAGAAACCGGTACTCAGGTCGAAGTTCTTTAGAGTAAACAGAATTTCCAGTTGACTGAGTTTCCGCCATGCATATCCCATTCACAATAGTTCGCCACAGCAAGTTTGTTAAACTTTTCCCTTTCAAGTAATGGGTTCCCGTAATGCTGGATTTCATCCCTAGGACTTCTCCAATTAGATGTGGAGTTATCTTGAGTCTTGTCCCTCGGACTGTCGTATAAAACTCCATTGGTCCGTCTTCATATTCTTGAAGCTGCACTGCATTGGTGTAGAAGGTCCGTACCAGATGCAAACAATATCCAAGAGTTTCAGGAAATTTGCAAACTTGATAGAGATCAGCTTGTTCAATTAGATTTCCGAAAGCTGGAGAACGATCTCGAAGGGCTCCAATGTTAACGTGTCGTTCCCCAATACACTCTCTATTCTCAAAAGCTTTCAGTCGATCTATGTTAATAGGCACGTGTTCCTCTGGAGGTGGTGAATTATGTGCCATTGGTTTTTCAATTTCAATCCCTCGCGCTCGTCCCATCCGTCGAGCTACTCTTTTTCTTTTCATTGAAAATGATGTTGGCGGCATTGGAGCTTTACCTTTCTCCGTAGCAGTAGGCGCTGTCTTTGCCTTTGTTGTACCAAGGGTTTTCCTTTTTGATGTAGCAGGTGCTGCGTCGTCTTCCATTAATTCATCCCAGTTCACTGATTCCGTCTCCGATTCCGTCTCATCTAAGGAAATATATTCACCTTTTCTTTGAGTTTTCTTCGCTCTCTTTAGCTTATTTGTCGCTCGTGTATGTACCATTGCAACAAGGAGCACTATAATCCATGCAAACACCATCTTTGCTAGTGCCTTAGTAATTGAAGAACCTGCGAGCAAGAACTCAAGAACACGAAAAATTGTTTAATTTTCAAAAATTTTAAAAATTGTACCCAAACAATCATTATCGTGTAGAGAGACTAGGAATCAAGTTAGTTTTGAAAAAAGAATTTTAAAAATAGATCAATTCCATGATTTTCAAAAATTCTCAAAATATGTCCTAAAACCGAATTTTTAGAAATCGAAGCTTAAAAATCTGTTAATCAAGTGAATACAAGGCATATAAACAAAACTAATCTACTCAGAGATCTTATTTCAAAAGAAATTTGACCAAAAACCATCTAGAATTGAATTCGAATCATGATTTTCACTCACATTTTGAAGAACAATACAAAAACAGTGAAAAATCGAATTTTGATAAAAAAAAAACTTACTTGCAATCCGAAAAACTTGAGTTAGAAGGGCTCCAAATTGGTTGTTTTCTATAGAGAGAAACTATGGAGACTTGGAAACAAAAGCTTGTGATAAAAAAGAAATCAAATACCCATTCGTTTCATATAAACCCTAGCCGCGGTCCGGATCGGCTCAAGAATTCAGTCCGGATCGGCTACTTGCAGACAATTCCTGCGTTCGGGATCCGGAACAGAAATTCCAGTCCGGATCGGCTCCAACCTTTTCTTCAGAAAATTTTACAAAAATTCTAGAAAATCCAGAAAAAGATTGTAAGAACTTTTGTATATCAACTTTAAACAAAAATCATCGTTTCATATTAAAAGAAATATATTATGCTAAATCTATCAATAATATCCAAGTAATGAAACGAAAATTTATAAAAATTAAATCCTTTAAAGTTGATCAAGTTCAAAAACATCCACCACGATCTAATGAGTAATGCATTTATCAAATCATCAATTTAGTAAAGAAGATGAAGCACCAAGATCGATAGATGTTTGAAATCCCAAATAAGTTAGATAATATATCTAGTCAATTTATTGTAAGGAGTGGCTCTTTGAGCATCTTTCAATAAAAATCCCACCTTATACCAACCTTGGAATTTGACAGAGTCAAGTATTTCAAAAAACATTTTATCTAATCATCAAGAAAAAACCATGCTTTGTATACATGTAGTAGCTGCACACAGTACTCGGACGACCGAGGTGGTAGCTCTTTCCTCCATGTGGTGGTAGTTTTCGCACTCCTCATTGGAATGTAACTCTTTCCACATCTTTTGAGCATAAAAATTTTAATAAACTCCCCCTCAATTGGCTATCAATTATTTAAGATATGAAGAATTCTGTGAGGACCCGAATACCCATGTAAGAGATTACTGATGGATTAGTGGCATTTGGGAGTGTTTGTGCACGTGTCGGGCCCTAGAATGGATTTATGGTGTAAATTGGGAGTAAGTTTGCATCACCGGAGGCCATTGGAAAATTTTAGAAGTGGAATTGGGTAAAACGGACTTCGAATTTGGATTCAGCGCGCGAAAACGATGAAAATTGACTATTTACTTGGATTTTTCAGAGCCCGGATGTCGCGCACGGATTTCGAGGCAGCTTGGTACTGTTCCGGCGGCCGGCGGGCAGCGGCGGCGGCCGACGGGCAGCGGCGGCGGCGGCAGGCAGCGGCGGAGCGCGGCGGCGCGGGCTCGGGCAGGCGGCGGAGCAAGCACGGGCAAGCACGCAGGCGCGCGGGCAGGTGCGCGGTCCACCGCGGAGGCGTGCACCCGGGACGGGACACATGGCGGCTCCCGGTTGGCCGGCGCAGCAGGCGCGGTCCACGGAAAAAGGCGCGGGTGTACGGTGGACCGGTGGGTGACACGTGGCGGTGTGTGGTTGGCGCGGTGTTGTGCGCTCGGTCCACGGAACCGCTGCACCGGCCTCGGGGCGCGTGCGTGCAGAGGGCGCAGGCGGCTGCGCAGGCGCGCGATGACCGCGCTTCCCGCGCGAACTGCGCGCCACGCGTCGGCGGTTGCGGCGGCCACGTGTCGCTCGGTGGTTCGTGGTGTTGGCTGTTTCCTGTTGCGCGCTGATGTGGTGCACCCAAGGAATTCCGGGCGCTGGTTGGACGGGTCTACGCACCCGGTTTTCGGCGCCCGAAAGATTCGGGCGCCCGAAAACAGGGACATGTTGGGTATTAATCCAAATGTTTTCCCAGCCTATATAAATGCCCCTGTTCCAGCCCTGATAGCTCCTTCTCCGCGTGGATTTTGGCAGAGCGACCTTCAGCAACATTCCTCCTCTCCCTGAGCTGCTTCCACCTGTGGATTTCCAGGATTTTACGTGGCACGCTTCCCGAGGTTTCCTTTTTTTACGGCGCGGCGTGACGCTCGTCCATTTGTGTTCCCCTTCGTCGCGTTTCGGTGCACGAGCTCCCCCGGCCTACTCCGACCACCTTTTCGAGCGATTTCTTCGCCGCTGGATCCGCGACGGACAGAGCTACGATCTAGGTATTTTCAGCTTTCCCTAGTTTCATGCTTTTTGAGGAGGTTTTACATGCTTACTGGGACCCTTGTTGCTGTGAGCATTTCGGGGACAGCTGGATTGCTGCGTGGAGTTCTCCGCGCTCGAGCGTCGGATCGAGACGAGCCTATACACTTTTTGCATCTACTCGTCGCGAGGATTATCATAGTATTTTTCTGGGATTTTTCTAATACTTGCCCGGAGGTATAATTTTCTCCCTTAACTGTGCATGGAATTACATATGTGTTGTTGTGAGGTTGTGAGCACCCTGTGTTGTGGAATTTGTAACTCAGCCTACGGGGCTCGGAATTGGACGTGCAGGTACCCGTTTCGAAGGTCTCGACGCGAGGATCGCAGTTGTATTTTTGTTGGATTTTTCCAGTCCGTTCTGCAGGTGGAAATTTCACATCTTTGAGGCTGTTTTTGCAGATTGTGTATACTTGGAATATTTTGGATTAAGTGTAACGTTGGACCTTATTGTTGTACCCAGGGGTGTTTGCAAGTGTTGCTGGACCCGTTGGATCTGGAGACTTTGATTTCGGGGTATTTTCAGCTGTGGTACTTTGGACAGATAGCGCCTTTAGGTGGGTGGCCTTGTCTCCAAGTTGATGGACTGGACATTAAATCTGTTATAGTAGGACCATGCATGATAGTGGATTCTTGTGTAGCATGCTAGAATGTAAGAATTGTTATTCCTTGTATTTATCTGATGATCTTATGATCTCTTTTGCTTCCTACTACCTGTTAAATTATAGTTATTGGAACTTGACCTAGCACCCCGTCATATGTTGCATGTGTAACCAGACTAGTAGAAAACCCTCATCTGGGCTAAGTTTATTTATGCTTTAGACATCCACACTATTCTTCTATTCCTAGACATAGTGTCTTCCTCGCCCGGGTAGTGGGCAGAGTGGTCGGGACTTTCTTTTAGTGTGGGATGCATCTGCACTCATGCTTGGGAGCAGAGTGGAGTCTGGTAGATATAGTTGATCGCTTATCTGTGCCGGTAGCCGTTTGGGTAAACGGTAGTCCCGGGAGGTCTTGTTTTCCTGTTTTTCCTGTCGCCACTGTGATAGTGGCAGTTGTGTACCAGTGTTAGCAGGACCTAGAACCCAGAACCCTTTTCGACATACACATGATTTTAGTCTACAAATGTTTTCTTCCAAGCATCGAAGGGCCGCTGGAGTCTGTTCTTGTTTGATTGGACAAAGGCATCAGTCCTTCGGGGTTTGGGAATAAATACTTGTTTTATAACTGTCTTCCCTAAAAGAACTAAAAATCATTAAATATGGATTTCTTCCAGATCAAAATGGCTTTCTGAGATAATTGTCACCTTTTTTATTACAACCTCCTCACCCGAGAGAGTTTGGGTGATCGGGTTCTAGGGGTCGTTTCTTTGTCGGGACGAAAACCACGGGGGCCGAGCATGGAACCTATTCTTGTTGATAGGGTTGTAGGTGCTGGTCTCCCAGAACTTTAGGACCCTGGTTGGTGTCTTCTACGGGTTGTACCGAGGTTGTCGTGTTCCCGAACTGTAAGGGGGCCGGGAACTTCGATAGGCGGAGCCTAGAGTCTGTTCTTGTTTGATAGGGTTCTAAGCACCGACCTATCGGGTTTTCCAAACCCTTATGGTGTCGGTCCTTCCTGTGTTATCTGTGTGTTTGTTGTTCTGTCGCGGGGAGTCGTTGTGTAGACGGTGATCCCGGGTCGTCAGGTATCTTCTGGCCTGTGTTGTAGGGAACCGTCGGGATTGATGGTGGTCCCGGGTCGTTGAGTGTTGTCCGACCTATTTTGTTAGCTCTGAGTTGTGGGTCGATCCTGGCTGTGGAGTATCTCCAGCCAGTGTGTTTGTGCTGTGAGCTATTGGAGAGGCTAGTGTCTCGTGTTCGTGAGAGCTGATCAGCTGAGTCGTCAAGAGTGCTCCGACCGTTGTGCGAGATATTTGAGGATTCTGAGTCTTTCCGTTCAGAGCATGAGCGTGGATTTTGGACTATAGCCTGCAGTGCCACTTGAGCTCGACAGAGTGCGCGGATACCCTTGTCCTCGTTGGGGTCGCTCCCCTCGAGTGCCACGTCCGGGGTGGGTCTGCACTTTGGTATCGCGACTTGTCGACGCCGTCCCTCTGACTGGGCCAGTTTTGGCAGTTACGCACGCCGTCCCTCTGACTGGGCCAGTTTTGGCAGTTACGGACGCAGTCCCTCTGGCTGGGCCAGTTTTGGCAGCTACGGACGCCCTACGTAAGTCCGGTCCTCCGGGATGTAATGGCAGTAGGTAGGCGCAGGTTTGACTGGACCCGAGGAGGCAGTCAGGTAGATTGGGTGATCTGAGTTGAGGGCTAATGGATGCACCATGTTATTATATGTTCCACTTTTTGAGCATCTAGATAGGGGCATAGTAGCTGTAGGGTTATTCATTTCCAGCTCTTTCCTTCAGTATTTCATTTGTTACAGCATGCCTCTAGTAGACTTAGTGGGCAGACCGTTGGGCTTGTTGGCGGCACCCACTGAGAACTACTGTGGGATGTAGTTCTCACACCCGTCGTGGTGTCTTTTTCCCCAGGGACGTTTGCTCCTGTTCCTGTTGCTCCAGTTGCTGTTTCTTCTGACCGAGGCGAGGGAGTCGCGAGCTAGTTCCCTACCAGTCGTTGGAGTGTAGCGGTATCCCTTCGGAGGAGAGCTTCAGTAGATTAGTTGTTTTTCCTCTTTTGAGAGACTGATGTAGTGAGGATGTTTTATGTATTGAGAGCCTGTACACTGATGTATTTATTGGAGATATCTCCCTGTTGAGTTCTGAGTTTTGTATTAGAGGACTTTGTATATGATCGTATTTGGGAGATGGACATTGTATCTTTATTTCCAATTGTACGGTAGTTGATTTTACTTTTACAGCAGATTATTTTACTTTCAGCTCTGATATCTGTATAGTATAGTTGATCTTTCGCAGGATAGTCGCTTCGTCTATACGGGGCTTCCCGTATGGGCGGCGGATCTGTTGGCAAGCTCGGGTCGCAGTTTCGACGCCGGGGCGTGACAGATTAGAGTGGTATCAGAGCCTAGGATGTAGGTCATTGTGGACTTAGAAACCCTAGGCTTGTGGTTGGACATTAGGATGACTACGTGAGAGTCGTGACTTTTAGCGAGAGTCCTGATTGAGTTTTATACCTCTCCCAAGAGACGGGATGAGTGATTGGCATGTTTATTTGTTGGTTTTTGGATCCCCAAAGATCTAAATAGGTACTATCAAACAACTAGAGGGGGGTGAATAGGTGTAATACTTATAAAACCAATCTCAGTGCAAAATAAAAACCAATGCGGAAAATAAAAATAGCACACCGAGATATACGTGGAAACTCTAATTCAGGAGAAAAACCACGGGACCAACACGCAATAACAATCCACTAAGAATAGAAGAATAACAAGGTGATTACCGACTCCACGGACTCAAACCCGTCCTTCAACTTCTTCGGACCTTGCGCTCCACCGATTGCACGTCCACTGCACACGTTCGAATCCACGAACGCCACTCGAATCCACGAGCACACGTTTCGAATCCACGAAACGCCTTCAACACATCAAATCCACGATGCTACGTCGAATCCACGACGCAAACTTGATAAAAGCTTTGATGGTGATCCTTTGCTTAGATTATCATTGAGGAACCGTAGAAAAAATCTCTAAGCAAAGACTAGATTAATTCGACAAAAGATAGATCTTGGAAGAACCGTCAAATTGACCTAAAAGAGGCTATAAAGAAGAACGATAAAAACCTAGCCTCTAGGGTTGCTCTCAAGTGTTTTATAAATTAATCGGTAGTTCTTGAGAAACCCTAAGTGTCTATTTATAGTTTAGAAACCTTTGGAAAGAGATAAGCATCAAAAACTAACCAATTCTGGAATTTTACAGGACGGCAGTCTAGACTGGAATTGACGGTCCGGACTGTCTCAGCGAAACAGACTTTTTCCAGAAAAGACGACATTCGGGGTCCGGACTGCAATCCACGATCCGGACTGTTCATGCAATTTCAACAATTTCACGTTCGGGGTCCGGACTGAATTTACCAGGGTCCGGACTGAAACAGCGCATGAACAAACCTATGTTCGGGGTCCGGACTGTAATGCCCGGTCCGAACTCTGAACATGTAAAATGTCCAGTTTTTGATTTTTAAGCAATGAAAACTTATCCAAGTGTTTCTAAACTACACAAATGTATTCGGATCACCAAAATTATTTAGTTAAACACACCTGATCAATCCGAATCCATTTTCCTTGAGATTGATGTATATGATCCACAATTCTTCAACTTCAATCTTCAAGACTCAAAACACTGAGTGTCAACTTGAGCTCTTGTTGAATCTTCTCTGAGTCTTCGATTGCTGATTGACAATTTGATCACTTCAAGACTCCGACTCAACTCACGAAATATGCCAACACAAAAAGTCGTAACAATCTCCCCCTTTGGCAATTTTGTGACAAAATCCAAAAATACATAAAACGCTCAAGACACTCATCTTAAACCAAAAAATCGAAACTCAATGTCATCACCAAAACATTGACTTTCTTTGCGTGAAAGATCCAATAAACAAAAATTACATTTGAACCAATCTTAGAACAAACTCTATGACTTAGGACTTGGAGTCTTAAAGTGATGTAATTCCTGCAAAACAAAACTCCAAACAAAATCAAACGTTAGTCGTTAGAAATTAAATGTAAATCCTACATTTGATTCGTCCTTTTGATTCTTTTTGTTTTTCGGCTCCTTTTTCATCATCTCTTTTCTTTTTCTCCCCCTATCTTGAGCATCTTTGTTCTCCCCCTATCTCTGTTCTCCCCCTATTTCTGTTCTCCCCTTTTTTGTCACAAATTGTCAAACAGTGAATATAGGCAAAAAGAAATCACTAACAGCATTAGTTCATAGAGAAAGAGAGATAAAAGCTCAGTTCCGGTATATAACAAAAACGCAGATTTCGTACCGGTCCTCGAAGGCAAAAATCACAGAAATTCTTGAAACAAATCCAAATTTTGAAATCTTTCAAATTACCGATTTGCATTCCATCAAGAAAACAATTTAAGTGCTTGAGAATAATATGAGATCACATAGATGTCATTCAATCCAATTAATTTTACAAAAATTAAAAAGATTTACTCCGAAATCATGAAAAACAAAGATAAAACATTATAAACCGTTTTTCATATTATATACGTCAAACACAAGTCATCAAAAATAATCTAGAGATCCAAACTCTATCAAGATGTAACGGATTTACAAAGATGACTTACAGAGATTTCCAAATGACATCAATTTGATTTCTACCCTTTCAAATTTGAGATAAGCACTAAAATACCTAAGGGTGGCTCTTTGAGCATTTTTCAACTATCCCACCTTATACCAACCAGGAGATTAATCAAAATAAGAACATTGAATATAAATCTCCGAATGCTTCAACTAAAAAATTTCAAAAATATTTTCCTAGGATTCAAAACATGTGGTAGCTTCACACACAAACCGGACGACCGGGGTGGCAACTCTTTCCAAACATGTGGTGGTAGTTTTCACACTCCTTTCGGATGTAACTCTTTCCACATCTTTTGCAATTCATTTCATTACCCTTGTAAGAAAATACAATCTCTTATGTGAAAGAATTAAATCCCAAATTTTAGTCTATCGGTTGTCTCATGTTTATCACAATGAATTCACACAACCGAGATAGGCAAAGCATCTAAAGGTTACACATGATTACCAAAATTTGATGTATATAATTATCAAAAACTCCTATAATGAAATATCTTCAAGAATTATGATTATGGAGTAAAGTTGATAATTCATATAAAATTAAATTGGAGTGATTAAAAGTGAAACCCTTTTTATTCAATGCACTTGTTCGTTAAAACCCTTTTGTTCAAAAACAAAACATAAAAACGAAGAACATTGAAAACATGTAATGCAGATATTCGGAAAAATATGAAAGGAAAACCAATCAAAGCATTACATACAGTCATAAACTATTTAGAACTTAAGACATGGAAAGATATCACCTTTCCGAATCCAAAATCGTCGGATTTTAGGTTGTCTTGATTCATTATGGTCGGGAGATGACAGCTTTGACTGTTGATCCACCTTAGGTCTTTGCCTCGCAATGATCCACTTGTATGATTGATGTTGTGGGTCGGACCTTTGGTGGTTTGAGTGAACTCCTTTGACTTGATGAGTCTTTTGATTGCGTTGAGTTCGCTCCGTAGATGAAGTTGCCGAAGAATTCCTCTTTCTCTTTTTCGGGCACATCTTCATCAAGTGTCCTTCAAGTCCACATTGGTGACAAGTTCTTCCTTTCAACTTAGTTGTGGAACTTGAAGCCTTCACAGTTTGGTTCTTTTTAAATCCCAAACCAACCTTGCTTGTTTGACCTAATCCGGACATACAATCAAATTTCTTGGAACCAGTTGAAAGCCTTTGTATGTCGGATTTAAGTTGATGAACTTGCTTGGTCAAAGCTTGGTTGGTGACATGAATTTCCTCAAACTGTTTTTCTAGAAAACCAATCTTGTCCATATATGATTTAGCGTTTGTCTCCGATTGGTTTCGCTTTTCTTGGAGGATTTTATTGTTATCCAATAAACGTTCTCGTTCCTCCTCGAGATCATGAAGTTTTATCTTTAAAGCATGATTCTCGTCTTGAATCTCAAGTCGTTGCTTCCTCAACTTCTTAATATGCTTGGCCATCTTCTTTGATTCTGTAAGAAGTTGTTGATATGCCTCAACGAGTTCTTCTTCTTCCGACTCCCCCTCACTTGATGACTCTCCGCCGGATGTTGATGTTTCATGCAAAATCAAAGGAATAGAGTCAGTGATTAAAGATGATAAGCAAACATTAGAAGAGGGAATATGAGAGGCATGTAAGGCAACGACTTTTTCCTCTTTACTTGAGGTCGATTCATTAGAAGTAGAATCGTCCCAAGTTTTCGCTTGCAAAGCCTTCTTTTTATATGATATCGGAGAAGGACAATCCGTTGAAATATGGCCATAGCCTTTGCATCTATAACATCGGATTTCCCCTTCGAATTCATCTTTTTCCTTAGAAGGTTTTGCAAAGCTTTTGAGGTTAGAGGATTTAGAACCCGATGATCCTTTAGATGGTTTCGAGGATGAAGATCCATCGGTTCGATTCTTCCAAAACTTCCGACGAAATTTCTTTACGATCCGCGCCAATAGTTCTTCAAAACCGGCAAAAGAGATTTCATCATCGGAACTTGATTCGCTATCTTCTTCCTTTGTTGATTTGAATGCAATACCTGTAAGCTTAGAAGAAGACTTGGAAGAAACTTGATTAGTAGGAAAAGTCATTTCATAAGTTTGCAAAGCACCTACTAATTCCTCTACTCTCATCTCATCCGGATGACTAACGGTTTCAATGGCGGTAACCTTTGCCCTAAACCATTCAAGAAGAGTCCGAAGTATCTTTCTTACAATTCTCGACTCCGGGATCTTTTCTCCTAAATTAGCACAAGTATTGATTACATCTTGAAGCCTATTGTAATAATCTGTAAATAATTCATGCTCTTCCATATGAATAGAGTCAAATTGACTTGTAAGTATCTGGAGCTTTTGAATTTTTACTAGATTAGTACCCTCATGTGTAATTTCGAGAATATCCCAAATCTCCTTCGCGGTTTCACACGCGGAAATTCGTGTGAACTCAGTCGAGGAAATAGAATTAAATAAAGCGTTCATACCTTTCCCATTGTAAGAAGAACTTTCGAATTCCTCTTTGGACCATCTAGAGCGAGGTTTTGGGGTAGTAGAATTTCCTACTTCCTCAACAGGATGCACCCAACCGTATTCCACGGATTGCCATACCCGCTCATCAATTGCGATGAGAAAAGCTTTCATCCGCACTTTCCAATTATTATAATTAATCCCATCAAAAAGAGGAGGTCTATAAATATTACCACATACACCCGACATGATAGATAAACCTAAAACCCGCTCCGATACCACTTGTTGGTTTTTGGATCCCCAAAGATCTAAATAGGTACTATCAAACAACTAGAGGGGGGTGAATAGGTGTAATACTTATAAAACCAATCTCAGTGCAAAATAAAAACCAATGTGGAAAATAAAAATAGCACACCGAGATATACATGGAAACTCCAATCCAGGAGAAAAACCACGGGACCAACACGCAATAACAATCCACTGAGAATAGAAGAATAACAAGGTGATTACCGACTCCACGGACTCAAACCCCTCCTTCAACTTCTTCGGACCTTGCGCTCCACCGATTGTACGTCCACTGCACACGTTCGAATCCACGAACGCCACTCGAATCCACGAGCACACGTTTCAAATCCACGAAACGCCTTCAACACATCGAATCCACGATGCTACGTCGAATCCACGATGCAAACTTGATAAAAGCTTCGATGGTGATCCTTTGCTTAGATTATCATTGAGGAACCGTAGAAGAAATCTCTAAGCAAAGACTAGATCAATTCGACAAAAGATAGATCTTGGAAGAACCGTCGAATTGACCTAAAAGAGGCTATAAAGAAGAACGATAAAAACCTAGCCTCTAGGGTTGCTCTCAAGTGTTTTATAAATTAATCGGTAGTTCTTGAGAAACCCTAAGTGTCTATTTATAGTTTAGAAACCTTTGGAAAGAGATAAGCATCAAAAACTAACCCATTCTGGAATTTTACAGGACGACAGTCCGGACTGGAATTGACGGTCCGGACTGTCTCAGCGAAACAGACTTTTTCCAGAAAAGACGACATTCGGGGTCCAGGCTGCAATCCACGGTCCGGACTGTTCATGCAATTTCAACAATTTCACGTTCGGGGTCCGGACTGAATTTACCAGGGTCCGGACTGAAACAGCGCATGAACAAACCTATGTTCGGGGTCCGGACTATAATGCCCGGTCCGGACTCTGAACATGTAAAATGTCCAGTTTTTTATTTTTAAGCAATGAAAACTTATCCAAGTGTTTCTAAACTACACAAATGTATTCGGATCACCAAAATTATTTAGTTAAACACACCTGATCAATCCGAATCCATTTTCCTTGAGATTGATGTATATGATCCACAGTTCTTCAACTTCAATCTTCAAGACTCAAAATACTGAGTGTCAACTTGAGCTCTTGTTGAATCTTCTCTGAGTCTTCGATTGCTGATTGACAATTTGATCACTTCAAGACTCCGACTCAACTCACGAAATATGCCAACACAAAAAGCCGTAACATTATTCTCCTAAGTGATTATGTTGGCTGCAGACAACATAATGCTATGGAATGGATGGCATGTCTTAGACTTTCGTTGGATTGGGTCGTTTGGTTTTGTGTCCTGATGTTTGTTATTGTGCAGTGGACTACGATGCCCCTGAGACGTCGTGTAGTGAAGAGGGCACATCCCGCATCTGATGAGTAACCCGAGCAGTGGGAGGCAGAGCTATCAGAGCAGAGCGAGACCCAGGAGTTATGGATCCAGATGGCACAGATGTCGGAGGCTGTCCGATGCCAGGAGGAAGCCATGGAACGTTTGATGCGCTTGTTGGAGCAGAGAGCACAGCTAGTTGCAGTACCGCTTGAGTGTCCTCCAGCACTTTCTTTCTATGCAGTGGCATATTCAGTTGTATCAGCGGCACCGATCGAGCGAGCAGCCCCCTCCGTGCCGACAAGTAGTGCCGAGGCACCGAGGCAGGGTGGATAGCGGTTAGTAGATGAGCTTGGGACATCATCGATCGATGGAGCCAGTCCCGGTAGTCTTAACCATCCTGATTCATAGGTTTGAGTGGGAGCCTTTGGAGGCAGAATTGGGGTTGGTGGTGATGGAGAGACTATTTGAGAGCCTCCCTGTGCTAGGGAGTTTATGCAGTCGTTGAACTGCGCGCTCCAGGTTTCGAGGAACGAGGCGCATAGGATATGTGTGACTGGAAGTGAATAGCGCTAGGATACCTTTCAGTTTAGTTGGTCCCTCCGTTACGGATTATTGACGCTTCAATGGAGTAGGTATGGTGTATGGAGCGTGGCGTTGCAGTTCCTTTGGATAGGGATCTGCCGCCAGAGGCGAGTTCTGGATTTTGGTGTTTCGTGCCGAGTGATGGAGGATAGATCGGTCGGCAGAGGCATTTCTGATTTCTTTTTCCAGGGTAGCGGATTTCTGAGATGCCAGAGATCGGGTGGACCCCGATGGCAGTATCAGCATCTACATCAGAGTGGCGCGGCGGTAGCATGGATTGGTTGTCTGCGGAGGACCGCATTTGTCACCCCAGTGTGAGCAGAGGCAGACTGAGCGACGACCACCTACATCGAGCGGATGAGTCTGTACCGCCCGGTTGGAGGGCGCTACGGCAGTGGACCAGGTTGTCGCGGGCATGATTTCTTTACAGTAGTCTGAGTTGAGTGTTTTTGGCTTTCCTGTCTGGACTGGAGGTAGAGTTGTTACCACGTGCACTAGAAGTACAGGTTCCTGTTGGTGTTGTGCATGTGGGGGAGCCTAGTGGATTGTGTCCAGTACAGTTGAGACTTGGAATTATACCGGCAGGTGTTACGGTTCAGTGACAGCTCCACGACTCAGATTGAGCACGCGGGATGGACCAGTTGGTGCGGTATCGTGCAACTGCTGATTGTGGAATGAGGACAGTGACCTTTCCGCGAGTTGGACATCAGGAGTTCATCTTCACAGGTCACCGGGATATCCTTCTAGCAGCTGTGGCTTCAGCGGTTTGGGGCTAGGTGCTACTTATAGATCGTTGGTGACGATTAGGACTACAGGTTGTGTCCTTAGGGGTCACGGTTAGATCGTAGCTTCCGTTTTGTAGCCACGGCAGGAACGACTTCAACACTTCTCTCCCTTTTCTCGCCCTTGTGCTCAAATTTTCGAACAGGACGAAAACTTCGAAAGACTGCTCCAGAAATGGAGACGGTGTCCGAACCTGTTCTTGTTTGATTGGGGCGAAGGCACTAGTCCTTTCGGAATTTTCGGACTTTTCGTTAATTTCAGCCGTTTTCTAAATTGAGAGTTGGGGTTGACGACCTTCCTGCTGGTGGGGCCTTTACCTTTCTTGTGGGTTGTGTTGGCGTAATTCGTGTAGTTTCGGACGAGTAGAGTTGGTCGTTCTTCCTTGTCCTCTGTCTTTTGGAATTCTTGAGGTTTTCCCAGCTTTTGGACCCTTTGCCGTGTGGATTCGCTTCGCAGAGTGTGCATAGCGACTGGGGAGCTGGAGATGGTGTTGAGGGATACTTACCTTTGGCTTTAGGACTCCCTTTTTGAGCCGTGTTAGTTTCGAGGACGAAACTTTCTTTTAGTGGGGGAGGATGTGAGGACCCGAATCCCCACTTAAGAGATTACTGATGGATTAGTGGCCTTTGGGAGTGTTTGTGCGCGTGTCGGGCCCTAGAATGGATTTATGGTGTAAATTGGGAGTAAGTTTGCATCGTCGGAGGCCTTTGGAAAATTTTAGAAGTGGAATTGGGCAAAACGGACTTCGGATTTGGATTCAGCGCGCGAAAACGATGAAAATAGACTATTTACTTGGATTTTTCGGAGCCCGGATGTCGCGCACGGATTTCGAGGCAGCTTGGTACTGATCCGGCGACCGGCGGGCAGCGGCAGCGGCGGCGGGCAGCGGCGGAGCGCGGCGGCGCGGGCTCGGGTAGGCGGCGGAGAAAGCGCGGGCAGGCGCGCGGGCGCGGGCAGGCGCGCGGGCAGGTGCGCGGTCCACCGCGGAGGCATGCACCCGGGATGGGACACGTGGCGACTCCCGGTTGGCCGGCGCAGCAGGCGCGGTCCACGGAAAAAGGCGCGGGTGTACGGTGGACCGGTGGGTGACACGCTGACGTGGTGCACCCAGGGAATTCCGGGCGCTGGTTGGACGTGTCCCGTCCCGGGTGCATGCCTCCGCGGTGGGCAGCGGCGGCGGGCAGCGGCGGAGCGCGGCGGCGCGGGCTCGGGTAGGCGGCGGAGCAAGCGCGGGCAGGCGCGCGGGCGCGGGCAGGCGCGCGGGCAGGTGCGCGGTCCACCGCGGAGGCATGCACCCGGGACGGGACACGTGGCGACTCCCGGTTGGCCGGCGCAGCAGGCGCGGTCCACGGAAAAAGGCGCGGGTGTACGGTGGACCGGTGGGTGACACGCTGACGTGGTGCACCCAGGGAATTCCGGGCGCTGGTTGGACGGGTCTACGCACTCGATTTTCGGCGCTTGAAAGATTCGGGCGCCCGAAAATAGGGACATGTTGGGTGTTAATCCAAATGTTTTCCGATCCTATATAAATGCCCCTGTTCCAGCCCTGATAGCTCCTTCTCCGCGCGGATTTTGGCAGAGCGATCTTCAGCAACATTCCTCCTCTCCCTGAGCTGCTTCCACCTGTGGATTTCCAGGATTTTACGTGGCACGCTTCTCGAGGTTTCCTTCTTTTACGGCGCGGCGCGACGCTCGTCCATTTGTGTTCCCCTTCGTCGCGTTTCGGTGCGCGAGCTCCCACGGCCTACTCCGACCACCTTTTCGAGCGATTTCTTTGCCGCTTGATCCGCGACGGACAGAGCTACGATCTAGGTATTTTTAGCTTTCCCTAGTTTCGCGCTTTTCGAGGAGGTTTTCCATGCTTTCTGGGACCCTTGTTGCTGTGAGGATTTCGGGGATAGCTGGATTGCTGCGTGGAGTTCTCCGCGTTCGATCGTCGGATCGAGATGAGCCTATACACTTTTTGCATCTACTCGTCGCGAGGATTATCATAGTATTTTTCTGGAATTTTTCTGAGGCTTGCCCGAAGGTATAATTTTCTCCCTTAACTGTGCATGGAATTACAGATGTGTTGTTGTGAGGTTGTGAGCACCCTGTGTTGTGGAATTTGTAACTCGGCCTACGGGGCTCAGAATTGGACGTGCAGGTTCCCGTTTCGAAGGTCTCGACGCGAGGATCGCACTAGTATTTTTGTTGGATTTTTCTGAGTCCGTTCTGCAGATGGAAATTTCACATCTTTGAGGCTGTTTTCGCAGATTGTGTATACTTGGAATATTTTGGATTAAGTGTAACGTTGGACCTTATTGTTGTACCCAGGGGTATTTGCAAGTGTTGCTGGACCCATTGGATCTGGAGACTTTGATTTCGGGGTATTTTCAGCTGTGGAACTTTGGACAGATAGCGCCTTCAGGTGGGTGGCCTTGTCTCCAAGTTGATGGACTGGACATTCAATCTGCTATAGTAGGACCATGCATGATAGTGGATTCTTGTACAACCCTGTTTTTGCGCTCGACTACACCATTCTGCTGAGGTGTATAGGGCGCAGAGAATTCATGTTTTATGCCATTGAAAGTGCAAAAATCAATGAATTTAGAATTGATGAATTCTCCACCTCTATACTCCGAACACGAACGATCTTTTCATTTTTCTCAATCATAACACGATGACATATCTCATGAAAAGAATCGAAAGTATCCGCTTTCTCTTTTAAAAATGTTACCCATGAATATCTAGAGAAATCATCAACCAAAAGAAAAATGTACCATTTACCTCCCAAACTTGGTTGACGAGTCGGGCCCATTAAGTCCATGTGCAGTAATTCTAATGGCCATTTGGTTCCCACGTGGTTCAAGTTCTTGTGCGCGGCCCTTGATTGTTTTCCCTTTTGACAACCTCCGCACACAATGTTTTCTTTAAAAGATAATTTAGGAACTCCCTTAACCACGTCTTTATTTGAAATCCTTGCTAATTCCTTGAAATTTATGTGACCTAGTCTTTCATGCCAAAGAGTTTCATTTTCAAGTGACACTAGGTTACAATTTTCAGAAATTTTGTTAAGAACTACATAGCAATTATTTTTAGACCTAACCCCTTTCAAAAAGAATAAATGGTCCTTATCAGTTACAATATATTCTGCAGAAGAAAAATTAACTGAAAAGCCATTATCACAAAGTTGACTAATGCTAATGAGGTTAGTCTTAAGGCCTTCGACAAATAAAACTTTGTTCAAAACCGGGCCTTCTGGAATAGTAATTGTTCCTTTTCCAACAATTTTTGAAGAACGACCGTCTCCGAAAACTACAAGTCCTCCGGAGGTTTTCTCTAAAGTTTGAAAATAATTTTTGTCACCGGTCATGTGACGGGAACATCCACTATCCAGATACCAAGACAAGTTGTCATAAGCATGCCAAGAAGTATGAATGACAAGACAAGGGAAGATTTCACCTTTGCGCACCCAAACCTTTTTGGACTGCGTCGGTAATGTTTGTAAAGCTATTCTCCTTGGTGAAAGCGTCTTGTTTGATTGATCGCTTTTCTTTGATGACGTCGTCTTGTTAGGTGAACTACCAAGGTTCCTATCCTTTGAAAAATTCTCCTTCGATTTCTGGGGAATGACCTTGTTGGTAGTTATTGCAAGAGGCGCTTGATTTGATCGTTTCGCTCCAATCTTGCAATTTCTTCTTATGTGCCCTGCAAAACCACAACGAAAACATACCTTTGTACTTGTTGAACCCGAAGTAGGTGAGGTAGGCTTGTTGTCGTTGAATGCATTGATTTCCGTCGTCGGAGGAGGAGACACCGACTGGGGCACAAAAATTGTTACACTCGAACAAGGACTGTCTCCAGTTCGACTGTATCCAAGGCCCAAACGATTTGTTTAACCAAGACCAAGCATCTTATCCAACTTGCTCCTTCCAGAAGAAAATCGCTTCAAATCATCCTTAAGTTGGAATATGGTCTTCGTCATTTCCATCTTTTCTTGACGAGTCTCGGAGTAGAGCTTCAAGAAGTAATTTGCTTTATCCACCAATTTGATGTGTTCCTTCTCGAAATGCTCGTTCTTCTCTTGAAGGGAAACATTTACTTTAATCAAGTTGTCCCTTTCCACTTCAAGAGCGTTTGAGAGAGAAGTTGCCCTTTTTGCTTCTTCTTCGAGATCCTGCAATCTTCTTCTCAAACTCTTATTGTGCTTTGCCAATTTCTTTGAATCATTTAAAAGTTTATGGTAGGCAAAAGCAAAGTCTTCACCTTCGGAATTACTCAGTTCATCATCTGTTGCAGTTTTTTCAACCTGGGAGGAGTTGGATAATGAACCGGATGTACTTGCCAAATAGCACACGTAAGATGAAGTTGTGGACGCGTGGAATGACGTTGCGTTGTTTTCTTCATCACTGGAAGATGACTCATTGGACGTTGAGGTGTCATCCTAAGTGACGGCTTGCATCGTCTTCTTCTTTGTCGGATTCTTATTGGGACACTCCGTTGAGATGTGACCGTAGCCTCGGCACTTGAAGCATTGGACTTGTCCCTCCGAGTTTTTCTTATCCTTTGAAAAACTCTCTTGCTTTCTTGACTTAAAACCTGAAGTTCCTTTGCCTTTCTTCGACTTTACGAAGGATGAAGTTTTGCTTGAATTACCCCTTCGAAAGCTTCGGCGAAATTCCCTTGTCAAAAATGCAAGTTGCTTCTCAAAATCCTCCATTGATAGGTTCTCATCATCATCTGAGGAGGATGAATCCACGTCTTCTTCCTTTGTTGATTTCAATGCAAAACCTGAAAACTTAGAAGAAGATGGCTTTCCAGAAGAATAGTTAGTAGAAAAGGTCATTTCATAAGTTTGAAGTGGACCAACTAATTCTTCTACTTTGATTTCATCCGGGTGTTTAACTGTTTCAATGGCCGCAACCTTAGGGCGAAATCTTTCAGGAAGAGTCCTTAAAATCTTTCTTACAACTTTAGATTCTGGAATTTTCTCTCCCAAGTTAGCACATGTATTTACGATATCTTGCAATCGTGTATAGTAATCAGTGAAAGATTCATTTTCTGCCATAAAAATTGAGTCAAATTTGCTCGTAAGCATTTGCAGTTTTTGAATCTTCACAAGGCTTGTTCCCTCATGTGTAACTTGTAGAACATCCCAGATTTCTTTCGCAGTCTCACATGCAGAGACGCGAGAGAATTCAGTTTGCGACAAAGCATTAAATAAGGTGTTAATTCCTTTGCCGTTGTAAGAAGATAAATCAATTTCTTCCTTGGTCCATTTCGACCTAGGTTTGATGGTGCGAACATCAGCAATAATTTCATTAGGACTTGTCCATCCATACTCGATTGATTGCCACACCCGTTCATCGATGGAAATTAAAAATACTCTCATCCGTACTTTCCAGTAGGCATAGTTTGTTCCATCGAAGAACGGGGGTCTGTTGATGTTTCCACCTTCAACCATTGTTTACAACCCTATTCCCGCTCTGATACCACTTGTTGGGTTATAATTATATGGATCTGAACAGGGGAAAAAACACCTAGAGGGGGGTGAATAGGTGTAAACAATAAACACTCAAAAATCTTTGCGTAATAAAACTCAATGCGGAAAAGTAAATAACACGCAGGATTTTACGTGGGAAAACTCCAAAACCAGGAGTAAAAAACCACGGGACCTATCACACGGTGAAATCAACTAAGATTAAACACGTACAAAGGTGATATACCGTACTCACACACGACTCAACCTTTTTCCATATGCTCCAAGTTGATCTTCTCCGCTCGCTCCGCAACGCGCCTCGAATCCACGATTTGCGTCCAACGCCGAATCCATGGCATCCAATGTCGAGTCCACGACGTCCAACCGAATCCACGGTCTCCACCAAGTAGTACATATCGATCACACGAACGTACCTCGCTCCGAATCCACGAGAGCAGTAACACCTTGAGTCCACAAGGCCATGCGAATCCACGCGCCGATTTTTAGGAAAATCATTGTTTTGTTGGTGGTGACAATCCGCCGAATACTTAGATCAAAGATAGATCGGAAATACCATCTAAATATTCATTAATTTGATTCTACTCAAAATCTGAGTTTGAAAACCTAGAATCAAATTAATCCATATAGATGAAGAAACATAGAATAGATCTAGTTTTTCCTTTCTTCTCTATATGTGTGGATTTTTCTAAGTTTTCTCCGTTAATTTTTTCCAGTCATTTACGGAGTACAAAATTTATTTTGGATTACCCTAAAAGATAGAATTATGGTTTACTTATAGGTTAGAAACCATTGGAAGAGGATAAGAATCAAAAACTGACTGTAACAAACTTTTTCCCGCACGATGGTCCGGACTGGATTTGGCTTGATCCGGACTGTCGTTGTTTTTCAGAGAATTCCTGAAAAATCATGTTCGGGGTCTGGACTGAAGTATCCACAGTCCGGACTGTTCATGCGATTTCTGCAAAATCCACGTTCGGGGTCCGGACTGAACCAAGGGTGTTCTAGACTGGATTTGCGCATGAACCTACCTACGTTCGGGGTCCGGACTTAAGTAGCCTGATCCGGATCATGAACATATAACACTCCAGTTTTCTGATTTTTAAGCGATTAAAAATCCATCCAAGTGTTTCTACACTACAAGAAGTATTCGGATCACCAAAATTATTTAGTTAAACATACCTGATCCATTTGAATTCTTCTTTCTTGAGATTGAGGTATATGATCCACACATCTTCATCTTCAATCTTCAAGATTTAACCACTTTCACGAAATACGCCAAGACAAATTCCTTAACACCCGGCACATGTTTCGTTTTGATTAAACAGGGGATATGGTGATTCATGAGGGGGAAGTGGAATGCTATGGGGTATCGGTTTGTTTACTACAGTTTTTATAGCATTACCTGTTATCATCTACTTTATTTGTCACTGACTCCCCACATTGTGACAGATCCGAACAGGGGTGGGAACCGGGACGATGGTGAGACTGCATTTAGAGGACCTTAGCCGCTTGAGGCAGTCATACGTCTTATTTACTTTTGGTTATCTCTTTTACTTTTGGTTAGTAGGCTAGTGATTATTTGTTGGTAGAACAATTGTGGATGTTAGGTTGAGATCCTAACTTAGTGGTGACTTCTTTATTGCGTTCACGCCCCGGGTGTAAACCGGAACCCGGGCCCGTCTACAGATCCGCCGTGCACACGGTATTTCCCGCGTACACGAAGCGCCAAACCTGCTCAGATATAAGAGATAATAATAAAAGAGCAATAAAAACAGAGCTGAACTAAAACTAATACATCTCAGACTGAAGCTGGAAATAAAATACAATACATCTGTATAAATGATACATCTGTCTCTCCCAGCACACCAAAATAAATACAACCTGCTGGCAAAGCCAGTCCCAAAGTAAAAGTACAACCGTCTGAGGAAACATGGGTACACCAACAGTCCAGCTAACTCGCTCATCCTGCCTCGAGATCTATCTACTCAGCCGTCCTCTCTCCTCGACCCGTCGCTGAAGCCCAGCAGCACCCGCAGAAGACAATGCAAAACAAGAGAGAAGAAAAAGAGGAAAGAAGAATGGAGGTGAGAACTACTAGTAAACCAGTAACCTCCCCTAGTGGGTAAAACCTCAAACTCAGACAGGCCCACTAGGACTACCAGAGGCGAAAATAAAACAAAGGTGGTAAGCTATAAGTAAAACTACTGATGAAGAAGCTACCACTATGCCTCAAAAATGCCAAGCAAAAAGAATAGCTAAGTATGTGCATCAGAATATAAATAACTGCCTAACTAAACCCAATCCGTACACCAGTAAACACTGGTACTGCCTGCTATGCCTGCCAAATCGGGTATGCCAGCCTACGCATAACACCGATAGGGGATAGGAGTCTCAAGGACTCAAAGTCTGTAGCCTGCTATGCCTGCCAAATCGGGTATGCCAGCCTAGGCAAAACACCGATAGGGGATAGGAGTCTCAAGGACTCAAAGTCTGTAGCCTGCTATGCCTGCCAAATCGGGTATGCCAGCCTACGCATAACACCGATAGGGGATAGGAGTCTCAAGAACTCAAAATTTGTAGCCTGCTATGCCTACCAAATCGGGTATGCCAGCCTACGCATAACACCGATAGGGGATAGGAGTCTCAAGGACTCAAAGTCTGTATATCGCACACTCCGGAGTGGCACTCGATGGGAGCGACCCACACGAGTAAAATGCCTGAGTAATAAGTATCATAGGAGAATAAGTCCGCAGGACTGGATCATGACACTGATCTAAGTGGAAAAGAACCATCCACTAAAAGAAGCCCAAATCCTCTCCCCGATCTGATGCAATAACAACTGTCCGGTCAACCGCCCAAAATCCGCGGTTGCCGCAATACCCTGCCATCACAGCCTGCCTGTCCCAATTCCCAAATGTCTGACTACACTATCCCAGCCCCTGCTCGATCCCGAGCGTACTATCCCCTAAGTCTAGATAACTGGAGAAAGAATAACAGCATGGTTTCTCCTAAGTCAGTTCCAGCATGATAGTGTAGCAGAAAAAGGAGGCCTATCTAGGCGACCATACAAGCATGCAAAAGTCCTTTACTTAATAACATGATTTCGGGTATTCTTATTCTAACAAATTAGAGTATGCTATTTCATGAATATCCACTGTACCAAGTTGCCATAAGCCGGTCTCTATACATGCATAAGATGTTCCAATATACAAATAACATAATATGGTTTAACAAACTATACCCAAGGGGTTTTAGACAACATATCTTTTGCAAGAATTAAACATTTTATTAATACCTAGTCCTTTAGAGATGCAAGTATCAACCACAAGCCCATTCCTTCCAATTAAGCATGCAATATTTATTCTACTAGTATACTAGCAATATAACATAGGACTAGCTCCAATATGCCTAGTGGGTTATCACAAGTAGAAGGATTACAACGGTACCCACATCCGACATCCGGTCAACCGCCTACTATCCGCGGTAGCCGCAAGTCCACCGACCACAACAAGTCCAACTCCTGACCTCCAGTCAACCACCCAAAATCCGCGGTTGCCACAAAGCCCTCTAGTCCAATATCATGCCCATGCACCGATGTCGTATAACCGACATCCGGTCAACCACCCAATATCCGCGGTCGCCGCCAAAACCCATAATCTACAATCCAGGCCCCGGCCACACTATCCCAAACCCCTACTCAAACCCGAGCAACATGAACCACCTGACTAATGAAAGGGAGAAAAGAAGCAAACAAGGTTTCTCCTAAGTCAAGTTCCAGCATGAAGGTGTAGCGATAAAAGATGGCCTATCTAGATGTCCATACAAGCATGTTATTGTCCTCATGCAGATTGAAAGAAGTATAACTACTAATAGTCCCACATGTGTAATAGGTAATAGTTCCGCATAGATATAACCATCATGCTAAAGTCAATTAAACACTTACACATGTCTAAAATTCACTGACTACCCTCACATAAGCCATCGGCCTATACATGTCCAAAAGAGCCCCAAGTAGTGCCTACTAACAAGATATTACACATTGTCCAAACATGACACTAACTACCACATGTAAGATTATGTACTACTATTAGATCCATGCCAGCATGTTTAAGTTCCAAATACAATCATAATTCCAACTTAGCAGTTTCCTAAAAACATTCCCGACATGATATGTCTCATATGATAGGCTCTTAAGATTAGCAATTATCGATCATAACGTTCCAATAAAAATCTCTTTAATATTCCTAGTGGGTATGTCAGAAAAATGAGGGATAGAGCAACTACCCACCTCGATCGCTAATTCCAAGTCCAAAAGTGAAGTCCTCGCCCTAGTCAGTCGACCATCACAAACATTGTACAACATGCCCCAAAACATACACAATTAAACATACAAAGCTCCAACAAAATCTATCCAAACACAACAGTCCAATGTTGCCCTGTTTTTACCTACGGAAATGGCTCGGAAAATTCCAAGAAAAATACTGTCACGATCCTCGCGACGAACCGGTCGAAACGAGTACCTCCACGTTCAAATCCGAGTTTCCTACACTGAGAAACTAATTCGACAAGGGAACCACCCCGAAATAAACCGATCTCAAAAACTGTAGCACTACTTTCTGTAAATAGAGATTTTCCACCTTCGAAAAATATTCAGAAAATTCCCAGAAAATTTGAGAGTGTTCCTTGCGCTGTGTAGATGAAAAACACCTCTTGGCACGCCTCGATCCGACGCTTGTGAGCAAAGATATCGCCGAAAAACCACAGTGCTGTCCAAAACTCCGCCCAAGAAAAAGGGTCAAATGAAAGCACGGGGAACTTGATAAACTCGAAACGAGAGGAAACTCAAATCACGAAGATCGTAGCCCTACCTGTCGAGAAGCCAGCGGTACAAGAATCGACAAAAACGGTGGTCGGAGTAAGCCGGGGGAGTCCTCGCACCAAAACGCGACGAAAAAGATCACAAGCGAACGAGCGTCGTGCCGCACCATAAAAATGAAAACCTCAGGATCCGTGCCGCAGAAAAATTCGGGAATCTGCAGATAGAACCGGCTCTGGGAGAGGAGGAAGTCTTGTGAAGGTCCCCCTGTGAGAAGAGGAACAGGGAAAAAGCTTTCTGCGGTTGAACTCGGCTTATATATAGGATGGAAGAACAAATCGGAAAATGACGCTTGAGTCCCCACTTCCGGGTGCCCGGAAAATTCGGGCCGCTACAGTGTTGGGCCCGGCCCAACACTGTGCGGGCCCGAATCCCCCACGGGCCTCCACGTCGCCCCGCAAACAGCGGACAGCCGCGCGGGCCATCCACCGCGCGACGCGTGGCCAAACGCGGCGACCACACGTGGCGGGCCCGATCGCGGGAAAACGCGGTCAGCGCGCCCACGTGCCGCCTGCGGCCCCTGCCAGGCGCGAATCCCGAGGCCGTCACACCAGTTTCGTGGACCGGGCACACGTGGACCGGCCAACCAACGGTCGCCACGTGGCCCCGCCCGGTCCACCGTACACCCCGCGCCCTCCGTAGACCGCGCCCCGCGGACCGGCCCACTCCCGAGCCTCCACGCGTCTAGCCCCCGGTGCACGCCCGCCGCGTGGACCGGGCGGCCCGCGCCTCTGCCCGCCGCGCTCCGCCGCTGCCCGCCGCCGCCGGCGCTGCCCGCCGACCGGAACAGTAACCCCAAGCCTCGAAAAACGCGCTTTTGCATCCAAACTCCGAAAAATACAAGTAGATAGTCCATTTTCACCGTTTTCGCTCGCTGAATCCAAATCCGGTGTCCGATTTGCCAAATTCTAATTCCAAAATTTGTCGAATGCATCCAGACAAGTGTTTTTACCCCAAATTTCGCGCTGAGTCCAATTTTGATATCTGTTCCACGCGAGAACACTTCTAAACACTCAACGGGGTCCTCCGATCACTCACGTGATCCATTTTAAGCCCGAAATCCAACACTTGTGCCCAAATTGTGCACAATCACCACCGACACACCACGTTGGCCTCTAGAAGCCACCCAACGCACTGCAACAGCTCTGCGGAGATCCAGGTCATCACATCCTCCCCCACTAAAAGAAAGTTTCATCCTCGAAACTAAAACCATTTCTCAATCCGGAACCTCAACCAAGTAGAGGCGGGTAAATATCCAATCATCCACCACTCAAACTCCCAAGGCTGTCTAATACCTCCTCCAGAGACGCGATGCAATCCTCGGGTCTCTAACTAGAACAAAATAGAGGCGGGCACTCCAGAAAACCGCACCACCTCAACCAAGTACAGCTGGGCTAACCGCTCGAGCTACTAAGTAGTCTGCATCGGTACAAGCATCCGCTCCTCCCAGGGCCCCCGATAATCCAACCACAAGTCCATCGGCACAAAAGCTTGATCCAAGTACATCTATACTCCCGAGGTATCCAATATAAGTCCCCCAACTGATCACGTAGACTCTGATCTCAAGTCTTTAAACCGTCAGGATGTAGCAGCAATTCCCCAACTCTCCGACATCAACACACAGCCATATGCAGTCGAGAAAACCAGATTACAAATCCACCTTCAGGAAGACCCGGGACCCTTACAGCTGGTAAATCAAATCCTCCATGCTCGACAAGGGTGCTAGCTCCAGATGGTCACTTCATCTAATTCCCGGGGATCCACGCAAAGCCGAAGTGAACCAATCTTCCACAACTCGAATAGCACCGGCGCCTCCAAAGGCGACACACTTGGTCTGACAACATTCCCAAAACTTCGAATCCTGGAGTTGTGTCCTCAACTCCCAAACTAGTGACATGCTAGACAACTCCGATAGGAGATCAGCCGGGAACTCGCAACCAAAGGGGGTATCCCCCGAGTCCCGGCGCCGCCGTAGGTCCCTCAACCACGCCAGCCAAAAAGGCTACGCATCCACTGCGAAACATCCGCCTCGCTCACGAAGTCAAAACTAAAGAGGCGAAGATAACCCTCAAGCAACCCAGGTACACCAACACCTCCGGGCCTGGCTCCCCAAGAAAATCGTCCTCGCGGCATAATCAACCGCCGCGAAAGAACAACCGCACTAGCCAGCCCAACGGGTACCACAACAACATCCCGCAGCTGAGCTAAGACCATCAGGTCTACCGGCAAAATCCAGGACTCAAGCTGCACCGGGCAGGACCAACAACTCTCCTCCACGTGCCAAGCGCGATCGGGAAAAATAAGCCTCCCGTGCACGTGGTGACCATCCTACCCCTAACCCAAGCAATGAAGCAAAAGCACTACCCACCAAGAAGGGAATACTCCCGTATCAAAAAGATACGAACCCAAAAGCCCGGAGCAACTCAATCCTACTACCACGCCGACCGTTGTAACCTATGTGCTCTGACAGTCTCAAAAATCCCCTATCCTGGAAAAAGAAATCGGGAATGCCTCATCCGACTGATCTGTCCTCCATCACCCGGCGCCAAGCGCCTCAATCAGAACTCGCCTCAGGTGGCACATCCCAAATCCTAAGGAACTACAATGCCACGCTCCATACCCGGCCCCTACTCCAATGAGGCGTCCCTAATCCGTAATGGAGGGACCCAACGAGTTAAAAGGTATCCTGGCGCAATCCACTCTCAGACACTCACATCCTATGCGCCCCGTCCCTCTACACATGGAGCGTGCAGTTCAGCAACTGCGTTAACTCTTGACACAAAAGGCCTCCAAGTACTCTCTATCCCCCACCGAACACGACCCTGCCTCCAAAGGTTCCCTACTCAATCCCACGAATCGGAATGACTCATCCGCCAAAACTGGCTCACTCGATCAAAGCAATCCCACAGCTTTCCCGCAGTCAACTATCCACCCTGCCATGGTGCCCCAGCACTAAACGTCGGGACGGAGGGGGCTACTCGATACTCCGACAACTGTGCCACTGCGCTGCTCCGACAACGGTGTCACTGCGCTGCTCCGACAACGGTGTCACTGCTCCGACAACTGTGTCACTGCGCTGCTCCGACAACTGTGTCACTGCGCTGCTGATCTGCCTCCAACACTCCTACCCTTCGGGTCCGGAGCTCTCAGACTCCAATCTAGTTATCCGGCCCGAAACAACCAGCTCAGACCCAACTGTCGCACCAAGGTGCACCCGGGTCAGGGCCCAACGTCGGGGAGACACCGCTCACCACGACAAAACCGCAAATCAGCACACCCCAAACACTCGACCCAATCTAGCGAAAGTCAAAGACATCCCCTTATTTTTGTAACTTTATGTTGTCTGCAGCCAACATAACTGTCCCACAAAAATAGGATATGTCGATCCCTCTTCACTCACAGGAAGAGTCAAATAAACAAATCACCAACTTTCACAAAATGTCGCGTCTCTCACGCCCTATACTCCTAGGGTCCGCCAAAAGCCTAGGGTTTCCTAAGTCCCAACAGACCTATCCCTAAGCTCTGATACCAACTAATTTGTCACGCCCCGGGTGTAAACCGGAACCCGGTCCCGTCTACAGATCCGCCGTGCACACGGTATTTCCCACGTACACGAAGCGCCAAACCTGCTCAGATATAAGAAATAATAATAAAAGAGCAATAAAAACAGAGCTGAACTAAAACTAATACATCTCATACTGAAGCTAGAAATAAAATACAATACATCTATATAAATGATACATCTGTCTCTCCCAGCTCACCAAAATAAATACAACCTGCTGGCAAAGCCAGTCCCAAAGTAAAAGTACAATCGTCTGAGGAAACATGGGTACACCAACAGTCCAGCTAACTCGCTCATCCTGCCTCGAGATCTATCTACTCAGTCGTCCTCTCTCCTCGACCCGCCGCTGAAGCCCAGCAGCACCCGCAGAAGGCACTGCAAAACAATAGAGAAGAAAAAGAGGAAAGAAGAATGGGGGGGAGAACTACTAGTAAACCAGTAGCCTCCCCTAGTGGGTAAAACCTCAAACTCAGACAGGCCCACTAGGACTACCAGAGGCGAAAATAAAACAAAGGTGGTAAGCTATAAGTAAAACTACTGATGAAGAAGCAACCACTATGCCTCTAAAATGCCAAGCTAAAAGAATAGCTAAGTATGTGCATCAGAATATAAATGCCTGCCTGACTAAACCCAATCTGTACACCAGTAAACACTGGTACTGCCTGCTATGCCTGCCAAATCGGGTATGCCAGCCTACGCATAACACCGATAGGGGATAGGAGTCTCAAGGACTCAAAGTCTGTAGCCTGCTAGGCCTGCCAAATCGGGTATGCCAGCCTACGCATAACACCGATAGGGGATAGAAGTCTCAAGGACTCAAAGTCTGTAGCCTGCTATGCCTGCCAAATCGGGTATGCCAGCCTACGCATAACACCGATAGGGGATAGGAGTCTCAAGAACTCAAAGTCTGTAGCCTGCTATGCCTGCCAAATCGGGTATGCCAGCCTACGCATAACACCGATAGGGATAGGAGTCTCAAGAACTCAAAGTCTATATATCACACACTCCGGAGTGGCACTCGAGGGGAGCGACCCACACGAGTAAAATGCCTGAGTAATAAGTATCATAGGAGAATAAGTCCGCAGGACTGGATCATGACACTGATCTAAGTGGAAAAGAACCATCCACTAAAAGAAGCCCAAATCCTCTCCCCGATCTGATGCAATAACAACTGTCCGGTCAACTGCCCAAAATCCGCGGTTGCCGCAATACCCTGCCATCACAGCCTTCCTGTCCCAATTCCCAAATGTCTGACTACACTATCCCAGCCCCTGCTCGATCCCGAGCGTACTATCCCCTAAGTCTAGATAACTGGAGAAAGAATAACAGCATGGTTTCTCCTAAGTCAGTTCCAGCATGATAGTGTAGCAGAAAAAGGTGGCCTATCTAGGCGACCATACAAGCATGCAAAAGTCCTTTACTTAATAACATGATTTCGGGTATTCTAATTCTTACAAATTAGAGTATTCTATTTCATGAATATCCACTGTACCAAGTGGCCATAAGCCGGTCTCTATACATGCATAACATGTTCCAATATACAAATAATATAATATGGTTTAACAAACTATACCCAAGGGGTTTTAGACAACATATCTTTTGCAAGAATTAAACCTTTTATTAATACCTAGTCCTTTAGAGATGCAAGTATCAACCACAAGCCCATTCCTTCCAATTAAGCATGCAATATTTATTCCACTAGTGTACTTGCAATATAACATAGGACTAGCTCCAATATGCCTAGTGGGTTATCACAAGTAAAAGGATTACGACGGTACCCACATCCGACATCCGGTCAACCGCCTACTATCCGCGGTAGCCGCAAGTCCACCGACCACAACAAGTCCAACTCCTGACCTCTAGTCAACCCCCCAAAATCCGCGGTTGCCACAAAGCCCTCTAGTCCAATATCATGCCCTAGCACCGATGTCCTATAACCGACATCCGGTCAACGGCCCAATATCCGCGGTCGCCGCCAAAACCCATAATCTACAATCCAGGCCCCGGCTACACTATCCCAAACCCATGCTCAAACCCGAGCAACATGAACCACCTGACTAACGAAAGGGAGAAAAGAAGCAAACAAGGTTTCTCCTAAGTCAAGTTACAGCATGAAGGTGTAGCGATAAAAGATGACCTATCTAGATGTCCATACAAGCATATTATTGTCCTCATGCAGATTGAAAGAAGTATAACAACTAATAGTCCCACATGTGTAATAGGTAATAGTTCCGCATAGATATAACCATCATGCTAAAGTCATTAAACACTTACACATGTCTAAAATTCACTGACTACCCTCACATAAGCCATCCGCCTATACATGTCCAAAAGAGCCCCAAGTATTGCCTACCAACAAGTTATTACACATTGTCCAAACATGCCACTAACTACCATATGTAAGATAATGTACTACTATTAGATCCATGCCAGCATGCTTAAGTTCCAAATACAATCATAATTCCAACTTAGCAGTTTCCTAAAAACATTCCCGACATGATATGTCTCACATGATAGGCTCTTAAGATTAGCAATTATCGATCATAACGTTCCAATAAAAATCTCTTTAATATTCCTAGTGGGTATGTCAAAAAAATGAGGGATATAGCGACAACCCACCTCGATCGCTAATTCCAAGTCCAAAAATGAAGTCCTCGCCCAAGTCAGTCGACCGTCACAAACACTGTACAGCATGCCCCAAAACATACACAATTAAACGTACAAAGCTCCAACAAAATCTGTCCAAACACAATAGTCCAGTGTTGCCCTTTTTTTACCTACGGAAAAGGCTCGAAAAATTCCAAGAAAAATACTGTCATGATCCTCGCGACGAACTGGTCGAAACGAGTACCTGCACGTTCAAATCCGAGTTTCCTACACTGAGAAACAAATTCGACAAGGGAACCACCCCGAAAAAAACTGATCTCAAAAACTGTAGCACTACTTTCTGTAAACAGAGATTTTCCACCTTCGAAAAATATTCAGAAAATTCCCAAAAATTTTGAGAGTGCTCCGACGCCTGTGTAAAGATATCGCCGAAATACCACAGTGCTGTCCAAAACTCCGCCCAAGAAAAAGGGTCAAATGAAAGCACGGGGAACTCCAAGATAAACTCGAAACGAGGGGAAACTCAAATCATGAAGATCGTAGCCCTACCTGTCGAGAAGCCAGCGGTGTAAGAATCGACAAAAACGGTCGTCGGAGTAAGCCGGGGGAGTCCTCGCACCAAAACGCGACGAAGAAGATCACAAACGAACGAGCGTCGTGCCGCGCCGTAAAAATTAAAACCTCGGGATGCGTGCAGTAGAAAAATCCAGGAATCTACAGATGGAACCGGCTCTAGGAGAGGAGGAAGTCTTGTGAAGGTCCCCCTGTGAGAAGAGGAACAGGGAAAAAGCTTTCTGCGGTTGAACTCGGCTTATATATAGGCTGGAAGAACAAATCGGAAAATGACGCTTGAGTCCCCACTTCCGGGCACCCGGAAAATTCCGGCCGGCCGGAACAGTAACCCCAAGCCTCGAAAAATGCGCTTTTGCATTTAAACTCTGAAAAATACAAGTTGATAGTCCATTTTCACCGTTTTCGCATGCCGAATCCAAATCCGGTGTCCGATTTGCCAAATTCTAATTCCAAAATTTGCCAAATGCATCCAGACAAGTGTTTTTACCCCAAATTTCGCGCTGAGTCCAATTTTGATATTTGTTCCACGTGAGAACACTTCTAAACACTCAACGGGGTCCTCCGATCGCTCACGTGATCCATTTTTAGCCCGAAGTCCAACACTTGTGCCCAAATTATGCACAATCACCACCGACACACCACGTAGGCCTCCAGAAGACACCCAACGCACTGCAACAGCTCTGCGGAGATCCAGGTCATCACAATTCTTCTCCAATAGCATCAAGCAGCAAATGGAGGACGACCTAAAACACATCAAACAAGGGAACCAGACCGTTATGGAGTACCAACGGGAATTTGTGAGATTGGCCAATTGTGTCCCCTTTGTCATAAGAGACGAATCTCACAAGGCCCGCCTTTTTGTGGACGGATTGCGGAGCAATATCTTTGAAGTTGTGCAAGCAGCAGACCTTCACACCTTCCAAAAGGTGGTGGACAGGGCCACCATTGTGGAGTGTGGATTTGCGGTTACGTGCGCCCGACGAGAGGACTCCGAGTACAACAAGGATAGAAAGCGACCCCAGTCCTTCTCCGGAGGGGGGTTTTTCCAGTAGGAACCGACCCCCTAAACATCCGAAGTCGCATCATGTGACTAAGAGCGCGCCAACAGGCGGTCAAAGGCCAGGGGACAGACCCTGTGTGATCTGCAGTGGACCACACCGTGTCACCGAATGCGCCAAGAGGCATGATCACTGCTACCATTGCGGCAAACCAGGCCACCTCCGTTACAACTGCCCCTCGAACGCGGGTACAGCATCCTCTGCAGCCTCCACCCCATCGCCACAACAACCGGGGCGGGGGAGAGCTCCCTCGGGACCAACCGTACGCCCTCTACCCACTCGGCAGGAGGGGGAGACGCGACCGTAGTCGGGAAGGAGAAACTACTCTATGCATCACCAAGGGGCGGACCCACCGGAGGACGTGGTGGCAGGTACTACTCTGATTTCTGACTCTCGAGCTAGAACTTTATTTGACACTGGAGCATCCCGCTCCTTCGTATCCCGTACTTTTGCCCACGCCCATGATCTAGAAACGAGACCCCTAAACAACCTTATGACCGTCCAGACCCCTGGGGGGCCTATTGAGGCGGTTAGCTTTGTGCCCTCCTGCCCGATAAGGTTGGGAAGGCTAGCTTGCCTTTGGGACTTGGCGGTCATTCCGTTGAAAGAGTTCGACATAGTTCTAGGAATGGATTGGCTTACTAAACACCAGGCGAAAATTGACTGTGAGAAACGTCAAGTGCGACTACGGGAAACGGGCCTTCCGGAGAATGTGTACCTGGCGTGTAAGAGCGCCTTCTTTTCGACCGTCATCTCCGCATCTCGAGCCAGGAGAATGATGGAAGGCGGGTGCGTGGCTTACTTAGCCTCGGTGGACTTGGCGACGCGACCCACCTCTTCGCTCTCCGACATTGCAGTCGTAAGGGATTTTCCAGACGTGTTCCCGACTGAACTTCCGAGGATGCCGCCCGGGCGTGAGATCGACTTCTCGATCGAACTTATTCCGGGCACGCAACCTATCATGAAGTCACCGTACAGAATGGCCTTTGCCGAATTGAGGGAACTTAAGGCACAACTAGAAGACCTCCTGGATAAGGGTTTCATCAGACCGAGCGTGTCGCCATGGGGTGCGCTTGTACTTTTTGTAAGAAAGAAGGATGGGAGCTTACGCCTGTGCATAGATTATCGGGAGATAAACAAGGTCACGGTAAAGAACAAATATCCCTTGCCGCGTATTGACGACCTGTTCGACCAACTGCATGGAGCGACGGTGTTCTCAAAGATCGACCTCCAGTCTGGCTACCACCAGCTTAGAATTAGAGGTGAAGATATACCGAAAACGGCCTTTCGGACTCATTACGGCCACTACGAGTTTACGGTAATGCCGTTTGGGCTTACCAACGCCCCAGCGGTGTTCATAGATATGATGAATAAGATTTTTAAACCCTTCCTGGACCAATTTGTGGTGGTCTTTATCGACGATATCCTCATCTACTCTCGCACAGACAAAGAGGACGAGGAACACTTGCGAGTAATCCTCCAGACCCTCCGGGACTAGAAATTGTATGCCAAACTCAAGAAGCGTGTGTTCTGGCTCCGCGAAGTAGACATTTTGGGACACATAGTCTCAGCATCGGGAATAGCGGTGGACCCGAGAAAGGTGGAATCCGTGACCAACTGGGCCCGGCCAACAATGGTAACGGAGATCCGGAGTTTCCTAGGACTGGCAGGGTACTATAGATGCTTCGTGAAAGGCTTCTCGAAGATAGCCACTCCCCTAAATCGATTAACCCAGAAAGGGGAGAAATTCATCTGGATGGCTCAATGCCAGAAAAGCTTCGAGGAACTCAAGGACAGACTAACACGGGCGCCAGTGCTCACACTGCCTAAGCCCGGAGAGGACTATGAGATTTATTGCGACGCATCACGGAGCGGTCTTGGAAGCGTACTAATGCAACAAGGGAAGGTCATAGCCTACGCATCAAGACAGCTCAAGGAATACGAGCAGAACTACCCTACACACGACCTGGAGCTCGCAGCAGTCGTGTTTGCCCTAAAGCTCTGGAGGCACTATCTTTACGGAGCGCACTACAATGTGTTCTCCGATCACCAGAGCCTTAAGTACTTGTTCACACAAAATGAGTTGAATTTACGGCAAATGCGGTGGCTGGAGTTACTGAAAGACTACGATTTGTCTATCCATTACCACCCCAGAAAGGCAAATGTGGTGGCCGACGCCTTAAGCCAGAAGGGGCAGACGGGAGAAACAACGATGAGCGCCCCTACCCAACAGAATCGTCTAATTGCGGAGTTCTCGCAATTGAGACTGGAGGTAGTGCCGGTGGGTACGATTACGCAACTCCTGTCCTTAGTAGTTAAGCCTACTTTGATCGAGAGGATCTTGGAAGGCCAGTCAACGGACACACAATTGCAACTTGTGCGGGACAGAATATCCTCGTAACAAGGGGGCGATTTTATGATTGGCACGGATAATGCAATAAGGTTCCGGGGACGAATCTGTGTGCCCGACGTACCGAAAATAAAGAAAGAAATTCTGACAGAAATGCATAGTGCTCCCTACGCTGCGCATCCCGGTGGTACGAAGATGTATAAAGACCTTAGGCAGACCTTTTGGTGGCCTAAATTGAAGGGGGACGTGACGAAATTTGTGGCACATTATTTGGTATGCCAACAAGTGAAGGCTGAACACCAGCGCCCGGCGGGAAAACTACAGCCATTGCCCGTACCGGAATGGAAATAGGAATGGATTACCATGGACTTCGTGACTAGATTTCCCCGATCGCAACAAGGACACGACGCGATATGGGTCATAGTGGATCGTTTGACGAAATCAGCTCATTTTCTGCCCATACACACGACATGGACCCGAGACCGATTGGCGCAAACCTATATCGACGAGGTGGTAAGGTTGCACGGAGTACCAGCGTCGATAACTTCTGATAGAGACACACGTTATGTGTCGAACTTTTGGCGGAGCCTACAGAGGGCAATGGAGACCAAACTGCAATTCAGCACGGCTTTCCACCCGCAGACTGACGGACAATCGGAACGGGTAATCCAGATTCTCGAAGATATGCTCTGAGCTTGCGTGCTCGATTTGGATGAAGGATGGTCGCGTTACCTACCCCTCGTGGAATTTGCCTACAATAACAGCTACCAAGCAAGCATTCAAATGGCGCCGTATGAAGCCCTGTACGGACGCTGATGTCGATCTCCTATATGTTGGAACGACTTGGGGGAGCGAAACTTTTTGGGACTAGATCTAGTGGAGGAAACTGAGGCGAAGGTGCGCCTTATCAGGTAGCGGCTGTTGAACGCCCAGAGCCGGCAGAAGAGTTATGCGGATCAAAGGCGACACGACTTGGAGTTTATGGTAGGGGAGCACGTGTTACTCCGTGTATCACCATCTCAAGGAACCAGACGTTTCGGCTTGAGAGGGAAACTGAGCCAGCAGTACGTGGGACCGTTCGAGATCTTGGAGCGGGTGGGCCCGGTGGCATACCGGTTGACCTTACCGACAAACCTTGAGCGGGTACACAACGTGTTCCATGTCTCGATGCTCCGAAAATACCTCCCCGACCCGTCGCACGTCCTTGATGTTTCAGCTGTCCAGTTGCGTGAGGACTTGAGCTTCGAGGAAACACCGATACGAATCTTGACGCGTGAAGATAAAAAGCTACGCAACCGGACGATCCCCTACGTGAAGGTGCAATGGAGTAACCATGAGGAGCGCGAGGCGACGTGGGAACTGGAGATGAAGATGAGAGAGTGTTTTCCTAATTTGTTTAGTGAGGGTTGAGGTTAAGTTTCGGGGACAAAACTTCTTTTAAGTGGTGTGTGCTGTAATATCACGACTTTTCGTGTATCGTTTTACCCTCTTGCTAATAAATTACATGTAATAACCGCGGCTTTATTTGTCTTTCTAGACTTTCCTTTGAATTCTTGTTAATCCGCTTTTCGACTAAGGGGTCCAGGGGTGAATTATTTTTCTTTATCTCTGGGCAGACTATCGGGGCTCGCGGGTATTTTTAGACAATAGAGCTCGCGAAGTGGAAAACGGGGGCGAAATCGGTTCTGGATTCTGACCCCGGAATCTCCCAGAATAAATTCCGAAAGTTGGCAGCAGTTCAGGCGACTTACACGTTCTTCGAGGCGGACCGGACCCAGGTTCGCACCCAAACTCATTTCGTCGAGATTGAATTGCTTTTTGGGACTTAGGGTTAAGTTCCCGTGTACGGGCGGCTATTCTTTTAATTCGTTGGTGTAGGTTCAGATTTAGCCCCCCCCTACCGTTCCTCTCACCTCTGTTTCATCGCGACTTGAAGAAGGACAAGAAACCGCCCCTCCCAAACCCTCCTCTTCCCATCCGATCGGCGCGAGGAACCGCGGCGGAACGATCGAGGAACGGGAAGAACACCGCACGCCTCCGGAACCGGGCACGCAAGAACGGGATAATCCTCTTCTCTCCCTCCCTCTTCATCGGCGAGTCGGAGGCGCTTTGGTCATGTGAGTTTTTTATTTATAGCTAGGGTTCCTTTCGGATCGTCGCACGGGAAGGGGGGAGACGGTACACCCCGGCCGGCCGCACCACCGCCGTCGCGAGGCGCCCTTGCGCGCAGGGCTAGGGCACCGGGTGTGCGGGTCTGGCACCCGCGCGGGCCTGGGCGCCGCGCGGGGTCGCCCGTGCGTGCGGGTCTGGCACCCGCGCGGGCCTGGGCGCCGCGCGGGGTCGCCCGTGCGTGCGGGCTGGGCGCCCGCGCGGAGCCTGGGCGCCGCGCGGGGCCGCCCGTGCGTGCGGGCTGGGCGCCCGCGCGGGACCTGGGCGCCGCGCAGGGCAGCCGTGCGTGCGGCCTGGGCGCCCGTGCTGGACCGGGGCGCCGCCCGGGGGGGACCCGACACCGAGCAGGGCCGCCGCTGTCAGGGAGCCGTGCGGGCCTCACACCGCACGGAGCCTGATACGCGTGCGGCCAACGCGGCAGCACGGTCGCCGCCGCCTCGGGTTCCGACTCGGCCGCCGCCGCTGCCGTCGAACCCGAGAGCCCGTTCCGCGACGGGACCCGAATATCTGTTCTTGTTCCTTGTTTTATGTTTGGTAGTCGCTGACTTCTTCCCGGTGGTTTTTATAGTTTCGGGGAGCGCACCGGGACACGGGGGGTAGCGCTTTGATCATCGCTCGTAGAGGTGGGTTTTTACTCTTAAGTCTTAACATTTAATTCTATTATGGTGGACGGGGTCATCCTTAAGTGTACTTGGGTTAAACCTGGTAGGGAGGCATCATTTATTCGTTATGGCTTTACGGTGCTCGTGATTAGATATACATATTGTTTCATGCCGCTCTCTTGCACGTATAGGAGTATGCTGTGAATATATATATATTGTTTCATATAGTTCTCATGCACGGATATGTATATGTTATTTCATACGATTTTCATACATTGATATATATATATGGTTCACGGTTACTATGCTCGGCTGCAACACGCGCACCCGCGGTTTGGCCACCGCAAAGGGTGTGCTTTTCCGGAAAAGTGGTCCATGACCCGTGTATACCCACAGGACGGCGTGGGGCCTCTTTAGTTGTGGGGCATGTATGCGCCAAGGTGTGAGCGGTGCGACCCGTCGGTTTAGTTGTCCGACGTGGGAGCGGTGCGACCCATTCGGTTTAGTTGTCCGACTTGGGCGCGGTGCGATTCGTCGGTTTAGTTGTCTGACGGGATCGGGTATTGCAGGTTTACAGGTGTTTGATTCTACTTTTCCCTTGCGGGGGGAGGGGTGGTTGCTCCGGATAGACTACGGTTGGACGTTTTCTTTACCTGCTATATTATTATCATTTTTGTTTAGTCGCTGACTTCCCACTTTGCGACAGGGTCCTACAGGGGGGAGAGTTAGGCGACGGTGAGGCCACGGCTAGAGGTTTTGGGTCTCAGGAGACCGGAACAGTACTTTACTCTTTACTTTCGCATTCCATTTATTATTTGTAGACTGTGGATGGTTCTCGATACCCTCGTGGGGTCGGTGTGGATGTTGGTACGGTGACAATTGGATTGTCTATTTTTCTTTATATTTCTGTGGGCCGCTTTGGAAAATAAAATAGCAAATAAAAGAACGGATTGCGAAAACTATTATTTCAAACCCTAAGTGTCGTGTGGGCACTGTTTTCAAAACCCTGAGTTTATGTTGCTTTTGCGAAAATGGATTTCAAAACCTAAGTGTCGTGTGGGCACTGTTTTCAAAACCCTGAGTTTATGTTGCTTTCAAAAACGGTTTTCAAAATATGGGTGCCGGGTGGGCGCCGTTTCAACAACCGTGGGTTTTATCCTTTCAAACTAATCGGCCGTGAGTTCATTCAGTATATTGTGAATGGTTGTATGAAGTGGATTGTTGTGATTGAATGTTTCCTCATTATTGAACATTGTACAAACCGCGACGCCGTGCATATACAGGGGAGACTCTGTCCGTTTGTAGAGTGATCCTGTATATGCGGCGGGTCTGGGCACGCGCCGGGGAAGAAGGTTTTCAAATGAAAAAAAAAAAGGGGAGTACATGCCTTTTGTAAGCCGTTTCCGCTAAATAAATCCCCCGGGGCATGACAGATTAAGATGGTATCAGAGACTTAGCTTTCAATCACAACAATTGGTGCCGACGTCCACAGGAATACCTCACTTAACTACAAAGGAATGGAATGGATAGATTATAGGAGAGTAGGACGCGAGTGATCGAGGGGGGGGAACGAGCCTGGGTCCTTTTCTCTCGATGGGGGGTTCGTTGCATGTTAGCGGAGTCTAGAGCCGACTGTTGTTTTTGTGTAGAGACATGGCCCGTACTAGATCATCGGCCGAGGATGCAGGGGCGGACGCGACAACGTCGGCTGCCGCAGAGAACCAGCGCCTGCAACAACAGCTGAGGGACATGGCGGGGCAGCTGGCGACTCTCACGGCTCACGTGCGTCAGTTGACGCAACAACAACCGGCCGCGACGGTGACGGTCGCCACCGCCCCTCCACAGGGGCTAGGCGCGCCGGCGACGGGGGTCAGCGCGGGAGTGACCCCTACAGCGACTGCCGAAGTCGAGGTACCCCCACCCCAGACGACGATACCAGCGGCGGTAACCGCGACGGCAACTGCGGGACCGGCGCCGGGAAGCACCAACAGGGGTGCCTCGGGGGAGACCGTGATCGCCCCTTCCCCTCCTGTGGCTGTCGCCGCCACGGGGGAGGGGTCAGTTCCGCTGACTGAGCGGGACCGCGTGCGGGCCAACCTGGCCGACTTTAAGAAGTACGACCCACCCACGTTCGACGGGGAGACGACTGATCCTTGGGTCGTCGAGAAGTGGGTGGGATTAATGGAAAAGTTATTTGAGGACTTACTCATGGAGGACGACGAGCGGGTTCCCCTGGCAGTTCATTTCCTGGAGGGGAACGCCCGCTTATGGTGGAAGACGGTCCGCCCTGACCCCACAAAGGGCACCGCCGTGCTCCCGTCATGGACAGCGTTCAAACAGGAGCTGTTTGGAGCCTTTTTCACAAGCAGCGTTAAAAGAAATTGGAGGATGACCTGAACCATATCCAGCAGGGGAGTAAAACAGTGATGGCCTATCAGCGCGAATTTGTACGACTGGCCAACTGCGTCCCTTTCGTGATAAGGGACGAGTCCCATAAGGCGCAGCTCTTCGTGGATGGATTGCGGAGTGACATTTTCGAAGTGGTGCAAGCGGCCGACTTGCACACCTTCCAGAAGGTGGTCGACAGGGCCACGGTGGTAGAGCGTGGGTTCGCCGTTACCCGCGCCAGGAGAGGGGGGCCCGGCGCACCATGAGGAAAAGAAGCGATCGCAACAATACTCCGGGGGAGGCTCTTCTGGTGGAAGCCGACCCCCCAAGCGGTGGAGGCCACAGTCGGGATCTCGGAGCGCACCGGCAGGAGGGCCGAGGACGGGAGACAGGCCTTGCGTTATTTGTGGGGGGGGACACCGAGCGGGAGATTGCCCCCAGAAGGGTGACCACTATTTCCGATGCGGCAAATCGGGGCACTTCCGCCGCAACTGCCCCTTGGCCTGGGGATCTGCGTCCTCTGCAGCTTCTACGCCCACGCCACAAACGTCAGGACGGGGGAAAGCTCCAATGGGGTCGACTTCTAGACCCCCTGTACCACGACGAGAGGAGGATAGGCAACCACAACCTGGCGGGCGGGTTTTCTCGATGACCCGCCAAGAGACGGATCCGCCGGAGGGCGCCCTTGCAGGTATTACTTCTGTTTCAAGTACCCGCGCTAGAACTCTTTTTGATACCGGAGCAACACACTCTTTCATTTCTAGTGATTTCGTTTTTGTGCATGGTCTTGGGGTGGTGCCCCTCCAAAATCGTTTGACGGTCCAAACGGCGGGGGGGGTGTTGGAGGCGGTCAGCTACGTGGCCGCCTGCCCGATCAATCTAGGGCGACTGGCTTGTCCAGGGGATTTGGTGGTAATCCCCCTGAAGGAGTATGACGTAGTGCTGGACATGAATTGGCTCTCATTGTACCAAGTGCTCATCGATTGTGAGAAGCGGATGGTACAATTGCAAGAGCCGAGCTTTCCTGAGAATATGTACCTGGCGTGTAAGAGCATTTCCTTCCCAGCAATCATCTCATCGGCGAGGGCTAGAAGATTGGTGGAAGGCGGGTGCGTGGCCTACCTGGCCTCGGTGGACCTGGTGACACGACCCTCGGCGACACCTTCAGACATTGCGGTGGTGAGGGACTTCCCCGATGTCTTCCCGACGGAACTGCCCGGGATACCCCCTGAACGAGAGGTGGTTTTTCCTATCGAACTCGTACCGGGTACCCAACCGATCACAAAGGCGCCCTACCGAATGGCCTTCGCAGAGTTAAAGGAGCTTAAGGCGCAACTGGAGGACCTCTTGGACAAAGGATTTATTAGACCGAGTGTGTCACCCTGGGGGGCACCAGTGCTCTTTGTACGGAAGAAAGACGGAAGCCTGCGCCTCTGCATCGACTACAGGGGGATAAACAAGGTTACTGTGAAGAATAAGTACCCCCTGCCCAGAATTGACGACCTCTTCGACCAGCTGCGAGGGGCAACGGTGTTCTCAAAGATCGACCTGCAATCGGGCTACCATCAGCTCCGGGTTCGGAACGAAGATATCCCAAAGACCGCTTTCCGGACCCGGTACGGCCACTACGAGTTCACGGTTATGCCGTTCGGACTTACGAACGCCCCCGCCGTCTTCATGGACATGATGAACCGGATCTTCAGACCTTTCTTGGACCGGTTCGTAGTGGTCTTCATCGACGACATCCTGATCTATTCAACTACCGACGAGGAGCACGAGGACCATTTACGAACGATTCTCCAAACCCTCAGGGAACAGAGGCTGTTCGCGAAGCTCAAGAAGTGTGAATTCTGGCTACGAGAGGTGGGTTTCCTAGGGCACGTGATCTCGGCAGAGGGAATCGCCGTGGACCCCAAGAAGGTGGAATCGGTGATCGACTGGCAACCACCGACGACAGTGACGGAGATCCGCAGCTTCTTGGGACTGGCGGGATATTATAGACGCTTCGTCGAGGGTTTCTCGAAGATTGCGGCCCCTTTAAACCGGTTGACCAAGAAAGGGGAAAAGTTTCTATGGACGGCTAAGTGCCAAGAGAGCTTCGAAGAACTTAAAAGGAGGCTAACCAGGGCGCCTATTCTAGTACTACCAACGCCCGGAGAGGATTATGAAGTGTACTGCGACGCATCGAGAATCGGTCTTGGGGGTGTTTTGATGCAACAGGGGAAAGTAATAGCCTATGCATCCAGGCAGCTGAAGGATTACGAAAAGAACTACCCGATTCATGATTTGGAACTGGCTGCAGTGGTCTTCGTCCTAAAGTTATGGAGACACTACCTCTTTGGTGTCCACTGTAACGTCTTTTCAGACCACCAAAGTCTCAAGTATCTGTTCACCCAAAAGGAGCTAAATTTGCGGCAGAGGCGGTGGCTTGAATTGTTGAAGGATTACGATCTAACAATCCAATACCACCCCGGGAAGGCAAACGTGGTGGCGGACGCTTTAAGCAGGAAGGGGCAACCGGAGGAGGCGCCGGCACGCGCGATAACTGAGCAGAGCACCCTGATCGCGGAATTCTCGCGACTGAGGTTGGAGGTGGTATCAGCGGGCACTGTTGCTCGACTGACATCGTTGGTGGTCAAGCCGACGCTTTTCGAGAAAATCCGAGAAGGACAACTGACGGACCCGCACTTACAGCTCGTGCGAGACAAGATCCACCCGAACCAGGAGAACGACTTTGCAGTGGGAAGTGACGGCGTCTTGCGGTTCCGTGGGCGTTTCTGTGTACCGGATTCGCCGGAATTGAAGGAGGAGATTCTGACAGAGGCACACCGCGCCCCTTATGCGGCGCATCCGGGGGGCACGAAGATGTACAGGGACCTCAAGCAGACCTTCTGGTGGCCCAAGTTGAAGGGGGATGTGACACGACATGTAGCTCATTGCCTGGTATGCCAGCAGATAAAAGCGGAGCATCAGCGGCCTGCAGGAAAATTACAGCCCTTACCGGTGCCGAAGTGGAAGTGGGATCAGATCACTATGGACTTCGTCACCGGGTTCCCACGTTCACAGCAGGGGCACGACGCGATCTGGGTCATTGTGGACCGGCTAACCAAGGCAGCACATTTCCTACCCATCCACACAACCTGGACCAGAGAGCAGTTGGCTCAAGTCTACCTCAGCGAGATCGTGAGACTGCACGGAGTGCCGGCATCGATCACCTCGGATAGAGACACCCGCTTCGTCTCGAAGTTTTGGCAAAGTCTACAGCAAGCCCTGGGGACCAAGCTACACTTCAGCACAGCTTTCCACCCTCAGACGGACGGACAGTCGGAGCGAGTGATTCAGACCCTCGAGGACCTGCTACGCTCCTGTGTACTTGACTGGGGAGTCGGTTGGGCACGCTACCTACCCCTCGTGGAATTCGCCTACAACAATAGCTACCAGGCCAGCATCCAGATGGCACCCTACGAAGCTTTGTATGGGAGACGCTGCCGATCCCCGATCTGTTGGGACGACTTAGGTGAACGGAAATTCCTGGGACCCGACTTGGTGGAAGAGACTGAGGAGAAGGTGCGCCTCATCAGGCGGCGGTTACTGACCGCCCAAAGCCGACAGAAGAGCTACGCAGACCGACGGCGCCGCGATTTGGAATTTCAAGTGGGGGAACACGTATTCTTACGGGTCTCGCCATCCAGAGGGATCAAGCGTTTCGGGCTGAAGGGCAAGTTGAGCCCACGGTTTGTGGGGCCTTTTGAGATCTTGGAGCGCATAGGCCCAGTGGCGTACCGCCTTGCCCTACCCCCTAATCTCGTCCGGGTCCACAACGTCTTCCACGTGTCCATGCTCCGGAAATATCTATCCGACCCGTCACACGTGTTGGACGTCTCCACATTCGAGCTCAAGGAGGATCTAAGCTTCGAGGAAACCCCCGTGCGTATCCTAGCAAGAGAAAATAAAGCACTGCGGAACCGAGTCATCCCCTACGTGAAGGTGCTCTGGAGCAACCAGGAAGAACGAGAAGCAACATGGGAGCTGGAATCTAAGATGAGGGAGTGCTACCCCGACCTCTTCACCACCACCCGGGTTTGAGTTTCGAGGACGAAACTCGTTTTTAGAGGTGAGTGGTGTAATAACCGCGGCTTTATTTGTCTTTCTAGACTTTCCTTTGAATTCTTGTTAATCCGCTTTTCGACTAAGGGGTCCAGGGGTGAATTATTTTTCTTTATCTCTGGGCAGACTGTCGGGGCTCGCGGGTATTTTTAGACAATAGAGCTCGCGAAGTGGAAAACGGGGGCGAAATCGGTTCTGGATTCTGACCCCGGAATCTCCCAGAATAAATTCCGGAAGTTGGCAGCAGTTCAGGCGACTTACACGTTCTTCGAGGCGGACCGGACCCAGGTTCGCACCCAAACTCATTTCGCCGAGATTGAATTGCTTTTTGGGACTTAGGGTTAAGTTCCCGTGTACGGGCGGCTATTCTTTTAATTAGTTGGTGTAGGTTCAGATTTAGCCCCCCCCTACCGTTCCTCTCACCTCTGTTTCATCGCGACTTGAAGAAGGACAAGAAACCGCCCCTCCCAAACCCTCCTCTTCCCATCCGATCGGCGCGAGGAACCGCGGCGGAACGATCGAGGAACGGGAAGAACACCGCACGCCTCCGGAACCGGGCACGCAAGAACGGGATAATCCTCTTCTCTCCCTCCCTCTTCATCGGCGAGTCGGAGGCGCTTTGGTCATGTGAGTTTTTTATTTATAGCTAGGGTTCCTTTCGGATCGTCGCACGGGAAGGGGGGAGACGGTACACCCCGGCCGGCCGCACCACCGCCGTCGCGAGGCGCCCTTGCGCTCAGGGCTAGGGCAACGGGTGTGCGGGTCTGGCACCCGCGCGGGCCTGGGCGCCGCGCGCGGTCGCCCGTGCGTGCGGGTCTGGCACCCGCGCGGGCCTGGGCGCCGCGCGGGGTCGCCCGTGCGTGCGGGCTGGGCGCCCGCGCGGAGCCTGGGCGCCGCGCGGGGGTCGCCCGTGCGTGCGGGTCTGGCACCCGCGCGGGCCTGGGCGCCGCGCGGGGTCGCCCGTGCGTGCGGGCTGGGCGCCCGCGCGGAGCCTGGGCGCCGCGCGGGGTCGCCCGTGCGTGCGGGTCTGGCACCCGCGCGGGCCTGGGCGCCGCGCGGGGTCGCCCGTGCGTGCGGGCTGGGCGCCCGCGTGGAGCCTGGGCACCGCGCGGGGCCGCCCGTGCGTGCGGGCTGGGCGCCCGCGCGGGACCTGGGCGCCGCGCAGGGCAGCCGTGCGTGCGGCCTGGGCGCCCGTGCTGGACCGGGGCGCCGCCCGGGGGGGACCCGACACCGAGCAGGGCCGCCGCTGTCAGGGAGCCGTGCGGGCCTCACACCGCACGGAGCCTGATACGCGTGCGGCCAACGCGGCAGCACGGTCGCCGCCGCCTCGGGTTCCGACTCGGCCGCCGCCTCGGGTTCCGACTCGGCCGCCGCCGCCGCCGTCGAACCCGAGAGCCCGTTCCGCGACGGGACCCGAATATCTGTTCTTGTTCCTTGTTTTATGTTTGGTAGTCGTTGACTTCTTCCCGGTGGTTTTTATAGTTTCGGGGAGCGCACCGGGACACGGGGGGTAGCGCTTTGATCATCGCTCGTAGAGGTGGGTTTTTACTCTTAAGTCTTAACATTTAATTCTATTATGGTGGACGGGGTCATCCTTAAGTGTACTTGGGTTAAACCTGGTAGGGAGGCATCATTTATTCGTTATGGCTTTACGGTGCTCGTGATTAGATATACATATTGTTTCATGCCGCTCTCTTGCACGTATAGGAGTATGCTGTGAATATATATATATATTGTTTCATATAGTTCTCATGCACGGATATGTATATGTTATTTCATACGATTTTCATACATTGATATATATATATGGTTCACGGTTACTATGCTCGGCTGCAACACGCGCACCCGCGGTTTGGCCACCGCAAAGGGTGTGCTTTTCCGGAAAAGTGGTCCATGACCCGTGTATACCCACAGGACGGCGTGGGGCCTCTTTAGTTGTGGGGCATGTATGCGCCAAGGTGTGAGCGGTGCGACCCGTCGGTTTAGTTGTCCGACGTGGGAGCGGTGCGACCCATTCGGTTTAGTTGTCCGACTTGGGCGCGGTGCGATTCGTCGGTTTAGTTGTCCGACGGGATCGGGTATTGCAGGTTTACAGGTGTTTGATTCTACTTTTCCCTTGCGGGGGGAGGGGTGGTTGCTCCGGATAGACTACGGTTGGACGTTTTCTTTACCTGCTATATTATTATCATTTTTGTTTAGTCGCTGACTTCCCACTTTGCGACAGGGTCCTACAGGGGGGAGAGTTAGGCGACGGTGAGGCCACGGCTAGAGGTTTTGGGTCTCAGGAGACCGGAACAGTACTTTACTCTTTACTTTCGCATTCAATTTATTATTTGTAGACTGTGGATGGTTCTCGATACCCTCGTGGGGTCGGTGTGGATGTTGGTACGGTGACAATTGGATTGTCTATTTTTCTTTATATTTCTGTGGGCCGCTTTGGAAAATAAAATAGCAAATAAAAGAACGGATTGCGAAAACTATTATTTCAAACCCTAAGTGTCGTGTGGGCACTGTTTTCAAAACCCTGAGTTTATGTTGCTTTTGCGAAAATGGATTTCAAAACCTAAGTGTCGTGTGGGCACTGTTTTCAAAACCCTGAGTTTATGTTGCTTTCAAAAACGGTTTTCAAAATATGGGTGCCGGGTGGGCGCCGTTTCAACAACCGTGGGTTTTATCCTTTCAAACTAATCGGCCGTGAGTTCATTCAGTATATTGTGAATGGTTGTATGAAGTGGATTGTTGTGATTGAATGTTTCCTCATTATTGAACACTGTACAAACCGCGACGCCGTGCATATACAGGGGAGACTCTGTCCGTTTGTAGAGTGATCCTGTATATGCGGCGGGTCTGGGCACGCGCCGGGGAAGAAGGTTTTCAAATGAAAAAAAAAAGGGGAGTACATGCCTTTTGTAAGCCGTTTCCGCTAAATAAATCCCCCGGGGCGTGACATTACATGTTAGAAAAAATCGAATTATTGAGTTTTCTTAAGTTGACTATCATGCGGTGCGGGTATTTTTCTGTGATAGTGCTCGAAAAACGATGAACGGCGATGCAATCGGATCTAAAATCCGACTTACGGATCTCCCGGAATAGGGTTTCGAAGGTCGCGGTAACCGTAGTGTGCATCGGAATCCGTACTAAAGATCTGGCACGCTTTTCGAGGAGTTGTGGAATTATCTTGTGGGAATAGTTAATTATTTTTTAAAATAATAATACCCGAATGTGGATTTTATCGTACGTACCAAGGGAGAAGTCTATTTTTCCGAAAGAAAAGAGAAAACCCTAGCCGGAGAGAAAAGAGAGAAAAGAGGAAAAAGAAAAGAAAACCCTAACCGGAGGAAAAAGTGAGAGAAAAAGAAAGCGGAGGAGTCTGATCGCCTCCGATCAACGTGCCGGAGCTGGAAGTGTGGATGGATCATCTTCTCTGACGAGATTGCGGTAAACGAAGTTCCTTTTTGGTATTTCGTTAGGGTTTTTCTTCATTGTTTCCGCTTTGCCACCGCCGTCGCGCCGTACGGCCGAGTGCCGTGCAGGGCCCCGGCCGCAAGCGGCGGTACCCACGCAAGTAGGTGCCGCGCGGGGCGCAGCCGCAGACGGTGCGCGCCGCGCGGCCTAGTGCCGCGCGGGGCACCACCCGTAGGCGGGTACCCACGCGAGTAGGTGCCGCGCGGGGCGCAGCCGCAGACGGTGCGCGCCACGCGGCCTAGTGCCGCGCGGGGCACCACCCGTAGGCGGCGCGCGCCACGCGGCCTAGTGCCGCGCGGGGCGCCGCCCGCAGGCGGCAGCACCCGCGCGGGCAGGTGCCGCGCGGGGCGACACCCGGAGGTGGTGTACGCCGCGCGGGGCGCCGCCCGCAGGCGGCACCACCCGCGCGGGCAGGTGTCGCGCGGGGCGACACCCGCAGGCGGCGTGCGCCGCGCGGTCTAATGCCGCGCGGGGCGCCGCCCGCAGGCGGCAGCACCCGCGCGGGCAAGTGCCGCGCGGGGCGACACCCGCAGGTGGCAGCACCCGCGCGGGCAGGTGCCGCACGGGGCGCTGCCCGCAAGCGGCGTGCTGGGAGTCCGACCGCGCGGCCGAGCCGCATGCGGTGCTGCGCAGGGCCGGTGCCCGCGCGGCCGCACGGCATGCGGCGCAGCGGGGGAAAAGACCGTGGTTCCGTCGTCCATCGCGCGTCGTTACCGCCGCTGTTGCCGGGTTTTCGTCGTACTCTTGGGTTTTTGGACTCCGTTTCTTTACAGAATGCATTTCAGTCTGACCGTTGTTCTTTTGGGGACTTTCTTAGGTCCGGGTGCCGTTTGTGAGCGTGTTTCGGTCCCAGGTGTTCCGGTCAGCATATTTCGAGGTGGGTACTTTATTATATTTCGGTGAATGGTCGTTCCCGTCGTAACTTGTAAAAATAAAGTAGATGTATATTTTGTGAACTGTCTAACCCCATTACATGAGAATCCTGCTCTTTTAACTCTAACTGTGGCGACGAATGTCGCGGTGCCTTATTACACGCCAGTTTCGGCATTTATGTTCATGATTGCTTACACGCACACCAACGGTCTGGCCACCGCATAGGGTGTATTTTTTCGGAAAGATGGTACGTTTACCCGTGTACCCCACAAGGTGTCGTAGTGGGGACCCCTCACGGATTACTTAAGGTGCTGCACAAGTACCGTGGAGGGGTTGGTGGCATCGAGGTGCGAGCAAAGTGTACTTTCGCCGGGGGTCTTTAGACCTCCCGGCACATGTTTCGTTTTGATTAAACAGGGGATATGGTGATTCATGAGGGGGAAGTGGAATGCTCTGGTGTATCAGTTTGTTTACTACAGTTTTTATAGCATTACCTGTTTTCATCTACTTTATTTGTCACTGACTCCCCACACTGTGACAGGTCCGAATAGGGGTGGGATCCGGGACGATGGTGAGACTGCGTTTAGAGGACCTTTGCCGCTTCAGGCAGTCATACGTCTTATTTACTTTCGGTTATCTCTTTTACTTTTGGTTAGTAGGCTAGTGATTATTTGTTGGTGGAACAATTGTGGATGTTGGGTTCAGATCCTAACTTAGTGGTGACTTCTTTATTGCGTTATCTTATACTTGTATGCGGCATGATTTCAAATAACAAAATGACTTCAAAAACATTTTCAAACTAAGTGTCGTGTGGGCACTGGCTTTCAAACCCGTGGATTTATCCTTTCAAGTTATGTTGCCGCCTAAAAGAGATTTGCGAAAACGTTTCGAAAACCGAGTGTCGTGTGGACACTATTTTTCAAACCTGTGGATTTATCCTTTCTCTCTTGATTGTGGTTGTGATTAATCGTGATCTCTTCTTTTGGTATCATCGTAACTGCATGGTTAAAGTATGTGTTGTAATTGAAACGTCGTACATATACAAAGGAGACTCCGTCCGTTTGTGGAGTGAATTTGTATATGTGGCGAGTCTGGCGCGCACCGGTGGAGGGGTTAATTTTTTTAAAAAAATAAAAGATACACGTTTTTCCGCTCATTTAGAACCTCCGGGGCGTGACACCAACCGTTGCCTCGACGAAGTCTGCGACGAAAAACAACCAAGCGGAGAATCATCTGACAAAAAATGAAAACAACTGCGTCAAGCGGACTGGACCGTCAAGCGGACTGCACCGTCAAGCGGACTGCACCGACAAGCAGACTGCACCGACGAGCGGACTGCACCGTCAAGCGGACTGCACCGACAAGCAGACTGCACTGACGAGCGGACTGCACCGTCAAGCGGACTGCACCGAAAAGCGGACTGCACCGTCAAGCGGACTGCACCGACAAGCAGACTGCATCGTCAAGCGAACTCCGCGAGCGGCGACGCAGGCTGCCCAAGCGACGCAGGTAATGAGGGAATGCGACGCGGGCTGCGGGGGCGCGTGGCGCTGGCTGTAGGGTTGCGCGGCGCAGGCAGCAGGGGCGCGCGGCGCAGGCAGCAGGGGCGCGCAGCGCTGGCTGCATGGTTGTGCGGCGCTGGCTATAGGGGCACGCGGCGCTGGCTGCAAGGGCGCGCGCGGCGCTGGCAGCAGGGACTCGTGGCGGTGGCTGCAGGGGCGCGCGGCGCTGGCTGCAGGGGCGCTCGCGGCGCTGGCTGCATGGGCGCGCGCGACGCTGGCAGCAGGGACTCGCGGCGCTGGCTGCAGGGGCGCGCGGCGCTGGCCTGCAGGGGCGCTCGCGGCGTTGGCTGCAGGGGCGCGCGCGGGGAAGCTGCGCGGCGGCAAGGCACGAAGCGGCCGGCGACTGCACTAGGGCAGCGCGGGCGACGACTGCGCTAGGGCAAATGCGGGCGGCTACGCTGGGGCAAACGCGAGCGGCGACTGCGTTAGGGCACACGGGGGCGGCGACTGTGCTAGGGCAACGCGGGGCGGCGACTGTGCAAGCTGGCGTGCGCACCTGTGCGCACCTGCGCGGCCCGCGGCATGCGTGGCTGCGGCATGGCAGCGCGCGCGACGCTGTAGCCTTGCTGTGCGCGCGTGGCTGCGGCCTGGCAGCGCGCGCGTGGCTAAGGCCTGGCAACGCGCGCGGCGGTGCAGCCTTGCTGCGCGCGCGTGGCTGCAGCCTGGCTGCGCGTGCGTGGCTGCGGTGTCGGCGCGGGCTGAGCACATGAGCGGCGACGGCGCGGCTGCGAGGCGTCAAGCGACAAGGCATAGCGGCGGCGGCCATGCTACAAGGGCAACGGCGGCGCGGGCTAGCATACCGTCAAACGACTCCGCCTAGCCAAGACCGCCAACCAAAACCACCAAGCGAAAGAAAACAACGACCAACCCCACGAATGAAAGCCAATGATCAAACCAACAAACAAAACCGACGAATGAAAACCATTGAATGAAACTAACGATCAAAACGACGAACGAAAGCCAACGAACAAAACGACAAAAAGGAGCCCACGATCGCTAACCTTGCTCCGACGGAAAAGACAACGCGATCCCAATCTCCGCAGACGGTGGTGTTTCTGGATCCGCTCCCCGGTATTGGCTACGCTTTCAGTATCGATCGTCGGCACGCACGGCGAGGAAGGAGAAAGAAGAGGCGATCTTTTTCCCAAAACAAATAGGGTTATTTATTATTTAATTATTATTTTTGTTATATGTACAAAAACCTAAAATCCGGTATTTAAAATCAAAAGTGATTTTTCCACGACTTCCTCGATAAGCATGCCGATTCTCCGAAACGCCCCATACCCGCTAGCACGGATCCCAATGCACCGACAACACCTAACGGGTCCCGAAAACTATCGAACTTATCTTTTCGAACCCGCTACCAAAGAAACCCTCATTCCGGAAGATCCGTAAGTCGGATTTCCGATCCGATCGCATCATCGTTCTCCGTTTAACGAGCTCTATAGTGATACAGTAACCGCAACCCAAAATCTAAGCGAACCAATACCAAGAAAAATCCACCAAAAACAAGCTTAAATCCAAAATACATCAATACGGAAATAGTAGAAATCAGCGTCATTACATCACAACCCCCTTAAAAGAAGTTTCGTCCTCGAAACTTAACTATAACCCCCGGCCAGTAAAATGGGAAAAACGCTATCACAAATCCAATTTAAAACTCACGTAGCTCCACGCTCCCCACGGTTACTCCACCAACGCGGTACGTAGGGAAAAAGGCTGGGTACAAACCTACCTACTCTCACGTGCCAAGATCTGCATCGGGGTCAACAACCCACCCCCGAAGCATTGAAACATGAAACGCCCTATAAATCCTGTCGGAACTCGGTGGTAACCCTGAACGATAAACTACCGGACTGAACCGCCCCAAGATTTCAGACAAACTACGGGCTCAACCTGCCTGGCAACCCTACCGTCCCGTCCCTCTTGATCGAAACTAACCTGAGTAAGCCTACTCCCCGACTTGGAGTTCCCTGTTATGACGCCACCGGTCCGCAGACCACCTCTGACGGCGCCGCGCAGTCAGCAACAAAAGTCTGGCGATGCGTCGTGGTACCCCAGTCCTACAACCAAACCCGGACCGACGAGCCCTTACATGCCCAAAATAACCCAACAACAAGGGAGAAACCACACTAATACCCTCACAAAGCTCCAAGAGGTGCCAACAAAACAGGCCGGTTCACCAACTACTAGTAATCCTCCCTTGAAAAACAACGAAACTATCCGTCACCAACGCGGGGCCACTAGCTCGGAGCATAACCACCACACAGGATTGCCCGCTCCGACTGTCCGTCCTACCAAGGCAACGGTCAAAGCTAAGGCTAGGTTTCTGCTCTAAGACCCACCACAAGGTCTACCCCAAAGAAAGAGATACCTATTGGGTGTTCTAGTCGAAAGTGACCAAAGCCGGAACGCTATGTAGTCAACTACCCCCGTTGACCTACACTTGCTCCAAACGATCATAGACTCGCAACCCAAAAATCCTCAAGACTATGCCTTGGTCACTGGGGAGCTGGCGACGGAACTAAGAAATATGGTCCTACTTCCGTCCTGGCACCGAAAAGGATGTGACACTCTGATTAACTACTAACGCTCAGTCCCAATCCGTTGCCCCTCCATGCATCGGGCAACAAACCGAGCTGCAATCCCTCAGACCAAACAGTCACACTTCCAACCAGGAGAACTCTGAGCTCTAAGTCCACTAAAACAATGGCCTCCAGGTACAGTAGACTACCCATCCAAAACCTATCGGGTCGGAAAAGGACAAGCAACGAATACGGCGAGAGTAACCCCGCCGTAAAACTGCCTAGGTTTACAATGCGCACTCGAGGGATCACGCGTCAACCCACTTGTAAAACATCATAAATCGACCCTCTTGTGCAGAACCCGAGAACCCAAACCAGAGCTACACCTCCACAACCCCCTTAAAAAGAGCTAATCGGCACCACCCAGCGTCAAAAAGCTAAACCCCCAACATAAAGTCGCCACCTACGCACACTTGTGTGAAACGAGACACGGCCTCTCTAACCAAAAAAAAAAAATCGAGCCCAAACAAACAAAATTTACTAGCCCCGGTGGTCTCCTTTTTAACCCAAATGAGCACCCCAAAACCCCACCACAACGATTTCTACAACCATCACAGTGACCACAGCAAAAGCCGAACTATGGGTAACAACCGTAGGGGAAGAATCCACATTCCCACCCATAACTTGCCCAAGATGCAAAAAGAATCGGCTGACTATCTATTGTAACCTAAAACCAGAAGACTTAAAAGGTACAAACTTAGACAAGAGGCTACCCCCCCCCCCCCCCCCCCCCCCTCAGTACTTGCGACCAAAACCTCAGGTGGGTCCGCTCCTTGCCGTAGCATAGGATAAATCCTCCCACCAGTCTACTGTGGTGCCCTCTCCTCCTGTCGTGGGGTCGAAGGGCGTCCGGTCGATACTAAAGGGGACCTCCCAAACAACCAGCTAGGGTATATACCCAGTTACCCACGACCGACAAAACGGCCGACACACTAACCAACACCAACGGGTTACACCACCACCAGTCACCAATAATCACGACGACAAGAACATCTGCAAAGGGGAAGGATTTAGGAAAATAAAAACTAGCGCAATGATCTGCTGTGCTACCAACCGAACCAAGCGCATGAACACCCCCAGCTCACCCACCGTGCCTATAATATCACGACTTTTTGTGTATCGTTTTACCCTCTTGCTAATAAATTACATGTTAGGGAAAATCAAATTATCGAGTTTTCTTAAGTTGACTACCATGTGGTGCGGGTATTTTTCTGTGATAGAGTTCGAAAAACGATGAACGACGGTGCAATCGGATCTGAATTCCGACTTACGGATCCCTCGGAATGGGGTTTCGAATGTCGCGGTAACCGTAGTGTGCATTGGAATCTGTGCTAAAGATCTTGCACGCTTTTCGAGGGGATATGGAATTATCTCATGGGAATAGATAATTATTTGTAAATAATAAATACCCGGAGGTGGGTTTTATCGTACGTACCGAGAGAGAGAAATCTGTTTTCCCGAAAGAAAAGAGAAAACCCTAGCCGGAGAGAAAAGAGAGAAAAGAAAAGAGAAAACCCTAACCGGAGGAAAAAGGAGAGGGAAGAAGAAAGCGGAGAAGTCTGATCGCCCTGATCAACATGCCGGAGCCGAAAGCGTAGGCAGATCATCATCTCCGACGAGATCGCGGTAAGCAAAGTTCTTCATCGTTTTGTTAGTTGGGGTGTTTGTTTTGTCGTTTCCTTTTCACCGCCGCCGCCGCGCCGCGCGACGAGTGCCGCGCGGGGCGCCGCCCGCAAGCGGCGATACCCGCGCGGGAAGGTGCCGCGCAGGGCGTCACCCGCAGGCGGGGCGCGCCGCGTGGTCTAGTGCCGCGCGGGGCGCCGCCTACAGGCGGCAGCACCCGGGCAGGATGGTGCCGCACGGGGCGCCGCCCGCAGGCGGCGCGCGCCGTGCGGGCAAGCGCTACGCGGGGCGCCACCCGGAGGCGGCGCGCACCGCGCGGCCTAGTCCAAGAAGCTCCTTACCTCGACAATAATTGTCGATCTCGGCCAATCTCGAATGGCATCCATTTTTAGCCGGGTTTCTACAGCCGCCCCCAACGGCTAAAACAATGTGACCCAAGAAGGTAGGCTTCTGAAGCTACAACTTGTATCTCAATCACTGGGCATACCGCTTCATCCACACAAGCAGGTAGCACATCTATAAGTACTCCACGTACTCCAAGTCGCTCTGGAAGTAAATCATAATATCCTTGGGAAACACCTGTGGTGACCCTGATCCCCGTGTAGCTTCTCCCATGAACCGTGGTGTAGAACACCTAGTGTTGGTGTATCTGGCCCATAGTGCATCAAAGGGATGCCACAGATGGACCCTGTGTGATATCCACAGCTGGATTGGCCTTCGGCTGCATTTGCCGAATTTTCGAAATTGTTTTGGGCCAAACAGATGATGGATTTGGATTCAGCGCGGAAAAACGCTTGAAAACGGCTATTTGCTTGTTTGATTTGGAGTCCGGATGCCCAAAAACGGACCCCCGGAAGTTTTTGCTGAATTTCGGTGCATGGGAGGGGCCGTGGACCGCCGGCTGCCACGTGGCGGCTTGTGATTGGGCCGGTCCGCAGCGCTCGGTCCACAGAGGGGAGCGGCTGGGTTCACGGACCCGGCGCATGTACACGTGGCGCCGCCTGATTGGCGGGCTCGTGAGGCGCAGTCTACAGAATTTGCGCGGCGGTGCATGGACCGGGGCGGGGGGACACGTGGCATCCCCCGGTTGGTCGGTGCACGCGGCGCGGTCCACGGAACCTGAATTGGGTGCGTGGACTGGGTGCACGGGACACGTGTCGTCACGCCATTCGCTGGCTCACGAGGCGCGGCGCACTGGGTCGCGGAGGGCGCCTCGGGCGCGTGCGTGGCAGGCGGCCAGTGCGGCGCCCTGCCCGCACGTGTGACCGCGACAGTGGCAGGGGACGCGTGTCGCCCTGCCACTGGCGGGCGCCACCTACCCGGTTTGACCGGGTAGGCGCCACGTGGTGGCACGACACGCGCCCCGCACGGCTGTTTGCTGTGTGGGACACGTGTCGGCCACCGAGTGGGCCACGTGGCCATTTCCGGCGCGCCCCGCATAGCTGTTTGCTGTGCGGGTGACGTGGCCGCACCAGAATTTTTCGAGCGGCTACAGTAAATCTCCTTTGGGCCCGGATTCGGGCGCCCGAAAGTTCGGGTGCGCCCGAATCTTGGGACATGTTGGGAATTTTCCCATTTGTTTTTCTGCAGCCTATTTAAAGGCCCGAGCTCCCTTTCTCGTCGTTTTTTTGGCACTTCCGAGCTTCAAACCGGCAGGAGTTCTTCAACAAAGTTGATCCTCACACAGTGTAGCTTCCATCTGCAGAGTTTGGGGATTTTACGGGGCACGCTTTTCGAGATTCTCATTTTCTTGGCGCGTCGCGGCGTTCTTTCTTCGGTGCTTCTTCCGTCGCTCTTCGGTGCACGAGCTCTCCCAGCCTACTCCGATCATCTTTTTGAGCGATTTCTTCGCCGTTGGATTCGCAACAGGTAAGGCTACAATTTTTGTTTCTTCCATATTTCCTGGTTTCACATTTTTCGAGGAGTTCTTACTTGCTCACTGAGGACCTGGTTTGCTGTGAGGATTTGTGAGGACAACAGCTTCATCCGAGGAGATCTCCGCGCACGAGTGTCGGATCAGGATGTGCTTGTAGACTTTTTTCATCTACTCGACGCGAGGATCATCGTGGTATTTTTCTTGGAATTTTTGGAGATCTTCCCGAAGGTATACACTTTTCCTTTTATCTGTACAAGAGTTTAAAGTTGAATGGTTTTGGGATTGTGCGCACCGATACTGTGGAATTTGTAACTTGGCCTACGGTGCTCGGAATTGGGCGTGCAGGTACTTGTTTCGAAGCTATCGACACGAGGATCGCAGGGATATTTTATTTGGAATTTTTCGAGCAAATTCAGCAGGTGAAATAATCACATCTTTGCGGCTGTATTTTCAATGTAGTAATTCTTGGCAGATTTTGGGATTAAAGTATAACTGTAGACTTATGTTGTACCCAGGAGGGATTGTGGACTGTGCTGGACCTGTTGGACATAGAGTTGTTATTTTTCCTGGTTTTCTCAGCTGTACGACTCCGGACAGTTAGCGTTTTCAGGTGGGTGGCTTGCTTTTCAAGATCTATGGACTGTGCTCTAATTCTATTGATATAGAATCATGCATGATAGTGATTGGACTTGGGTAGCATGCTAGAGTGTAGGAATTGTTGTTCCTTGTATTATCTGTCGATCTTGTGATCTCTTACTTCCTTCTATCATGTTAAATATTTGTTATCTTGGAACCTGACCTAGCACCCCCGTCATATGTTGCATGTGTAACCAGACCAGTAGAAAACCCTCACTTAGGCTAGGGTTATTTATGTTTAGACATCCACACTTTATGTTTCATTCCTGGACTTAGTGTTATCCTCGCCCGGGTAGTGGGCCGAGCGGTCGGGACTTCTTTTAGTGTGGGATGCATTTGCACTCGTGCTTGGGAGCCGAGTGGAGTCTGGTAGATATAGTGGTTCGCTTGTCTGTACCGGGAACCGTTTGGGGTAAATGGTGGACCCGGGAGATCTTGTTTTTTCCTGTTTGGGTTGCCGCCACCGTGTTAGTGGCAGTAGTTCACTAGTGTTAGCTGAACCTAGAACCCTTTTCGACATACACATGATTTTAGTCTACCAATGTTTTCTTCCAAGCATCGAAGGGCCACTGGAGTCTGTTCTTGTTTGATTGGACAAAGGCATCAGCCCTTCGGGGCTTGGGTAAAACACTTATTTTTCTAACTATTTTTCTAAAAAAGAACTAAAATCATTAAATATGGATTTCTTCCAGATCAAAATAATTTTCAATAACAAATGTCACCTTTTTCTTGTAAATCTCCCCACTCGAAAGGATTCGAGTGATCCGGGTTCTAGGGGCCGTCCTTTGTCGGGACGAAAGCCACGGGGGCCGAGCCTGGAACCTATTCTTGTTTTATAGGGTTGTAGGTGTAGGTCTCCCGGGACTTTCGGGCCCTGTTGGTGTCTTCTGCGTGTTGTACTGTGATTATTGCTTTCCCGAACTATAAGGGGATCGGGAACTTCCATATGCGGAGCCTAGAGTCTGTTCTTGTTTGATAGGGTTCTTAGCACCGGTCTATCAGGTTTCCGAACCCTTATGGTGTCGGTCTTTCCTGTGAGTATAGTGTTCTGTTGTGGGAGCCGTCTGGTGGACGGTGGCCCCAGCTGTGTGGTTTTCCAGCCTGTGGTTGAGAGTTGGTGTTGTTGGTCGATCTTGTTGATCGTGGTTTGGACTATAGCCTGCATGAGCCATATTTGAGCTAGACAGAGATGCGCTGATACTTTCCTCGTTGGGGTCGCGCCCCTCGAGTGCCACTCCGGAGTTGGGCCTGTTACTTGCTATCGCGACTTGTCGACGCCGTCCCTCTGACTGGGCCAGTTAGTGGCAGTCACGGACACCCTACGGTAGACCCGTCCTGCTGAGGATGTGCGGCAGTAGGTGGGCGCAGGTTTGACTGGACCCTTTGCGGCAGTCAGTATAGATTTGGTGAGTTACTGTGTGTATTAGTAGATGCATCATGTTTCCATCTGTTCCACTTTTTGAGCATCTAGATAGAGGCATAGTAGCTGTAGAGTTACTTTTCCAACCATTTCATTTCAGTATTATATTGTTACTTTATGCCTCTAGTAGACTTAGTGGGCAGACCGTCGGGCTTGTTGGCGGCACCCACTGAGAACTACTTAGGACGTAGTTCTCACACCCGTCGTGGTGTTTTTCCCCATAGGGACTTCTACTCCTGTTCCTGCTGCTCCTGTTGCTGCTTCTTCTGATCGAGGTAAGGGAGTCGCGAGATAGTTCCCTACCAGTCATCGTCCAGAGAGCAGATGTACCCCGTACTTTTGAGAGTTCTTGTTGAGAGACTTTGTAGTGAGGTATAGAGTTGTACTTTTATTTTACTGCTTGAGAGATTTATGTACTTTTGGTGAGGGCTTTGTGTTGTATATATTTTCTCTTTTCTAGCAGTTTACTTTCATCTCTGATATCTGTATAGTATAGTTGATCTTTTGCAGGTTAGTCGCTTTGTCTATACGGGGCTTCCCGTATGGGCGGCGGATCTGTTGGCGAGCCCGAGTCGCAGTTTCGACGCCGGGGCGTGACAACACCGCTCCCAATCCGTCCAAGTACAACTGGGACACACAATTCCTCAAATCATTATAGCGGCAGGGCATTAATCAAACCAATAGGCCTCACTAAGAGCTCATAATGCCCTACCGTGTCCAGAACGCTGACTTGGCAAAATACTCAGCTGAAAGATTCCTATTGGGTACAGGCATCAAAGACGAACAACTGCCAGAGTATGACTCCATCAAAAGATCCTAGATATCACCCGGACCTGTCTACACTCGAACCATAAAAGGACCTCACAGTCGTGTATCAAGGACGTGGCATCACCACCGTGCATCATCGGCGTGGCACTAGGTCAAACAGACCCTCTATCCATCAGATCCTGTCACAGCGCCATCAGCTCTCTCAGCTCTACAGGCGATATCCAATGAGGTGCTGTCGAGGGTGGCACGGTTCCCCGAACCACGTCAAACGCAATCTCTATCTCCCTAACCGGCGGCATCATCAACAGCTCAGGTAAAATCATACCCGGGATCTCGTGGCAACAGAGATATTCTTGAGTCCCGGTGCCGCCGTAAGCACCTCTCACACTGTCGCTAAAACCTGTGTGCTCTAACAATCTTAACAACCAAACCTCCTCTCGTCTGCCTCGCAGAAATTCGATGTCCTCTCTCTCCTCAGTCAAAACATCCTGTGGCATTGTGCCAATCATTCTCATGCACATGGTCAAAATACCGACTGCCACAATTACCAATAAGTCTGCCGGTATAACTCGCAGCCTCAGCTGCATTGGACACGATCCAAAAGCCTCCCCAACATGCACCACACCATCAGGAACCTATACCTCTAGTGCACGTGATAACAAATCTGCTTCTAGTCCAGATAGGAAGGCCAAATACACCAATTCAGACTGCTGTAAAGAAATCATGCCCGCGACAACCTGGTCCACTGCCGTAGCGCCCTCTAATCGGGCGGTACAGACTCATCCGCTGAATGTAGGTGGTCGTCGTTCAGTCTGCTCCGACGTCGTGGCCCTATCTGCCTGGCGGTAAATCGGAGGTGCTCCTTCATCCCGAAAAGGTAGCGGGGGTGCCGTCGCAAGCGGTATTGCCATAAGCACTGCTCGAGGGCATGCTGCCTGAAAATGTCCTGACTGTCCACACGAAAAACAACGCCCCCGCCTGTGGTCACACTGCGGCGCAGAATGCGGCCCACCACAAATGACACAGTCATCCCGCTGCTGCTGCTGATACATCGGCTGTGGAGAACCTCCTGGTCTCTGTCTCCTCTGAGACTCACGACCCTCAGACTGCGATCGTGGCGGCCCCGGGGGTCTTGATCTACTCGACTGTCCAGCCTCAGGCGGCACTGAATGCCTCTCCCCGGAGCTAGTCCCTGACGCTCCTACTCTCTCTGAAATGATCACTGATCCTCGGTCAACCCACCGAGCATGCTCAATCGCTGCATCTAACGTCGGCGCTCGCCGAGAATGCACCAAGTGATAGATATCCTGATGCAGCCCTCTCTCAACTAGCTCATCCTTCGGGGCCTCATCCCGGGCGACATGGGGTACACTGCTCAACAAACGCAAAAACTCGCGAACATACACCTGAAGAGGTCGACTCCCCTGCTGCAGGCGTCTAAGATCCCCTTCCAGTTTCTGCTTACACTGTCAGGAAAGAAGGCCCTGAGCGGCAAAGCATAAAACTCGCTCCAAGTCAACAACTGCGCTCCCGGTGGTCCAACAGGACGAACTCGACGCCACCAAATCTCGGCGTCCTTCTCCAAAAAGTGAGTAGCCAACTGCACCTGATGCTTCTCCATTGCTGCTAACCAGTTTTCAGCCTCCCACGGCTCTAAGCTCAACCCTGCCAATCGGGGTGGATCAGACTGCCGGGACTGGCTCAATCGACTGATGATGTCCCAAAGCTCATCTACTATCCGCCATCCACCCTACCTCGGTGCCTCGGCACAACTCGTTGACACGGAGGGGGCTGCTCACTCCATCGGTGCCACTGGTACAACAGAATATGCCACTGCATAGGAAAAGTGCTGGAGGACTCTCAAGCGGTACTGCAACTAGCTGTGCTCTCTGCTCCAACAAGCGCATCAAACGTTCCATGGCCTCCTCCTGGCATCGGACAGCCTCCGACATCGGCGTCATCTGGGTCCATAACTCCTGGGTCTCGCTCTGCTCTGATAGCTCTGCCTCCCACTGCTCGGGTACTCATCAGATGCGAGGTGTGCCCTCTTCACAACACGACGTCTCAGGGGCATCGTAGTCTGCTGCACAATAACAACCATCAGGACACAACAACCATACGACCCAATCCAGCGAAAGTCTAAGACATGCCATCCATTCCATAGCATTATGTTGTCTGCAGCCAACATAATCGCCAAGGAGAATAAACATACCAATCACTCATCCCGTCTCTTGGGAGAGGTATAAAACTCAATTAGGACTCTCGCTAAAAGTCACGACTCTCAAGTAGTCATCCTAATGTCCAACCACAAGCCTAGGGTTTCTAAGTCCACCACGACCTACAACCTAGGCTCTGATACCACTCTAATCTGTCACGCCCCGACGTCGAAACTGCGACCCGGGCTCGCCAACAGATCCGCCGCCCATACGGAAACCCCGTATAGACGAAGCGTCAAACCTGCAAAAAGAATCAACTACAGTATACAGATATCAGAGCTGAAGGTAAACTACTGAAAAACTGAAGTCCAATCACTGTACAACTAAAAATAAAACAATATCCATCTCCTAAATACGATCGTATAAAAAGTCCTCTAATACAAAACTCAAAAGGGAGATATCTCCAATAAAAACGTCAGTGTACAAGCTCTCAATACAAAAATATCCTCACTACATCAGTCTCTCAAACTGTAAAATAAAGTATAACTCTATACCTCACAACAAAGGTCTCTCAACAGAGGGAAAAGAAGTAAACTAATCTACTGAAGCTCTCCTCTGAAGGGGGTACCGCTACACTCCAACGACGGGTAGGGAACTAGCTCGCAACTCCCTCGAAACCGGTCAGAAGGATCAGCAACTGGAGCACAGGAACAGGAGTAGAAGTCCCTGGGGAAAAAGACACCACAACGGGTGTGAGAACTACTTCCCACAATAGTTCTCAGTGGGTGCCGTCAACAAGCCCAACGGTCTGCCCACCAAGTCTACTAGAGGCATAAAGTAGCAAATGCTGAACTGAAAGGGAAAAAGCTGGAAAATAACTCTACAGCTACTATGCCTCTATCTAGATGCTCAAGAAGTGGAACAGATGATAATATGATGCATCTACTAAAACTCAAGGTACAGTCACCCAATCTACACTGACTGCCGCATAGGGTCAAGTCAAACCTGCGCCTACCTACTGCCGTTACATCCCGGAGGACCGGACTTACGTAGGGCGTCCGTAGCTGCCAAAACTGGCCCAGCCAGAGGGACTGCGTCCGTAACTACCAAAACTGGCCCAGTCAGAGGGACGGCATCGATAAGTCGCGATACAAAAGTAACAAATCCACCCGGGCGTGGCTCTCGAGGGGAGCGACCCCATCGAGGAAGAAGGTATCCGCGTAATCTGTCGAGCTCAGGTGGCACTGCAGGCTATAGTCCAAAATCCACGCTCACGCTCTGAACGGAAAGACTCAGAATCCTCAATCATCTCGCACAACGGTCGGAGCACTCTCGACGACTCAGCTGATCAGCTCACACGAACACGAGTCACTAGCCTCTCCAACAGCTCACAGCGCAAAACACACTGGCTGGAGATACTACACAGCCAGGATCGACCCACAACTCAGGGCTAACAAAACTGGTCGGACAACACTCAACGACCCGGGACCACCGTCAACCCCAACGGTTCCTAACAACACAGGCCGGAAGATACTCGACGGCCCGGGACCACCGTCAACACAACGGCTCCCCCCGACAGAACATCAAACTCACAGAAGACACCAACCAGGGCCCGAAAGTTCCGAGAGACCAACACCTACAACCCTATCAACAAGAACAGGTTCCAGGCTCGGCCCCTGTGGCTTTCGTCCCGACAAAGGAACGGCCCCTAGAACCCAGACCACTCGAATCCTTTCGAGTGGGGATAATTACAGGAAAAATGTGACAGCTGTTACTGAAACCCATTTTCACTCAACCCACGCAGGGCGAGGACTAAAAGTAGTTCCCTTTTTTGAAAAACTATCTTGATTTAAGGAGAAACCTATTTTTAATGATTTTAGTTCTTTTAGGAAAAATAGTTAGAAAACAACTATTTTATACCCAAACCCCGAAGGGCTGATGCCTTTGTCCAATCAAACAAGAACAACTTCAGCGGCCCTTCAATGCTTGGAAGAAAACATCGATGGACTAAAATCATGTGTATGTCAAAAAGGTTCTGGGTTCTAGGTCCAGCTAACACAAGCACACAACTGCCACTAACACAGTGGCGACAGCAAAGACAGGGATACAAGACCTCCCGGGACTACCATTTACCCAAACGGCTCCCGGCACAGATAAGCGACCCACTACAACTACCAGACTCCACTCTGCTCCCAAACACGAGTGCAAATGCAACCCACACTAAAAGAAAGTCCCGACCTCTCGGCCCACTACCCGGGCGGGGATAACACTATGTCCAGGAATGAAAGAACAGTGTGGATGTCTAAACATAAATAACCCTAGCCCAAGTGAGGGTTTTCTACTGGTCTGGTTACACATGCAACATATAACAGGGGTGCTAGGTCAAGTTCCAAGATAACTGCAATTTAACAGATGATAGAGAGCAAGGAGGTCACAAGAACCTCAGATAATAAAAGGAATAACAATTCCTACAATCTAGCATGCTACACAAGAAAATAAACTATCATGCATAGTCCTACATCAGTAGAATTACTGTACAGTCCATAAAACTTGGAGATAAGGCCACCCACCTCGGTTTGCCACCAATTGCTCGTACACACTTGCAATTGGCCTCCACGAGATTACCTTGCTTCCACCGGAGTCCGCACGCAAAACGGAGCACGCCGCCGGAGTCCGCACGCAAAACGGTGCACGGTGCCGGAGTCCGCGCGCAAAACAGACTCCGCACGCAAAACGGTGCACGGTGCCGGAGTCCGCACGCAAAACAGAGTTTGCACGCAAAACGGTGCACGCCGCCGGAGTCCGCACGCAAAACGGAGCACGGTGCCGAAATCTGCACGCAAAACGAATTCCACACGCAAAACGGAGCACGCCGTCGGGGTCCGCACGCAAAATGGAGCAGTAAAAATACGGTCCCTAACACAGATAAGAACAAGGGGTCGATCCAATGTCCAAAAGAACGCCCCAAAACTGTGCCAAATATACCGCAAAAACAACGCGCGGGACCTACCTCGACTGCGTCGCCCGCCCAACCGGCCCAAAGGAACACCTCGCGCGCTCCGCGAGGTCCACGACGCACCGCCGCACCCCACAAAATCCCCTCCCTCACTCTCTCTCTCGCTCGGTTGGAGAATAAAAGGAAGAAGAAGGAGGAGAAAAGGTGCGCGGGGGAGAAGAAAGAAGAGAAGAAAGAAGAAGGAGGAGGGGGAAGCAAGGGGGTAGACCCGGTCCACGGGCCCCCCAATAGGGGCCCGCCACCTGGCGGTCCACCGCCCTGGGGCGTGCGCACCAGGAACAGGCGCGCGCCCCCCCGGCCACGCGGCGCGCGTCCATGCGCGCCACACGGGCGCGTTACACCGCGCCCCACCCAGGCGCGGGACAATGAGCGCGCCGCACGGACGCGCGCCCCCCGCGTGACCCGCGCAGGCAGGCGCGGTTTCCCAACACGCCAGCCTGCGCCCCCCTCGCGCAGTACGCCCGCGCCGCACCTTGGGATCTGTGCCGAACCTCGGGATCCGCGCCGGACCTCAGAAAACGCGCGCGTCAATCGGACTCCGAAAAAAGCAAGTAAATAGTCCACTCCCAACGATTTTGCGCGCTGAATCCAAAAACGATGTCCGTTTCTCCAAATTCTCATCCGAAAATTTGCCGAAAGCCCCCGGAAAGCCCACTTGCTCCGATTTTTGCGCCGGGTCCAATTCTGAAGTCTGTTTTGCCAAATTCCAACTCTAAAAATTTCCGAAGGCATCCGAAGAGGTGATCTTTTATCCAAACTTCGCCCTGAGTCCAAATTTGACATCCGTGTCGCGCGAAATCACTTCAAAACACTCAACGGGTCCTCCAATTTCCCACGTGATCCCTTTTTAAGCCCGAAGTCCATCACTTGTGTCCAAATTGCGCACTAACTCCAACGAGACACCACGCAGGCCACCCAAAAGCTGCAAACAACCAGAAAACTCAACGCGGGGATCCGGGTCCTCACATGATCAGCTCTCACGAAACACGAGACGCTAGCCTCTCTAACAGCTCACAGCACAAAACACAACGGCTAGAGATACTCCACAGCCGGGATCCACCCACAACTCAGGGCTAACAAAACTGGTCGGACAACACTCAACGACCCGGGACCACCGTCAACTCCAACGGCTCCCACAACAGAACACCAACCACACAGATAACTCAGGAAGGACCGACACCATAAGGGTTTGGAAAACCCGATAGGTCGGTGCTAAGAACCCTATCAAACAAGAACAGACTCTAGGCTCCTTCTATCGAAGTTCCCGGCCCCCTTACAGTTCGGGAACACGACAACCTCGGTACAACACGCAGAAGACAACAACCAGGGCCCGAAAGTTCTGGGAGACCAACACCTACAACCCTATCAACAAGAACAGGTTTCAGGCTCGGCACCCGTGGCTTTCGTCCCGACAAAGGAATGGCCCCTAGAACCCAGACCACTCGAATCCTTACGAGTGGGGAAGTTTACAGGAAAAAGGGTGACATTTGTTACTGAAAACCATTTCCACTCAACCCACGCGGGTGAGGACTAAAAAAATAGTTCCCTTTTTGAAAAACTATCTGGATTTGAGGAAAAACCCATCTTTAATGATTTCTAGTTTTTTTAGGCAAAACAGTTAGTAAACAAGTATTTATACCCAAACCCCGAAGGGCTGATGCCTTTGTCCAATCAAACAAGAACAGACTCCAGCGGCCCTTCGATGCTTGGAAGCGAACATTAGTAGACTAAAATCATGTGTATGATGAATGGTTTTGGGTTCTAGGTCCTGCTAACACTGGTACACTACTGCCACTAACACAGTGGCGACAACACACAAACAGGGAAACGAGATATCCCGGGATCACCGTTTAGCCAAACGGCTCTCGGCACAAATAACGACCAACAACATCTACCAGACTCCACTCTGCTCCCAAGCACGAGTGTAACATGCATCCCACACTAAAAGGAAGTCCCGACCACTCGGCCCACTACCCGGGCGAGGATAACACTATGTCCAAGAATGAAATATAAGGTGTGGATGTCTAAACATAAATAACCCTAGCCCAAGTGAGGGTTTTCTACTGGTCTAGTTACACATGCAACATATGACGGGGGTGCTAGGTCAAGTTCCAAGATAACTATAATTAAACAGGTAGTAGGAAGCAAAAGAGATCTTAAGATCAACAGATAAAAACAAGGAATAACCATTCCTACATTCTAGCATGCTACACAAGAATCCACTATCATGCATGGTCCTACTATAGCAGATTTACTGTACAGTCCATCAAACTTGGAGACAAGGCCACCCACCTGAAGAAGCTAACTGTCCAAAGTCCAACAGCTGATAATACCCAAAAATCAATATATCCAGATCCAACGGGTCCAGCAATACCCGCAAACTCTCCTGGGTACAACACAGGGTTCACAGTTACACTTTATTCCAACAATTAACCAAATACACGCAGTCTGAAAAATCAGTCCCAAAGATGCAAATATTTCACCTGTTGAAAGGGCTCCGAAAAATCCGATAAAAATACCACAGCGATCCTCGCGTCGAGACCTTCGAAACGGGTACCTGCAGGCCCAGTTCCGAGCACCGTCGGCCAAGTTACAAATTCCACAACACAGGGTGCTCACAACCTCACAACAACACGTCTGTAAATCCATGCACAGTTAAGGGAGAAAATTATACCTCCGGGCAAGCCTCTGAAAAATCCAAGAAAAATACGGTGGTAATTCTCGCGTCGAGTAGATGCAAAAAGTGTATAGGAACGTCACAATCCGATGTCCGAGCGCGGAGAAATCCCCGAAACAATCCGCTGTCCTTAAGAATCCTCACAGAAAACAAGGGTCCCAGTAAGCATGGAAAAACACCTCAAAACCACGAAATGAGGGAAAGCTGAAAATAGCTAGATCGTAGATCTGTCCGTCGCTGATCCAACGGCGTAAGAATCGCCCGAAAAGGTGCTCGAAGTAGGTTGGGAGAGCTCTCGCACCAAAACGCGATGAAAGGGAACACCGATGAAGGAACGTCGCGCCGCGCCGAAGAAAATGGAATCTCGAAAAGCGTGCCACGTAAAATCCCGAAAATCCACAGGTGGAAGCAGCTCAGGGAGAGGAAGAATGTTGCTGAAGGTCGCTCGGCCAAAATCCGCGCGGAGAAGAAGATAATAGGGCTGGAACAGGGGCTATTTAAAGGCTGGGAAAACATTTGAAAAAAATCCCCCCATGTCCCTATTTTCGGGCTCCCGAATCTTTCGGGCGCCGAAAACCGGGTGTGTAGACCGGTCCAACCAGTGCCCGGAATGCCCTGGGTGCACCACGTCACCGTGCAACAGGAAACAGCCAACACCACCTACCACAGAGCGACACGTGGCCGCCGCAACCGCCGACGCGTGGCATGCACTTCGCGCGGGAAGCGCGGTCAACGCGCGCCTGCGCCGCCGCCTGGGCCCTCTGCACGCACGCGCCCCGAGGTCGGTGCAGCAATTCCGTGGACCGAACGTGCAACACCGCGCCAACCACACGCTGCCACGTGTCACCCACCGGTCCACCGTACTCCCGCGCCTTTTTTCGTGGACTACGCCTGCTGCGCCGGCCAACCGGGAGCCGCCACGTGTCCCACGCCCGGGTGCACGCCTCCGCGATGAACCGCGCACCTGCCCACGCGCCCGCGCGCCTGCCCGCGGTCGCTCCGTCGCCTGCCCGAGCCCGCACCGCCGCGCTCCGTCGCTGCCCGCCGCCGCCGGAACAGTACCCCTGCCTCGAAATCCATGCCGGGTTATCCGGGCTCCTAAAAACACAAGTAAGTAGTCCATTTTCACCGTTTTCGCGCACTGAATCCAAATCCGAAGTCCGTTTTGCCCAATTCCACTTCTAAAATTTCCCAAAGGCCTCCGGTGATGCAAACTTAATCCCAAATTGCACCATAAATCCATTTTTTGGGCCCGACACGCGCACAAACACTCCCAAAGGCCACTAATCCATCAGTAATCTCTTAAGTGGGGATTCGGGTCCTCACAGTGGCAGCATCGGATTGGCGGGCGCAGCGCGCTCTGTTGATGGGAGAGCGCGGGGTGTACGGTGGACCGGAGCGGGGACACGTGGCAGCTCTTCATTGGTTCGGTGCAGTGGACGCGGCGCACACGGGGGTGCACGGGCAGTCCAGGCAGGTCAGGCAGGTGCGCGGGAAGGCGCGGGGGTGCAGGCTGGTGGTGTGCCACGTGGCGGTTTCCTATTGGTTGAGAGGTGGACACGTGGCAATTTGTGGTTCGTCGGGTGCACGAAGTGTTTGCACCAGGCGCAGCGATCGCGAGGGCAAGACACGTGGCGTGCGAGGATTGGGCGCGTCACTGTGCACGTACGGGGGCAGGTGGCGTGGCAGGCGGCGGGTGGCGGCTGGCGTGGCGGCCACGGCGCCGACGTGGCGCACGCGTGAGCCACGTAGCGGCCCGCCATTGGCGGGCGCCACCTACCCCGCTGACCGGTGTGGGCCACGCGGCGCAGCGGGAGTGGCCATCGCCGCTGTACGCTGTTCGGTGGTGACGTGGCGGCCCATGAGGGATTCGGGCGCTGGTTTGGGCCGGGCCTTGGGCCCGATTTCAAGGGCCCGAATGTTCCGGGCGCCCGAAATCGGGGACACTGAGGGTATTTCTTCAATTGTTTGGATTGGGCCTATAAATACCTCCTTCTCTCTCCCTTTCTCTCCTTTTTTCGAGCTTTAGAGAGGGAATGAGAGGGAGAGCTCTGTACGAGATTTGTTCCGCTTGATGTTCTTGATCTCATGGTGGATCCCCGGAATTTTTGGAGGCCTCAGCATCGGCGTTATCTGCGATTCGGCGCACTGCGACGATTCTCTTACAGTGGGCTTTTCCGTCATAGTTCAGTCTCAGAGCTCCCCTGGGCTACCCCGATGGAATTTTTGGGCGATTTTTGTGGCAGCGTGTTCTAGAGAGGTAAGGCTTCGTTTTCCATGTTGATTGTTTCACCTCATGTTGGGTTTTTGGCACCGTTTCTGAGGCACCTTTTTACCCCCATTTTCTGTAGTGACTTTTGGACAGCGGAGGCTTGTCGATTTTATATCTTGGCCTACGAGCATCGGATCAAGGCGTATAAAAACTCGATTTGGATCTACTCGTCGTGAGGAACACAGTGGTGATTTTTCTGGGATTTTTGGAGATTGATTCGAAGGTGATAATTAAGCTTTCCCTGGACTGTTTGCCACAGGACTTTGGTTGTGTGGCATTGCGGCTTACCGCGGTGTTTTATTTGTAACTTGACCTACAGGTTTCGGATCGGAACGTGCGAGTAATCGTTTCGATCGGCTCGACGCGACGATCGCAGCGGTTATTTTTCTGGATTTTTTTGAGTTCATCTCACTGGTGAAATTTAGCCATTTTCAGGACTGATTTTTGGACAGCGGGTAATTGTGCATTTTTGGATTAATTGTACGCCGTTTGGATTACCGTGCAGTGTGCCGTGATTACCTGAAGTGAGGGCGTATTTGGGCTGTGCTTCGCATGCTTTGCGATCGAGGTGGGTGCTTGTTGCTTACCTCAACTTCTGACTTGCTCACTAAGTTTATTAGAGAAGCCTCTATTGGACATATTGATTGATTACCATGCATGATTGACTGATATAAATGTGAGCCTATCATTTGAGATTAATTTTGTGGACATAGCATGTTGGGAATATTATTGGGATAATATTGCTGTGGAAACATGATTGCGGGAACATTTTTAATAGTGATAATTAACATGCCATGTTAGCACATAGATTTTATGAAAGTTGGTTAAATGGATTAATTACTGGGACATGATGACATATCTAGGTGCGGGTACCACTTTGGGATTTATTATGGATCAGGGATTATATACATGTGTAGTTGGCTGTTGATTTTAGCATGATGGTTATATCTATGAGGATTTACTACTTGATACACATGTGGAACTGTTATTTGATATCCTCTTTTTCATCTTGCATGAGGACTCTTGCATGCTTGTATGGACATCTAGATAGGCCACTATTTATTGCTACCCTATCATATTGGGATTTGACTTAGGAGAAACCATGATTATTTTCTTTCTCCTTCTTATTTAGACTTTTGAGTCATGTTGCTCGGGTTCGAGCAGGGGTTTGGGATAGTGTAGCCGGGACCTTAGGGTCGGAGACAGGGTGTACTTGATGTTGGATTTGTGGGTTATTGCGGCAACCGCGGACAGTAGGCGGTTGACCGGATATTGATTATTTTACCCGATTGAGGATGGTGGGTTATTGTGGTGACCGCGGACATTAGGCGGTTAGCCAGATGTTGATTACTTTATCAGATTTTGGTCTTGTGGGGTGTTGCGGCGACTGCGGACATTGGGTGGTTGACCGGATATTTACTTTTGCATCAGATTGGGTATCAGATTTCTCTAGTGGATGGAGTTTCCCACTTATTGAGTACTATTGCATCAGATCGGGGTTTCATTAGTGGACGGAGTTTTCCACTTTGATCATAGTCTTGATCCAGTCCTATTATATTGAGATATGTGTGACAGGGTTACTTTACTCGTGTGGGTCGCTCCCTTCGAGTGCCACTCCGGCATAGGCTTTAGACCGTGACGGGTACCGGTCCATCTGAATGGGATTTCGAGCCTTGTGTGCTGGTCCCCTACTGAGTTCTTGAGTTCGACAGTAGAGCAGGCAGTACCAGTTTTACTGGTGGCTAGATTGGGTTTATTTAGTCAGATACTGTTTCCTGATGCATTCATACAGTCATTTCTTTCGGTATTGCATTTAGAGGCATACTAGTGGTGGTTTCCCTTTATTCAGCAGTTCTGTTTACAACTTTACCACTTATTCCTTTTCTTGCCTCTGGTAGATTTAGTGGGTACGCCGGAGTTTGAGGCTTTACCCACAGGGGGAGGCTACTGGTTTACTAGTAGTATTCACCCCCATTGCTGTTTCCCTCTTTTCTTCCTCCTGTTTTGCAGTGTCCTCTGCGGGAGTTGCTGATCCTTCGGTCGTTGTTCGAGGCGAGGGAGTCACGAGCTAGATCCTTACCGCCCGAGGAGTGTAGCTGTATCCCCTGGTTGGAGATTCCTTGTAGCTGTCAGCTGGTTTTTACTGTTTACTTTGGAGAGAGATCTTTTGTATTTGGAGAGACTGATGTACTATAGTTTTAGTTTATCTCCCTTTTTGGAGTTTGAGAGATGTTGTACTGAGGACTTTGTATAATGATTATTTGTATTTGAGGAGATGGATATTGTACTTTATTTCATGTTGTACAGTGATTGGATTTTTATTTTACAGCATTTTATTTCCGCTCTGATATTTGCGTAACTATAGTACTATCTTTTGCAGGTTAGGCGCTTCGCCTATGCGGGATTTTGCATAGGTGGTGGATCTGTTGGCGAGCCCGGGTCGCAGTTTCGACCCCGGGGCGTGACAGTCGTATTGGAAACGCCGTACATATACAACGGAGACTCCGTCCGTTCGCAGAGTGAATTTGTCTATGTGGCGGGTCTGGCGCGCACCGGGGGCGAGGTTAATTTCAAACAAAACGAATAAATACACGTTTTTCCGCTCGTTTAGAACCTCCGGGGCGTGACAGTGCCCTGAGCCGGTTGCTCAATCAATTGATTTCCAGCAACCATCAAGGAACCGGTGGTAGCCGGCCACGACCCCATCCTCCTTTCCGCCTTTCAAAAACTTGGCACAAGGCAGACCTCCACCCACAAGTACCACAAAACGACATGACTATACTAGCACAATACCTGAGCTAAACCGAGAAACAACTCTCAACAATCCCGCACTCTCGCATATCTAAGACTCAGGTTATTCCATATGTCAACTGCATGTGAATTTATACTTAGTGGATGTTGGACAACTCAGGTTATTCCATAGGTCAACTGCATGTGAATTTACACTTAGTGGATGTTGGACACATATTCCCAATAAAAATTGTGGTTGATGCCGTTTTTCTCTGATACCATCTTAATCTGTCACGCCCCGGGAGCAATTTTAAAGCGGAAAGCATCACTATTTTTTTTTGAAACAGACTCCCGCGTGGCACGTGCACAGACCCGCCACATATACAAGATCTCCCTTGCATATGCACGGCGTCCCAAAGCCCGAATAAAAACATCAACCACCAAGCATTAACAGTTACAAATTACCAGAGTATGAATTTGAAAACGCTATCATCTTATTTCATTAAACGGCGCACACCCGGCGCTTCAATAGGTTTGAAAGGATAAATCCACAAGTTTTGAAAATGGTGCCCACACGACACTTAATTTTCTAAAGCCATTTTCGCAATACCCTTTTTGAGTGTGAAAACCCGCGTCCACACGACGCGTCCAAAGACCCTATATCGAAAGCATAGTTCTAAAAAATAAGTCCATATGACAAACATAAGGCATGTCTCAACATCCACACCATCCACAGTAATACACATTCACATGCACCGTATTAGACCATAAAGGAAAATAACCAACTATAAACGAAAGAGGAAAAGGAATCTGACCGAGGTAAACTCACACCTCACCAAGTAGCATCCTCACCATCGTCCTGATCCCCAGACCCGACCAAACCTGTCACGCAGTGGGAGTCAGTGACAAGAAGAGTAGGGATGAAACACAACTACAACTATGATGCAAAAAGGTGCGGATAATAAATCAAACCGTAAAACCAGAGCATCCAAAACCCATCATGCAATCAATCACATCATCCCCGAGGGACTACTGCTGAGCACCTTGCCATGTCGGTCCGGAGACCTCAGGCAAAAGAAAACCACACCGCTCTCACCTTTGGTGCATGTAAACCCCCCCATAAATCACCGCGAGGGGTCCCCACTACGTCACCTTGTGGGGTACACGGGTCAACGTACCACCCTTCCGGAAAAGTACACCGATGCGGTGGCCAAACCGCTGGTGTGCGTGCAAGCGCCATGAGCATAGTAACCATAATAAAACGAGTGTCCACCTGCGACACTCGTTGCTCCAAAAGGTATAAGTGCCGATACACGTGTAGAACATGGGGTTAGTCATCATCTCATAAGATGTCATAAGGGAAAACAATAAAGTGCAAGGTCAGGTATTACCAGTTCACCAGAGCTCCCGACTCCAAGTCGGGGTACCAACCTCTACCCGTAAGTCATCCTGAGTACGAGATTCCTCTACGAACTCCTGTAAATCCCCCGAACCTGCCCAGGGTCCACTAATAGCACAAGTTCTACTTTACCGATCCCACCTTCCGACTTCCCAAAAGCCGCCACAATCACTCACAATATCTCTTAATATGGTGCAACATAATAATAAAGAAATATGCAACAAAGGGGTTCTAAGAGTGCACCCACCTGAAACGGAGATAAACGACCGCGCCCGCGACCCTCCTAAGCATTCAACACCCCCCGCGGGCCTAATAAAATATCCAAAAACACAAATCAACACATTACCCCAAACTGGCAAATTCAGTGGTCCCGACTACTGTACTAGAAATCCCTTCTATCCCAAAACAGAAGCTGCCCCCGGTGTCCCGATTGTCGCACCGACCAAATCCTGATCAAAGCAAATCCCCGAACAATTTTTACCATTGTTCATATAAGGACAAGCAATCCACCGCACCTCATACCGCGACAACCGGTCACCCGGAAGGTACAAACATTCTAGCAACACCCCTAACGTCAAAAGATAGGAAAACCATGCAAGAAAACCCGAATTTACCGAAAAGAGGGATTCTACCGGTGTACCGAAAATAACAGATAAAATCCTAGTGGTGAAACAAAAGACCGGACATAAAAACGACACCCGGCAAAACCCAAGACAATAAACCGACGAAAAACTCAGTGTCCAAAAATCCCTCCGACGCAATCCGACTGTCGACGAGGCAATAGATGGAAACCAGGCTCCAACCGTTACCTCGACGAAGTCCGCGATGAAAAACAACCAAGCGGAGAATCATCTGACGAAAAATGAAAACAAATGTGTCAAGCGGACGGCACCGTCAAGCGGACTGCACCGACAAGCGGACTGCACCGACAAGAGGAATGCACCGTCAAGCGGACTGCACCGACGAGCGGACTGCACTGTCAAGCGGACTGCGTGAGCGGCGACGCAGGCTGCCCAAGCGACGCTGGTAGCGAGGGAGCACGACGCGGGCTGCGGGGGCGCGCGGCGCTGGCAGCGGGGGCGCGCGGCGCTGGCAGCAGGGTTGCGCGGCGCTGGCAGCAGGGGCGCGCGGCGCTGGTTGCAGGGTTGTGCGACGCTGGCAGCAGGGGCGCACGGCGCTGGCTGCAGGGTTGTGCGGCGTTGGTAGCAGGGGCGCGCGGCACTGGCTGCAGGGTTGTGCGGCGCTGGCAGCAGGGGCGCGCGCGGCGCTGGCAGCAGGGACTCACGGCGCAGGCTGAAGGGGCGCGCGGCGCTGGCTGTAGGGGCACTCGCGGCGCTGGCTGCAGGGGCGCGCGCGGGGAAGCTGGGCGGCCGCAAGGCACGAAGCGGGCGCCGCGCGTTAGGGCACGCGCAGGCGGCGACTGCGCTAGGGCAACGCGGGCGGCGACTGCGCTAGGGCACATGCGGGCGGCTACGCTAGGGCACACGCGGGCGGCGACTGCGCTAGGGAAAACGCGGGCGGCGACTGCGCTAGGGCAATGCGGGGCGGCGACTGCGTTAGGGCAACGCGGGGCGGCGACTGTGCAAGCTGTCGTGCGCGCCTGCATGACCCGCGGCGTGTGTGGCTGCGGCATGGCAGCGCTCGCGGCGGTGTTGCCTTGCTGTGCGCGCGTGGCTGCGGCCTGGCTACGCGCGCATGGCTGCGGCCTGGCTACGCGCGCATGGCAGTGCGCGCGGCGGTGCAGCCTGGCTGCGCGCGCGTGGCTGCGGCCTAGCTGCGCGCGCGTGGCTACGGTGTTGGCGCGGGCTGAGCACACAAGCAGCGACGGCGCGGGCTGAGCACACGAGCGACGACGGCGCAGCTGCGAGGCGTCAAGCGACAAGGCATACCGGCGGCGGCCATGCTACAAGGGCAACGGCGGCGCGGGCTCGCATACCGTCAAACGACTCCGCCTAGCCAAGACCGCCGGCCAAAACTGCCAAGTGAAAGAAAACAATGACCAAGCCCACGAATGAAAGCCAATGATCAAACCAACAAACAAAACCGACGAATGAAAACCATTGAACGAAACCAACGACCAAAACGACGAACGAAAGCCAACGAACAAGACGACAAAAAGGAGCTCACGATCGCTAACCTTGCTCCGACGGAAAAGACAACGCGATCCCGATCTCCGTAGACGGTGGTGTTTCTGGATCCGCTCCCCGATATTGGCTACGCTTTCGGTCTCGGTCGTCGGCACGCACGGCGAGGAAGGAGAAAGAAGAGGCGATCTTTTTCCCAAAACAATTAGGGTTATTTATTATTTAATTATTATTTTTGTTGTACGTACAAAAACCTAAAATTCGGTATTTAAAATCAAAAGGGATTTTTTCACGACTTCCTCGATAAGCATGCCGATTCTTCGAAACGCCCCATAACCGCTAGCACGGATCCCGATGCACCGACAACACCTAACGGGTCCCGAAAACTACCGAACTTATCTTTTCGGACCCGCTACCAAAGAAACCCTCATTCCGAAAGATCCGTAAGTCGGATTTCTGATCCGATCGCATCGTCGTTCTCCGTTTAACGAGCTCTACAATGATACAGTAACCGCAACCCAAAATCCAAGCGAACCAATACCAAGAAAAATCCACCAAAAACAAGCTTAAATCCAAAAGACGTCAATACAGAAATAGTAATAATCAGCATCATTACATTCTAGCATGCTGAAATCTACAACAATAGAATTAGAAGTCCGCAGACTTGGACGAAAATCCAACCCACCTCGGTTTGCCACCAATTGCTTGTAAACACTTGCAATTGGGCTCCCGCAGAAAAACACGCTCTCTTTCGAAACAGAAAGCGCAACGGCGCCCGTCACGCACGAACGATACACCTCGAAAAGTCCGACGGTAAAACTGCGCGACAAACGGCACCACCAACAACGGTCCCTGACAAGGACCAGGGCACAGAGTTCAAAGACAAAAACCCCAAAAGTAAAATCTAAGAACTGTGCCAAAAAACACAACAAAACACGAGGCGGAACCTACCTTAACGCCGGCGCGTCGACAAATGGGCGCTCGCACAACTACCCGGCTCCGTGGAACACCTCGCACGCGCTCCACGACACAAACGACGCGGTCCATGACTCAAACGGCGTGCCCACGGCACAAACGGTGCGCTCCACGGCACTCCAAAAATCCCCCATGATTTTTTCCTCACGCTCCCAAAATTTTAGAGCGGAGCAAAGGGAAGAAAGGAGGGAAAAATAGGGTATTTCGGGCACTCGAGGGGAGCGACCCCAACGAGGACAAAGGTATCCGCGCACTCTGTCGAGCTCAGGTGGCACTACAGGCTATAGTCCAAAATCCACGCTCACGCTCTGAACGGAAGGACTCAATCCTCAAACATCTCGCACAACAGTCGGAGCACTCTCGACGACTCAGCTGATCAGCTCTCACGAAACACGAGACACAAGCCTCTCCAACAGCTCACAGCACAAACACACTGGCTGGAGATACTCCACAGCCAGGACCACCGTCCACCAGACGGCTCCCACAACAGAACACTAAACTCACAGGAACGACCGACACCATAAGGGTTCGGAAACCGGATAGACCGGTGCTAAGAACCCTATCAAACAAGAACAGACTCTAGGCTCCGCCTATCGAAGTTCCCGACCCCCTTATAGTTCGGGAACACAATAATCACGATACAACACGCAGAAGACACCAACAGGGCCCGAAAGTCCCGGGATACCTACACCTACAACCCTATCAAACAAGAATAGGTTCCAGGCTCGGCCCCCGTGGCTTTCGTCCCGACAAAGGAACGGCCCCTAGAACCCAGACCACTCGAATCCTTTTGAGTGGTGAGATTTACAGGAAAAATGTGACATTTGTTATTAAAAACCATTTTCACTCAACCCACACAGGGTGAGGATTAAAAGTAGTACCCTTTTTAAAAAGCTATCTTGTTTTGAGAAGAAATCCATTTTTAATGATTTTTAGTTCTTTTTAGAAAAACAGTTAGAAACAAGTGTTTTACCCAAACCCCGAAGGGCTGATGCCTTTGTCCAATCAAACAAGAACAGACTCCAGCGGCCCTTCGATGCTTGGAAGAAAACATTGGTAGACTAAAATCATGTGTATGTCGAAAAGGGTTCTGGGTTCTAGGTCCGGCTAACACTAGTAAACTACTACCACTAACACAGTGGCGACAACCCAAACAGGGGAAAACAAGACCTCCCGGGACCACCATTTACCCCAAACTGTTCCCGGTACAAACAAGCGATCCACTACATCTACCAGACTCCACTCTGCTCCCAAGCACGAGTGCAAACGCATCCCACACTAAAAAGAAGTCCCGACCACTCGACCCACTACCCGGGCGAGGATAACACTAAGTCCAGGAATGAAACATAATGTGTGGATGACTAAACATAAATAACCCTAGCCCAAGTGAGGGTTTTCTACTGGTCTGGTTACACATGCAACATATGACGGGGGTGCTAGGTCAGGTTCCAAGATAACAAATATTTAACAGGTGGTAGGAAGCAGAAGAGATCATACGATCATCAGATAAATACAAAGAATATTAACATTCAAATTCTAGCATGCTACCAAGTCCAATCACTATCATGCAAGATTCTATATCAATAGAATTAGTGCACAGTCCAAAGATCCTGAAAGCAAAGCCACCCACCTGAAGGTGCTAACTGTCCGGAGTCGTACAGCTGAGAACACCAGGAATAGCAACCTCCAAATAATCCTCAGTCCCAAAATCCCTGAACAACTCTTCCTGGTACAACATACAGTCTAACGTTACACTTTATTCCAACAATTAACCAAATACACGCAGTCTGAAATTCAGTCCCGAAGATGCAATTATTTCACCTGCTGAAAGCGCTCCGAAAAATCCGATAAAAATACCACAGCGATCCTCGCGTCGAGACCTTCGAAACGGGTACCTGCACGCCCAATTCCGAGCACCGTAGGCCAAGTTACAAATTCCACAGTACAGGTGCGCAAAATCTCACAACCGCATAACTGTAAACTCTAGCACAGATAAGGGGGAAAACAAATACCTTCGGGCAAACCTCAGAAAAATCCAAGAAAAATACTGTGATAATCCTTGCGTCGAGTAGATGAAAAAAGTGCGGAGGCTCGTCTCAATCCGATGCCCGGTTGCGGAGATATCCTCGAAACAACCCGCTGTCCTCAAGAAAACACTCATAGCAAAAGACCCCCAGTAAGCATGGAAAAACTCCTCGAAAAGCACGAAACTAGGGAATACTGAAAATAGCTAGATCGTAGCTCTGTCCGTCGCGGATCCAGCGGCGAAGAAATCGCTCGAAAATGTGGTCGGAGTAGGCCGGGGGAGCTCGCGCACCGAAACTCAACGGAAGAAACACCGGCGAAGGAACGTCGCGACGCGTGGGGATCAACTTTGCTGAAGACTTCCCATCGGTTTGAAGCTCGGAAATGCCAAAAACTTGCAAAGGAAGGCGGCTCGGGCTATATATAGGCCGCAGAAAAATAATTGGAAAAATTCCAAACATGTCCCAAGATTCGGGCGCTCCCGAAGATTCGGGCGCCCGAATCCGGCCGCAGAGGAAAAACACTGTAGCCGCCCGAAAATTTCTCGTGCCGCCACGTCACCCGCACAGCAAACAGCTGTGCGGGGCGCACCGGGAGTGGCCACGTGGCCCTCCCGGTGACCGACACGTGTCCCGCACAGCAAACAGCTGTGCGGGGCGCGTGTGGTGCCGCCGCGTGGCGCCTCCCCGGTCAAACGGGTAGGTGGCGCCCGCCAATGGCGGGGCGCCACCTGGCCTGCACAGTGTCGCGGTCACACGTGCGGGCAGGCGCAGCCTGACCGCCTGCCACGCACGTGCCCCGAGGCGCCCGCCCGTGACCCTGTGCGCCGCGCCTCGTGAGCCCGCGAGTAGCACGCCGACACGTGTCCCCTGCACCCGGTCCACGCACCCTACTTCGAGTTCCGTGGACCGCGCCGCGTGCACCGACCAACCGGGGACTGCCACGTGTCCACCCGCCTTGGTCCATGCACCGCCGCGCCACCCAGTAGACCGCGCATCACGAGCCAGCCAATTAGGCGGCGCCACGTGTCCATGCGCCAGGTCCGTGCACCCAGCCGCGCCCCTCTGTGGACCGAGTTCTGCGGACCGGCCAATAACAAGCCACCACGTGGCAGCCGGCGGTCCACGGCCCCTCCCATGCACCGAAATTCAGCGAAAACTTCCGGGAGTCCGTTTTGGGCATCCGGACTCAGAATCAAACAAGCAAATAGCCGTTTTCAAGCATTTTTCCGCGCTGAATCCAAATCCAACCTCTGTTTGGCCTAAAACTATTTCAAAAATTCGGCAAATGCAGCCGAAGGCCAATCCAGATGTGGATATCACACAGGGTCCATCTGTGGCATCCCTTTGATGCACTATAGGCCAGACACACCAACACTAGGTGTTCTACACCACGGTTCATGGGAGAAGCTACACGGGGATAGGGGTCACCACACGTCTCATCTGCTCTAGTGGTGGCATCTGTCCTTTGCCGCGGAAGCCATTGCTGTAAGAAGAGTACTTCGGCAACCTGTGAAAATGAACTCCTCATGTCCAACTCGCGGAAGGTCACTGTTCTCATTCCACAATTAGTCGTCATGTGATACCGCACCAATCGGTCCATCCCGTGTGCTCGGTCAAAATCTTGGAGCTACCACCAAACCGTCACGTTTGTCGGTATAATCCCAAGTCTCAACTGCACGAATCATACTCCACAAACCTCCTCTACTCGCAGGATACGATCAAGAATCTAAACCACTAATACATGTAGTAATAATCCTATCTCTTATCCATGCAGAGATGCAAATGCTCTACTAACACATGTAGGAAATGCGGCGGTACCATAATGCTCGAGTTCAACCAGCTGTAAGTAAAATCATACCTGCGACGACACAATCAGTTGCCGGAGTGTCTTCCACCTGGGTTGCGTAAACCTGACCAGTAGGTGCTGAAGGTCATCGCTCCGTCTGTCTCGATGTCGTAGCCCTATCTGTCTGGCGGTGTATCGGAGGGGCTTCCGCTTCCTGAATAGGCAAGGGGGGGGGGGGGGGCTGTAGCAATGGGTCGCACTGACAAAATTGCTAAGGGGCATGCTGCTCTGAAATGTCCTAACTCTCCGCATAGGAAGCACCGTCCCTGTCTCTGGTCACACTGTGACGGTGAATGTGGCCCACCACAGATAACACACCGATCCTATCGCTGATGCTGATACTGCTGCTGCCGCGAATACTATTGTTGAGGCTGCTAGTACTGCAGCTGCTGCTAGGGTCCACCAGATCTCTGGCACCTCGAAAACCCACGATCCTCAGGGTGAAATCGTGGAGGTCTCGTAGGCTCGAGCCTACTCGTCTGTCCCCCGTCATCAGGCATTGGGCGCTTCTCGCCCGAACTCCCACCTGGGACTGTGTTCCTCTTAGTCATAACCACATTCCCTCGTTCCACATAAAGGGCCTGCTCCATAGAGGCATCCAAAGTCTGTAATCTACGTGACCGAACAAACTAATAAATATCTCGGCGCAATCCCCACTCGAACATGTAAATCCTGTGCCTCATCCCTGGCCGGATGCGGTACACTGTTCAATAGCTGATTGAAATCCATAATGTACTCCTGCGCATATCGGCCTCCCTGCTAGAGGTTCTTCAGATCCTCTTCCAGCTTCTGTCTGACACTCTCAGGGAAGAAAGCTCCAAGCAGAAGGTTGCGGAACTCCGCCCAAGTAAGCAGCTGGATCCCAGGCGGACCGACAGGTCGCACTCGGTGCCACCAAGCCTCGGCATTATGCTCCAAAAAGTTTGTCACCAAGAGAACCTGAAACCTCTCCTCAATGAAAAGGCTCTTGAAAAGTCGCTCCATAGCCGTGATCCAAGACTCTGCCTCCCACGGCTCCAAACTCTGCCCAGAGAAACGAGGCGAGTCAAACTGGCGGAACTTCATCAAACAATCTACAACCTCCCTCTAGTCCACAGGCGTCAACTATCCATCGTGCCTGGATCTCTGCCCACTGGTAGTCGGTACAGTAGGGGCTGCCAGTGCCATTGGTGCCGCTTGGGGTGCCACTGCAGGGGAAGAAGGTGCTGGAGAACGCTCAGGCGGTGCTGCAACTGGCTGTGCCCTCTGCTCCAATAGGCACATCAAACGTTCCATGGCCTTCTCCTGGCGTCGGATAGCCTCTGACATCTATGTCATCTGGGCCCGTAACTCCTGGGTCTCGCTCTGCTCTGACTGCTCGGGTTTCTCATCTGACGCAGGATGTGCCCTCCTTGCTGCACGACGTCTCGGAGGCATCGTAGTCCACTGCACAAACATCAGGACACAACAACCACTCGACCCAATCCAGCGATAGTCTAGGACATGTCATCCTTTCTTGAGCATTATGTTGTCTACAACCAACATAATCGCTAAGGAGAATAAACATGCCAATCACTCATCCCATCCCTTGGGAGAGGTATAAAACTCAATTATGACTCTCGCTATAATTCACGACTCTCACGTAGTCATCCTAGGGTCCAACCACAGGCCTAGGGTTTCTAAGTCCATAATGACCAACATCCTAAGCTCTGATACCACTCTAATCTGTCACGCCCCGGGGTCGAAACTGCGACCCCGGCCCACGAACAAATCCGCCGCCCATACGGGAAGCCCCGTAATGACGAAGCGTCTAACCTGTAAAAGATAATACTACAGCTATACAGATATCAGAGCTGAAAAGTAAACTTCTAAAATATTAAAATACAATTCTAAATAGTACAAGTCTAAACCTCACAACATAAGTCTCTCGAAAATAAAACTCTCAACAGTAACTATCTACAATAATCCAGCAGACTGTACTACAAAGCTCCAAAAAAGGGTACAGCTACACTCCAAGGACGGGTAGGGAACTAGCTCGCGACTCCCTTACCTCGATCAGCAGGTGCGGCAACAGGAGTAGGAACAGGGGTAGATGTCTCTGGTAAAACTGTCACCAACAGAGGGTGTGAGAACTACACCGTCACGTAGTTCTCAGTGGGTACCGTCTCCAAGACCAACGGTCTGCCCACTAAGTCTACTAGAGGCATAAGATAACAGAAAAACTACAATAATGTAAAGATAAGCTAGAAAGAAATCTATAGCTATCATGCCTCTATCTACAATGCTCAATGGGTGATACAGATGAAAATGATGCATCGACTCTAACCCAATATACTCAATCAACCCAATCACACTGACTACCACATAGGGTCCAGTCAAACCTGCGCCCACCTACTGCCATTACATCGACGGAGGACTGGACTTACGTAGGGCGTCCCACACGGACTGCGTCGACAAGTCGCGATAGTACAGTAACAAGACCAACTCCGGAGTGGCACTCGAGGGGCGCGACCCCACCAAGGAAAGTATCCGCGCATCTCTGTCGAGCTCAATATGGCTCATGCAGGCTATAGTCCAAATCCATGATCAATCAGACCGAAAACAATAACTCAACACTAACAACATCTACCGGAGACACTCCACAGCTCGGGACCACCATCAACCCAAACGCCTCCCAGAACAAACCACTCGACTCACGGACGAGAATAAACCAACTGACACAACGAGGGTCCGAGAATCTCGAAAGGCCGGTGCCTAGAACCCCAATCAAACAAGAACAGGTTCCAAGCTCAACCTTTGAAACTTCTCGATCCCCGGGGAAATCAGCTCTCTCAGGTAAAACATCCGGAGGGAACCAATAAGGGTCCGAAAGTTCCGGGAGACTAGCACCTACAACCCTATCAAACAAGAATAGGTTCTAGGCACAGCCCCCATAGCTTTCGTCCCAAAATAAGGAAACGGCCTCAAGAACCCAGATCACTCAAACCCTTTTGGGTGAGAAAGTTTGTAAGAAGAAATGACAGTTATTTCCGAAAAGCATTTTGATTTGAGAAACCCAATTTAATGAATTTTAGTTCTTTCAGAAAATCAGTTAAAATAAGTTTTATTTTCCAAACCCCGAAAGGCTAATGCCTTCGCCCTATCAAACAAGAACAGGCTCCGGCGACCCTTCGAAATTCGGAAGAAAAACCTTTGTTTACTGAAATTATGTGTGTCCAAAAATAATCCGGGTTCAAGGTCCTACTATCAACAACTCAACACTACTACAAGCACAGTGCTAATGACACTGGTCGGAGAATACACGACAACCTGGGACCACCGTTTACCCAACGGCTCCCAACACTAGCACAACACTAACCACACCTACCAGACTCCACTCGGCCCCCAGGCACGAGTGCAACATGCTTCCCACACTATCCCGACTACTCGACCCACTATCCGGGCGAGGAAACACTCTAAGTCCAGGAAAAAAAAATGCAAGAGGTGGAAACTAGAACATAAAATAACCTAGCCCAAGTGAGAGTTTTCTAGCAGTCTAGTTTAATACATGCAATCATATGACAGGGTGCTAGTCAAGGTTCAATAACTCTATAAACATCAATAGTAGCGCCTATTCTAGCATGCTGAAATCTACAACAATAGAATTAGAAGGAAGTCCGCAGACTTGGAGGAAAATCCAACCCATCTCGGTTTGCCACCAATTGCTTGTAGACACTTGCAATTGGGCTCCCGCAGAATCACGCTCTCTTTCGAAACAGAAAGCTCAACGGCGCCAGCCACGCAGGAACGGTACACCCCGAAAAGTCCGGCAGTAAAACTACATGACAAACGACACCACCAACAATGGTCCCTGACAAGGACTAGGGCATAGAGTTCAAAGACAAAAACCCCAAAAGCAAAATCTAAGAACTGTGCCGAAAAACACAGCAAAACACGAGGCGAAACCTACTATGATGACCCGGATCTCCGCGAAGGTCTTACGGAGTGAATTGTGGCTTCTGGAGGCCTTTAATGTGTGTTGGAGATGGTTGCGCGCAAATCGGACCTCAGAATTGGACCCAACACGAAATTTGGATTAAGAATACCTATCCGGATGCCTTTGACAAATTTTAGAAGTGGAATTTGGCAAAACGGACATCGGATTTGGATTCAGCACGCGAAAACGATAAAAATGGACTAATTACTTGTATTTTTCGGAGCTCGGATGCCAAAACACGGATTTAGAGGCATTTTTTACTGTTCCGGCAAGCTAGGGCAGTGCCGGCGGCGACGGGCAGCGGCGGAGCGGGCGCGGGCAGGCGCGTACGCGGCGGCGGGCAGGCCAGTCCACAGGTTTTGGCGTGCACCGGGACCAGCCAATGAAGGGCATGCAACATGTCGCAGGCTGATTGGCGGGTCAACACACGCGCGACAGCCCGCACCTCGCGCCGGGCGCGGCGCACGATGGACCCCGCCGGGCCACGTGTCGCCCGCTCATTGGCGAGTGCAGTGACCTGGGCGGCCCGCCGTGAACCGCGGCCCACGGTCCCCGCCATGGATCGCGTCGCCACGCAGCGCACCGCGATTGGCGGGCGCGCGTGCGCCGGAGCGGGTGACGTGGCGGGCCGAGAGGGATTCGAGCGCGCACAGTAACGAGCCGGGCCCAATTTCGGGCACCCGAATCCGGTTTCCTCTCCTTTGGTGGGCTGGGCTATAAATAGCCCCTTTGGGCTTCTTTCTGAGGGCTTTCCCGAGCTCCTCTGTGACTGAGCCCTAAAGCAACTTTGTTCCTCATCTTGTGCTGCATCTCTCGAGGGAGTTTCGGAATTTTTGGAGGGCGCCGCATCGACGGCTTTGGCGATTCGGCGCAGTGCGACGTTTCTTCTTCGGTGGCCCATTTTCGTCGCATTTCGGTCCACGAGGCCCACAGAGCTACTCCGAAGGAATTTTTGGACGATTTTCATGGCGTCGGTTTCATGAGAGGTAGATCTTCGTTTTTTGTGTTTTCCACTCCTCACAGTTTTGGGTTTACATTGGGGTTTCTGGAACATCTTTCAACCTCATTCCTGCTGGTGGTTTTTCTGGACAATAGAGGCTTGTCGGATTTTTATCTCCGTGCTCGGGTATCGGATTGCGATATGTGAGGACTCGATTGACATCTACTCTTTGCGAGGATCCCCGTCGTATTTTTATTGGAATTTTTCGAGTTTATCTCGCAGGTGGTATTTAAGCATTTTCTGGACTGATTTTGCCAGCAGTATATAATTGTAGGAAATGTTGCTTATCGCGATGTTTGGACTGTATCTTTGTACCCAGGAGAAGTTTTTGGGTGTTTTTGGGCCCGTTGGAATCGTGGGAATCCGTGGATTGTTCCCATTCAGTTTCAGCCTATTTGGATCTTGGATTGACACGTGCTTCAGGTGGGTTGCTTCGTCTCCAAAATTGGTGGACTATTCATTAATTCTATCGTGTAGTAAATCATACATGATTGTTAGATGTGTTAGGAAGCATGTTAGATATAGAGAGGATGTTCTCGTGTTGTTTCATGATCATGTTGATGTATGCTTCCTATCTACGTTAACTTAAGTTGTCACGCCCCGGGGTCGAAACTGCGACCCGGGCTCGCTAACAGATCCGCCATCTGTACGAAAACTGCCGTATAGACGAAGCGTCTAACCTGCAAAAAGAATCAACTACAGAATACAGATATCAGAGCTGAAAGTAAACTACTAAAAACTGAAATCCAATCTCTGTACAACTGAAAATAATACAATATCCATCTCCCCAAATACGATCGTATAAAAAAGTCCTCTGATACAAAACCCAAAAGGGAGATATCTCCAATAAATAAAATAGTGTACAAGCTCTCAATACAAAAATATCCTCACTACAATAGTCTCTCAAACTGTAAAAAAAAGTACAACTCTATACCTCACAACAAAGGTCTCTCAACAGAGGAAAAAGAAGTAACCAAATCTACTGAAGCTCGCCTCTGAAGGGGGGTACCGCTACACTCCAACGACGGGTAGGGAACTACCTCGCGACTCCCTCGAAACCGGTCAGAAGGATCAGCAACTGAAGCACAGGAGCAGGAGTAAAAGCCCCTGGGGAAAAAGACACCACGACGGGTGTGAGAACTACTTCCCACAGTAGTTCTCAGTGGGTGCCGTCAACAAGCCCAACGGTCTGCCCACTAAGTCTACTAAAGGCATGAAGTAACAAAGTACTAAGGAAGGAAAAGAGCTGGAAAAGATAACTCTACAGCAACTATGCCTCTATCTACTATGCTCAATAGGAAAAAGAACACAGATGATGGTATGCATCCACTCACTACTGACAAAATGTGTCAAGTACTATGCTCAAGAAAACTCTACTATGACACATTCTATACCATCACTCTCTCAGTGTCACCCAATCTCAATGACTGCCTCATAGGGTCCAGTCAAGCCTGCGCCGAACCTACTTCCGCACATCCCGGAGGAACGGACTTACGTAGGGCGTCCCACACGGACTATCACAAGCGAACTCTAGTGTATCAACTAGTCGCATCATCGCAGCCTCGTCAGGCTCGGTATCAACACACACACACCCGAGTGGTAGCTCGAGGGGAGCGACCCCACCGAACTCAAGTATCTCATCTGTATCACTATCTCATAAGCGGCACATGCAGGCTACAGTCAACGATCAAACAGATCGGCATCTCGATGCTAAAAGCACAACTCTGTCGGAGAACCCTCCACGACTCAATCTCACAACACTAACTCACTAAAGAAGGTACTACACAACTGGGACCGCCGTCACTCCCAACGGCTCCCACAATGACACCCCACTCATAGGCGAGAAGAACCGACTGATGCGGCAAGGGTCCGAGAATCCGGTTAGACCGGTGCCTAGAACCCCAATCAAACAAGAACAGACTCTAGGCTCAGCCTATCAAAGTTTCTCGATCCTTTACCGTTCAGGGATTCGGCCCCTCTCGGTTAAAGTGGGAAACTATCTCAACACACAAACTCACGGGCTGGAGATGCTCCACAGCCAGAACCGCAAAGAGTCCGAAAACCCCGGGAAACTAATACCTACGACCCCAATCAAACAAGAACAGGCTATAGGCGTAGCCTCCCGTTGTTTTCGACCCAAGAATGAAATCAGCCCTTAGAACCCAGATCCCTCCGCCGGTCGGGTGAGGAAATTTATGAAATATGTGACCTTTATTATAAAATATCATTCCCACTCAACCCCCTTGGGGTGAGGATAAAATTGCCCATTTTTGAAAACCGTCTTGAATTGAGAAAACCAACTTTTATAGATTTTAGTTCTTGAAAAATCAGTTAAAAACAAGTTTATTTTCCGAACTCCCAAGGGTTGATGCCGACGCCCAATCAAACAAGAACAGGCTCCGACGCCCCTAGAAATTTGAAAGGAAAATACTGGTTTACCAAAATCACGAGTGTCCAAAAAACGTTCTGAGTTCAAGGTCCTGATAACACACACTCACCACGATCACAATGTGGTGGTGACGTCCAAAACAGAAAAATACCCAAAGATCCGGAACTACCGTTTACCCAAAACGGTTTCCAAAACTCTAACACTGGCCTAACACAGCTACCAGACCCCACTCAGCCCCCAGGCTCGAGTGCAACACCCATCCCACAATACTCTGACCACTCGGCCCACTACCCGGGCGAGGAACTTTATGTCCAGAAAGAAATGCAATGTGTGGGATGTCTAAAGCATAAATAACCCTAGCCCAAGTGAGGGTTTTCTACTGGTCCGGTTACACATGCAACATATGACGGGGGTGCTAGGTCAAGTTCCAAGATAACTATATGAACAGATGATAAAAGGAATAACAATTCCTACAATCTAGCAAGCTACACAAGAAAATAACTATCATGTATAATCCTACATCAGTAGAATTACTGTACAGTCCATAAAACTTGGAGATAAGGCCACCCACCTCAATTTGCCACCAATTGCTTGTAGACACTTGCAATTGCCCTCCACGCGATCCGCACGCAAAACGAAGCACGGTGCCGAAACCCGCGCGCAAAACGGAGTCCGCACGCAAAACGGAGCATGGTGCCGGAGACCTCACGCAAAACGGAGCACGGTGCCGAAACTCGCGCGCAAAACGGAGTCCGCACACAAAACGGTGCACGGTGCCGGAGACCGCACGCAAAACGGAGCACGGTGCCGAAACCGGCGCGCAAAATAGAGACCGCACGCAAAACGGTGCACGGTACCGGAGATCGCATGCAAAACGGAGCACGGTGCCGAAACTGGTGTGCAAAACGGAGTCCGCACGCAAAACGATGCACGGCGCTGGAGACCGCACGCAAAACGGAGCACGGTGCCAAACCCGCGCGCAAAACGGAGTCTGCACACAAAACGGTGCACGACGTCGGAGACCGCACGCAAAACGGTGCAGTAAAACACGGTCCCTAACACAGATAAGAACAAGGGGTTAATTCACAGTCCAAAAGAATGCCCCAAACTGTGCTAAAAAAACACCGTAAAAATAAAGTGCGGGACCTACCCGACCGCGCCGCCGCCGCCAAAACGCTCCCATCGGGAAACCTCGCACGCTCCTCGAGGCCCACGACGTAAAGCCGCATCCCCCACAATCTCCTCCCTCACTCTCCCTCTCGCTCGATTGGAGAAGAAAGGAAAAGAGGTGAAAAAATGGGGTGCGGGGGAAAAGAAGAAGAAGAAAAGAGAGGGGAGGGAGAAAGGTGGTCCACGGACCACCGGTCCACGGCGCACCCGCCGGTCCACAGCACCCAGGCAGGTGCACCAGGTCCAGGCACGCGCGCGCCACGCCACGTGGCCGCGCCCCTGCGCGCCACGCGGGCGCGCTGTCCGCGCGCCACACGGGCGCGTGACACCGCGCCCGCGCAGGCGCGGGACACGGGCGCGGGACACGGGTGCGCACCCCCGCGCGCCCGAGCGAGCGCCAGTGGGGGCCAGCCACGTGGCGGCCCCCGCGGGCCTCCCGCGCAGGCAGGCGCAGTTCCCCAGCGCGCCCGCAGCGCCAGCTGTCTCCCGTGGTGCCGTACGTGCCTCGAGATCCGTGCCGTCGCCCCGTCTCGAGATTCATGGTGCGCCGCCTCGAAAAACGTGCACTTCCACCGGGCTCCAAAACAAACATGTAAATAGTCCATTCTCAACAATTTCGCGCGCTGAATCCAAAAACGATGTCCATTTCTCCAAATTCTCATCCGGAAATTTGCCGATTGCCCCCGGAAAGTCCACTTGATCTGATTTTCGCGCAGGGTCCATTCCAAAAATCCGATTTGCCAAATTCCAACCCTAAAAATTCCCGAAGGCAACCGGAGAGGTAAACTTTTACCCAAACTTCGCCCGGAGTCCAAATTTGACATCTGCGTCGCGCGAAATCACCCCTAAACAATCGACGGGTCCTCCAATTCCCCACATGAACCCTTATTAAGCCCGAAGTCCACCACTTGTGTCCAAATTGCGCACAAACACCACCGACGCACCACGCAGGCCTCCAGTGATGCAACTAAATCCCAAATTGCACCACAAATCCATTTCTCGGCCCCGACTTGCGCACAAACACACCCAACGGCCACTAAAAGCTGCCCAACAATCCAGCAAACCCTACGCGGGGGATTCCGGGACCTCACACTCTCCCCCACTAAAAGAAAGTTTCATCCTCGAAACTAACACAGCTCAAAAAGGGAGTTTCCAAAGCCACAGGTAAGTATCCATCAACACCGCCCCCATCTCCCCAGTCGCTACGCACACTCCGCGAAGCGAGTTCCACACGGCCTGGAGTCCAAAAGCGGGAAAAACTCAAAAATTCCAAAGGACAGAGGACAAGAAAGAACGTCCAACTCTACTCGTCCAAAACTACGCGAATTACGACAACACAGCCAACAAGAAGGGTAAAGGCCCCACCAGCAGGAAAGTCATCAACCACAACTCTCAATTTAGAAAACGGCTGAAATTAACGAAAAGCCCGAAAATTCTGAAAGGACCAGTGCCCTTGCCCCAATCAAACAAGAACAGGTTCGGGCACCGTCTCCATTTCTGGAGCAGTCTTTCAATGTTTTCGTCCTGTTCGAAAATTTCAGCACACAGGCGAGAAAAGGGAGAGAAGTGTTGAAGTCGTTCCTGCCGTGGTTACAAAACGAAAGCTACGATCTAACCGTGACCCCTAGGACACAACCTCCAGAGCTAAACGTCGCCAACGATCCAAAGGTAGCACAAAGCCCCAAACCGCTGAAACCACAGCTGCAGGAAGGATACCCCGGTGATCTATGAAAAAGAACCCCTCTAGTCCAACTCGCGGAAGGGTAACAGATCTCATTCCACAATCAGCAGTCGCACGATACCGCACCAACTGGTCTATCCCGTGTGCTCAAACTGAGTCGTGGGGCTGCACTGAACCATAACACCTGCCGGTATAATTCCAAGTCTCAACTGTACTGGACACGATCCACAAGGCTCCCCCACATGCACAACACCAACAGGAACCTGTACCTCTAGTGCACGTGGTAACAACTCTACCTCCAGTCCAGACAGGAAAGCCAAAAACACTCAACTCAACTGCTGTAAAGAAATCATGCCCGCGACAACTTGGTCCACTGCCGCAGCGCCCTCCAACCGGGTGGTACAGACTCATACTCTCGATGTAGGTGGTCGTCGCTCAGTCTGCCCCGACGTCATGTCCCAATCTGCCTGGCGGTAATCGAAGGAGCTCCTTCATCCCAAAGAGGTAGCGGGGTGCCGTCGCAAGCGGTACTGCCGTAGTCACTGCTCGAGGGCATGCTGCCTGAAAATGTCCCGACTGTCCACACGAAAACATCACCCCTGCCTGTGGTCACACTGTGGCGCAGAAATCGGCTCACCACAAATGACACAGTCATCCCGCTGCTGCTGCTGATACATCGGCTGTGGAGAACCTCCTGGTCTTTGTCTCCTCTGAGACTCACGACCCTCAGACTGGGATCGTGGCGGCCCCGGGGTCTCGATCTACTCGACTGTCCATACTCAGGCGGCACCGGATGCCTCTCCCCGGAGCTGGTCCCTGGCGCTCTGTCTCTCTCTGACATGATCACTGATCCTCGGTCAACCCACCGAGCCTGCTCAATCGCTGCATCTAACGTCGGCACTCGCCGAGAATACTCCAAGTGATAGATATTCCGATGCAGTCCTCTCTCAACTAGCTCAACTTTCGGGGCCTCATCCTGGGCGACATGGGGTACACTGTTCAACAATCGCAAAACTCGCGAACATACTCCAGAAGAGGTCGACTCCCCTGCTGCAGGCGTCTGAGATCCCCTTCCAGCTTCTGCTTACACTGTCAGGAAAGAAGGCCTTGAGCAGTTAAGCACGAAACTGGTTCCAAGTCAACAACTGCGCTCCCGGTGGTCCAACAGGACGAACTCGACGCCACCAAATCCCGGCGTCCTCTTCCCAAAAGTGCGTAGCCAAGTGTACCTGATGCTTCTCCATTGCTGCTATCCAGTTTTCAGCCCCCCACTGCTCCAAGCTCAATCCTGCAAATCGGGGGGAAATCAGACTGCCGGGACTGGCTCTATCGACCGATGATGTCCCAAAGCTCAGCTACTATCCGCCATCCACCCTACCTCGGTGCCTCGGCACTACTCGTCGACACGGAGGGGGTTGCTCGCACCATCGGTGCCACTAGTACAACTAAGTATGCCACTGCATAGGAAAAGTGCTGGAGGACTCTCAAGCGATACTGCAACTAGCTGTGCTCTCTGCTCCAACAAGCGCATCAAACGTTCTATGGCTTCCTCCTGGCATCGGACAACCTCCGACATCGGTGCCATCTGGGTTCATAACTCCTAGGTCTCGCTCTGCTCTGATAGCTCTGCCTCCCGCTGCTCGGGTACTCATCAGATGCGGAATGTGCCATCTTCGCTACACGACGTCTCAGGGGTATCGTAGTCCACTGCAAAATAACAAACATCAGGACACAACAACCAAACGACCCAATCCAGCGAAAGTCTAAGACATGCCATCCATTCCATAGCATTATGTTGTCTGCAGCCAACATAATCGCTTAGGAGAATAAACATGCCAATCACTCATCCCGTCTCTTGGGAGAGGTATAAAACTCAATCAGGACTCTGGCTAAAAGTCACGACTCTCACGTAGTCATCCTAATGTCCAACCACAAGCCTAGGGTTTCTAAGTCCACCATGACCTACAACCTAGGCTCTGATACCACTCTAATCTGTCACGCCCCGGGGTCGAAACTGCGACCCGGGCTCGCTAACAGATCCGCCATCTGTACGAAAACTGCCGTACAGACGAAGCACCTAACCTGCAAAAAGAATCAACTACCGAATACAGATATCAGAGCTGAAAGTAAACTACTAAAAACTGAAATCCAATCTCTGTACAACTGAAAATAATACAATATCCATCTCCCCAAATGCGATCGTATAAAAAGTCCTCTGATACAAAACCCAAAAGGGAGATATCTCCAATAAATAAAACAGTGTACAAGCTCTCAATACAAAAATATCCTCACTACAACAGTCTCTCAAACTGTAAAAAAAAAGTACAACTCTATACCTCACAACAAAGGTCTCTCAACAGAGGAAAAAGAAGTAACCTAATCTACTGAAGCTCTCCTCTAAAGGGGGGTACCGCTACACTCCAACGACGAGTAGGGAACTACCTCGCGACTCCCTCGAAACCGGTCAGAAGGATCAGCAACTGAAGCACAGGAGCAGGAGTAAAAGCCCCTGGGGAAAAAGACACCACGACGGGTGTGAGAACTACTTCCCACAGTAGTTCTCTGTGAGGTCCCGGAATTCCCCGCGTAGGGTTGCTGGTTGTTGGGCAGCTTTCGGTCGCCGTTGGGGGTGTTGGTGCGCGTGTTGGGGGCCCAGAAATGGTTTTGTGATGCAAATTGGGATTTGCTTGCATCACTGGAGGCCTGCGTGGGTTGCGCGCAATTTGGACACAAGTGGTGGACTTCGGGCTTAAATTGAGACCCCGTGGGAAGTTGGAGGACCCGTCGGGTGTTTAGAAGTGATTTCGCACGTTTCAGATGTCAAAATTAGACTCCGGGTGAAGTCCGGATAAAAGTTTACCTCTCCGGTCGCCTTCGGGAATTTTTAGAGTTGGAATTGGGCAAATCGGACTTTAAAAATGGACCCGGCGCGAAAATCGGATCGAGTGGGCATTCGGCAATTTTTGGGTAAGAATTTGGAGAAATGGACATCGTTTTTGGATTCAGCGCGCGAAATCGCTAAGAATGGACTATTTATTTGTTGGATTTGGAGCCCGGATGAAGTGCGCGTTTTTCGAGGCAAAACGGCACGTTTATCGAGGTGTGCACGGCACGGATCCCGAGGCGGACTCGAAGCGCAGGTCAAGGTGCGCGGATCGAGGAGGCGTGGGGATGGGACAGGCGCAGGCGCCTTCTGCGCGGGACGCGCGGGGGCCGCCACGTGGCGGGCCCCCGTTGGCCCCGCGCGGGCGCGGGGGCACGCGCGCCCGTGTAACGGGCGCGTGTCCCGCGCCTGACGCAGGCGCAGTGTAACGCGCCCGTGTGGCGGGCGCGTTACCGCGTGCCGCGTGGCACCCGGGGCGCGTCCGTGGACCCGGTGCACGCGCCCCGGCCTTGTGAGTCGGCTGGGGTGGCTCCCGATTGGCCGGTGCACCGTGGACCGGTGCACCGTGGACCAGCCCTTTCTCCTCCTCCTTTTCTTCTTCTTCTTTCTCCCCCGAGCACCATTTTTTCTCCCTTTCTTTCTTTCTTCTGCACCCGAGAGCGAGAGGGAGTGAGGGAGGAGGTTGTGGGAGATGGCATTTCGCGTCGCGGGCCTCGTGGAGCGCGCGAGGCTTCCGATGGGGGTGTTGCGGCGACGGCGGCGCAGTCGGGTAGGTCCCGTGTGTTGGTTTTACTGTATTTTTGTACAGTTTTGGGGCGATCTTTTAGACTGTAACTGACCCTCTTGCTCCTTTCTGTGTCCGGCACCGTGCACCGTTTTGCATGCGGACTCCGTTTTGCGTGCGGATCCTGGCACCGTGCACCGTTTTGCGTGCGGACTTCGGCAGCGGACATCGTTTTGCGTGCGGACTCCGTTTGGCGTGCGGATTCCGGCACCGTGCTCCGTTTTGCGTGCGGACTCCGGCAGCGGACATCGTTTTGCGTGCGGATCGCGTGGAGGCCAATTGCAAGTGTCTACGAGCAATTGGTGGCAAATCGAGGTGGGTGGCCTTATCTCCAAGTTTTATGGACTGTGCAGTATTTCTACTGATGTAGGACTATGCATGATAGTTTATTTCATTGTGTAGTATGCTAGATTGTAGGAATTGTTATTCCTTTTATTATCTGTTAATATAGTTATTTTGGAACTTGACCTAGCACCCCCGTCATATGTTGTATGTGTAACCAGACTAGTAGAAAACCATCACTTGGGCTAGGGTTATTTATGCTTAGACATCCACACTGTACCTTCATCCCTGGACATAGTGTTTTCTCGCCGGGTAGTGGGCCGAGAGGTCGGGACTTGCTTTTAGTGTGGGGTGCTTTTACACTCTTGCCTGGGAGCAGAGTGGAGTCTGGTAGTTGTACTGGGTTGCTTATCTGTGCCGGGAGCCGTTTGGGTAAACGGTAGTCCCGGGAGGTCTTGTTTCCCTGTTGTGCCGTCGTGGAGGGAGCCGTTGCGCAAACGGCAGTCCCGGGCCGTCGAGTATCTTCCGGTCCGTCTTGTTGGGAACCGTTGGGGTTGACGGTGGTCCCAGGTCGTTGAGTGTTGTCCGACCTGTTTTGTTACCCTGAGTTGTGGGTCGTTCCTGGCTGTGGAGTATCTCCAGCCAGTGAGCCTTGTGCTGCGAGCCGTTGGAGAGGCTAGTGTCTCGTGTTTCGAGTTAGCCGAGCAGCTGAGTCGTCGAGAGTGCTCCGACTGTTGTGCGAGGTATTTGGGGATCTTGAGCCCTACCGTTCTGAGAGTGAGCGTGGATTTTGACTAGCCTGCATATGCCAATGTTTGATACTCTATGCCGCGCCGTTCTACTCAGTTGGAGTCGCGTCCTGAGATGCCGCTGTGGATACGATGGTTGGCCTGTGGAGGCAGTTTTCCGCAGTTGAGGCAACGATGGGCCTGTTGAGGCAGTTTTGCGCAAGGGATGAGTTAGTAGGACAGGACGCCCCACGTAAATCCCGTCCTCATGTGGATGTGTGGTAGTGGGCAGGAGCGTTCCTAGTCGACGGGCGCAGGCTTGACTGGACCTTTGAGGTAGTCAGTTCGTTTGGATCGATTGAGCACCTTGGGTGCGAGTGGTCTCTTTTACTTTCATCTGTTCCACTTTTGAGTGTCTAGATAGAGGCATGGTAGCTGTAGAGTAGTTTCCAGCTTTTCTTTCAGATTTCCTTGCCTGTTATCTTTTGCCTCTAGTAGACTTAGTGGGCAGACCGTTGGGCTTGTTGACGGTACCCACTGAGAACTACTGTGGGAAGTAGTTCTCACACCCGTCGTGGTGTCTTTTTCCCCAGGAACTTCTCCTCCTGTTCCTGTTGCTCCAGTTGCTGATCCTTCTGACCGAGGCGAGGGAGTCGCGAGCTAGTTCCCTACCCGTCATTGGAGTGTAGCGGTACACCTTCAGAGGAGAGCTTCAGTAGATTAGTTTTCTTCTTTTTCCTCTGTTGAGAGACCTTTGTTGTGAGGTATAGAGTTGTACTTTATTTTACAGTTTGAGAGACTGTTGTAGTGAGGATATTCTTGTATCGAGAGTCTGTACACTGATGTATTCATTGGAGATACCTCCCTTTTGAGTTTTGTATCAGAGGACTTTGTATATGATAGTATTTGGGGAGATGGATATTGTATTATTTTCAGTTGTACAGTGTTTGGACTTCAGTTTTAGTAGTCTACTTTCAGCTCTCTGATATCTGTATACTGTAGTTGATTCTTACTGCAGGTTAGACGCTTCGTCTGTACGGCAGTTTCCGTACAGATGGCGGATCTGTTGGCGAGCCCGGGTGGCAGTTTCCACCCCGGGGCGTGACAGATTAGAGTGGTATCAGAGCCTAGGTTGTAGGTCGTGATGGACTTAGAAACCCTAGGCTTGCGGTTGGACATTAGGATGACTACGTGAGAGTCGTGACTTTTAGCGAGAGTCCTGATTGAGTTTTTACCTCTCCCAAGAGACGGGATGAGAGTTTGGCATGTTTATTCTCCTAATCGATTATGTGGTTGCAGACAACATAATGCTATGGAATGGATGACATGTCTTAGACTTTCGCTGGATTGGGTCGTATGGTTGTTGTGTCCTGACGTTTGTAGTTGTGCAGTGGGTTGCGATACCCCTGAGACGTCGTGTTGTGAAAAGGACACACCCCGCCCTGGCTGAGTTACCAGGAGGGCATTTTCCCTGGCTGAGTTACCAGGAGGGCGTTTTCCCTGGCTGAGTTACCAGGAGGGCGTTTTCCCTGGCTGAGTTACCAGGAGGGCATTTTCCCTGGCTGAGTTACCAGGAGGGCATTTTCCCTGGCTGAGTTACCAAGAGGGCATTTTTCCCTGGCTGAGTTACCAGGAGGGCGTTTTCCCTGGCTGAGTTACCAGGAGGGCGTTTTCCCTGGCTGAGTTACCAGGAGGGCGTTTTCCCTGGCTGAGTTACCAGGAGGGCGTTTTGCGTTTTCCCTGGCTGAGTTACCAGGAGGGCGTTTTCCCTGGCTGAGTTACCAGGAGGGCATTTTCCCTGGCTGAGTTACCAGGAGGGCGTTTTCCCTGGCTGAGTTACCAGGAGGGCGTTTTCCCTGGCTGAGTTACCAGGAGGGCATTTTCCCTGGCTGAGTTACCAGGAGGGCGTTTTCCCTGGCTGAGTTACCAGGAGGGCGTTTTCCCTGGCTGAGTTACCAGGAGGGCATTTTCCCTGGCTGAGTTACCAGGAGGGCATTTTCCCTGGCTGAGTTACCAGGAGGGCGTTTTCCCTGGCTGAGTTACCAGGAGGGCGTTTTCCCTGGCTGAGTTACCAGGAGGGCATTTTCCCTGGCTGAGTTACCAAGAGGGCATTTTCCCTGGCTGAGTTACCAGGAGGGCATTTTCCCTGGCTGAGTTACCAGGAGGGCGTTATCACTGGCCGAGTTACCAGATGGATAATTATCACTGGCCGAGTTACCAGATGGATAATTATCACTGGCCGAGTTACCAGATGGATAATTATCACTGGCCGAGTTACCAGATGGATAATTATCACTGGCCGAGTTACCAGATGGATAATTATCATTGGCCGAGTTACCAGGTGGATAATTATCACTGGCCGAGTTACCAGGTGGATAATTATCACTGGCCGAGTTACCATATGAATAATTATCACTGGCCGAGTTACCAGATGGATAATTATCACTGGCCGAGTTACCAGATGGATAATTATCACTGGCTGAGTTACCAGATGGATATTTATCACTGGCCGAGTTACTAGGAGGATACTTTCCACTGGCCGAGCAACCAGATGGATGCGTTGCCCCTGGCCGAGTTACCAGGTGGGCGCATGCCCTGGCCGAGTTACCAGGAGGACATTTTTCCCTGGCCGAATTACCAGGAGGATACTTTCCACTGGCCGAGCTACCAGGGGCGATGCCGCCCAGTGAGTGGCGATGCCGCCCAGTGAGGGGCGATGCCGCCCAGTGAGTGGCGATGCCGCCCAGTGAGGGGCGATGCCGCCCAGTGAGAGGCGATGCCGCCCAGTAAGGGGTGATGCCGCCCAGTGAGTGGCGATGCCGCCCAATGAGTGGCGATGCCGCCTAGTGAGTGGCGAAGGTTTGGCCTATTGAGGCGATTTTCACCTCCGGCCGAGTTACCAGGTGGTTATTTTAGTGAGATTGAGATGATCCGACAGGACGCCGAGATTTGATGGCGTCGAGTTCGTCCCGATGGACTACCGGGAGCGTCTCCAGCCGAGAGTTGCTTGTTGACATAGTTTCCCGCTTTAAACGAGAGGGACCGAATCCCTGAACGGTAAAGGATCGAAAACTTCGATAGACAGAGCCTAGAGTCTGTTCTTGTTTGGTTGGGGTTCTAGGCACCGGTCTATCAGAATTTTTGGATCTTTGCCGCGTCAGTCGGTTCTTCTCGCCTATGAGTGGGGTGTTGCTGTGAGTTGAGTCGTTGAGGGTTCTCCGACATAGCTGTGAGAGTGCTAGGGCATTTGCATTGATGTATGGGCTAGAGATAGGACCTTTAGCTTGTGCTCGTGAGGTTCAGATACCTGATCACGTGTTGCACATAGATGGAGTTATTGGTCCTGCCCAGTGCTGTTGGGGGCCCTGGTTTCTGCCTGTTGATCTTTTGGCCATTCCTCAGCTCCGGGTTTTCGGGGTAGTGTTGGGCATAGGGCTGTGAAGATCTGAGGCCTTGATGCTTGAGTATACCACACCGTTGATATACGGTAGTGATGCCACACCGTTGATACACGGTGGTGATGCCACGCCGTTGATACACGGTGGTGATGCCACGCCGTTGATACACGGCAGTGATGCCACACCGTTGATACACGGTGGTGATGCCACACCGTTGATACACGGTGGTGATGCCACGCCGTTGGCGCACGGCAGTGAGGCCACGCCGTTGGTACACGGCAGTAATGCCACGCCGTGGGTGCACGGCAGTGATGCCCCGTTGTAGGTACACAACGGTGAGAGTCTTTTGGATGTTTCGGACTTTTGACCGCGGGTTGGGCATCAGCTTTATGATCGCCTTGTGAGCCAGTTTTCAGTCCCGTTCACCGACGGTTTGGTCCCCGTCAGGGTGTTCTTTATGAGTTGAGGGATCGACTTCGACCCGTGGGTCCGTTGGGGTTATGATAGCATGTTGAGCGACCAACTGTGGCATGAGATTGTGTCTCTTGAGGATCCCTTTTGAGGGTAGCCTGCAGTTGAGTAGTCCACTCGGGTGGTTTTGGATCGGGAAGTGACCGAGTGAAGACCCCAACTTATTGGATTTCCCTTCCTTATTGGACGAGTCTGCGGGTATGCTTCGGGTCGTCTTGTTGAGGGTGGCACCATGTTGTGGTTTGGTGCGTATTACACTTGTGGTTATTTCAGTTTTCCCCCAGCCTTTTAGTGGAGCCCTTGGTTTTTTCACGTCTCAGCTCAGTAGTGATGCGATTTTTCCTCGCCCGTTATTTACTTGCCCCTTTGAGATCTGTGATTATTGGAGTACGAGGGACGCCCGTTGCAACTTCTGGCTCGAGAGATAAGAGAATTGCACATCGGGTAATACCGTACTTGTTGTTGTTGTTGCGGAGTAATCACGAGGAGCGAGTGGGGGAGCTGGAGGCGTATTGTTAGATACCTAGCCGTGGTATTCTTGACTCCTGTTGGGCTTGATCTAGTTTCGAGGACGAAACTTTCTTTTAGTGGGGGAGGATGTGAGGTCCCGGAATTCCCCGCGTAGGGTTGCTGGTTGTTGGGCAGCTTTCGGTCGCCGTTGGGGGTGTTGGTGCGCGTGTTGGGGGCCCAGAAATGGTTTTGTGATGCAAATTGGGATTTGCTTGCATCACTGGAGGCCTGCGTGGGTTGCGCGCAATTTGGACACAAGTGGTGGACTTCGAGCTTAAATTGAGACCCGTGGGAAGTTGGAGGACCCGTCGGGTGTTTAGAAGTGATTTCGCACGTTTCAGATGTCAAAATTAGACTCCGGGTGAAGTCCGGATAAAAGTTTACCTCTCCGGTCGCCTTCGGGAATTTTTAGAGTTGGAATTGGGCAAATCGGACTTTAAAAATGGACCCGGCGCGAAAATCGGATCGAGTGGGCATTCGGCAATTTTCGGGTAAGAATTTGGAGAAATGGACATCGTTTTTGGATTCAGCGCGCGAAATCGCTAAGAATGGACTATTTATTTGTTGGATTTGGAGCCCGGATGAAGTGCGCGTTTTTCAAGGCAAAACGGCACGTTTATCGAGGTGTGCACGGCACGGATCCAGAGGCGGACTCGAAGCGCAGGTCAAGGTGCGCGGATCGAGGCGGCGTGGGGATGGGACAGGCGCAGGCGCCTTCTGCGCGGGACGCGCGGGGGCCGCCACGTGGCGGGCCCCCGTTGGCCCCGCGCGGGCGCGGGGGCACGCGCGCCCGTGTAACGGGCGCGTGTCCCGCGCCTGACGCGGGCGCGGTGTAACGCGCCCGTGTGGCGGGCGCGTTACCGCGTGCCGCGTGGCACCCGGGGCGCGTCCGTGGACCCAGTGCACGCGCCCCGGCCTTGTGAGCCGGCTGGGGTGGCTCCCGATTGGCCGGTGCACCGTGGACCGGTGCACCGTGGACCAGCCCTTTCTCCTCATCCTTTTCTTCTTCTTCTTTCTCCCCCGAGCACCATTTTTTCTCCCTTTCTTTCTTTCTTCTGCACCCGAGAGCGAGAGGGAGTGAGGGAGGAGGTTGTGGGAGATGGCATTTCGCGTCGCGGGCCTCGTGGAGCGCGCGAGGCTTCCGATGGGGGTGTTGCGGCGACGGCGGCGCAGTCGGGTAGGTCCCGTGTGTTGGTTTTACTGTATTTTTGTACAGTTTTGGGGCGATCTTTTAGACTGTAACTGACCCTCTTGCTCCTTTCTGTGTCCGGCACCGTGCACCGTTTTGCGTGCGGACTCCATTTTGCGTGCGGATCCTGGCACCGTGCACCGTTTTGCGTGCGGACTCCGGCACCGTGCACCGTTTGGCGTGCGGACTCCGTTTTGCGTGCGGATCCTGGCACCGTGCACCGTTTTGCGTGCGGACTCCGGCACCGTGCACCGTTTTGCGTGCGGACTCCGTTTTGCGTGCGGATCCTGGCACCGCGCACCGTTTTGCGTGCGGACTCCGGCGCCGTGCACCGTTTTGCGTGCGGACTCCGTTTTGCGTGCGGATCCTGGCACCGTGCATCGTTTTGCGTGCGGACTCCGGCAGCGGACATCGTTTTGCGTGCGGACTCCGTTTGGCGTGCGAATTCCGGCACCGTGCTCCGTTTTGCGTGCGGACTCCGGCAGCGGACATCGTTTTGCGTGCGGATCGCGTGGAGGCCAATTGCAAGTGTCTACGAGCAATTGGTGGCAAATCGAGGTGGGTGGCCTTATCTCCAAGTTTTATGGACTGTGCAGTATTTCTACTGATGTAGGACTATGCATGATAGTTTATTTCATTGTGTAGTTTTCTAGATTGTAGGAATTGTTATTCCTTTTATTATCTGTTAATATAGTTATTTTGGAACTTGACCTAGCACTCCCGTCATATGTTGTATGTGTAACCAGACTAGTAGAAAACCCTCACTTGGGCTAGGGTTATTTATGCTTAGACATCCACACTGTACCTTCATCCCTGGACATAGTGTTTTCTCGCCGGGTAGTGGGCCGAGAGGTCGGGACTTGCTTTTAGTGTGGGGTGCTTTTACACTCTTGCTTGGGAGCAGAGTGGAGTCTGGTAGTTGTACTGGGTTGCTTATCTGTGCCGGGAGCCGTTTGGGTAAACGGTAGTCCTGGGAGGTCTTGTTTCCCTGTTGTGCCGTCGTGGGGGGAGCCGTTGCGCAGACGGCAGTCCCGGGCCGTCGAGTATCTTCCGGTCCGTCTTGTTGGGAACCGTTGGGGTTGACGGTGGTCCTAGGTCGTTGAGTGTTGTCCGACCTGTTTTGTTACCCTGAGTTGTGGGTCGTTCCTGGCTGTGGAGTATCTCCAGCCAGTGAGCCTTGTGCTGCGAGCCGTTGGAGAGGCTAGTGTCTCGTGTTTCGAGTTAGCTGAGCAGCTGAGTCGTCGAGAGTGCTCCGACTGTTGTGCGAGGTATTTGGGGATCTTGAGCCCTACCGTTCTGAGAGTGAGCGTGGATTTTGACTAGCCTGCATATGCCAATGTTTGATACTCTATGCCGCGCCGTTCTACTCAGTTGGAGTCGCGTCCTGAGATGCCGCTGTGGATACGATGGTTGGCCTGTGGAGGCAGTTTTCCGCAGTTGAGGCAACGATGGGCCTGTTGAGGCAGTTTTGCGCGAGGGATGAGTTAGTAGGACAGGACGCCCCACGTAAATCCCGTCCTCATGTGGATGTGTGGTAGTGGGCAGGAGCGTTCCTAGTCGACGGGCGCAGGCTTGACTGGACCTTTGAGGTAGTCAGTTCGTTTGGATCGATTGAGCACCTTGGGTGCGATTGGTCTCTTTTACTTTCATCTGTTCCACTTTTGAGTGTCTAGATAGAGGCATGGTAGCTGTAGAGTAGTTTCCAGCTTTTCTTTCAGATTTCCTTGCCTGTTATCTTTTGCCTCTAGTAGACTTAGTGGGCAGACCGTTGGGCTTGTTGACGGTACCCACTGAGAACTACTGTGGGAAGTAGTTCTCACACCCGTCGTGGTGTCTTTTTCCCCAGGAACTTCTCCTCCTGTTCCTGTTGCTCCAGTTGCTGATCCTTCTGACCGAGGCAAGGGAGTCGCGAGCTAGTTCCCTACCCGTCATTGGAGTGTAGCGGTACACCTTCAGAGGAGAGCTTCAGTAGATTAGTTTTCTTCTTTTTCCTCTGTTGAGAGACCTTTGTTGTGAGGTATAGAGTTGTACTTTATTTTACAGTTTGAGAGACTGTTGTAGTGAGGATATTCTTGTATCGAGAGTCTGTACACTGTTGTATTCATTGGAGATACCTCCCTTTTGAGTTTTGTATCAGAGGACTTTGTATAAGATAGTATTTGGGGAGATGGATATTGTATTATTTTCAGTTGTACAGTGTTTGGACTTCAGTTTTAGTAGTCTACTTTCAGCTCTCTGATATCTGTATACTGTAGTTGATTCTTACTGCAGGTTAGACGCTTCGTCTGTACGGCAGTTTCCGTACAGATGGCGGATCTGTTGGCGAGCCCGGGTGGCAGTTTCCACCCCGGGGCGTGACATTCTCAGTGGGTGCCGTCAACAAGCCCAACGGTCTGCCCACTAAGTCTACTAGAGGCATGAAGTAACAAAGTACTAAGGAAGGAAAAGAGCTGGAAAAGATAACTCTACAGCTACTATGCCTCTATCTACTATGCTCAATAGGAAAAAGAACACTGATGATGGTATGCATCCACTCACTACTGGCAAAATGTGTCAAGTACCATGCTCAAGAAAACTCTACTATGACACATTCTATACCATCACTCTCTCAGTGTTACCCAATCTCAATGACTGCCTCATAGGGTCCAGTCAAGCCTGCGCCGAACCTACTGCCGCACATCCCGGAGGAACGGACAAACGTAGGGCGTCCCACACGGACTATCACAAGCGAACTCTAGTGTATCAACTAGTCGCATCATCGTAGCCTCGTCAGGCTCGGTATCAACTCACACACACCCGGGTGGTAGCTCGAGGGGAGCGACCCCACCGAACTCAAGTATCTCATCTGTATCACTGTCTCATAAGCGGCACATGCAGGCTACAGTCCACGATCAAACAGATCGGCATCTCGATGCTAAAAGCACAACTCTGTCGGAGAACCCTCCACGACTCAATCTCACAACACTAACTCACTAAAGAAGGTACTACACAACTGGGACCGCCGTCACTCCCAATGGCTCCCACAACGACACCCCACTCATAGGCGAGAAGAACCGACTGACGCGGCAAGGGTCCGAGAATCCGGTTAGACCGGTGCCTAGAACCCCAATCAAACAAGAACAGACTCTAGGCTCAGCCTATCAAAGTTTCTCGATCCTTTACCGTTCAGGGATTCGGCCCCTCTCGGTTAAAGTGGGAAACTATCTCAACACACAAACTCACGGGCTGGAGATGCTCCACAGCCAGAACCGCAAAGAGTCTGAAAACCCCGGGAAACTAATACATACGACCCCAATCAAACAAGAACAGGCTATAGGCGTAGCCTCCCGTTGTTTTCGACCCAAGAATGAAATCAGCCCTTAGAACCCAGATCCCTCCCCCGGTCGGGTGAGGAAATTTATGAAATATGTGACCTTTATTATAAAATATCATTCCCACTCAACCCCCTTGGGGTGAGGATAAAATTGCCCGTTTTTGAAAACCGTCTTGAATTGAGAAAACCAACTTTTATAGATTTTAGTTCTTGAAAAATCAGTTAAAAACCAGTTTATTTTCCGAACTCCCAAGGGTTGATGCCGACGCCCAATCAAACAAGAACAGGCTCCGACGCCCCTAGAAATTCGGAAGGAAAATACTGGTTTACCAAAATCACGAGTGTCCAAAAAACGTTCTGAGTTCAAGGTCCTGATAACACACGCTCACCACGATCACAACATGGTGGTGACGTCCAAAACAGAAAAATACCCAAAGATCCGGAACTACCGTTTACCCAAAATGGTTCCCAAAACTCTAACACTGGCCTAACACAGCTACCAGACCCCACTCAGCCCCCAGGCTCGAGTGCAACACCCATCCCACAATACTCTGACCACTCGGCCCACTACCCGGGCGAGGAACTCTATGTCCAGAAAGAAATGCAATGTGTGGAATGTCTAAAGCATAAATAACCCTAGCCCAAGTGAGGGTTTTCTACTGGTCCGGTTACACATGCAACATATGACGGGGGTGCTAGGTCAAGTTCCAAATAACTATATGAACAAATGATAAAAGGAATAACAATTCCTACAATCTAGCATGCTACACAAGAAAATAACTATCATGTATAATCCTACATCAGTAGAATTACTGTACAGTCCATAAAACTTGGAGATAAGGCCACCCACCTCAATTTGCCACCAATTGCTTGTAGACACTTGCAATTGGCCTCCACGTGATCCGCACGCAAAAACGAAGCACGGTGCCGAAACCCACGCGCAAAACGAAGTCCGCACGCAAAACGGAGCACGGTGCCGGAGACCTCACGCAAAACGAAGCACGGTGCCGAAACCCGCGCGCAAAACGGAGTCCGCACACAAAACGGTGCACGGTGCCGGAGACCGCACGCAAAATGGAGCACGGTGCCGAAACCGGCGCGCAAAAAAAAGACCGCACGCAAAATGGTGCACGGTGCCGGAGATCGCACTCAAAACGGAGCACGGTGCCGAAACCGGTGTGCAAAACGGAGTCCGCACGCAAAACGATGCACGGCGCTGGAGACCACACGCAAAACGGAGCACGGTGCCGAAACCCGCGCGCAAAATGGAGTCCGCACGCAAAACGGTGCACGGCGTCGGAGACCGCACGCAAAACGGTGTAGTAAAACACGGTCCCTAACACAGATAAGAACAAGGGGTTAATTCACAGTCCAAAAGAACGCCCCAAACTGTGCTAAAAATACACCGTAAAAACAAAGTACGGGACCTACCCGACCGCGCCGCCGCCGCCAAAACGCTCCCATCGGGAAACCTCGCACGCTCCTCGAGGCCCACGACATAAAGCCGCATCCCCCACAATCTCCTCCCTCACTCTCCCTCTCGCTCGGTTGGAGAAGAAAGGAAAAGAGGTGAAAAAATGGGGTGCGGGGGAAAAGAAGAAGAAGAAAAGAGAGGGGAGGGAGAAAGGTGGTCCACGGACCACCGGTCCACGGCGCACCCGCCGGTCCACAGCACACAGGCGGGTGCACCAGGTCCAGGCACGCGCGCGCCACGCCACGTGGCCGCGCCCCTGCGCGCCACGCGGGCGCGCTGTCCGCGCGCCACACGGGCGCGTGACACCGCGCCCGGGCAGGCGCGGGACACGGGCGCGCGCCCCCGCGCGCCCGAGCGAGCGCTAGTGGGGGCCCGCCACGTGGCGGACCCCGCGGGCCTCCCGCGCAGGCAGGCGCAGTTCCCCAGCGCGCCCGCAGCGCCAGCTGTCCCCCGTGGCGCCGTACGTGCCTCGAGATCCGTGCCGTCGCCCCGTCTCGAGATTCGTGGTGCGCCGCCTCGAAAAACGTGCACTTCCACCGGGCTCCAAAACAAACATGTAAATAGTCCATTCTCAACGATTTCGCGCGCTGAATCCAAAAACGATGTCCATTTCTCCAAATTCTCATCCGGAAATTTGCCGATTGCCCCCGGAAAGTCCACTTGATCCGATTTTCGCGCAGGGTCCATTCCAAAAATCCGATTTGCCAAATTCCAACCCTAAAAATTCCCGAAGGCAACCGGAGAGGTAAACTTTTACCCAAACTTCGCCCGGAGTCCAAATTTGACATCTGCGTCGCGCGAAATCACCCCTAAACAATCGACGGGTCCTCCAATTCCCCACATGAACCCTTATTAAGCCCGAAGTCCACCACTTGTGTCCAAATTGCGCACAAACACCACCGACGCACCACGCAGGCCTCCAGTGATGCAACTAAATCCCAAATTGCACCACAAATCCATTTCTCGGCCCCGACTTGCGCACAAACACACCCAACCGCCACTAAAAGCTGCCCAACAATCCAGCAAACCCTACGCGGGGGATTCCGGGACCTCACACTCTCCCCCACTAAAAGAAAGTTTCGTCCTCGAAACTAACACAGCTCAAAAGGGGAGTTTCCAAAGCCATAGGTAAGTATCCATCAACACCGCCCCCATCTCCCCAGTCGCTACGCACACTCCGCGAAGCGAGTTCCACACGGCCTGGAGTCCAAAAGCGGGAAAAACTCAGAAATTCCAAAGGACAGAGGACAAGAAAGAACGTCCAACTCTACTCGTCCAAAACTACGCGAATTACGACAACACAGCCAACAAGAAGGGTAAAGGCCCCACCAGCAGGAAAGTCGTCAACCACAACTCTCAATTTAGAAAACGGCTGAAATTAACGAAAAGTCCGAAAATTCTGAAAGGACCAGTGCCCTTGCTCCAATCAAACAAGAACAGGTTCGGGCACCGTCTCCATTTCTGGAGCAGTCTTTCGATGTTTTCGTCCTGTTCGAAAATTTCAGCACACAGGCGAGAAAAGGGAGAGAAGTGTTGAAGTCGTTCCTGCCGTGGCTACAAAACGAAAGCTACGATCTAACCGTGACCCCTAGGACACAACCTCCAGAGCTAAACGTCGCCAACGATCCAAAGGTAGCACCAAGCCCCAAACCGCTGAAACCACAGCTGCAGGAAGGATACCCCGGTGATCTATGAAAAAGAACCCCTCTAGTCCAACTCGCGGAAGGGTAACAGATCTCATTCCACAATCAGCAGTCGCACGATACCGCACCAACTGGTCTATCCCGTGTGCTCAAACTGAGTCGTGGGGCTGCACTGAACCGTAACACCTGCCGGTATAATTCCAAGTCTCAACTGTACTGGACACGATCCACAAGGCTCCCCCACATGCACAACACCAACAGAAACCTGTACCTCTAGTGCACGTGGTAACAACTGTACCTCCAGTCCAGACAGGAAAGCCAAAAACACTCAACTCAACTGCTGTAAAGAAATCATGCCCGCGATAACTTGGTCCACTGCCGCAGCGCCCTCCAACCGGGTGGTACAGACTCATACTCTCGATGTAGGTGGTCGTCGCTCAGTCTGCCCCGACGTCATGTCCCTATCTGCCTGGCGGTAATCGAAGGAGCTCCTTCATCCCAAAGAGGTAGCGGGGTGCCGTCGCAAGCGGTACTGCCGTAGTCACTGCTCGAGGGCATGCTGCCTGAAAATGTCCCGACTGTCCACACGAAAAACATCACCCCTGCCTGTGGTCACACTGTGGCGCAGAAATCGGCTCACCACAAATGACACAGTCATCCCGCTGCTGCTGCTGATACATCGGCTGTGGAGAACCTCCTGGTCTTTGTCTCCTCTGAGACTCACGACCCTCAGACTGGGATCGTGGCGGCCCCGGGGTCTCGATCTACTCGACTGTCCAAACTCAGGCGGCACCGGATGCCTCTCCCCGGAGCTGGTCCCTGGCGCTCCGTCTCTCTCTGACATGATCACTGATCCTCGGTCAACCCACCGAGCCTGCTCAATCGCTGCATCTAACGTCGGCACTCGCCGAGAATACTCCAAGTGATAGATATTCCGATGCAGTCCTCTCTCAACTAGCTCAACTTTCTGGGCCTCATCCTGGGCGACATGGGGTACACTGTTCAACAATCGCAAAACTCGCGAACATACTCCAGAAGAGGTCGACTCCCCTGCTGCAGGCGTCTGAGATCCCCTTCCAGCTTCTGCTTACACTGTCAGGAAAGAAGGCCTTGAGCAGTTAAGCACGAAACTGGTTCCAAGTCAACAACTGCGCTCCCGGTGGTCCAACAGGACGAACTCGACGCCACCAAATCCCGGCGTCCTCTTCCCAAAAGTGCGTAGCCAAGTGTACCTGATGCTTCTCCATTGCTGCTATCCAGTTTTCAGCCCCTCACTGCTCCAAGCTCAATCCTGCAAATCGGGGGGAAATCAGACTGCCGGGACTGGCTCTATCGACCGATGATGTCCCAAAGCTCAGCTACTATCCGCCATCCACCCTACCTCGGTGCCTCGGCACTACTCGTCGACACGGAGGGGGTTGCTCGCACCATCGGTGCCACTAGTACAACTGAGTATGCCACTGCATAGGAAAAGTGCTGGAGGACTCTCAAGCGATACTGCAACTAGCTGTGCTCTCTGCTCCAACAAGCGCATCAAACGTTCTATGGCTTCCTCCTGGCATCGGACAGCCTCCGACATCGGTGCCATCTGGGTCCATAACTCCTGGGTCTCGCTCTGCTCTGATAGCTCTGCCTCCCGCTGCTCGGGTACTCATCAGATGCGGAATGTGCCATCTTCGCTACACGACGTCTCAGGGGTATCGTAGTCCACTGCAAAATAACAAACATCAGGACACAACAACCAAACGACCCAATCCAGCGAAAGTCTAAGACATGCCATCCATTCCATAGCATTATGTTGTCTGCAGCCAACATAATCGCTTAGGAGAATAAACATGACAATCACTCATCCCGTCTCTTGGGAGAGGTATAAAACTCAATCAGGACTCTGGCTAAAAGTCACGACTCTCACGTAGTCATCCTAATGTCCAACCACAAGCCTAGGGTTTCTAAGTCCACCATGACCTACAACCTAGGCTCTGATACCACTCTAATCTGTCACGCCCCGGGGTCGAAACTGCGACCCGGGCTCGCTAACAGATCCGCCATCTGTACGAAAACTGCCGTACAGACGAAGCATCTAACCTGCAAAAAGAATCAACTACATAATACAGATATCAGAGCTGAAAGTAAACTACTAAAAACTGAAATCCAATCTCTGTACAACTGAAAATAATACAATATCCATCTCCCCAAATACGATCGTATAAAAAGTCCTCTGATACAAAACCCAAAAGGGAGATATCTCCAATAAATAAAACAGTGTACAAGCTCTCAATACAAAAATATCCTCACTACAACAGTCTCTCAAACTGTAAAAAAAAGTACAACTCTATACCTCAAAACAAAGGTCTCTCAACAGAGGAAAAAGAAGTAACCTAATCTACTGAAGCTCTCCTCTAAAGGGGGGTACCGCTACACTCCAACGATGGGTAGGGAACTAGCTCGCGACTCCCTCGAAACCGGTCAGAAGGATCAGCAACTGAAGCACAGGAGCAGGAGTAAAAGCCCCTGGGGAAAAAGACACCACGACGGGTGTGAGAACTACTTCCCACAGTAGTTCTCAGTGGGTGCCGTCAACAAGCCCAACGGTCTGCCCACTAAGTCTACTAGAGGCATGAAGTAACAAAGTACTAAGGAAGGAAAAGAGCTGGAAAAGATAACTCTACAGCTACTATGCCTCTATCTACTATGCTCAATAGGAAAAAGAACACAGATGATGGTATGCATCCACTCACTACTGGCAAAATGTGTCAAGTACTATGCTCAAGAAAACTCTACTATGACACATTCTATACCATCACTCTCTCAGTGTCACCCAATCTCAATGACTGCCTCATAGGGTCCAGTCAAGCCTGCGCCGAACCTACTGCCGCACATCCCGGAGGAACGGACTTACGTAGGGCGTCCCACACGGACTATCACAAGCGAACTCTAGTGTATCAACTAGTCGCATCATCGCAGCCTCGTCTGGCTCGGTATCAACACACACACACCCGGGTGGTAGCTCGAGGGGAGCGACCCCACCGAACTCAAGTATCTCATCTGTATCACTGTCTCATAAGCGGCACATGCAGGCTACAGTCCACGATCAAACAGATCGGCATCTTGATGCTAAAAGCACAACTCTGTCGGAGAACCCTCCACGACTCAATCTCACAACACTAACTCACTAAAGAAGGTACTACACAACTGGGACCGCCGTCACTCCCAACGGCTCCCACAAGGACACCCCACTCATAGGCGAGAAGAACCGACTGACGCGGCAAGGGTCCGAGAATCCGGTTAGACCGGTGCCTAGAACCCCAATCAAACAAGAACAGACTCTAGGCTCAGCCTATCAAAGTTTTTCGATCCTTTACCGTTCAGGGATTCGGCCCCTCTCAGTTAAAGTGGGAAACTATCTCAACACACAAACTCACGGGCTGGAGATGCTCCACAGCCAGAACCGCAAAGAGTCCGAAAACCCCGGGAAACTAATACCTACGACCCCAATCAAACAAGAACAGGCTATAGGCGTAGCCTCCCGTTGTTTTCGACCCAAGAATGAAATCAGCCCTTAGAACCCAGATCCCTCCCCCGGTCGGGTGAGGAAATTTATGAAATATGTGACCTTTATTATAAAATATCATTCCCACTCAACCCCCTTGGGGTGAGGATAAAATTGCCCATTTTTGAAAACCGTCTTGAATTGAGAAAACCAACTTTTATAGATTTTAGTTCTTGAAAAATCAGTTAAAAACCAGTTTATTTTCCGAACTCCCAAGGGTTGATGCCGACGTCCAATCAAACAAGAACAGGCTCCGACGCCGCTAGAAATTCGGAAGGAAAATACTGGTTTACCAAAATCACGAGTGTCCAAAAAACGTTCTGAGTTCAAGGTCCTGATAACACACGCTCACCACGATCACAACGTGGTGGTGACATCCAAAACAGAAAAATACCCAAAGATCCGGAACTACCGTTTACCCAAAACGGTTTCCAAAACTCTAACACTGGCCTAACACAGCTACCAGACCCCACTCAGCCCCCAGGCTCGAGTGCAACACCCATCCCACAATACTCAGACCACTCGGCCCACTACCCGGGCGAGGAACTCTATGTCCAGAAAGAAATGCAATGTGTGGGATGTCTAAAGCATAAATAACCCTAGCCCAAGTGAGGGTTTTCTATTGGTCCGGTTACATATGCAACATATGACGGGGGTGCTGATGATATGAAGGTAAAATGCTACATGCTTGCGTCTATGAGTAATGAGTTGCAACGCCAGCATGAGCACATGGAGAGTTCTGCTGACATCTTGCTTCATCTTAAAGAGTTATATGATGAGCAAAGTCGAACAGCTCGTTACGAAATGTCAAGGTGACTGTTCAGGACTAAGATGTCTGATGGTCACTCAGTCAATAATCATTGCTTGGCGATGATTAAGGACATTGAGGAGCTTGAGAAGCTCGGAATGACTATGGACGCAGAATCAATTTGAAGTTCTGCGTCCATAGTCATTCCGAGCTTCTCAAGCTCCTCAATGTCCTTAATCATCGCCAAGCAATGATTATTGACTGAGTGACCATCAGACATCTTAGTCCTGAACAGTCGCCTTGACACTTCGTAACGAGCTGTTCGACTTTGCTCATCATACAACTCTTTAAGATGAAGCAAGATGTCAGCAGAACTCTCCATGTGCTCATGCTGGCATTGCAACTCATTACTCATAGACGCAAGCATGTAGCATTTTACCTTCATATCATCATCAGTCCATTTATTTCTAGCATCTTTTTGTTGAGCTGTTGGATTTGCGGGCACTGCTGGAGCCTCCGTGTCCAACACGTAGGCTAATTTTTCAGAATTGAGAACAATTCTCAAATTCCTCAGCCAATCGGTGAAATTCGGTCCAGTTAAGCGATTAGTATCAAGTATTCTAACAAGTGGGTTAGAGGCGGACATTTTCTGCAGATGGTTAAGATTCTAATTAGTTGTGTACTTAATCATAATCCATTTTAATTAGGGTCATTAAATCTAAACGGTGCCTCCCACTAATTTTAGCGAATCTCCACACTCCCCGAGTGGAGAAAACGGAAACTTTACTAAAAGTTTCTAGTGGGAATTGCGGTCCCATCTATTTGCACACTACCTCATCCTGACAGATTCTTGGCAATGAGTAAAGAAATGAGTGAACAACTCTTGTTCAATGCTTCTCAAGCAAATCGCAATTTTATCTTTGGCCTCCAAAAATATAGGGCTCATCCTGACAGATTCTTGGCCTTATCTTTTGGTTAAGTTAGACCCACCGTTCATCATGCAAATAAAAAAGTCATTGAATCCTCATCCTGACGGATTCTTGGATTCAACCCCTTTCTTACCACATAGCATCTCATGTCAATAGAATGGTTGCGGTTCCCTAATGCAACTGACCCCCGTGTCCGGGTGCATCAATCAACACTAAAGAGACACCCTCATCGTTTGTTTTAGATCTAATCTCTTTTTCGATGTTGATTGGGTTTTCTGGAACGATCGAAATCAAAAACAATAAAGATTGTTTTTGAATATACTGTTCTGATTGTTTTATAACACTAATTAATTAACTTGCGGTCAAGATGCTCAAATTAATTAGCGCGACTACGGCCATGCATGCGGTCAAGGTGCTCTAATTAATTAGCGCACGCAGTACCGTCATGCATGCGGTCGTGGTGCTCAAATTAATTAACTTGCGGTCAAGGTGCTCTAATTAATTAGCGCATGCAGTACGGTCATGCATGCGGTCGTGGTGCTCAAATTAATTGGCATGTGAATGCATGCGGTCAAGGTCAACGTGCTCTAATTAATTAGCATATCACGCACGTCATATTGATGACATGCAATCTAATTAATTAGCATTGTTAGTGCATAGCAACACTAATTGATTAGTTCATGGCTTTTATTACACGTGCTTGCCGCAATGTGTTTTGAACGCATTTACATGATGTGATCATGCGCGTCTTGTGGTTGCTTTGTGCAAAATCGCAATTTAAAATTAATTCGAAACCCAATTAATTAGAAATCGAATTAGAAAATTTTATCTAAGAAAATAAACGGATATGCGCAGCGGAAGAAAGAAACGCAATTAAAAATTTTCTTAAACCAAGATCACCTCATGTATTGTTTTAGATCGAAAAAGGTAAACTAATTGATCTTATCAATTAGGATTTAATTTTTACCTTGCGCGGGTCGCGATCACCGCGAAGCCGATGATCGTTGGTAAAAATTGTTCGTCCTTGATAGCCGCGCACGCACCCGGCCTCTACTTGTGTCCACACGGAATCACGCCCTTGATCGAAAAATCGATCGCCTTGATTCGCGATCCGATCACGAATTAATTCTTGCGTCGATGTAAGGAGGATGAATCAATCTTCTAATTGTGCTAGCAAATTTCCGAAGATCGAGAACGATTAATTGTGGAGGACTTGAGGAAGAGGATAGGCGGCTAGGATTTTTTTATTCCTTTTTCTTCTCATCTCAATATGTCACATATGACATATATTTATAATGAGAAAACCCTAACCCTAATCCTAATCGAATCATAATCCGATTGGATTATCCATTATCCTTAATCGAATCCTAATCCGATTGGATAATCCTTAATCGAATCCTAATCCGATTGGATAATCCATTATTCTTCGTGTGTAACATTTACACATAAGTCCTCCAAATATTTACTAACGATTAGCAAATACACCATGCAACTTTTGCACTTAAATACCTCTAATTTACAATAATTGCAAATTAGTCCTTTTACTAATAAATTAGTAAACTTTAGTATTATGATTATAATTAATCCATTCTATAAACTTCTTTATCATCTCCTTGATATCGATCATGCGCGATTCCTTATGTGTGTGACCTAATAGGTTCAATTCTGTCTGGTAGTGAGATATGATGTGATCCCCATCGACATCATCATCGAAACTCCTTTTGATGGATCAAACACTTGTGATTCTTCCATCGTATAATAATTATTCGCCTATAATTATTCTTATTAGTTCCCACAATCCACCAGTGATGCCTAGCAGCATATGGTGGCAATCCAGTCAGAAGTGAATATTGGACTGAACCTCAAGGTGCAGTTACCGTACAATACAATCCTTCTATCGCATAGTCCCAACTGAGTGGAGGTCATGGAATACTCGTCAAACCCCATCACCCGTTATATGACAAATTTGATAGGACAGAAGCTCGTATGGTTACTCTTGAAAACACCTTTCCATGAACCATATTACCCCGGCCGAGGATTTCTGAGCTTTGCCTTACAAATAGCATAGGACTAATTATCTCTCTACCGAGAGCGATAGATCCCCTGTAAACAAACACCCATTCCTAATATGAACCGACTGCAGCCAACATATACTACTAAGACCCGTGACTAGGATCAGAGTTTGCATAGTCAAACTACAGTAGCCTCATATTGAATGGCCGTGGTGTCGCAGGTCTAAGGATCAGTTGTACCACTGCAACATCGAATCAGTTACTGACGAAAGAGTAGACATCCAAGTAACTAATCGTAATTGGTCACGCTCAGTGCCCTTGTTCTATAACAACCACCTGCACGTTCGCTCCAGTGTCCCCACACTTATGACTTGAGACTCGACATCCTAAGAGAGCGACACATATATCAATCTTGCCGGATCAATCATCGTCCCCATGATGATCCTCCGATTGAGAGCATTCATGACTTAATCACTAATAATATGTATCTCAAATTCTTAACTCTTAAGAATATACATTATCATCTCATTAAATCAAAGGACGATTCATGGACACATCAAACATGAATGGCATAAAATGCCCAAATTATAATAAAGATCAAGTACAAATATGTTCCATATAATAAAATGCGTCAGCCTGATAGGCTTTTGGGGCATACAACTAACAGGTGCTAGGTCAAGTTCCAAGATAACTATATGAACAGATGATAAAAGGAATAACAATTCCTACAATCTAGCATGCTATACAAGAAAATAACTATCATGTATAATCCTACATCAGTAGAATTACTGTACAGTCCATAAAACTTGGAGATAAGGCCACCCACCTCGATTTGCCACCAATTGCCTGTAGACACTTGCAATTGGCCTCCACGCGATCCGCACGCAAAACGAAGCACGGTGCCGAAACCCGCGCACAAAACGGAGTCCGCACGCAAAACGGAGCACGGTGCCGGAGACCGCACGCAAAACGGAGCATGGTGCCGAAACCCGTGTGCAAAACGGAGTCCGTACGCAAAACGGTGCACGGTGCCGGAGACCGCACGCAAAACGGAGCACGTTGCCGAAATCCGCGTGCAAAACAGAGTCGGCACGCAAAATGGTGCATGGCGTCGGAGACCGCACGCAAAAGGAGCACCGTGCCGAAACCCGCGCGCAAAACGGAGTCCGCACGCAAAATGGTGCACGGCGTCGGAGACCGCACGCAAAACGGTGCAGTAAAACACGATACCTAACACAGATAAGAACAAGGGGTTAATTCACAGTCCAAAAGAACGCCCCAAACTGTGCTAAAAAAACACCGTAAAAACAAAGTGCGGGACCTACCCGACCGCGCCGCCGCCGCCAAAACGCTCCCATCGGGAAACCTCGCATGCTCCTCGAGGCCCACGACGCAAAGCCGCATCCCCCACAATCTCCTCCCTCACTCTCCCTCTCGCTTGGTTGGAGAAGAAAGGAAAAGAGGAGAAAAAATGGGGTGCGGGGGAAAAGAAGAAGAAGAAAAGAGAGGGGAGGGAGAAAGGTGGTCCACGGACCACCGGTCCACGGCGCACCCGCCGGTCCACAGCACCCAGGCGGGTGCACCAGGTCCAGGCACACGCGCGTCACGCCACGTGGCCGCGCCCCTGCGCGCCACGCGGGTGCGCAGTCCGCGCGCCACATGGGCGCGTGACACCGCGCCCGCGCAGGCGCGGGACACGGGCGCGCGCCCCCGCGCGCCCGAGCGGGCGCCAGTGGGGGCCCGCCACGTGGCGGCCCCCGCGGGCCTCCGGCGCAGGCGGGCGCGCTTCCCCAGCGCGCCCACGGCGCCAGCTGTCCCCCGCGGCGCCGTACGTGCCTCGAGATCCGTGCTGTCGCCCCGCCTCGAGATTCGTGCCGCGCCGCCTCGAAAAACGTGCACTTCCACCGGGCTCCAAAACAAACATGTAAATAGTCCATTCTCAACGATTTCGTGCGCTGAATCCAAAAACGATGTCCATTTCTCCAAATTCTCATCCGGAAATTTGCCGATTGCCCCCGGAAAGTCCACTTGATCCGATTTTCGCGCCGGGTCCATTCCAAAAATCCGATTTGCCCAATTCCAACCCTAAAAATTCCCGAAGGCAACCGGAGAGGTAAACTTTTATCCAAACTTCGCCCGGAGTCCAAATTTGACATCTGCGTTGCGCGAAATCACCCCTAAACACTCGACGGGTCCTCCAATTCCCCACATGAACCCTTATTAAGCCCGAAGTCCACCACTTGTGTCCAAATTGCGCACAAACACCACCGACGCACCACGCAGGCCTCCAGTGATGCAACTAAATCCCAAATTACACCACAAATCCATTCCTCGGCCCCGACTTTGCGCACAAACACACCCAACGGCCACTAAAAGCTGCCCAACAATCCAGCAAACCCTACGCGGGGGATTCCGGGACCTCACATAAGTACCACTATTGGAACTTGACCTAGCACCCTGTCATATGTTGCATGTGTAACCAGACTAGTAGAAAACCCTCACTTGGGCTTTATTCATTTATGCTCTAGACATCCACACTTCGTATTCTATTCCTGGACATAGTGTTTTAGTGTGGGATTTATTTTTAGTGTGGGATGCATGTTACACTCGTGCTTGGGGGCAGAGTGAAGTCTGGTAGATATAGCTGGTCTTATATCTGTGGCAGGAGCCGTTTGGGTAAACGGTGGTCCCGGGATGTCGTGTTTCTCTGTTTTATGTGTCGCCACTGTGTTCGCAGTAGTGGTGTGTTAGTGATAGCAGGACCTTGAACCCAGAACCTTTTTGGACACACATGATTTTAGTCAACCAATATTTTTCTTCCAAACATCGAAGGGTCATCGGAGTCTGTTCTTGTCTGATTGGACGAAGGCATTAGCCTTCGGGGTTTGGAAATAAAACTTGTTTTCTAACTGTTTTTCCTAAAAGAACTAAAAATCATTAAAAATGGGTTTTCCTCAAATTAAAATAGTTTTCAGTAATAAATGTCACATTTTTTCTATAAACTTCCTCACTCGAGAGGATTCGAGTGGTCTGGGTTCTAAGGTCTACCTTTTCTTTGGGTCGAGAACAACAAGAGGCTATGCCTAGAAACTGTTTTTATTTGATTTGGGTTGTAGGTTCTAGTCTTTCGGGGTTCCCGGACCCTTTATTGTTGTCGGCTGTGGAGTATACCCAGCTAGTGAGTTTACATGTTGAGTTGATGTCCTATTTAGGGAGCCGTTGGGTTGACAGCGGTCCTGACTGTTCGGGTATTTCCTGTTAGTGAGTTAGAGATGTGATTTGGGCACGGTTGATCTTGTTGATCATTGATTTGGATTATAGCCTGCATGAGCCATATTGAGCTCGACAGAGATGCACGGATACTTTCCATGGTGGGGTCGCGCCCCTCGAGTGCCGCTCCAGAGCTAGGCCTGTTACTTTGCTATCGCGACTTGTCGACGCAGTCCCTCTGGCTGGTCCAGTTTTGGCAGTCACGGACGCCCTACTGTCACGTCCCGGGGGTTTAAACGCGCGGAAGGATAGCCACCGATGCTTCCAACTCACTTGTATAATTTTCTTTTTCTTTTTTTCTTCCTTTCCCGCGGCGTGTGCTCAGACCTGCCGCATATACAAATTCACTCTGCAAACGGGCAGAGCCTCCTTTGTATATGCACGGCGTCCTGACTACAAAGTCCACGTAAACATGCCTTTAACCACACTAGATCGATTACCAAGTACATACAACCATTTCAACTACCTATAGCCAATTTCCACAAGTGATAAAGAGGCCGACTATTTTTGAAAGGATAAAACCACAGGGTTTTGAAAGCGGTGCCAGATTACCCAGTCCATCGGGTTCAAAAGAGGGGTCCAGATTACCTCGAAAAGCGTGCTAATCGCCAGCACACATCCTGGCGCGTCCAAATTGATCGCAAACTTCGAAAATTATTTCTGGGAGATTCCGGGGTCGAAAATCGAATCCGATCGCGCCACCGTTCCCCGTTTCGCGAGCTCTAGCACCTAAAAATACCCGCAAGCCCCGACGGTCTGCCCAGAAGTAATCGAACTATTAACCCCCGCCGGACCACTAAACATAAAGTAAATTAAAATTTACCAAAATAAAAGGGCGGGTATTACATCACTCACCTCTAAAAGCAAGTTTCGTCCCCGAAACTCAATCCTGGTCCGCAACGAATAGATCTGGGTAGCACTCCCTCATCTTCGACTCCGGTTCCCAAGTCGCTTCACGTTCTTCCTGGTTGCTCCAAAGCACCTTCACATAGGGGATCGTCCGGTTGCACAACTTTTTGTCCTCCCGTGCCAGGATCCACACTAGTACTTCCTCAAAGCTCAGGTCCTCTCTGAGCTCGACTGCGGTGACGTCGAGTACACGCGATGGGTCAGGGAGATATCGTCGGAGCATTGAAACATGGAATACGTCGTGTATCCAGTCGAGATTTGGCGGTAGGGCTAGGCGATAGGCCACCGGGTCGATGCGCTCCAAGATCTCAAAAGGCCCCACATACCGTTGGCTCAACTTGCCTCTCAGCCCGAACCACTTAATCCCTTTGGACGGCGAGACTCGCAGTAGCACATGCTCCCCCACTTGAAACTCCAAGTCGCGGGGTCTCTGGTCTGCGTAGCTCTTTTGTCGACTCTGGGCGGTCAACAACCGCTGCCTGATGAGGCGCACCTTTTCCTCGGTCTCCTCTACCAAGTCCGGCCCCAAGAATTTTTGCTCCCCCAAGTCGTCCCAACAGATCGGGGATCGACAGCGTCGGCCGTATAAAGCTTCGTACGGCGCCATATGGATGCTAGCCTGGTAACTGTTGTTGTAGGCGAACTCCACGAGAGGTAGGTAGCGCGACCATCCGTCCTCCAAATCAAGTACATAGGCCTGAAGCATGTCCTCGAGGATCTGGATCACCCGTTCAGATTGTCCATCCGTCTGGGGGTCAAAGGCTGTGCTGAAGTGCAGTTTGGTCCCCAACGCCCGTTGTAGACTCTGCCAAAAGTTTGAGACAAACCGCGTGTCTCTGTCAGAAGTGATCGATGCCGGTACCCCGTGCAACCTCACGATCTCGCTGATGTAGACCTGAGCCAGCCAATCTCGCGTCCACGTCGTGTGAATAGGTAGGAAGTGAGCTGATTTCGTCAACCGATCCACGACGACCCAGATGGTGTCGTGTCCCTGCTGCGAACGCGGAAACCCGGTGACAAAATCCATGGTGATCCGCTCCCATTTCCACTCTGGCACAGGTAGTGGTTGCAATTTCCCTGCCGGCCGCTGGTGTTCGGCCTTCGGCCTTTATCTGTTGACAGATCAAACAATGCGCTACGAACCGTGTTACCTCCCCTTTCAGCTTCGGCCACCAGAAGGTCTGCTTGAGGTCCCTGTACATTTTTGTGCCCCCTGTTATGGCATTTTGGTGTTGGCATATTTCGTGAGTCAAGTCAGTGAGTTGAGTCGGAGTCTTAAAGGGATCAAATTGTCAATCAGCAATCAAAGACTTAGAGAAGATTCAACAAGAGCTCAAGTTGACACTCAGTGTCTTGAGTCTTGAAGATTGAAGTTGAAGAATTGTGGATCAGTTACATCAATCTCAAGAAGAAAGTATTCAAAAGGATCAGGTATGGTTAACTAAATAATTTTGGTGATCCGAATACTTTCTTATAGTGTAGAAACACTTGGAAGAATTTTTTATCACATAAAAATCAAGAACTGGACATGGGACATGTTTAGGATCCGGATCAGACAGTCCAATCCGGATCCCGAAGGGTGCTTGTTCATTGGCAAATCCGATCCGGATCAAAGGTCATTTCGATCCGGATCCCGAACATGGGTTTTTGCTGGAATACATGAACGATCCGGATCGGGCATTTCAATCCGGATCCCGAACCCTGTTTTTACTGGAATAGCCTGACTCGTTACGACGATCCGGATCACAGTTAATCCGATCCGGATCGCCGTCCTGAAAATTTCCAGATAAGGTAAGTTTTTTATTCTTATCTCTTTCCAAAGGTTTCTAAACTATAAATAGACATTTAGGGTTTCTCAAAAATGGGGGAGCACGGCCGATCAATTGATAAAACACTTGAGAGCAACCCTAGAGGCTAGGTTTTTATCGTTCTTCTTTATAGCCTCTTTTAGGTCAATTCGACGGTTCTTTCAAGAACATATCTTTTGTCGAATTGATCTAATCTTTGCTTAGAGATTTTTCCCATGGATCTTCATTGATAATCTAAGCAAAGGATCACCATCGAAGCCAATATTCTTACCGGCTGAGTTTGCGTCGTGGATTCGACGTGGCATCGTGGATTCGGTGTGCTAAAGGCGTTTCGTGGATTCGAAACGTGTGCTCGTGGATTCGAGTGGCGTTCGTGGATTCGAACGTGTGCAGTGGACGTGCAATCGTTGGAGCGCAAGGTCCGAAGAAGTTGAAGGAGGGGTTAAATCCGTGGAGACGGTAATCACCTTGTTATTCTTCTTTTCTTAGTGGATTGTTATTGCGTGGACATCCAACCGGTCAGCGCAAGGTCCGAAGAAGCTGAAGGAGGGGTTGAGTCCGTGGAGTCAGTAATCACCTTGTTATTCTTCTATTCTTAGTGGATTGTTATTGCGTGTTGGTCCCGTGGTTTTTCTCCTGGATTGGAGTTTCCACGTAAATCTCGGTGTGCTATTTTTATTTTCCGCATTGGTTTTTATTTTGCACTGAGATTGAGTTTTTAAGTATTACACCTATTCACCCCCCCTCTAGTTGTTTGATAGTACCTATTTAGATCCTTGTGGATCCTATATATAAACCAACAATTGGTATCAGAGCGGGTTTTAGGTTTATCTATCATGATGGGTGAAAGTGGTAATATTTATAGACCTCCTCTTTTTGATGGGACTAATTATGCTTATTGGAAAGTGCGGATGAGAGCTTTTCTCATCTCAATTGATGAGCGAGTTTGGCAAACCGTGGAATACGGTTGGGTGCATCCTGTTGAGGAAGTAGGAAATCCTACTACCCCAAAACCTCGCTCTAGATGGTCCAAAGAGGAACTCGAAAGATCTTCTTACAATGGGAAAGGTATGAACGCTCTTTTTAACTCTCTTTCCTCGACTGAGTTCACAAGAATTTTCGCGTGTGAAACCGCGAAGGAAATTTAGGATATTCTCAAAATTACACATGAGGGTACTAATCTTGTAAAAATTCAAAAGCTCCAGATGCTTACAAGTCAATTTGACTCTATTCATATGGATGAGCATGAATTGTTTACAGATTATTACACTAGACTTCAAGATGTGATCAATACTTGTGCTAATTTAGGAGAAAAGATCCCGGAGTCGAGAATTGTAAGAAAGATTCTTCGGACTCTTCCGGAACGGTTTAGGGCAAAGGTTACCGCCATTGAAACCGTTAGTCATCTGGATGAGATGAGAGTAGAGGAATTAGTAGGTGCTTTGCAAACTTATGAAATGACTTTTCCTACTAATCAAGTTTCTTCCAAGTCTTCTTCTAAGCTTACAGGTATTGCATTCAAATCAACAAAGGAAGAAGATAGCGAATCAAGTTCCGACGATGAAATCTCTTTTGCCGATTTTGAAGAACAATTGGCGCGAATCACAAAGATTTTTCGTCGGAAATTTTGGAAGAATCGAACCGATGGATCTTCATCCACGAAACCATCTAAAGGATCATCGGGTTCTAAATCCTCTAATCTCAAAGGCGTTGCAAAACCTTCTAAAGAAAAAGAAAAAGATGATTTCGAAGGGGAAATCCAATGCTATCGATGCAAAGGCTACGGCCATATTTCAACGGATTGTCCTTCTCCGAAATTATATAAAAAGAAGGCTTTGCAAGCGAAAACTTGGGACGATTCTATTTCTAATGAATCGACCTCAAGTAAAGAGGAAAAAGTCGTTGCCTTACATGCTTCCCATATTCCCTCTTCTAATGTTTGCTTATCATCTTTAATCACTGACTCTATTCCTTTGATTTTGCATGAAACATCAACATCCGATGGAGAGTCATCAAGTGAGGGGGAGTCGGACGAAGAAGAACTCGTTGAGGCATACCAACAACTTCTTGCGGAATCAAAGAAGATGGCCAAGCATATCAAGAAGTTGAGGAAGCAACGACTTGAAGTTCAAGACGAGAATCAAGCTTTAAAGATAAAACTTCAAGATCTCGAGGAGGAACAAGGACGTTTATTGGATAACAATAAAATCCTCCACGAAAAGCTAAACCAATCGGAGACAAACGCTATATCATATATGGACAAGATTGGTTTTCTAGAAAAGCAGTTTGAGGAAATTCATGTCACCAACCAAGCTTTGACCAAGCAAGTTCATCAACTCAAATCCGACATACAAAGGCTTTCAACCGGTTTCAAAAACTTTGACGGTATGTCCGGATTAGGTCAAACAAGCAAGGTTGGTTTGGGTTTTAAAAAGGATCAAACTGTGCATGCTTCAAGTTCCACATTCAAATTGAAAGAAAGAACGTGTCACTTATGTGGACTTGAAGGACATTTGGTGAAGAATTGCCCGAAAAAGAGAAAGAAGAGTCCTTCGGCAACTTCATCTACGGAGCGAACTCAATGGAATCAAAAGACACATCAAGTCAAAGGAGTTCACTCAACCCACCAAAGGTCCGAGCCACAATATCAATCATACAAGTGGATCACTACGAGGCAAAGACCTAAGGTGGACCAATAGTCAAAGCGGACAACCCCCGGCCACAACGAATCAAGACAACCCAAAATCCAGCGATTTTGGATTCGGAAAGGTGATATCTTTCCTTGTCTTAAGTTCTAAATAGCTTATGACTGTATGTAATGCTTTGATTGGTTTTCCTTTCATATCTTTCTTAATCTTTGCATTACATGTTTTTCAATGCTCTTCGTTTTTATACTTTGTTTTTGAACAAAAGGGTTTTTACTGAACAAGTGCATTGAATAAAAAGGGCTTCACGTTTATTCACTCCAAATTAATTTTATTTGGATTATCAACTTTACTCCATAATCATAATCTTGAAGATACTTCATTATAGGAGTTTTTGATATTATAAGCATCAAATTTTAGAAATCATGTGTGATCTTTAGATGCTTAATCTATCTCGGTTGTGTGAATTCATTGTGATAAACGTGAGACAACCGATAGACTAAAATTTGGGATTTAATTCTTTCACGTAAGAGATTGCATTCTTACAAGGGTAATGAAATGATTTGCAAAAGATGTGGAAAGAGTTACATCCGAAAGGAGTGTGAAAACTACCACCACATGTTGGAAAGAGCTGCCACCCCGGTCGTCCGGTCTGTGTGTGAAGCTACCACATGTTATGGATGCTTGAAAATTATTTATGAAATTTTGTTTAGTTGAAGCATTCGGAGATTTAAATTTAAAGCTCTTATTTTGAACAATCTCCTGGTTGGTATAAGGTGGGATAGTTGAAAGATGCTCAAAGAGCCACCCTTAGGTATTTTAGTGCTTATCTCAAATTTAAAAGGGTAAATTCAAAATTGATGTCATTTGGAAATCTCTGTAAGTCATCTTTGTAAATCCGTTACATCTTGATAGACTTTGGATCTCAAGACTATTTTTGATGACTTGTGTTTGACGAATATAACATGAAAAACTGTTTATAATGTTTTATCTTTGTTTTTCATGATTTAGGAGTAAATCTTTTTAATTTTGTGAAATTAATTGGATTGAATGGCATCTGTGTGAATTCATTGTTTAAAGCACTTAAATTGATTTCTTGATGGAATACAAATCGGTATTTGAAAAGATTCTAAAATCTGGATTTGTTTCAAGAAATTATTTGATTTTTGCTTTCTGGTACAGGTACGCAATCTGCATTTTTGTTATATACCGGAACTGAGCCTTTATCTCTCTTTCTCTATGAACTAATGCTGTTAGTGATTTCCTTTTGTCTAGTATGTTCACTGTTTGACAATTTGTGACAAAAAGGGGGAGAACAGAAAATAATGATCGTATCACAAAGGGGGAGAACATAAATGCTCAAGACAGGGGGAGAACATGGAGAACATGTTAGAGATGCTCATGATAGGGGGAGATAAAGAAAAGATTGAAATAGCCGAAAAACAAAAGAACCAAAAGGACGAATCAAATGTAGGATTTTAATTTCTAACGACTAACGTTTAATTTTGTTTGGAGTTTTGTTTTGCAGGAATTACATCACTTTAAGACTCCAAGTCCTAAGTCATAGAGTATGTTCTAGGACTGTTTGGTTCAAATGTAATTTTGTATTTATTGGATCTTTCGCGCAAAGAAAATCAATGTTTTGGTGATAACATTGAATTTCGACTTTTTGGTTTAAGATGAGTGACTTGAGGGCTTTTATGTATTTTTGGATTTTGTCACGAAATTGCCAAAGGGGGAGATTGTTACGGCATTTTGGTGTTGGCATATTTCGTGAGTCAAGTCAGTGAGTTGAGTCGGAGTCTTAAAGGGATCAAATTGTCAATTAGCAATCAAAGACTTAGAGAAGATTCAACAAGAGCTCAAGTTGACACTCAGTGTCTTGAGTCTTGAAGATTGAAGTTGAAGAATTATGGATCAGTTACATCAATCTCAAGAAGAAAGTATTCAAAAGGATCAGGTATGGTTAACTAAATAATTTTGGTGATCCGAATACTTTCTTATAGTGTAGAAACACTTGGAAGAATTTTTTATCGCATAAAAATCAAGAACTGGACATGGGACATGTTTAGGATCCGGATCAGACAGTCCAATCCGGATCCCGAAGGGTGCTTGTTCATTGGCAAATTCGATCCGGATCAAAGGTCATTTCGATCCGGATCCCGAGCATGGGTTTTTGCTGGAATACATGAACGATCCGGATCGGGCATTTCAATCCGGATCCCGAACCCTGTTTTTACTGGAATAGCCTGACTCGTTACGACGATCCGGATCACAGTTAATCCGATCCGGATCGTCGTCCTGAAAATTTCCAGATAAGGTAAGTTTTTTATTCTTATCTCTTTCCAAAGGTTTCTAAACTATAAATAGACATTTAGGGTTTCTCAAAAATGGGGGAGCACGGCCGATCAATTGATAAAACACTTGAGAGCAACCCTAGAGGCTAGGTTTTTATCGTTCTTCTTTATAGCCTCTTTTAGGTCAATTCGACGGTTCTTTCAAGAACATATCTTTTGTCGAATTGATCTAATCTTTGCTTAGAGATTTTTCCCATGGATCTTCATTGATAATCTAAGCAAAGAATCACCATCGAAGCCAATATTCTTACCGGCTGAGTTTGCGTCGTGGATTCGACGTGGCATCGTGGATTCGGTGTGCTAAAGGTGTTTCGTGGATTCGAAACGTGTGCTCGTGGATTCGAGTGGTGTTCGTGGATTCGAACGTGTGCAGTTGACGTGCAATCGTTGGAGCGCAAGGTCCGAAGAAGTTGAAGGAGGGGTTAAATCCGTGGAGACGGTAATCACCTTGTTATTCTTCTTTTCTTAGTGGATTGTTATTGCGTGGACATCCAACCGGTCAGCGCAAGGTCCGAAGAAGCTGAAGGAGGGGTTGAGTCCATGGAGTCGGTATTCACCTTTTTATTCTTCTATTCTTAGTAGATTGTTATTGCGTGTTGGTCCCGTGGTTTTTCTCCTGGATTGGAGTTTCCACGTAAATCTCGGTGTGCTATTTTTATTTTCCGCATTGGTTTTTATTTTGCACTGAGATTGAGTTTTTAAGTATTACACCTATTCACCCCCCCTCTAGTTGTTTGATAGTACCTATTTAGATCCTTGTGGATCCTATATATAAACCAACACCCCCAGGGTGCGCCGCATAGGGAGAGCAATGCGCTTCAGTCAAGATTTCCCCCTTCAAGTCTGGCAAATCGGGCACACAAATCCGCCCTCGAAACCGGAGTGTGCCATCTGTCCCCACCGAAAAGTCTCCCTCCTGGTCCGGGGAAATCCTGTCCCGCACAAGCTGTAACTGTGGATCGGTACTTTGGCCTTCTCGGATCCTCTCGAACAAGGTAGGCATGACTATTAAAGACATTAGTCGCTCGACCGTCCCTGCCGGTACCACCTCTAACCTCAACCGTGAGAACTCCGCGATCAAGTCATCCTGCTGAGTAATCGTGCCTGCTGATGTCCCCTCTATCTGTCCCTTTATGCTCAAAGCATCCGCTACCACATTTGCTTTTCCGGGGTGGTATTGAATTGTTAGGTCGTAGTCCTTCAGCAACTCCAACCACCGTCTCTGTCACAGGTTCAGCTCTTTCTAGGTGAAGAGGTACTTAAGGCTTTGGTGGTCTGAGAACACATTACAGTGGACACCAAAGAGATAGTGCCTCCAAAGCTTCAGAACGAAGACGACTGCGGCTAGCTCCAGATCGTGTGTCGGGTAATTCCGTTCATAATCCTTGAGTTGTCTTGAGGCATAGGCTATGACTTTCCCCTGTTGCATCAGTACACCCCCCAATCCGATCCGCGATGCATCACAGTAAACTTCGTAGTCCTCTCCGGGTATCGGTGGCGCAAGTACAGGTGTCCCTGTTAGCCTATTTTTAAGTTCTTCAAAGCTCTCCTGGCATTGGGCCGTCCAGATAAACTTTTCTCCTTTCCGAGTCAAGCGGTTTAGAGGGGTCGCAATCTTCGAGAAGCCCTCGACGAAATGTCTGTAGTATCCTGCTAGGCCCAGGAAGCTGCGGACTTCCGTTACTGTAGCCGGTTGGGGCCAGTCTGTCACCGACTCCACCTTCTTGGGATCCACTGCGATTCCCGTTGCTGAAATTACATGCCCCAAAAAGCCCACCTCACGAAGCCAGAACTCGCACTTCTTAAGTTTAGCGAACAACTTCTGATCTCTAAGAGTCTGCAGAATAATCCGTAAGTGTCCCTCGTGTTCCTCATCAGTGGGCGAGTAGATCAGGATGTCGTCGATGAAGACCACTATGAACTGATCCAAGAAAGGTCTGAAGATTCTGTTCATCATATCCATAAACACCGCTGGGGCATTCGTGAGCCCGAACGGCATAACAGTAAACTTGTAGTGGCCGTACCGGGTCCGGAAAACCGTCTTCGGAATATCTTCGTCTCGGACTTTGAGCTGGTGGTAGCCTGACTGTAAATCAATCTTTGAAATGACCGTTGCTCCCCGTAGCTGATCGAAGAGGTCATCAATCCTGGGTAAGGGATACTTGTTCTTTACTGTGACCTTGTTTATCTCCCTGTAGTCGATGCATAGTCGCAGGCTTTCGTCCTTCTTCCGCACGAAAAGTACGGGCGCGCCCCAAGGTGACACGCTAGGTCTGATGAACCCTTTATCCAAAAGGTCTTCGAGTTGTGCCTTAGGCTCCTTCAGTTCCGCAAAAGCCATTCTGTAGGGTGCCTTCATGGCAGGTCGCGTGCCGGGTAGGAGTTCGATCGGAAACACCACCTCCCACTCTGGGGGCTGTAATAGCCGCGGGTTTTCGAACCGCTTTTAGGCAAAGGGGTCCGGGGGTTTGATTTTCTTTTGTCATTCTGGGCAGGCCGTCGGGGGCTCGCGGGCATTTTTTTTGAGAATAAAGCTCGCGAAGCGGAGGCCGGCGGCGCGATCGGATCGGATTTCCGACCCCGGAAGCTCCCGGAATAAATTTTCGAAGTTGCTGCGGTTCGGGTGTCCGGCACGTCCCTTTTGAGGTAAACCAGACCCGGATTTAACGATATTTTTTGATTCAAGCTAGTTAATTCTTTCGCACCGGCTCAGTCTAATTTTCTGTAAATTTTCGGGATCCGACATAAATTAATTTAATTTATTTCGTTCTATCTATCCGGGTTAATTTGGGGCTAGGTTAGCATTTGGAGTTGGACGCGGGTTGGGCTCGATCGTACCAAAACAGCTAATTAATTGGGGGTTTGAGAGGTGAGGGTTGGGAACCCCTTCTCAGTCTGCTACCCCTTTGGCACGCACGACCCGAGCGAAGACGGTCGAGGAGAGGGGAGAACGCCGCATCCCCACCACCACCACACCGGACCTACGAGAACGGACGATCCCCTCTTCCCAAACCTTCGTCGTCCTCATCAAGGTGAGACGGGAATTTAGTTTCTTTTTCCTCGTGTTGAGTTCTTGATCATCTTGACCGGAAGGGGTGAGGCACAGGCGGCGGATTTCCCGGAATCCGCCGCACGTGCGAAGAAACCCCCCCCCCATCCGGCGCCCTCATGCGACCCGCACGGGCCAGGCGGCGCCCAGCCCCCCCCGCGTGCGGGATGACCCGCACGGGGTCGGGCGCACGCCCAGCCGCGTGCGGGATGACCCGCACGGGGCCGGGCGGCGCCCAGCCCCCGCGTGCGGGATGGCCCGCACGGGGCCGGGCGCACGCCCAGCCGCGTGCGGGGTGACCCGCACGGGGCTGGGCGACGCCCAGACCCGCGTGCGGGGTGACCCGCACGGGGCCGGGCGGCACGCCCAGCCCGCGTGCGGGGTAGGCCGCAGGGCTGGGCGGCGCCCAGCCCCGCGTGCGGGGTGACCCGCACGGGGCCGGACGCGCGCTCAACCCCACGTGTGGGGTTGCCCGTACGGAGCTGAGCACGCGCACGGCCCGCGTGCGGACGGGGAGCCGCGAACCCGACGAGCGGTTCGCCCGCCTCTCGTCTTCATCCGCGTCTGAGCGTCGCTTTTCTCCTCGCGGCAGGTGTGCGAAGGAGCCGAGCGGGAGTACCAGGACGCGAGGGAGCGGAGCGTTGACGCCTACTAGCGACAGGTGGGTTGAGTGTGATATTTGGCATCGAACCACATTGATTGTTTTAATTTAAATATTATATGTTACCGTTCACTTCAGTAATCATTATTCTAGATGCTACGGATTATTGCTACACATCGATAGTTACGTGGTCTCGTGTTTTGATGCTTCAGCTACCGTCTTTCCTTCGACTATGCTAATAGTAGGGCAACATGAGTTTACACGCCTCTACCTTATTCTGATTCATGCATCATGGTTACTGCTTTACTATTTCATATACATTGCGATTACTGCATTACTATTGCTCATATATTGTGGTTACTGTGCTCGAGGCTGCAACACGTGCACCCGCGGTTTGGCCACCGTGAGGGGTGCACTTTTCCGGAAAAGAGGTCGTAGGACCCGTGTATACCCACGAGGTGACGTAGTGGGGCCCCTTATTAGCTGTGGGGTTGAGGCGCCGAGGTGCGAGCGGAGCGACCCGCCGGTTTAGTTGTCCGGCGCGGTCGCGGTGCTGCAGGTACGGTATGGGCCGTCGGTAGTGGACCGACGCGGCAGAGTATTACAGGATGCAGATATACAGGTTACCATTTCCCCCCCCCCCCAAAAGGGTGGTTGCTCCGGTTGTCGCCACGGTTTGTTTTTATTATTCCCCCTGCACGGCATTTATTAGTCACTGACTTCCCACTTCGTGACAGGGCCCAGGCGAGGGGAGAGGTAGGTGGCGGTGAGGACGGGGAGGACACAGCGGGACCGTTGGAGACCCTGAACTTTATACTTTCCTTTTCTTTTCAGCTTTTCATTTATATTGTGGGCATGTGTGAGGTTCCCGATACCCTTGTGGGGTCGACGTAGATGTCGGTATTTGATTATCTGTTTATGCACTACCTTTCCCTTTATTTCCTACTGGCCATTTGAAAAGCGAAACAAAAACAAAGAAAAGATTGCGAAAACCGTTTTCAAAGTCTAAGTGTCGTGTGGGCACTGATTTCAAAACCTTGTGGATTTATGGATTGCGAAATGAGCTTTCAAAACTTGGGTGTCGTGTGGGCACCGTTTTCAAAACCCTGGGGTTTATGCTGATTTCGAAACTCGTTTTCAAAACTTAAGTGCCGGGTGGGCACTCTTTAAAAACCGTGGATTTATCCTTTCAAGTTGAAGTGGCCATGCGCTTAAATATTTAGAATACTGGTTGTATGTAATTGAATGTTGTGATTGAATGGTTATGTTTGCTTGGGAGATGTATTCAACCACACGCCGTGCACGTACAGGGGAGACTCTGTCCGTTTGCAGAGAGATCTTGTATGTGCGGCGGGTCTGGGCACGCACCGGGGAAGAAAGAGACCTTTCAAAAAAAAAAAAAAAAATGCCGTTTCCGCTAAAACAAACCCCCGGGGCGTGACAGATTAAGATGGTATCAGAGACTTCATTCAATCACAACAGCTAGTGCCGACATCCGTGGGAATGCCTCACATACCTACGAATAAATGAAATGGGTGGGGCATAGGATTTTAGAACGTGAGTGAACGGGGGGCGGGAGTTTGAATCTTTCCTCGCATAAAAGGGTACACTGGTTGTAGTTACTGTCTAATTTTGACCTTCTTGTGAGTGACAGATATGGCCCGTACAAGGTCATCGGCGGGGGACGCCGAGGCGGATGCGACAACGTCGACGGCCGCGGAGAACCAACTCCTGCGGCAACAATTGCGGGAAATGGCGGGGCAATTGGCTACCCTCACCGATCACGTACGCCAGATGACGCAGCAGCAGGCCGCACCTGTGACGGCCGCCCCGGTCCCTCCGCCGGGGCCGACAGCACCGGCCGCGGCACCGCCGACAGCACCACCACCAGCGGCGACTACGGGGCCGGCGCCAGGGACAACTAGCCGGGTTATTCTGGAGGAAACGGTGGTCACGCCTACCCCTATCGCGGCTGCCGCCGCCACGAGTGGAGGGGGGGTTGTGATGACCGAACGGGATCGAGTGCGGGCCAACTTGAAGGACTTTAAGAAGCACGACCCGCCCACGTTCGAAGGGGACACGACAGATCCGTGGGTCGTGGAGAACTGGGTGGGGTCAATGGAGAAACTCTTTGAAGACTTACTTATGGAGGATCACGAGCGGGTTCCCCTAGCCGTCCATTGCTTGGAAGGGAATGCCCGCTTGTGGTGGAAGACGATACGCCCCGATCCTGCTAAGGGTACCGCTCTTCCGTCCTGGACAACTTTCAAGAAGGAGCTGTTCGAGGCCTTCTTCACCAGCAGCGTCAAGAAAAAGTTGGAGGATGACCTAAACCACATTCAACAAGGGGACCGGACGGTCATGGAATATCAACGGGAATTCGTCCGACTAGTAAATTGCGTCCCGTTCGTCGCACGGGACGAGGCTCACAAGGCACAACTCTTCGTCGATGGCCTGCGAAGCGACATCTTCGAGGTGGTGAACGCGGCTGGCCTGCATACCTTTCAGGGAGTGGTCGACAAGGCCACCACGGTGGAGCGGGGTTTCGCTGTGACCCGTGCCAGAAGGGAGAACGCGGCGCGGCTAAGGGATCAGAAGCGACACCAGCAAGGCTGGGGGGAGGGTTCTTCCAGCGGGAGCCGACCCCCCAAAAGATGGAGACCGCCGACAGGACCCCGGGGCGCGCCAACAGGAGGGCCGAGGCCGTGGAATAGGCCTTGTGTCATATGCGGGGGAGGACACCTGACGGGAGAGTGCCCCCAAAGAGACGACCATTGTTTCAGGTGCGGCAAACGGGGGCACTTCCGCCGCAACTGCCCCTTAGGCGGGGGATCGGCGCCCATGGGAGCACCTACGCCCAGGCCACAGCACTCAGGGCGGGGAAAAGCTCCTATGGCGTCGGCTTCCAGACCCCCCGCACCACGGCGTGAGGAGGACCGGCAACCACAACCAGGCGGGAGGGTTTTCTCAATGACCCGCCAAGGGACTGATCCACCGGAGGACGCTCTTGCAGGTACTACTTCCGTTTTGAATTCCCGTGCTAGAACTCTTTTCGATACCGGAGCAACGCACTCGTTCATTTCTCGTGATTTCGTTTTCATGCATAACCTCGAGGAGACACCCCTCCAAGCCTCCTTGACGGTGCAAACGGCGGGAGGGACTCTGGAGGCGACCAGTTTTGTGGCCGCCTGCCCGATTATGTTGGGACGGTTGGTCTGCCCTTGGGACTTGGCGGTGATCCCTTTGAAGGAGTACGACGTGGTGTTGGGCATGGACTGGCTCACAAGGTACCAGGCACTCATTGATTGCGACAAGCGACAACTGCGGCTGCAAGAACCGGGCTTCCCCGAACATGTGTACATAATGGGCAAGAGCATCTCCTTCCCGGCGGTTATTTCAGCGGCACGGGCCAGAAGACTGGTTGAGGGGGGGTGCGTGGCCTATCTAGCATCGGTGGATTTGGCTACTCGACCCTCGACGACACTTGCAGATATCCCAGTGGTGAGGGACTATCCTGACGTTTTCCCCGCGGAGTTGCCGGGGATGCCTCCGGAGAGGGAGGTGGAGTTCCCTATTGAGCTGCTGCCAGGCACGCAGCCTATTACGAAGGCCCCTTACCGAATGGCCTTCGCGGAGCTGAAGGAGCTTAAGGCACAACTGGAAGATCTCTTGGACAAAGGGTTCATCCGACCGAGTGTGTCACCCTGGGGCGCACCGGTACTCTTTGTACGGAAGAAAGATGGAAGCCTGCGGCTCTGCATTGACTACAGAGGGATAAACAAAGTCACGGTGAAGAATAAGTACCCCCTACCCAGAATCGACGACCTCTTCGATCAGTTACGGGGAGCGACGGTCTTCTCCAAAATTGACCTACAGTCGGGCTATCATCAACTCCGAGTTCGAAATGAAGATATCCCCAAGACCGCCTTCCGGACTCGATACGGCCACTACGAGTTCACGGTGATGCCTTTCGGGCTTACGAACGCCCCCGCTGTTTTCATGGACATGATGAACCGGATCTTCAGACCCTTCTTGGATCGGTTCGTGGTAGTCTTCATCGACGACATCCTGATTTACTCCACTACCGACGAGGAGCACGAGGACCATCTACGGACGATCCTGCAAACCCTCAGAGAGCAGAAGCTGTTCGCTAAACTCAAGAAGTGTGAATTCTGGCTGCGGGAAGTTGGCTTCCTAGGGCATGTGATCTCGGCACAGGGGATCGCTGTGGACCCCAAAAAGGTAGAAGCAGTGGTAGACTGGCGGCCGCCGACGTCGGTGACAGAAGTACGAAGTTTTCTAGGGCTGGCAGGATACTACCGGCGTTTCGTTGAGGGTTTCGCAAAGATCGCTACCCCTTTAAACCGATTGACCAGAAAAGGCGAGAAGTTCATATGGACGGCCAAGTGCCAGGAGAGTTTTGAGGAACTCAAGAAGAGATTAACTAAGGCACCAATACTGGTGCTGCCGACGCCCGGAGAGGATTATGAAGTGTACTGCGACGCGTCAAGGATCGGTCTTGGAGGTGTTCTGATGCAACAGGGGAAGGTGATCGCCTACGCGTCCAGGCAGCTGAAGGACTACGAAAGGAACTACCCGATACACGACTTGGAATTGGCCGCCGTGGTCTTCGTTTTGAAACTGTGGAGGCATTACCTCTTCGGAGTCCACTGCAACGTTTTCTCAGATCATCAAAGTCTTAAGTACATCTTTACCCAAAAAGAGTTAAACTTGCGGCAGAGACGGTGGCTCGAGTTGCTGAAGGATTACGACTTGACGATCCAATATCACCCCGGGAAGGCAAATGTGGTGGCAGACGCACTGAGCAGAAAAGGGCATCGGGACGGGGCGTCGGAGAGCGCGCTGACAAAGCAGGACCACCTGATCGCGGAGTTCGCGCGAATGCAGTTGGAGGTGGTGCCTGCGGGCACAGTTCTGCAACTCCTAGCCTTGGTGGTCAAGCCGACGCTATTCGAGAAGATCCAGGAGGGACAGCAGACCGATCTGCACCTACAGCGCTTACGAGACAAGATTCCCCAGGGTCAAGAGATTGACTTTGCGGTGAAAGACGACGGCACCCTATGTTTCCGCGGGCGGGTCTGTGTGCCGGATTCACCAGAGTTGAAGAATAAAATCTTAGCGGAGGCACATCGAGCCCCTTATGCGGCACACCCGGGGGGCACGAAGATGTACAGGGATCTCAAACAGACGTTCTGGTGGCCTAAGTTAAAAGAAGACGTGACGCGATACGTAGCCCACTGCCTAGTATGTCAACAGATAAAGGCCGAACACCAGCGACCAGCAGGGAAGCTACAGCCCTTACCGGTACCAGAGTGGAAATGGGACCAGATCACCATGGATTTTGTCACTGGATTCCCACGTTCACAACAGGGCCACGACGCGATCTGGGTTGTAGTTGACCGGTTAACCAAGTCAGCACACTTCCTACCAATTCACACCACTTGGACCCGCGAACGGCTAGCTCAAGTCTACATCAGCGAGATCGTGAGACTACATGGGGTACCGGCATCGATCACCTCGGACAGAGACACGCGCTTTGTTTCGAAGTTTTGGCAAAGTCTCCAGCAGGCCATGGGGACCAGATTACATTTCAGCACCGCCTTCCACCCTCAGACGGACGGACAGTCAGAGCGCACGATACAAACCCTAGAAGACCTGCTTCGCGCCTGTGTGCTTGATTGGGGAATCGGTTGGTCACGCTACCTACCTCTCGTGGAATTTGCCTACAACAACAGCTACCAGGCCAGCATTCAGATAGCGCCCTACGAAGCACTGTATGGAAGGCGCTGCCGATCCCCGATCTGCTGGGACGACTTGGGAGAGCGGAAACTTTTGGGACCCGACTTAGTGGAAGAAACTGAAGAGAAAGTGCGCCTTATCAGACAGCGCTTGCTGACCGCCCAGAGTCGACAGAAGAGTTACGCAGACCAGAGGCGCCGGGACTTGGAGTTTCAAGTGGGGGAACATGTGTTTTTGCGGGTCTCGCCATCCAGAGGAATCAGGCGTTTCGGGCTAAGGGGCAAGCTGAGCCCACGGTTTGTGGGGCCATTTGAGATTCTAGAGCGTATCGGCCCAGTAGCTTACCGCCTCGCCCTACCACCAAACCTCGACCGAGTCCACGATGTGTTCCACGTATCAATGCTTCGGAAATATCTCCCCGACCCATCACATGTCCTGGACACCTCTGCACTCGAACTTAAGGAGGACCTGAGCTTCGAAGAAACCCCAGTGAAGATCCTGGCAAGGGAAACAAAATCACTACGAAATCGGGCTATCCCCTACGTGAAAGTACATTGGAGCAACCATGAAGAGCGAGAAGCCACTTGGGAACTGGAATCCAAGATGAGGGAGTGCTACCCCGACCTTTTCACTCCTATCCGGGTTTGAGTTTCGAGGACGAAACTCGTTGTTAGAGGTGAGTGGTGTAATAGCCGCGGGTTTTCGAACCGCTTTTAGGCAAAGGGGTCCGGGGGTTTGATTTTCTTTTGTCATTCTGGGCAGGCCGTCGGGGGCTCGCGGGCATTTTTTTTGAGAATAAAGCTCGCGAAGCGGAGGCCGGCGGCGCGATCGGATCGGATTTCCGACCCCGGAAGCTCCCGGAATAAATTTTCGAAGTTGCTGCGGTTCGGGTGTCCGGCACGTCCCTTTTGAGGTAAACCAGACCCGGATTTAATGATATTTTTTGATTCAAGCTAGTTAATTCTTTCGCACCGGCTCAGTCTAATTTTCTGTAAATTTTCGGGATCCGACATAAATTAATTTAATTTATTTCGTTCTATCTATCCGGGTTAATTTGGGGCTAGGTTAGCATTTGGAGTTGGACGCGGGTTGGGCTCGATCGTACCAAAACAGCTAATTAATTGGGGGTTTGAGAGGTGAGGGTTGGGAACCCCTTCTCAGTCTGCTACCCCTTTGGCACGCACGACCCGAGCGAAGACGGTCGAGGAGAGGGGAGAACGCCGCATCCCCACCACCACCACACCGGACCTACGAGAACGGACGATCCCCTCTTCCCAAACCTTCGTCATCCTCATCAAGGTGAGACGGGAATTTAGTTTCTTTTTCCTCGTGTTGAGTTCTTGATCATCTTGACCGGAAGGGGTGAGGCACAGGCGGCGGATTTCCCGGAATCCGCCGCACGTGCGAAGAAACCCCCCCCCCATCCGGCGCCCTCATGCGACCCGCACGGGCCAGGCGGCGCCCAGCCCCCCCGCGTGCGGGATGACCCGCACGGGGTCGGGCGCACGCCCAGCCGCGTGCGGGATGACCCGCACGGGGCCGGGCGGCGCCCAGCCCCCGCGTGCGGGATGGCCCGCACGGGGCCGGGCGCACGCCCAGCCGCGTGCGGGGTGACCCGCACGGGGCTGGGCGACGCCCAGACCCGCGTGCGGGGTGACCCGCACGGGGCCGGGCGGCACGCCCAGCCCGCGTGCGGGGTAGGCCGCAGGGCTGGGCGGCGCCCAGCCCCGCGTGCGGGGTGACCCGCACGGGGCCGGACGCGCGCTCAACCCCACGTGTGGGGTTGCCCGTACGGAGCTGAGCACGCGCACGGCCCGCGTGCGGACGGGGAGCCGCGAACCCGACGAGCGGTTCGCCCGCCTCTCGTCTTCATCCGCGTCTGAGCGTCGCTTTTCTCCTCGCGGCAGGTGTGCGAAGGAGCCGAGCGGGAGTACCAGGACGCGAGGGAGCGGAGCGTTGACGCCTACTAGCGACAGGTGGGTTGAGTGTGATATTTGGCATCGAACCACATTGATTGTTTTAATTTAAATATTATATGTTACCGTTCACTTCAGTAATCATTATTCTAGATGCTACGGATTATTGCTACACATCGATAGTTACGTGGTCTCGTGTTTTGATGCTTCAGCTACCGTCTTTCCTTCGACTATGCTAATAGTAGGGCAACATGAGTTTACACGCCTCTACCTTATTCTGATTCATGCATCATGGTTACTGCTTTACTATTTCATATACATTGCGATTACTGCATTACTATTGCTCATATATTGTGGTTACTGTGCTCGAGGCTGCAACACGTGCACCCGCGGTTTGGCCACCGTGAGGGGTGCACTTTTCCGGAAAAGAGGTCGTAGGACCCGTGTATACCCACGAGGTGACGTAGTGGGGCCCCTTATTAGCTGTGGGGTTGAGGCGCCGAGGTGCGAGCGGAGCGACCCGCCGGTTTAGTTGTCCGGCGCGGTCGCGGTGCTGCAGGTACGGTATGGGCCGTCGGTAGTGGACCGACGCGGCAGAGTATTACAGGATGCAGATATACAGGTTACCATTTTTCCCCCCCCCCAAAAGGGTGGTTGCTCCGGTTGTCGCCACGGTTTGTTTTTATTATTCCCCCTGCACGGCATTTATTAGTCACTGACTTCCCACTTCGTGACAGGGCCCAGGCGAGGGGAGAGGTAGGTGGCGGTGAGGACGGGGAGGACACAGCGGGACCGTTGGAGACCCTGAACTTTATACTTTCCTTTTCTTTTCAGCTTTTCATTTATATTGTGGGCATGTGTGAGGTTCCCGATACCCTTGTGGGGTCGACGTAGATGTCGGTATTTGATTATCTGTTTATGCACTACCTTTCCCTTTATTTCCTACTGGCCATTTGAAAAGCGAAACAAAAACAAAGAAAAGATTGCGAAAACCGTTTTCAAAGTCTAAGTGTCGTGTGGGCACTGATTTCAAAACCTTGTGGATTTATGGATTGCGAAATGAGCTTTCAAAACTTGGGTGTCGTGTGGGCACCGTTTTCAAAACCCTGGGGTTTATGCTGATTTCGAAACTCGTTTTCAAAACTTAAGTGCCGGGTGGGCACTCTTTAAAAACCGTGGATTTATCCTTTCAAGTTGAAGTGGCCATGCGCTTAAATATTTAGAATACTGGTTGTATGTAATTGAATGTTGTGATTGAATGGTTATGTTTGCTTGGGAGATGTATTCAACCACACGCCGTGCACGTACAGGGGAGACTCTGTCCGTTTGCAGAGAGATCCTGTATGTGCGGTGGGTCTGGGCACGCACCGGGGAAGAAAGAGACCTTTCAAAAAAAAAAAAAAAAAAATGCCGTTTCCGCTAAAACAAACCCCCGGGGCGTGACAGGGGCGCTCCTAGCAGTTCAGTCGGAAAAACGTCCGGGAAATCCTTCACAATCAGAATGTTGGAGAGCGCTGCAGAGGGCCGAGCTACCAGGTCCACCGACGCCAAGTAAGCCACACACCCTCCTTCTAACAGTCTTCTGGCCCGCGATGCCGGAATAATGGTGGAAAAAGAGATGCTTTTGCACACCAGGTACACATTCTCTGGAAACCCTAGGTACTGTAGTCGCACCTGACGCTTCTCGCAGTCGATCACCGCTTGATACTTAGTGAGCCAATCCATTCCGAGTACCACATCGTACTCCTTTAATGGAATGACCACTAAATCCCAAGGGCAAGAAAGCCTCCCCAACCTTATCGGGCATGAAGGTACAAGGTTGCGGGCCTCCAAGGGCCCCCCCGCGGTTTGGACCGACAACAAACTTTCTAGAGGTCTCTCCTCAAAACTATGTGAAAGCACGAAATCGCAAGACATGAAAGAGTGGGTTGCTCCGGTATCAAAAAGAGTTCTAGCACGGTAAACAGAAATTAGAGTGATACCTGCTACAACGTCTTCTGGCGGGTCCGCCTCTTGGCGGGTCATCGAATAGACTCTGCCGCCCGATTATTGTGGCATTTCTCCCTCTGGTCGTGATGCTGGAAGTCTAGAGACCGATCCCATCGGGGCTTTCCCCCGTCCCGCATGCCGCGGCGCGGGAGTAGAAGCTGCTGAAGATGCCGATCCCTGGTTCAAGGGGCAATTGAAACGGAAATGCCCCTATTTACCGCAACGAAAGCAGTGGTCTCTCCTTCTGGAGCACTCTGTCACCCGGTGTGCCCCGCCGCAGATGACGCAAGGCCTATCATCCGATCTCTGTCCTCCCGAAGGTGCGCTCCTGGTCCTCTGCTGTGCCCTCCACCGTTTAGGGGGTCGACTCCCGCTGGAAGAGCCTCCCCCAGAGTAAGGCTGAGACCGCTTCCTATCCTCGTGAGGAGTAGGGCCCCCCCCCTCGGGCGCGCGTAACTGCGAAACCACGCTCCACAATGGTGGCCCTGTCGACCACCTTCTGGAAGGTGTGTAAGTCCGCCGCTTGCACCACCTAGAAAATGTCGCTGCGCAACCCGTCCACGAAGAGTTGGGCTTTGTGAGACTCGTCCCGAATGACAAAAGGGACACAGTTAGCCAGCCTCACAAACTCCCGCTGGTACTCTGTAGAATACCGGGATTTCGGATAGAGCACCGACCTCGCAGGATGGCGTGACGCGGAGAAACGCCTCGAGCATGTCCCATATGTGATTTCAGGTGAGTTCGAGTTGATTCGGATCAACGCGAAAGCCCCAGCTTGATTCGGAGTTTTCCGGGCCATGTCCGCCGCTAGAGGACTGGTTTCGGGGAAGCCTCGACTTCACAGTGGAGTGCAGAAATGTTGGAAATACTTGGAACAGGTATACTTTGAGATTACAGTGGAGTTCGGGAGGTTCCGAACTGACGCGGAAGACCCGAAGGCAAAAAGTGAGTTGGAGTTGGCAGTTTTGGAGACGGTTTTTGGTTTGAGCACACCGACTCCACGGTTGAGCTTTTTGAGGAGAAAAAGCTTTGAGCATGTGTATTTTCATATTACAACGGAGTTCGGGAGGTTCCGGACTGGTGCGGAGGCCCCGAGGGCAAAAAATGAGTTGATGGGGGCATTTAATGGATTATTTAATTAATTAATTTAATTAGTTGAATTAGTTGGTTTTGCTTGTGCTGTAGTGAAGGAAAGAAGAGAGTGGATTAATGAGGATTGGATTTAATGGGGTGAGTGAGATATTTTTTTGTGTTTTTGTGGAGCATTAAATGATGCCACCTACTGCATTAATTAAGCAACCTCTAATTAAGAGGTCTCCTTGTCACCTTCTCTGCTCCAACCTGCAAACAGAGTGAAGAGAGGAAAGAGAGAGAAGAGAAGGAAGGTGAAGATGGATTAAGTGGAAGCTGATGGTTTTGGAGTGTGCTATCGCTGTGGACCTCCCGTTTGTAGCCGCGTGGAGCCGAGCGGTGCGCACGCGCGCGGGCGTTATTTGAGGTACGTGCTATTTTTTTTTGGTTTTAGAGAGAGGAGGATGGAGAGAGGTTAGCTTTTTGGGCTTTGTTGCCTGAGTTTGGCGCGCAGCGGGCTTGCTGTCCACAATCGGACTAGCAAGCGGCGGCAGCGCAGCGGGTGCGCGCGGCGGAGGCGCGCGCAGGCGGGCGCCGCGCGGGCGGCCTGCTGCGGGCCAGGGCGCTGCGCTGCGGGCCTGGGCGCTGCGCTGCGGGCCCAGGCAGCGCAGCAGCAGGCCCTGGCGCCGCGCGCCAGCTGCTGCTGTGCCGCGCGGCAGCAGCAGCGGCGGCAACTCGCGGCAGCTGGCGCGGCAGCTGGCGCGCCAGCGGCGTATGCAGTAGCCACGTAGCGTGCCTGTGAGCTGGCTGCGGCTTGCGGCGCTTGTCGGCGCGCGGGGTTTTCGCGCTTTGGGCTTGGTTTTGACGCCGGCGACCGCGCTTTTGACTGTGTTTCCTCTGATTTTGGGTTTTTCCCTTTCTCTTGCAGTTGGTGGTAGCTTGTTGGGGATTTGAGCATGGTGCTGATGATTGGTGTGCATGGAAGCTGGTAGAGGATCTCATGAGTTTTTAGGTGCTTTGAGGTTTACAGTTGGCTCGAGATTGGAGCTTGTATTTTAAGTTTCAGCTTTTGATATTGGGGTGGACTTGATGTGGGCAGTTGCTTGGAGCTGGAATTTTGTGTGGACTTCAATGGAATTATGTAATTTAATTATGTGAGCTGGTAATTTAATTGTGAGGTGAGCTTGGAGTTTGTGTATATGTGGACTTAATTAATTGTGTGCATTTGGAGCTGATTGAGTGTATAAATGGAGCTTACAGAATAATTTTTGTGAGTGTATGTGTTGATTTGGGGTGGTTTTTGTGAAGGAATTATGGACAATTAGTGTGTGTGTGTGCTGTGTGTATGTGAGCAGGAGATTGGGTGAATGAATAGGAGATTGTAATTTTTGTGTGTTGTTGAAGCCTTTGGGGAGTGACCAGAATGCGTAGATTGTTGTGGAAGACTCGGGAAAAATTATTCGAGCTTCCGAGGAATTTTCCTTGTAAGCGGCAGTGTGCGCGCGCGCGGCGCATTTTTCGAGGTTTCGTCAGATTGGGGATTCAGCGCTTCACCGACTTCAGCAATGCCTACGGAAAGTGCTTCAGGTGGGTTGGAATTTCTCCAAAATGTATGGAATGCCCTTTAATGCTCCTGAATGCAATTTGATCATATTTATTATGCTATTTTCATTGTTTTACATCTGATAGTTGCCTGGAAATTTTTAGAAAATTATGTAGAACCCCAGATTATTTTTAGTAGACTCCTGATACCATATGACACTAGGTTTCATGTTTTGTTTGCATCCTATTTGCACCTGAACCATTTTAAAAATCGAGAAAAATCGTTTTTAAGGAAAAATCAATGTTTTCGAAAGTGGTTTTTAACTTATGAATTCGACAGAGGTATGGCATAGGTTCAGGGTGCTTCTGTCCTCGTGCCTGGGGGCCGAGGGGTCTCTTTTTGAGCTTTTGAGATGAGTATAGTGTCATTTGAGTTTTGAGCTTTGGAGGAGATTATTCTAGATCATGGGATGTGTTCTGATTTATTGGTGGAGGTGGTTCTCCCACCTAGCTTTGAGGATTTCGGGGTTCTGGCAGATCGAGTCGTTGAGGTTTCCTGACTTAGCCATGGGTTATGCATTATCAGATTGAGTCGTCGAGGTATCTCCGACATAGCTTTGAGATCGTGTGGGCATTTCCTGATCGAGTCGAGGGGTCTTTCACCGATCGAGTTGTGCTTTTGAGCTCGTGATACCGATCTGTTTGATCGAGGATTATAGCCTGCTGAGCCTGGCATTTTATGCCAGTTATGAGATACTTGAGATACTTGAGTTCGCGGGGTCGCTCCCCGCGAGCTACGCTCCGGATGCGATGATGATACCGAGCCTGACGAGGCTGCGATGTGATTACTGAGATAGTCCTTGAGGGACACCCTACGTAAGACCAAGTCCTGTTTGGGCGTAGTGGCAGTAGATGAGCGCAGGCTTGACTGCTCCAAAAAGTGGGACAGTCATTGCGATTGGGTGATTTGTGTGAGTGAGTTTCATTGCATGTTCATAGATGAGTTTTCCTTTGAGCATAGTACTTGAGGCATATTATTAGCAGTGAGAGTGTATGCATAGCAGGGTCTGAGTAGAGTTCCTTGAGCATGATGATACATGTTAGCTGTAGTTTCTTTCCTGCTTACCCCTTTTATCTATCTATCTGCATACCTATCTGTTTTGCCTCCAGTAGACTTAGTGGGCATACCATGGATATTGGGACGGTACCCACTGAGATCTGCCTTCTGCAGTAGATCTCACACCCGCTGCGGTGACAGGTTTGAGGCAGCTGTTCCGACTTGGTTCGCGCGGAGACAGCGGATCGAGGTGAGGACGCGGCCGATTAGTCCCTTACCAGCATTGAGAGTCTGAGGTAGTTGTACCCGGTGTATTTTATGTTTCCACTTTTGTACTGGACATTCTAAGAGAGATTGGTGAGGATAGTACTTGTTTTATTCTTGTGGAACTGTGTACCTTGAGGATTTGTGTACTAGTGGAGTTTTTACTATTCCAGATGTTCAGTTTTATTCCCTAGCTTTTGGTTTTAGTTTCAACTCTGATACATGTTTTTAGCTATAGATCTGACTTGCAGGGTAGACTCTTCATCTGTGCGGCAGTTTCCGTACAGATGGCGGATCTGTTGGCGAGCCCGGGGTCGCAGTTTCGACCCCAGTGCGTGACATACTCCATGACGGTTCGGCTCCCCTGCTTGATATGGTTCAAATCGTCCTCCAATTGTCGCTTGACCCTGTTGGAGAAGAACGCCCCGAACAGCTCTTGCTTGAAAGTAGTCCATGATGGGAGAGCGGTGCCCTTCGATGAGTCAGGGCGCACCGTCTTCCACCACATACGGGCATTCCCCTCGAGGAAGTGGATGGCCAGGAGGACCCGCTCGTACTCCTCCATCAATAAGTCCTCGAACAGTTTCTCCATCGTGCCCACCCATTTGTCCACGACCCAGGGGTCGGTCATCTCCCCCTCGAACACCGTCGGGTCATACTTCTTGAAATCAGCTAGGTTGGCTCGTACGCGGTCCCGCACGATCCGCGGAACAGACCCCTCCCCCGTGGCAGTGGCGGCCACAGCGGAAAGAGGCGTCACCACGGTCTCCACTGAAGTACCTCCAGCAGTAGTCCCCGGCGTCGGTCTCGCAGCTGCTGTCGAAGGGGCTACCTTAGGCGTCGTTGGTTGAGCTAATGGTACCTCGGGTGCCGTGGCCCGGGTAGGGGCAGCCCCGTCTCGGCATCCGTCACCGGCGGTCCCGTCGCTGGTGCAGTTGGCCCCGGAGGAGGGCCCTGGACGACCACCACCGTTGCAGCTGGCTGCTGCTGCTGCTGCGTCAACTGGCGCACATGCTCTGTGAGGGTCCCCAGTTGACCTGCCATCTCCCGTAGCTGCTGCCGCAGAAGCTGGTTCTCCGCGGTCGCCGACGCTGCTGCGTCCGCCCTGCATCCTCAGTGGAGGATCTAGTTCTGGCCATGATCTAAACACATGCACAACACAAGTCACTTCTAGACTCAGCTAATGTAGCACGTCAAACACTAACAAGAAAAGGGATTCTACTATTCCCCCCCCGACCACTCGCGTTCTACCCATCTATACAATGTTCATCTCATTAATCAATAGCTAGGGTGTTGCGTTTCGTGGATGTTGGACTCCGACTACTGTGGTTAAAGTTTCTCTCTGATACCATCTTAATCTGTCACGTACCGGGGGTTTAAACGCGCGGAAGGATAGCCACCGATGCTTCCAACTCACTTGTATAATTTTCTTCTTTTTTTTTTTCCTTTCCCCCGGCGCGTGCCCAGACCTGCCGCATATACAAATTCACTCTGCAAACGGGCAGAATCTCCTTTGTATATGCACGGCGTCCTGACTACAAAGTCCACGTAAACATCCCTTTAACCACACTAGATCGATTACCAAGTACATACAACCATTTCAACTACCTATAGACAATTTCCACAAGTGATAAAGAGGCCGACTATTTTTGAAAGGATAAAACCACAGGGTTTTGAAAGCGGTGCCCACCCGACACCGAGATTTTATAAAACTATTTTCGAAACCACATAAATCCACAGAATTTGAAAACGGTGCCCACCCGACACCAGGTTTTATAAAAACTATTTTCGAAATCACATACATCCACAGAATTTGAAAACGACGCCCACACGGCACCCATATTTTTAAAACAGTTTTTGCAACAGTTTCCTTGTTTCTTGTTTGTAGTTTGAAAGCGGCCAAGCAAAGAAGTAAGAACAAACACCCATCCAAAAGAGTTATAAAAATTAGCCCTACATCCACATCGATCCCACGGGGGTATCGCAATCCACAACTAGCTATCAGGAATAATGAAAAGAACAAGGAAAGAACAAGTCAAAGTCTGCAGCCTCAAAGGGCTAGAAGATCACTCGTACGGCCTCACCAACGCCCTAGCACTCGCCCCTGGATGAACCTGTCACGGAGTGGGAAGTCAATGACCAGAAGTAAATATAAAAGCGATAAGGGCTAAAAGAAAGGCAAACCACAGTAAAACTAGAGCAACCGCCCTCTCCAACGTGCAACCAACAGTGAACCCTTCCCCTGTACAATCCAAACCCGGGCACCTGCCCCGGCAACCACACCAAGCACCTACCTCGGCAAATTGCACCGAGCACCTGCCCCGGCACCAACTCGAGCACCTGCCTCGGCACCGCTCACACCCCCCACCCATGAGGGCCCCCATTACGTCACCCACACGTGGGGTACACGGGTCAACGTACCACTTTTCCGAAAAAGCACACCCTCGCGGTGGCCAAACCGCTGGTGTGCGTGTAGCAATCTCGAGCCTCATAACTACGTATATATATATAATAACTTAAACAGGGTTGGCACGGAAACGAGTAATTATCGTATTCTTCCCTTGGCCCAAACATGCAATTTCTATAATCTACACCTTTTCCCAAATAACCACGGAAATGTACCCACCTTGTGTGTGACCACCGGCGTTCAACTCGTCCGCGGCTGCGTGCCTGCCGAGTCTACAACGTCCCGCGCCCCTGAAGGAACATTAATAAGCTAAGACTAGATGCCCAAAACACTACAAGTCGACTCAGAACTGGAGAAGGGAAACCGACGCGGTCCTAGCACCCCTTGCGGCGAAGTTCCCCGCACGGCACCAAATCGTGCGGCGCGCACCCTTCCTGCGGACGGCCCCGAGAGGCCCCGACCCGCGCGGCACGGCCCGACTGCGGCGGCCCCGCGCGGCACCAGCCCGCGCGGTGCCCTGCCTGCGCGGCGCGCTGCCAGCAGGCAACCCCGCATGATGCCCTGCCGCGCGGCGCCCTGCCTGCGGGCAGCCCGTGCGGCGCCTGCCTGCGGGCAGTCCCGCGCGGCGCCCTGCCGCGCGACGCGCTGCCACGCGGCGCGCCGCCTGCGGTCAGCCCGCGCGGCACCAGCCAGCGCGGCACCAGCCCGCACGGCGCCTTATTGCGGGTAGCCCCGCGCGGCGCCATGCCGCGCGGCGCCCTGCCGCGCGGCGCCCTGCCTGCGGGCAGCCCGCGCGGCACCTGCCCGCGGGCAGCCCGCGCGGCACCTGCCCGCGCGGCGCCTGCCTGCGGGCAACCCCGCGCGGCGCCCCTCTTGCGCGGCACCCTGCCGCGCGGTGCCCTGCCTGCGCGCAGCCCGCACAGCACCAGTCCGCGCGGCGCCTGCCGGCGGGCAGCCCCGCGCGGCGCCCTGCCGCGCGGTGCACTGCCTGCGGGCAGTCCCGCGCGGCGCCTGCCTGCGGGCAGTCCCGCGCGGCACCTTGCCGCGCGGCGCGCTGCCTGCAGGCAACCCGCGCGGCACCAGCCCGCGCGGTGTCTGCCTGCGGTCAGCCCCGCGCGGCGCCCATGCCGCGCGGCGCGCTGCCTGCAGGCAGCCCGCGCGGCGCCCTGCCGCCGCGCGGCGCCCCGCCGGCGGGCAGCCCCGCGCAGCGGCCCGAAAATCTCGGTGGCGGCGGCGGCGGCTTCCCCCGCAAAAAGATGAACTAAAACTCACACAAAGACGAAAACCCTAAAACGAAACACTCACCTTCGATCCGCTGGAGGAAGAGGAAGGAGAGGATCGTCTATCCTTTGCCCGATCGATCCCGTAGACGAGGAACAAAACTCCTCCCCTCGCCCTGTCTCAACCGCCCAGATCACTACGCTGTCGTCTTGAAAAGGGAGAGAATGTGAATTGGGGATTTTTTTTTCCTCTTTTTCTTTTCGATCGCGCCCTATCTGCCCTAACGCAACGAAACAAGAGTGCGGAAAACCCTAAGTCCCCAGATCACAAACCCAGTCCATCGGGTTCAAAAGAGAGGTCCAGATTACCTCGAAAAGCGTGCTGATCGCCAGCACGCATCCTGGCGCGTCCAAATCGATCGCAAACTTCGAAAATTATTTCTGGGAGATTTCAGGTTCGGAAATCGAATCCGATTGAGCCACCGTTCCCCGTTTCGCTAGCTGTAGCACCTAAAAATACCCGCGAGCCCCGACGGTCTGCCCAGAAGTAATCGAACTATTAACCCCCGCCGGACCACTAAACGTAAAGTAAATTAAAATTTACCAAAATAAAAGGGCGGGTATTACACCTACGTAAGTCCAGTCCTCCGTGGATGTAATGGCAGTAGGTAGGCGCAGGTTTGACTGGACCTCATGTGGCAGTCACTGTGATTGGGTTGATTGAGTATTTAGGTTAGAGTCGATGCATCATTTTCATCTGTATCGCCATTTGATCATTTTAGATAGAGGCATGATAGCTGTAGATTTCTTTCCAACTTATCTTTCCATTATTACAGTTTTCCTGCTATCTTATGCCTCTAGTTGACTTAGTGGGTAGACCGTCGGGTTTGGTGGCAGTACCCACTGAGAACTACTGTGGGATGTAATTCTCACACCCGCTGTGGTGATTTTTCCCAGGGACCCCTTTTCCAGTTCCTACTACTCCTGTTGCTGACCCTTCTATTGTTGATCGAGGTGAGGGAGTCGCGAGCTAGTTCCCTACCCGTCCTTGGTGTATAGTTGTACCCCTTTTTGGAGCTTAGTAGTACAGTCTGCTGGATTATTGTTGTTAGTTACTTTTAAGAGTTTACTTTTTGAGAGACTTTTGTAGTGAGGTTCAGACTTGTACTTTTGGAGTTGTATTATTTCTTATTTCTGTAGTATACTTTTCAGCTCTGATATCTGTATAGCTGTAGTATTATCTTTTGCAGGTTAGACGCTTCGTCTATTCGGGGCTTTCCGTATGGGCGGCGGATCTATTGGCGGGCCCGGGTCGCAGTTTCAACCCCGGGGCGTGACACCTACCTTAACACCGGCGCGCCGACAAATGGGCGCTCGCACGACCACCCAGCTCCGTGGAACACCTCGCACGTGCTCCACAACACAAACAGTGCGCTCCACGGCACAAACAGCACGCCAACGGCATAAACGGTGCGCTCCACGGCACTCCAAAAATCCCCCACGATTTTTTCCTCATGCTCCCAAAATTTTAGAGCGGAGCAGAGAGAAGAAAGAAAGGAAAAAGAGGGGATTTCGGGCCTTAAATAGCCCAAAAAGGGGCTGCTACCGTACCCGGACCAACTGGGGCCCGCCATCTGGCGCCCCCCGCGTCAACGCGCCCACGTTGCACGAAGCGAGGCCAACGGGGCCCCGCCACATGGCGGTGCCCACGCAGGCCAGTGCCCCGCGTCAACGCGGGGCGCCCTCGGGCGGTGCGCCCAACGCAAGCCCACGCCCTGCCTCGGTCGCCGCACCCAATGAGGCGCGGCCACGTGGTGGTTACACGGGTTCGCTGCACCCGGAGCACGCGCGGTAGGCCGTGGACCGGCCCACCCGCAAAATCAGCCTGTAAGCCCAAATTCGCCCGAAAATAGCCAATTTTGACTGTTTTTGCGCACTGAGTCCGTTTTTGGCGTCCAATTGATGCACAACGCACTCGATACACCAAAAATAGGTGTTTCGCCGCCAACCACACGGTCAAGTCGCACAAAAGAAAATTTTCGAGACACCACATGACTCCACTCGGCCCCCAGGCACGAGCGCAACATGCATCCTACACTATCCCGACCACTCGCCCACTACCCGGGCGAGGAGAAACACTATGTCTAGAAAAGCAATAATAAAGTGTGTAGGGATGTCTAAATACAACAACTAGCCCAAGTGAGGGTTTTCTACTAGTCTGGTTAAAATTATGCAACATATGATGGGGTGCTAGTCAAAGTTTCACAATTATATCAATAACATGATACAATAATAATAGCACCTAAACTAGCATGCTGGGTCCTATCATACTAGAATTAATAGGAAGTCTGCGGTTTTGGAGGAAAACAAACCCACCTGGATGCGCGCGTCGGTCCGGAGTCCGAATGAGCCGAAATTGGACGTTCGCGATCCTCAGGTTCCCACGGTTCCAACGAACCCGAAAACACCTGAAAACTTCTTCCGGTCACTGAAATACAAGTCAAACACCGCGGTAAACCTCAAATCTCCAAAACGACATCATCTCTGCAAATCTGTCCACAAAATAGTAAAATACCTCCTGCGAGATGCCATCCAAAAATTTCAAGAAAAATACGGCTGTGATCCTCGCGAAGTGTAGATAGAAATCAAGTTTGTAAACACCAAATTCCGCTAACCGTAGGTCGAGAAAAAGCAAGATCACTCCTCCGCTATCAAGAAAATGTCGCAGAAAAAAAGGGAGTCTAAAGAAGCTCCAAAAAATCCAACAAAAACCTAAAATGAAGAAGAATGGTAAATACGAAAATCGAAGGCCTACCTCTCGTGAAAACGTCACCGCAAAATCGACGAAAAACTCTAAGAACTCAGATCGGGGGGGAGCTCGTGGACGAAGAGTCAACGAAAAAGATCGGTGTCGGGGAAGCGTCGAAGCTCGCGGAGTCGGGGAGGAAAAATATGAAACGTCATCTAAAAATCCTCCAAGATGCCAAAACGCGAAGAAGAGTCGAAGAAGAAAGTCCTTGGCGAAGATGGCTTCAAGAACAAGTTCGAAAATCCCTCAAAAGAAGCCCAAGAGAGGCTATTTATAACCCAAAATCCAAAAAAAAAAAAAAGCAAATTCAGGTCAGAGGGGTGTTCCGGGCGCCCGGATCCGCACAGTGCGCGCCTGAAACACGTGGTAGCCATCCGCACCGTCTCCGCGCAGCACCCGGAAGCACGGGATGGCGCCACGGGTCCCACGCCCGCGCTGTGCGCCCCGCACACGCGCGGTGGTTGGCGCCCGCCAATCGGGGCGCGCCACGTGGCGGGAGTGAGCACGGCGGCGTGCACGCGGCGTGCAGCATGCCCGGTCTACTGGGTCCGCGTGCCAACCAATGGCACGCTGCCACGTGGCCCGCCCACGTTGATCGCGACTCAACGCGTGCGGCCCGACCAATCTCACGGCACCACGTGGCTCCGCCCGCGTTCGCTGGTCCCGGTGCACACCTCATGGGCTATGGACCGGCCTGCTTCCAAAATGGGCCCAATGGGCCCATTTAGCCCGAAAATAGCAAATTTTGACTATTTTTGCGTGCTGAGTCCGTTTTTTGCGTCCGTTTGACGCACAACGCACTCGATACACCAAGAATAGGTGTTTTCTCACCGCCGACCACACAGTCAAGACACGCGGGACATCGGGACACCACAGAAGCAACCTCGACCAAGATCAAGAAGCTAGGGCTCGGGTTAGGGCTGATCTTGCAAGGATCAGTTACAGGGGGGGCTAGGGAAAGTAGCAGCAACAGAGGGTCGAGGGAGGAGCCAGAAGCCTACCTAGATCCAGCGTCGGTGATTGGTGGTGGTTGTTTGCTGGAGGGACTCCTTGCGGCCGCACCTAGGGCAAGGATGGAGGGAGGTGATTCCGGCGGCTTAGGGATCCAACCAAGGGTGCTAGGAGGTTGGTCTCGACGAGGGGAGGTAAACTAGAGGTACTACATGCGGCAGGGAGCGACGGCGGTGGCGAACGGCAGAACTCGGTTAAACCCTAAGTGCAGGAATTTAGGGTTGGCCTTTCCGACGCCGTGGCTTATCGAGGACTCATAAGAATTGATAGGGAGGCTTCTAGGGTTCTGCAAAATCTAACCAAGGCCTTCACACCCAAGCCTAGGCGTCGGAGGTGGCGCTGGAGCAGATCTGGCCAACCTAGGGTTCTGGCCGAGTCCTCTTGTAACCCACAGCTAACCAAGGCTTCTCTGGCATCGGGGTTGCACAGGAAAGGTTCCAAGATGATGAGAAAGACCAGCCAAGCGCATTAGAAGCAAAGAAAATAAAAAGAAGGGCTCGAGTTTACCTCTAAATCGAAAACTAAGAAAAAGTTGGAAAATTTTGGTTTTCCGGCGTCCAGCAACAGTGGCTGATGGCAAGGTCGCTCGATGAGGCTTCCTGAGGATGGGGGAGGCCAGGGAGGTGATCTGAAAGCAATGTGGACCAAGTTGATGACCTCATGTAATACCCGCCCTTTTATTTTTGGTAATTTTCATTTTACTTTACGTTTAGTGGTCCGGCAGGGGGGTTAATAATTCGTTTTATTCCTGGGCAGTCCGTTGGGGCTCGCGAGTATTTTTAGGTGCTAGAGCTCGCGAAACGGGGAACGGTGGTGCGATTGGATTCGAATTCCGACCCCGAAATCTCCCATAAATAAATTTCGAAGCTTGCGATCATTTTGGACGCGTCGGGATCCGTGCTGGCGATCTGCATGGTTATCGTGGTAACTTGGACCCCTGATTTGATTTCGGGTGGGTTAGGTCATGTTTCGGGGAACTTAGCCCTTTTTCCACTTTCGTTTCCTTCGTTGCGTTAGGGCAGACGCTGGTACGTTCTTTAAGAGGAAAGAAAATCCCCAACCCTCTTTCTCTCGTTTTCCAGACGGCGGCGTAGTGATCCGGGCAGTTGAGTTTGGGAGAGGAGAGGAAATTGTTCCCTTACGGCGTGATCGAGCAGTCAAGGAACGGGCAACCTCTTCTTCCTCCTCCTTCCGCGAATCGAAGGTGAGCCTTTCCGTTTGTTTTTAGGGTTTACGTAGACGGTTTGTTCTTGCCGTTTTTCTTGAAGGGGAGGGGGGTCGTCGCGCCACCGCCGCCAGCGTAGAGGCTGCCGGCAACGTGGGGCCACCCGTAGGCAGGACACCCGCGCGGGCTGGTGCCGCGCGGGGTTGCCTGTGCCTGCGGGCAGCACGCCCGCGCGGACCGGTGCCGCGCGGGGCCGCCCGCAGGTGGGGCGCCCACGCGGGCTAGCGCCGCGCGGGGCCCCCCGCAAGTGGGGCGCCCGCGCGGGCTGGCGCCGCGCGGGGTCGCCCGCGCCTGCGGGCAGCGCGCCCGCGCGGACCGGTGTCGCGCGGGGCCGCCCGCGCCTGCGGGCAGCGCGTCCGCGCGGATCATTACCGCGCATGGCCGCCCGCAGGGAGGCCCCGCGCGGGCTGGCGCCGCGCGGGGCCGCCCGCGTTTGCGGGCAGCGCGCCCGCGCGGATCTGTGCCACGCGGGGCCGCCCGCAGGGGGGGGGGGGGGGGGGGGGGGGGGGGGGGGGCGCCCGCGCCGGCTGGCGCCGCGCGCGGCCGCCCGCGCCTGCGGGCAGCGCGCCCGCGCGGATCGGTGCCGCGCGGGGCCGCCTGCAGGGGGGGCCCGCGCGGGCTGGCGCCGCGCGGGGCCGCCCGCGCCTGCGGGCAGCGCGCCCGCGCGGACCGGTGCTGCGCGGGGCCGCCCGCAGGTGTGGCGCCCGCGCAGGCTGGCGCCGCGCGGGGTCGCCCGCGCCTGCAGGCAGCGCGCCGCGCGGGCTGGTGCCGCGCGGGGCCGCCACGCCTACAGGCAGCATGCCGCCCTGCAGGCAGCATGCTGCGCCTGCAAGCAGCAAACCGCGCAGGTTGGCACCGAGCGGGCCTACTGCTGTCAGCTGGTGCCGCGCGGGACAACAGCACACGGCGCGGTGTTGCTCCGCCACCGGGCCCTAGAGTCGCTTTCTTTGCGACTGGCTCGGCGCGCCCCCTCTTTAAGTTGTTTAAATCTTTTGAATGTGTTTGTCTGTTATTGTCGCTAATGTTTTCTTCGGGGAGTGGGGCATTGTAGGTTCGGCAGGCACGCGGTCACGGACAAGTTGAACGCCGGTCGACACACAAGGTGGGTACTTTTCCAGGGTCATTTGGGAAAGGGTGTAGGTGACATAAATCGCATGTTTGGGCAAAGGTGAAAAATAAAATGACTATCTGTTTATGATACTAACCCTGTTAAGTTGATTTATTTATATAATTGATTATGAGGCTCGTGATTGCTACACGCACACCAGCGGTTTGGGCACCGCAAGGGTGTGCTTTTCCGGAAAAGTGGTACGTTGATCCGTGTACCCCACGTGATGGTGACGTAATGGGGGCCCTCATGGGTGGGGGGTGTGAGCGGTGATGTCGAGGCGGGTGCTCGGCGGCCGAGGTAGGTGCTCGGCGGGGTTCCCAAGGCAGGTGCTCGGTGTGGTTGCCGGGGGAGGTGCCCAGTTTGGTTTGCACAGGGTTCTTCACTATTGGTTGCACGTTGAGGAGGGCGGTTGCTCTGGTTTTACTGTGGTTTGCCTTACTTTTAGCCCTTATTGCGTTTACGTTTTATTTTCTGGTCACTGACTTCCCACTCCGTGACAGGTTCGTCCAGGGGCGAGTGCTAGGGCTTTGGTGAGGCCGCATGAGCGATCCTCTGGCCCTTAGAGGCTACATATCCTGAGTATTTTACTTTCCTTGTTCATTTTCATTACTCATTGTAGCTAGTCGTGGATCGCGATACCCCCGTGGGATCGATGTGGATGTTGGGCTATTCGATAACTCTTTTGGATGGGTGTTTTGTTCTTACTTCTTTACTTGGCCGCTTTCAAACTACAAACAAGAAACAAGGAAACTGTTGTGAAAACTGTTTTAAAAATATGGGTGCCATGTGGGCACCGCTTTCAAATTCTGTGGATTTATATGACTTCGAAAATAGTTTCATTAAACCTGGTGTCGGGTGGGCACCGTTTTCAAATTCTGTGGATTTATGTGGTTTCGAAAACAGTTTTATAAGACCTGATGTCGAGTGGGCATCGCTTTCAAAACCCTGTGGTTTTATCCTTCCAAAAATAGTCGACCTCTTTATTACTCGTAGAGATTAGCTGTATGTTTTTAGGAAATGATTGTATGTATTTGGTAATCGATCTAGTGTGGTTAAAGGTATGATAATATGGACTTTGTAGTCAGGACGCCGTGCATATACAAAGGAGACTCTGCCCGTTTGCAGAGGAAATTTGTGTATGCGGCGGGTCTGGGCACGCACCCGGGGAGATTGGTTTCAAAAAAAAAAAATATGTAAGTTTGGGGAGCATCGGTGGCTATCCTTCCGCGCGTTTAAACCCCCGGGGCGTGACACCTCGAGTCCTTCCCAAGCCGAGCGTGAGAAAAGACTAGGGTTGCGACTAATAATTGGGCTTAAGCATTTTGGGTTGTGGTTTGGAGCCCAACGAGTTATTATTGCCAGTAGACCGGGCCGTTACATGCGGCTTCTTTTCAAACGATGTCCGGCGGTGGCCGACAGTGAGGTGACTCGAGGAAGAGAGCATAAGAGAGAGGGAAGGCATGGGGTGGCTCTGGAGGCTTAAGATCCTATGTGGTTAGGCTTTCTAGGTGCTATTTATAGAAGTGGAAAAGATGCCACTTGGTGCACTTTTCTTTAAAAATTTTAAATAGGGCCCTCACTGTAGGTGTATTTTGCATGGAGGCTCCTCCACGTGCGATCTCGTTCAATTTGGCGCATAAAATATGAGCACTTTTGAATTATACACTGCAAAAACAACATTTTACGCATTTTTTCATGATTTTTGCTTGCCGAATTCGAAATTGGACTTCACCACGACGTTCAGCTCGATGAGACCATTCATGTATTAATTTTATTTTGTCGAGTTTGGATTTTGTTAGGTTAGGTTAATCGTTTCTTCGAGAACACCCCCTAGAAATCTGAATTTTTGAATTTTAAAAATCTCTAGAAAATCAAATTAATTTAATTTTCAGAATTTAAAGTTCACTGTTATTACAGAATGGAACTTTGGTAGAGATAAATCAATGGCACTGGTATCAAGTGATTATTACTTGTTGAAGATGAAACGATATGTCAAATGATTTGTCGACCGATGTCATATATGCCAAGTGTTGTTACGGCATTTTGGTGTTGGCATATTTCGTGAGTCAAGTCAGTGAGTTGAGTCGGAGTTTTAAAGGGATCAAATTGTCAATCAGCAATCAAAGACTTAGAGAAGATTCAACAAGAGCTCAAGTTGACACTCAGTGTCTTGAGTCTTGAAGATTGAAGTTGAAGAATTGTGGATCAGTTACATCAATCTCAAGAAGAAAGTATTCAAGAGGATCAGGTATGTTTAACTAAATAATTGTGGTGATCCGAATACTTTCTTATAGTGTAGAAACACTTGGATGAACTTTTAATTGCATAAAAATCAAAAACTGGACATGGGACATGTTCAGGATCCGGATCAGACCTTGCAATCCGGATCCCGAAGGGTACTTGTTCATTGGCAATTTCAATCCGGATCCTAGGCCATTCCGATCCGGATCCCGAACATGGGACTTTGCTGAATTGCATGAACGATCCGGATCGGACCTTGCAATCCGGATCCCGAACCCTTGGTTTTCTGGAATCGTCAATCTCGTTACGACGATCCGGATCGCAGTAAATCCGATCCGGATCGCCGTCCTGAAAATTTCCAGATAAGGTATGTTTTTGATTCTTATCTCTTTCCAAACGTTTCTAAACTATAAATAGACGTTTAGGGTTTCTCAAAAACGTGGGAACTACGGCCGATTAATTTATAAAACACTTGAGAGCAACCCTAGAGGCTAGGTTTTCACTGTTCTTCTTAATAGCCTCTTTTAGGTCAATTCGACGGTTCTTCCAAGATCTGTTTTTTTTTGTCGAATTGATCTAATCTTTGCTAAGAGATTTTTCCCATGGATCTTCATTGATAATCTAAGCGAAGGATCACCATCGAAGTCAATATTCTTATCGACTGAGTTTGCGTCGTGGATTCGACGTGGCATCGTGGATTCGGTGTGCTAAAGGCGTTTCGTGGATTCGAAACGTGTGCTCGTGGATTCGAGTGGCGTTCGTGGATTCGAACGTGTGCAGTGGGCGTGCAAAATCGGTGGAGCGCGAGGTCCAAGAAATTGAAGGAGGGGTTAAATCCGTGGAGACGGTAATCACCTTGTTATTCTTCTTTTCTTAGGGATTGTTATTGCGTGGATATCCAACCGGTCAGCGCAAGGTCCGAAGAAGCTGAAGGAGGGGTTTGAGTCCGTGGAGTCGGTAATCACCTTGTTATTCTTCTATTCTTATTGGATTGTTATTGCGTGTTGGTCCCGTGGTTTTTCTCCTGGATTGGAGTTTCCACGTATATCTTGGCGTGCTGTTTTTATTTTCCGCATTGGTTTTTATTTTGCACTGAGATTTGGTTTTATAAGTATTACACCTATTCACCCCCCCTCTAGTTGTTTGATAGTACCTATTTAGATCCTTGTGGATCCTTTAAAAACCTACAATTGGTATCAGAGAGGGTTTTAGGTTTATCTATCATGATGGGTGAAAGTGGTAATATTTATAGACCTCCTCTTTTTGATGGGACTAATTATGCTTATTGGAAAGTGCGGATGAGGGCTTTTCTCATCGCAATTGATGAGCGGGTATGGCAATCCGTGGAATACGGTTGGGTGCATCCTGTTGAGGAAGTAGGAAATTCTACTGCCCCAAAACCTCGCTCTAGATGGTCCAAAGAGGAATTTGAAAGATCTTCTTACAATGGGAAAGGTATGAACGCTCTATTTAATTCTCTTTCCTCGACTGAATTTACACGAATTTCCGCGTGTGAAACCGCGAAGGAAATTTGGGATATTCTCAAAATTACACATGAGGGTACTAATCTTGTAAAAATTCAAAAGCTCCAGATGCTTACAAGTCAATTTGACTCTATTCATATGGAAGAGCATGAATTGTTTACAGATTATTACACTAGACTTCAAGATGTCATAAATACATGTGCTAATTTAGGAGAAAAGATCCCGGAGTCGAAAATTGTAAGAAAGATACTTCGGACTCTTCCGGAACGGTTTAGGGCAAAGGTTACCGCCATTGAAACCGTTAGTCATCCGGATGAGATGAGTGTAGAGAAATTAGTAGGTGCTTTGCAAACTTATGAAATGACTTTTCCCACTAATCAAGTTTCTTACAAGTCTTCTTCTAAGCTTACAGGTATTGCATTCAAATCAATAAAGGAAGAAGATAACGAATCAAGTTCCGACGATGAAATCTCTTTTGCCGATTTTGAAGAACAATTGGCGCGGATCGTAAAGAAATTTCGTCGGAAATTTTGGAAGAATCGAACCGATGGATCTTCATCCACGAAACCTTCTAAAGGATCATCGGGTTCTAAATCCTCTAACCTCAAAAGCTTTGCAAAACCTTCTAAAGAAAAAGAAAAAGATGATTTCGAAGGGGAAATCCAATGCTATAGATGCAAAGGCTACGGCCATTTTTCAACGGAATGTCATTCTCCGAAATCATATAAAAAGAAGGCTTTGCAAGCGAAAACTTGGGACGATTCTACTTCTAACGAATCGACCTCAAGTAAAGAGGAAAAAGTCGTTGCCTTACATGCTTCTCAAATTCCCTCTTCTAATGTTTGTTTATCATCTTTAATCACTGACTCTATTCCTTTGATTTTGCATGAAACATCAACATCCAACGGAGAGTCATCAAGTGAGGGGGAGTCGGACGAAGAAGAACTCGTTGAGGCATATCAACAACTTCTTGCGGAATCTAAGAAGATGGCCAAGCATATCAAGAAGTTGAGGAAGCAACGACTTGAGAATCAAGACGAGAATCATGCTTTAAAGATCAAACTTCATGATCTCGAGGAGGAACGAGAGCTTTTATTGGATAATAATAAAATCCTCCAAGAAAAGATAAATCAATCGGAAACGATCGTTAATTCCCATATTAACAAGATTGATTTTCTTGAAAAGCAGTTTGAGGAGATTCATGTTACCAACCAAGCTTTGACCAAGCAAGTCCATCAACTTAAATCCGACATACAAAGGATTTCAACCGGTTCGAAGAAACATGATTGTATGTCCGGATTAGGTCAAACAAGCAAGGTTGGTTTGGGATTCAAAAATGACCAAACTGTGCATGCTTCAAGTTCCACATTCAAATTGAAAGGAAGAACGTGTCACCTTTGTGGACTTGAAGGACATTTGGTGAAGGATTGCCCGAAAAAGAGAAAGAAAAATTCTTCGGCAACTTCATCTACTGAGCGGACTCAACGGACTCAAAAGATACATCAAGTCAAAGGAGTTCACTCAACCCACCAAAGGTCCGAGCCACAACATCAATCATACAAGTGGATCATTGCGAGGCAAAGACCTAAGGTGGACCAACAGTCAAAGCTATTACCTCCGGGCCACAACGAATCAAGACAACCCAAGATCCGGCGATTTTGGATTCGGAAAGGTGATATCTTTCCTTGTCTTAAGTTCTAAATAGCTTATGACTGTATGTAATGCTTTGATTGGTTTTCCTTTCATATTTTTCTTAATCTCTGCATTACATGTTTTCAATGCTCTTTGTTTTTATGTTTTTTTTTTTTTACAAAAAGTTTTTAATGAACAAGTGCATTGAATAAAAAAGGGGCTTCACGGTTATTCACTCCAAATTAATTTTATATGGATTATCAACTTTACTCCATAATCATAATCTTGAAGATACTTCATTATAGGAGTTTTTGATATTATAAGCATCAAATTTTAGAAATCATGTGTGATCTTTAGATGCTTTATCTATCTCGGTTGTGTGAATTCTTTGTGATAAATGTGAGACAACCGATAGACTAAAATTTGGGATTTAATTCTTTCACGTAAGAGATTGCATTCTTACAAGGGTAATGAAATGATTTGCAAAAGATGTGGAAAGAGTTACATCCGAAAGGAGTGTGAAAACTACCACCACATGTTGGAAAGAGCTGCCACCCCGGTCGTCCGGTCTGTGTGTGAAGCTACCACATGTTATGGATGCTTGAAAATTATTTATGAAATTTTGTTTAGTTGAAGCATTCGGAGATTTAAATTTAAAGCTCTTATTTTGAACAATCTCCTGGTTGGTATAAGGTGGGATAGTTGAAAGATGCTCAAAAAGCCACCCTTAGGTATTTTAGTGCTTATCTCAAATTTGAAAGGGTAAAATTTAAAATTGATGTCATTTGGAAATCTCTGTAAGTCATCTTTGTAAATCCGTTACATCTTGATAGACTTTGGATCTCAAGATTATTTTTGATGACTTGTGTTTGATGAATATAACATGAAAAACGGTTTATAATGTTTTACCTTTATTTTTCATGATTTTGGAGTAAATTTTTTTAATTTTGTGAAATTAATTGGATTGAATGGCATCTGTGTGAATTCATTGTTTAAAGCACTTAAATTGTTTTCTTGATGGAATACAAATCGGTAATTCAAATATTTCAAAATCTGGATTTGTTTCAAGAAATTATTTGATTTTTGCTTTTTGGTACAGGTACGCAATCTGCATTTTTGTTATATACCGGAACTGAGCCTTTATCTCTCTTTCTCTATGAACTAATGCTGTTAGTGATTTCCTTTTGTCTAGTATGTTCACTGTTTGACAATTTGTGACAAAAAGGGGGAGAACAGAAAATAATGATCGTATCACAAAGGGGGAGAACATGGAGAACATGGAGAACATGGAGAACATGTTAGAGATGCTCAGAACATGGAGAACATGGAGAACATGTTAGAACATGTTAGAGATGCTCTTGATAGGGGGAGATAAAGAAAAGGTTGAAAGAGCCGAAAAACAAAAGAACCAAAAGGACGAATCAAATGTAGGATTTTAATTTCTAACGACTAACGTTTGATTTTGTTTGGAGTTTTGTTTTGCAGGAATTACATCACTTTAAAGACTCCAAGTCCTAAGTCATAGAGTATGTTCTAGAACTGTTTGGTTCAAATGTAATTTTGTATTTATTGGATCTTTCACGCAAAGAAAATCAATGTTTTGGTGATAACATTGAATTTCGACTTTTTGGTTTAAGATGAGTGACTTGAGCGCTTTTATGTATTTTTGGGTTTTGTCACGAAATTGCCAAAGGGGGAGATTGTTACGGCATTTTGGTGTTGGCATATTTCGTGAGTCAAGTCAGTGAGTTGAGTCGGAGTCTTAAAGGGATCAAATTGTCAATCAGCAATCAAAGACTTAGAGAAGATTCAACAAGAGCTCAAGTTGACACTCAGTGTCTTGAGTCTTGAAGATTGAAGTTGAAGAATTGTGGATCAGTTACATCAATCTCAAAAAGAAAGTATTCAAGAGGATCATGTATGTTTAACTAAATAATTGTGGTGATCTGAATACTTTCTTATAGTGTAGAAACACTTGGATGAACTTTTAATTGCATAAAAATCAAAAACTGGACATGGGACATGTTCAGGATCCGGATCAGACCTTGCAATCCGGATCCCGAAGGGTACTTGTTCATTGGCAATTTCAATCCGGATCCTAGGCCATTCCGATCCGGATCCCGAACATGGGACTTTGCTGAATTGCATGAACGATCCGGATCGGACCTTGCAATCCGGATCCCGAACCCTTGGTTTTCTGGAATCGTCAATCTCGTTACGACGATCCGGATCGCAGTAAATCCGATCCGGATCGCCGTCCTGAAAATTTCCAGATAAGGTATGTTTTTGATTCTTATCTCTTTCCAAACGTTTCTAAACTATAAATAGACGTTTAGGGTTTCTCAAAAACGTGGGAGCTACGGCCGATTAATTTATAAAACACTTGAGAGCAACCCTAGAGGCTAGGTTTTCACTGTTCTTCTTAATAGCCTTTTTTAGGGCAATTCGACGGTTCTTCCAAGATCTGCTTTTTTTTTGTCGAATTGATCTAATCTTTGCTTAGAGATTTTTCCCATGGATCTTCATTGATAATCTAAGCGAAGGATCACCATCGAAGTCAATATTCTTACCGACTGAGTTTGCGTCGTGGATTCGACGTGGCATCGTGGATTCGGTGTGCTAAAGGCGTTTCGTGGATTCGAAACGTGTGCTCGTGGATTCGAGTGGCGTTCGTGGATTCGAACGTGTGCAGTGGGCGTGCAAAATCGGTGGAGCGCGAGGTCCAAGAAATTGAAGGAGGGGTTAAATCCGTGGAGACGGTAATCACCTTGTTATTCTTCTTTTCTTAGGGATTGTTATTGCGTGGATATCCAACCGGTCAGCGCAAGGTCCGAAGAAGCTGAAGGAGGGGTTTGAGTCCGTGGAGTCGGTAATCACCTTGTTATTCTTCTATTCTTATTGGATTGTTATTGCGTGTTGGTCCCGTGGTTTTTCTCCTGGATTGGAGTTTCCACATATATCTTGGTGTGCTGTTTTTATTTTCCGCATTGGTTTTTATTTTGCACTGAGATTTGGTTTTATAAGTATTACACCTATTCACCCCCCCTCTAGTTGTTTGATAGTACCTATTTAGATCCTTGTGGATCCTTTAAAAACCTACAAGTGTCGAAAGGAGTTGCGATGAATGCGGCATTGTATACTCCTTTACCTGTACCGAAAGCACCGTAGGAAGATATAAGCATGGATTTTGTGCTTGGTCTTTCGAGGACGCAGCAGCGTATAGATTCGGTTATTGTGGTTGTTGATCGATTCTCCAAGATGACACATTTTGTTCCGTGTAGAAAAATCATAGATGCTAGCAATATAGCCGATTTATACTTCAAAGAGATAGTGAAGTTGCATGGTGTACTGAAGAGCACAGCATCGGATCGGGACACAAAGTTCATAAGCCACTTTTGGAGAAGTTTTTGGAAGAAATTAGGAATCGAATTGAAATTCAGAACGCCATACCATCCCCATACTGATGGGCAGATTGAAGTAGCTAGTGAACCGATGCCTCGGTAATTTATTGCGTGTGCTAGCTAGGGACAAGCCGAAGCAGTGGGATTTGGTCCTTCCACAAGCTGAATTATCTTTCAACCGATCCCGAAATCATACAACCGGCAAAAGTCCTTTTGAGGTAGTTCATAGCTCTAACCCAAACAGTGTTCTCGATTCAGCTCCTATTCGATATATAGGAAAGCAAGGTGTTCGGGGAGAAGATAATGCCGTGTAACTTAAATCTATCCATGATGAGATTCGACAATAGATCGAGAGTAGCAACACAAAGTATAAAGAAACAATAGATCGGCACATACGGAAGTTGACGTTTAATAAATGCAATTATGTATGGATTATTTTAACTAAGGATCGTTACGCAGCGGGCGAATACAACAAGCTTAGCGAGGAAAAGATCAGTCCTTATGAGGTGTTAAAGAGAATTAACGACAATGCATATCAAATCAAACTACCGAATCACCTAAAGACGCCAGATGTTTTTAATATAAAACATTTGATCCCTTACAACGGAGATTCATCGGAGGACGACGAGTTCAACTCGAGGACGTGTTCTTTCCAACCCGGATGAGGGGGGATGATCCAGCTAGTTTAGCAATTGCATTTCTGGAGAAGCGCGATTTCGCTAAGCCGAGTCAAAAATCCTGTTAGGCTCAATTCGCAGTTCTCGACTCATTCTAAGTCGCACTCAGGTTTCGATTGAGTTAATTCGAACTCTATGCTCTCTCAGCTCTCGACTCTTGGGTGCTACTTGGTTATTCAGACTTTCGTTTAGTATTTGAGATATTTTAGAAAATTTTATATTTATCCTAAATTAGATTCTGATTAAGTAGTTATGTCGAATATGCTTAGATTTAGAGATATATACTTAAATTTATTATAATTGTATTAGAAAAACTGTTAAATTTTAAAATTTTAATTTACAATAGAATTCGTGTATCGCATCTATATATAGGGAAGGTAATGTAACGAGTATATACAGACTTTGAAGAGTTGAATAATATTTTAGTATTTGTCGAAGAACTGAGTTTTTTGTGTATCTTCTTTTTTTTTCCTTATACTTTTTCATCTTAACACATGACTTTATTAGCCTGCATCACTTATGTAGTGAGCCTCTTTATACAATTTCAACTATAGCAGTTTAATGCAAATATATCAAACTAAATGCCCAATTTAAATTTATATATATAGTTACAACTACAATATAGTCACAATTATATACAACCAAACAATTTCTAAGGAGTTGTTTGGTTTGGGTACAAAGGGGGGATAAGCCCCCTTTGTACCCAAACAGAGTAGGATTAAGGGGGGGAACAAGAGGGAATGGGTTGTCCCCGGTAACCCGGTATAGGGGGGGGGGGGGGGGGGGGAACAAGAGTTCCCCCACCCCCCTCCCCCAACCCTGGAACTATTCTTTTTTTTTTTCTTTTCTTTTTTTTGCCCTTTTCTGCAAGCTTCCCTCTTTTACTTTATTATTTTTTTATTTTTTTAATTAAAATTTTTAATTTTTAAAAAATAATTAAATTTATAAAATTTAAAATTTAATTTTTTAACTTTATTTTTTAATAAATCTAAAAATTTTATTTTATTTTATTTTTTAAAAAAAAATATTAATTTTAAAATTTTAAAATTTATATAATTTTTTAAAAAAAATTTAAAAATTTATATAATTTTAAAAATTAAAATTTTTGCTCCCACTTAAAATTTAAAAATTAGTTTTTTTTTTGCTCCCACTTAAAATTTTTATAAAAATTAAAATTAATAAAAATTAAAATTTGAACAAATTTTTAAAAATTAAATTTTTTTAAAAAAAAACTAAAAAGGGAAGGATATATTAGTTATTTTACATAAAATACACTCTCTATTTCTATTATTCTCCATTACCTATCAAACACTCTTTTCCTTATACCTGTATTAAGCTAAGACCTAACCAAATACAAATTTACAATAATTTCAGCTTGTTTCAAAAATTATATTTATCTCTGATACTACTCATTCTCTTTTATATCCCAACCAAACGAAACCTAAATTAATTAGCCATTAAGTTGAATTCGGATCTCCATACGAGACCCCGAATATATTTTATTAGCTATATCATCTGATCCAAAATCTAAAGTGAAGCCCAGTGCAGTACGGACTCCGCATTCAAATCTTGGAGACTACTCAACTGAGATCAGTTGAAAAAAATATATTGATTGTTATATATGTTGAATACAAAAATAATAAAAAATCTGTTCTCTAAAAATTATAACTTTTGAAAAATAAAGGTTATATTGTATTTTGACTTACTATAGTATCTTAATTAAAAATTTAAAATTTAAATTTAAATTTTTAAATATATTTAGTTTTAATATAAAAATATTAAAACATTCGCGGTTCTCTAAAATTAAGTTTGAGTTTTTTTTTAGAACAATAATGGTTTGACTTTAATTTAATCGTTTAATCACTTTAACTTATTAGTTTATTTAATTGGTGCTAATAGTTTAATTATTTGGTGACTCAACTTAGAAGGGAAAAAAATAATATACCCTATGCAACGTAGCGGAATAGTAAAGTGGCATCTGCAGCGAATCCAACTCATGTATAATGTATTTAAACCTACTTTAATTCTTCCAAATGTGGTCCCCTCTCATAATAAGTAATTATTGAAATTGATTTAATTAAGGGTTGATTGCGCAATTGATACCTAACCTTTATTATTATTTTTTAACTTTGATTTTAATATTATTATTATTATTATTATTATTATTATTATTATTATTGTTATGAAGTCCCATCGTTTATATTTTAATGCACTTAGGCCTCAATTATCCAAATTTTAATTAATTTTGACGGTATAGTTCACATGAGCTCTATGAAGCTCTACAGAAGTAGGCCATGGGCCCCCTAGGATTTTGGAAATTGGAAATTAGTCCTTTATAAGGCCTTAGAGAGTTTTTTGTGAAATTATTTTCTTATAGGGATCTAAGAAAACATAACTTACCACCTCATTTCTTATAGTGCATTAATTTTTAGGTTTTTTTTTTGTGCCAATTATAATTCCATACAAAATTTTTCATGCACTAGCTAGATGTCTTATCAAATTAAATATTTGATGATCAATATAATAAAATTAAAATCTAACAAACTATTACCAGCCAAGTGATAATTTTTCATAATGATCTCAAAGCCGCTAGGGTTCCACCTTGCTTTTGTATTATGATGAATTAAATTCTTATTTTACGAAGTACATATATATATATATATATATATATATATATATATATATATATATATATATATATATATATATATATATATATATATATATATATATATAGTGTACATATATAATGGGTTCTTTAATTTGATAATTTTAGTAAAAGTGCATATGCCATTCTGAAATAATTCGTTCTCGACTTTTTTTTTTTTTTTTCTTTTTGGACTGAGACCTCTTTATCTTCCAATTTTCAGCTGAATTTATCCAGTTTGTTAAATTAAGAATTTGGTTAAACTTGGGTTTAGAAAATAAATTTATTAGATATATATATATATATATATATATATATATATATATATATTTCATATAATTGATCATCTCAATTGATTTAATTTAATTTATAGAATTTGAGCACTAAAAAAATAACCAAATAAATCTCTAATTAACCACTGATTTATCACTTGAAATTTTTTATTTAAAAAATTTTGGCCCCTCCAAAGATAAATTTATGACTTCGTCCATGATCATATGGACGGTGAATTATCACAAATAAACCGTAAATTGTCATTATAACGAGAATCTTGGATTACTTTTGAGATTGCTCTTTTCAAGTTTTTAAAAAAATTTGATGGCACGCTCGATAAATTCCAAAAAAAAAATAGTAGGCCTCATGTGAGAGATTAAAATAGTTTTAGATATTGAGAATAACACTAAAGGGTGGTATCGATTGTCCCCAGTACAAGTGGCAAAAAATTTAATAGTTGATATTCGAGATTTCGAGTTCGAAGCCTAAGTTTATTTTCAAAATTAAACGAAGCGAATAGTATGCTATCTTTCTTTCAAAAATTTTCTAAAAAAAAAAAAAAATCATTAAAGGGTGGTGATATGAGATTGTCCTTGATTCAATTGCCGCACATATGAAAAAAAGGGTTATGACGGAAGTGCAAAAATTGAAAAAAATCATTAGGGACTAATGGTACAGTTAATTGTAAAGACTAACATTCTAATTCCTAAAATCAAGTAACATTATTAACTAATGGCACAATTAACCCTTCATAAAAAAAAAAAAATAAATAAATAAATAAAATCACCAATATATTTAACACTTTTCTTTGTATGCACAATAAATGTGAAAGATATTTTGAATTAGTTTAAAACAAGTAAAAAATAGAGATTAAACCCATTAGATTAAGAGCGAGCAATGCTAGGTGTACACCCCAAATGGGGTGTATATCCTACACCCATTCCATTCTGAGGTGAGTATTTATCTACTCATCACATCGATGTGACGAGTATAATTTATTCCATTTCAGAATGAGGCCGGTAAGTGTAAGATGTACATTCTATTTAGAGTGTACATCTAGCATTCTTTTTAGATTAATTTAACCTACGACCGTATAAAAGGATTGAAGTTTAGACGGCTCAAATATTATGTTAACTTAAAATATTGAGCTGGCATGAAACGACTAAAATCTATTTAGCTTCATGAATCTGAATATGATGTACATATATATTATACATCTAAAATCTTATTATAGATCTTTTTAAATTAAAATGTAATTAACTTGAATACATTTTATGGCATTAAACAAGTAAATTTGTGAAAACTTTTAAATTTTAGACGTATGTGCACATTATCATTTTCCATACCATAAATTATTTTTTAACTATTTGATGGTTAATTGTCAATTTTTTAAGATTTGAATATTAATACGTTCATCATTACCTTCTAGTAAGATGTGTGAGGTATTAGAATGAAAAATATTATTTGTATATCTCATATAGAATAGAATGTAAATGTTATGTTCTTATGATTCTAAAGTTTGAAAAATCTGATTGAATTTTTAAGTAATAATATCTATCTATACAGTTGGCGGTGGCTTCAAGCCACGTGTCATATTTTCTGAGGTCCTTTGCCTCCCCACCCCCCCCCCCCCCCCCCCCCCCCCCCCCCCCCCCCTCCCCCCCCCCCCCCCCTCTCTCTCTCTCTCTCTCTCTCTCTCACTCTCACTCTCTCGCGCGCGCGCGCGCACACACTACTAGCCTTCCTCTTTGCCATCCATATGCCTCTTCTCCTTTTCTTCTCTAAGCCTCTTCTTCCCCTCTCGCTCTCTCTCTCTCTCTCTAACTCTTAGCTATTCTCTCTGGTTGCGTTTGGTTCGGGGTTAAGCCAGTTCCCGCTAAACCGGGGATAGGTATAAAATTGGGAATTAGAGCTTAATCTCGTTTGGGGATGGTTGTAGGGATAAGAGAATTTGTGTTTGATTTATTAATAGGAATAGGAGGGATAAAGAGGATAAGAAGGGTAAATTACCTTTTTGCCCCCAAAAGTTAATATGTGATAAAAGTTGTTAAAAATTGATTAGTTCGTTTTAATTAATAGATTAATAGTTTAAAAAAATAAAAGTAAAATTATAATCCTTATTAAAATATATTATTTAAAAATAATACATTTAATTTAATAAATAATTTTTTCAACTTAAAATTTAAATTTAAAATATAAAATTTCACCATTTTAATTTTAAGATTTACAATTTTATAATATTAAATTTAAATAATTAATTTTTAATATAAATTTTTTAAAAAATTCACAAAATTCGTATATTTGATAAATATTTGTAAATTTGTACCAACGAGCTTTATTATGTCATTAAAATTTGCTAACCTCGTTTATCTCGTCTTAATTCATAGATTATTGGTTTAAGAAAATCTAAATAAATTAATAATCTTAATTAAAATGTATTATTATAAAATAATACATTTAATTTAATTTTTAATCTGTTCAATTTAAAAATTAAATTTAAAATATAAAATTTCACCATTTTAATTTTAAGATTTACAATTTTATAATATTAATTTTAAATAAATAATTTTTAATATAAATTTTTTAAAAAATTCACAAAATTCGTATATTTGATAAATATTTGTAAATTTGTACCAACGAGCTTTATTATGTCATTAAAATTTGCTAACCTCGTTTATCTCGTCTTAATTCATAGATTATTGGTTTAAGAAAATCTAAATAAATTAATAATCTTAATTAAAATGTATTATTATAAAATAATACATTTAATTTAATTTTTAATCTGTTCAATTTAAAAATTAAATTTAAAATATAAAATTTCACCATTTTAATTTTAAGATTTACAATTTTATAATATTAATTTTAAATGAATAATTTTTAATATAAATTTTTTTAAAAATTCACAAAATTCGTATATTTAATAAATATTTGTAAATTTGTACCAACGAGCTTTATTATGTCATTAAAATTTGCTAACCTTGTTTTTCTCGTCTTAATTAATAGATTATTGGTTTAAGAAAATCTAAATAAATTAATAATCATAATTAAAATGTATTATTATAAAATAATACATTTAATTTAATTTTTAATCTGTTCAATTTAAAAATTAAATTTAAAATATAAAATTTCAACATTTTAATTTTAAGATTTACAATTTTATAATATTAATTTTAAATAATTAATTTTAAATATAAATTTTTTAAAAATTTCACAAAATTCGTATATTTGATAAATATTTGTAAATTTGTACCAACGAGCTTTATTATGTCATTATAATTTGCTAACCTTATTTTTCTCGTCTTAATTAATAGATTATTGGTTTAAGAAAATATAAATAAATTTATAATCATAATTAAAATGTATTATTATAAAATAATACATTTAATTTAATTTGTAATCTGTTCAACTTAAAATTTAAATTTAAAATATAAAATTTCAACATTTTAATTTTAAGATTTACAATTTTATAATATTAATTTTAAATAATTAATTTTAAATATAAATTTTTTTAAAATTTCACAAAATTCGTATATTTGATAAATATTTGTAAATTTGTACCAACAAGCTTTGTTATGTCATTATAATTTGCTAACCTTGTTTTTCTCGTCTTAATTAATAGATTATTGGTTTAAGAAAATATAAATAAATTTATAATCATAATTAAAATGTATTATTATAAAATAATACATTTAATTTAATTTTTAATCTGTTCAACTTAAAATTTAAATTTAAAATATAAAATTTCAACATTTTAATTTTAAGATTTACAATTTTATAATATTAATTTTAAATAATTAATTTTAAATATAAATTTTTTTAAAATTTCACAAAATTCGTATATTTGATAAATATTTGTAAATTTGTACCAACGAGCTTTATTATGTCATTATAATTTGCTAACCTTGTTTTTCTCGTCTTAATTAATAGATTATTGGTTTAAGAAAATATAAATAAATTTATAATCATAATTAAAATGTATTATTATAAAATAATACATTTAATTTAATAATTAATCTGTTCAACTTAAAATTTAAATTTAAAATTAAAAATTTCAACATTTTAATTTTAATATTTACAATTATATAATATTAAATTTAAATAATTAATTTTTAACTTAATTTGTTGTAAAAAATCACCAAATTCGTATATTTGATAAATATTTGTAAATTTTTATTTACAAATTCCATATTACTCCCTACTAATATATACACACATCTGTTTATTACAATAATTTATTTATGTACATAATTATCGCCGGACTAACTTCTATTATTCCACAATTGATCTGCAATATCCTTTCGAATGGCGTCGCCCCGCCGCGAGTCTGATGCATTGGGCAATGAAGCATCAGGAATTTGAATACCTTCGTCATTCTCTTCCTCAACGGTAGCATGTTGGTCAACCGAATCATTGAAGTATCGATCACTACCGTGATGTCTAATAATAAAATTATGTATGACGCAGCAAGCCATTGCAATCAGACACTGCACCCTAAACGAAAACGGCGTTGCAATATTTAAAATCTTAAATCGCTTTTTCAATACCCCGAATGTTTTCTCCACCACATTACGTAATTGGGCATGACGATGATTATACAGATCCTTCGCGCTCCGATGTACCCGACTACGTGCGTTACTATCAAATTGGCTGATATGATAGCGCTCTCCTCTATACGGCGCCAAAAATTTGTCGGTGTTTGCGTACCCAGAATCAACCAAGTAGAATTTTCCTGTTAACGACACAATATAATAAGAAGTTATACTATAATTATATATGTATTAAAATTAATAACTGTAATATAGTGAATTGTCAGATTTTCTTACTACCTTCGGGTACTGTGAAACCGCCTGTTTCACACGCCCATCTGAGGACTCGCATATCAGCTGCGGATCCTTCCCACCCAGTGCAAACAAAAAGAAATTCTTGATCAAAGTTGACCGCAGCCATCACATTTTGTGATGTAAACCCTTTCCGACACCGAAAACGTGCTTGGTCCCTCAACTTGACAATCGCCGGAATATGGGTCCCGTCAACCGCACCAATTGCATTCTGCAAATGTACATCGAACATTCAATATCTTTCTTTTTTAAGCCGTCGTTGGCAATACTCATATAATGAATCGTATAAAATACCAATGATTTAAATTTAATACATCACCTTGAAAGGATGAAAATTTGTACTATCTGAGATCCGCGGATGAACATGAGTGTTGCTTGTCGGTTGAGTGATATATTCGTCTTTTAACATAACGATGCCCCGCAGTACCTTATTAAAATATCTACTGATTGTCTCCCCTGAATGTTGGAATGTTTCGGCGAGCACCCTATTTGCAACGGCGTGGCCAATACCAAAAAGAAATATTCCAAGCTGTTCATCAACGGTGATATGTCTTGAGGCGTGTATAAGTCCCTTACCAACAAGCTCATCTCGTAAAGCAATGAATGTGGTAGTCGTCATTCTGAAATGCTGGTACCCACGGTCTGGATGACCATTTAATATATCACCAATAAATTGATGCCCAGTAAATGATCTGGTTCGACATGGACGTCTCGGGATTGGAATAAAATTAGTCTGATCACCTTGATCATATTGCATCGCACCGACTTGTTCCCAATAATCGTCATCGTCATCTAATATCGTCAGTATATTCGCAACGATCGCGGACGAAAATATGGTGCGATAAAACGAAGCTTCCATTTTTTCTGCAAAGAGCCGTTTGTATTCAAGCAATATGTCGAAGTACATAAACATTGTCTAAACATTACAAACAAATACGTAAAGTATATAATGCAACATACAACATAACAAGTCTCGAATATATACCATAGTGGTTATCATCCTCAAATAAAACACATAACAGTAGTACAATATTACATTATCATATACCTAATCTAAACATAAAGTAAAGCATCATAATGTTCCTACAATATTACATTATCATATACCTAATCTAAACATAAAGTAAAGCATCATAATGTTCCTACAATATTACATTACCAGGTACATATTCTAAACATAAAACTAAGCATCACAATGTTCCTTCAATATTACATTACCAGGTACCTAATTTAAACATGTAATTAAGCATCACAAATGTTGCATGCGCGTCGTTCATTGTCATGAATACTGTCGAAAGATTATATTCAAGGGAAGAACTGTCGAAATAAAAGACTATCTTTCGCTAGTTGGCGATCCAGCCACTTCATAGCATGCGCGTCGTTCATTGTCATGAATACTTGCCTATTCTTGTCTTCTTTTAATGCCTCTGCGGCTGCCACTACCTGATCATCTGTAATTCCATGTAAAGAATATACTCGGGCCATACAGTCCTCGATTGTCGCGATATTGCCTCGTTGGCTAATTTCAACTTGGTACATTTGGCGGACTAGCTCAAGCTTTTGCTTTCCAATTTCCACCATTTCAGCGAAGGGGTTACTAGTGCCTTGATCCTTTTGCTTCCCAACATTTCTACGCTGGGTATATGATCGGCGTGGAGATCGAGGCCTTTTCCCCGCAGAGCTATGCCCTGAACCACTTCCACTAGCACCGATGTTTGGTCCTAGAGGAGCAGGACTTGGCGATCGTGATGTATAACCCGGCATTATGTTCTCAAAGCTGGGTGGTATAGCTGGATCTTCATCATGAGGAGAAGATGAAGATGAACTATCAACAGTTTCGGGAATTGGCATAAAAGAGGAAAACCCGAATGTGCCTGTTGCCGTATTTTTTTGAGTCAGAAACTCAATATCCTTATAATGAGGGAATGGTTTATCCCTACATTTTGCATAGGCCGGATTCTCCTGGACAAAGACACGAGGATTAGGGTTGCTTCACCAATTTAAATATCTACTAACTTACAATCTTAACGCAAATAATAAAAATTTTACCGCGATTACTGCTTCCCAGTCTTCATTATCACCAGGGGTAGGAATGTTGTTCGTGTGATCCCATCCCCAGCCGCTCTTGTTTGATAAGTAGTAATATAATGCAAAAGTTCTCTTCAGAACTTTAAGACGGTTCTTTATTTGGTCTTTTTTTAGGTCGATATTAAGTTTAGAATTGACCTCTTTAACGACTCGGTTCCACGCCAGAGGTGTGAAAGTACCATTTATATTGTTCCCCAGTGTGTGCTCCTCTATTAACAAAGCTAATAGGGTGCTATCCATAAATTCGGTCCAGTTAGGTGTTCGCGTTCCCGTTTGTGGGCGCGAACTACTTCCACCTTCTGTCTGCATATTCTCATTTTGACGGTAGTTTTGGGTTTGTTCGATGTTCGGCGTAGGCCTAGAAAATCTCTTCCAAGGACGCATCTGATTAAAATAATTTGTTATGGGTAAAGATCATGCAACACTTGATATTGCTTCCCAACATTGGTGTAAAGTAAATTAATTATTAATATAGAATTAAATTTGTTGGCCCAAACGGGATGATACTCAACCTTGGTTGTTGTCAAAAAATAGTGTTTTTTTTTTAAATTTTGCTCAATTAGTTTCCAACTATACATGGGGTTGCAATGGATTAAAAATCCTTGCCATCCAACTGATGAATATGGAAACTTTCATCATTGCAAAAGGTTGGGTGATTTCATCCTTTTTGGGTCATTTTTTTACGGCAACAAGCAATTATACATTTTAATTTCCAATTATATATGCGAACAACACTCACTTAAACCAAATATATAGAATATCACAAATATATATAGGAATAATAGGGGAGTGAGATTAATGGAGCGAACTTACTTTGCGTGAGGCTTTCGGAAGACAGAGAATGAAATCAACCCAACAGATCGGCACCAAACAGTCAGCAAGGCAGGCAAGGCAGCCAATTCACAATGTTAGAAACACTGTAACCACGACAGCAGCGCAAGATGTACGCGGACGAAGAAGAAGGCGGCGGCCTCGGGGGGCGGAGGGGGGGGGGGGGGGGGGGCAGCGGGCTCGGGGGCCCAGGCACTGGGGGCAGAGGGAGAGGAGGGAGGAGCGCGGGGGGGGGGGGGGGCGGCGGCCTCGGGGGGCGGCGGCCTCGAGGGCCCGGACGCGGGGGGCGGCCGGCAACGGGGAGCTCGGGGGGGCGGAGGGAGAGGAGGGAGGAGCGCGGGGGGGGGGCGGCGGCCTCGGGGAGCTCGGGGGGGCGGCGGCCTCGGGGGCCCGGACGCGGGGGGGGGCGGCGGCCTCGGGGGGCGGCGGCCTCGGGGGCCCGGACGCGGGGGCCGGCCGCCAACGGGGAGCTCGGGGGGGCGGAGGGAGAGGAGGGAGGAGCGCGGGGGGGCGGCGGCCTCGGGGAGCTCGGGGGGCAGCGGCCTCGGGGGCCCGGACGCGGGGGGGGCGGCGGCCTCGGGGGCCCGGACGCGGGGGCCGGCCGCCAACGGGGACCTCGGGGGGGCGGAGGGAGAGGAGGGAGGAGCGCGGGGGGGCGGCGGCCTCGGGGAGCTCGGGGGGCGGCGGCCTCGAGGGCCCGGACGCGGGGGGGGCGGCGGCCTCGGGGGGCGGCGGCCTCGGGGGCCCGGACGCGGGGGCCGGCCGCCAACGGGGACCTCGGGGGGGGGCGGAGGGAGAGGAGGGAGGAGCGCGGGGGGGCGGCGGCCTCGGGAGCTCGGGGGGGCAGCGGCCTCGGGGGCCCGGACGCGGGGGGGGGCGGCGGCCTCGGGGGCCCGGACGCGGGGGCCGGCCGCCAACGGGGACCTCGGGGGGGCGGAGGGAGAGGAGGGAGGAGCGCGGGGGGGGCGGCGGCCTCGGGAGCTCGGGGGGCGGCGGCCTCGGGGCCCGGACGCGGGGGGGGCGGCGGCCTCGGGGGTCGGCGGCCTCGGGGGCCCGGACGCGGGGGCCGGCCGCCAACGGGGACCTCGGGGGGGCGGAGGGAGAGGAGGGAGGAGCGCGGGGGGGCGGCGGCCTCGGGGAGCTCGGGGGGGCGGCGGCCTCGGGGGCCCGGACGCGGGGGGGCGGCGGCCTCGGGGGCCCGGACGCGGGGGCCGGCCGCCAACGGGGACCTCGGGGGGGCGGAGGGAGAGGAGGGAGGAGCGCGGGGGGGCGGCGGCCTCGGGTGGCGGCGGCCTCGGGGGCCCGGACGCGGGGGGGCGGCGGCAGCGGGGGTCTTGGGGGGGCGTAGAGGAGGGAGGAGCGCGGGGGGGGGCGGAGCGGAGAGGAGGGAGGAGGAAGAAGATGAGAAGAAGAGGGGAGTGAGGATTCCAAGAGGGAGAGAGAGAGTGACAAGAGGGAGAGAAAGAGTGTCTTTCACGGGTGGAAAGGGGGGGGGAGAGGAGAGAGAATGGTAAAAAAAAAGTAAAAGTAAAAGTAAAGTAAAAGTAAAAGTAAAGGAAAAAGGGTAGAATGGTAAAAAAGAAAAGTAAAAAGTAAAGTAAAATATTAAGGTGGGTTTTGTTAATCCCGCTATTCTCGCTATTCTGGGTTAAGCAATACCAGACGATTTCAGGTGCGTTTGGCAGAATAAGGGGGATAAGCCCGCTATTCCCGTTCCCGTTCTCCAAACAAACAGGGCCTCTGTCTATACAAACTTTTTTCTCTCACTCACTTTCTCTCTCCTCTAGTAAAATAATAATAATAAGACAAGTGAAAAAATTATGGCCATGGAGATAGAGTATAAGATTTAGACATACAATTAATATAGATGTACAAACAACATTACTCCATTAAAATACATCAGATAAATTTCATGGATTAATTTTTTTGGAATTAGTTGCAATTAAATTTGATTTAAATAAAGAGAAATTCTACATGCACTATACAATGTTGTTCATATATATGTACTGTCTATGTGCCATATGATGTTGCTCAAATAAATTATTGATTTATTAATATTATAGAGTTTTCAGTTGGTGCATATATATATATATATATATATATATATATATATATATATATATATATATATATATATATATATATATATATATTCAGGTTATTTAACTATTGTTGAGGTCAAAATTATCGTCACATGAGGCATACGATAGAAGGCGACACGTGGCGTAGACTATCGGCTGAGGACACCAGCCGATAAAAGGAATGGCCAAGAAAAAAGGACTCGCGTCCCAACCAAGATCGACTTCGACTGAGGACGAACCATCAGACCGCGTTACACGAAAGGCAATTAATAAGAGAAGGGACCGGGATCGACTATCGGATGCTCAGACCACCAAAGAAAGAATCCTGAAGATAGAAGGCATAAGATATTGGTTATGGAATCTTGTTAATGAAAGTACTATGAATTAGGTGATATTTTTGGACCGGTTGGATTGGCTGATCAATATCACTCTAAATGAGTGAACGCGTCGATGCAATTCGCTGCGAATACGGAAAGATCTTCGGAAAAAGAGTTCATGTTCCTCACTGACCGCGTAGCTGGGACAGATGCCATTTTGATACTGAGAATTCACTCAATGGTCCGAGTCAACGAGAAACTCCACTCCAAGTTCCCCAAGTCGTCTCGCAATTTTTTCATGTTCCCTTTCATTCCATGTTAGATGTAGGGGACCAAGGAAGATAAACAACAACAAAAATGCTAGCTGCGCACACACGAAAAAGAATGGTAGATATCTTACATCTTCACATCTGAAATTTATAATTTTTTTTTAAAAATTAATATTAAAAAATAGACAAAACTTGAGTACAATAATATTGACCACTGGATGGGAGGACTTAAGATTTATGTTTCGTTTTGGTTTAAATTATTTACCAAATTCATCACCAATAATTTTGTACTTTATATTAAATCTTTTAATACTCAAAAATGTAAAAGAGTTTAAATTCAAAGATGGTGTTTGTAAGACATGTATGCTTTATAACGAGGAAAGGTAAGTAATAATTTTCTAAAAAAATATATAATTAATTTTTTAAAATAAATTTTGATATATAATTTTTTAAGTCCATACTATATACCATAAAAACTAGTGGTCAAGTTTTTTTTCTCTCAAAATATTATCTTATACTCAAAGTGCACCACTAAAAAATTAGAAATTAGTGACAAATTAGTGATTTTTATTTATAGCTCAAAGACCAACAAATGCAGCTGAAAGTGTTAGGAGCAAATGACACTAAATATCGCCTAAGTCAATATTGCGAAAAGTATTAGCAGCATTTATTAAATTTATAATAAATGACACTAATGTGATGACAATAATGTGAATGAGAATTAGTGTCATCACATTAGTGTCAATAGAAAACTGAGAGTGTTAGGAGCATATGACACTAAATACGGCCTATGTCAATGTTGCGAAAAATATTAGCAGCATTTATAATAAATGACACTAATGTGATGCTGCATTCTTTTAAACTCTATTTCATTCTTTTAAACTTTAGCAAGAAATGTGAAGTAATTATGCTTCGAACTTGGGATCTCGGATACCAGTCATTAAACTCTTTGCCACTTACACTATGAATAATTAATAAAAATATTAATATTTTATTATTTTAAAATTAATTATTTAGTGTGCAGAATTAATACTAGCTAATTTATATTCACAATAATAAAAAAATATTTATCAATATTTTATTAATTAATACCAAATATTTTATAATTTTACACCATAAAAATAAAAGTCATATCATTCACTAATAATTTTAAAATAAAATATAAAAAATCTAAATCTTTCATTGCATAATATATATTTATATACATATTACGTATAAAAAGTGTTTCAAAAAATTAAATGCATTTAGAAAATAAAAGGTGCAACTCAAAATTCCATTTTACAGTAAATTATTATTATTTTTTTTAAGTGAGACTGCCTAAATTTTTCTAATTATATTTTTGAATATTAATTAAGTTATAAACTATTAGTTAAGTTAAAATTTTATCAAATTTAATAATTTTATCAGCTATTAACTATTAATTAATTTAGTTTATTTTTAGATGTAATTTAAATTATCAAATTTAGTGAAATCAATCATGAGTTTCATAAAATTTTCTAAATTTTAAGTGATTAATTGCGGTAATAAAATAATTATTCAGCTAAATTTTAATTAATTTAAATAATAAAATAAAAGATGTACAATTTAGTAAATCACTACAACAAAATTAGGTTATAGGGACACATGTTTGTGACACTTTTGTATAAGTGTCCTATCTATATTCCATCTATATCCAAAATTAGGTTATAGAAACATATTTTTGGGCCACGTTACAAAAATGTGTCGCTATACATCCTAACGACGACACATATAGCAACACTAACAATAAGTGTCGTTATATTTGCTAGCGACACTTTTTTTAAATTTTAAAAATACTTAAAAGTATCGCTATAACATAATTTTGTTATTGTGAATGTTGCTAATTTGTTACATTTAAATGCTGCTAAATGTGTTAATAAATACTGCTAATTTGTTACATTTTGTATTATTTTTTATAAAATGCTAGAAACTTTAGTGGCATTCACTAATTTATGCTGCCAATTTATCATATTTTACAACATTAATAATAAATTTTTGCTAAATTATTAAATATAGCGATAATTATTAAGTAATATTGATAAATATATTAATTAGCATAATTTAAAAATATATGACGAAATAAATACTGCTAAATTATGAATTTGTTGCAGTGGTGTATCTAATAGTATTTACTACCTAATTAATGTAAGCACTCGGATGTCTGGGGTTTAGTGAGATAGGTCGAATAGTAAATAATCCAAGGGCTAGTAACTAGATAGGAACTACTATTCATCCGTAATCAATTGTAGCACAAATAGACATAAATGTATATAGAGTAAATCACTATACTTTTATAAGTATAAGAAGTTTCGTATTTATAAGTCGGTTTTTATTATGAAATTTTTAAATTGATAATCCTAACCGTTAAATAAAATTTAAAATATTTGAAGTATGCTAAAATTGAATTTCGTATTTTTTGATTATATAATAAAGTCCATCAAATTCGTATATAATGAATGATCAAAATTAAATGATCTTAAACCAGCGGATAGAGTTTTAAAATTTAAGATCCAACTTATTGATCCAAATATATTTAATGAATTTATTTGTCTATTAAAAATTCTATCGGATTTTTCTATAATATCGTTAATTTGAAGACGCTCCATATTAGTCGTTAAAAATATAAATTTTTATAAGACATATTGTAGTGGCCCAGGTTTTCGTACTGTGTTTCCCGTGAATCCTGGGTGAGAAACATCTATTATTGGTGTATTAGGTCCACAGTGCATCAAAGGGATGCTACGGATGGACACAGTGTGGTATTTACTGTTGGTTTGACCTTCGGAGGTAATTGCCGAATTTTAGAAAATGATTTGGGCCAATCGGAGGCCGTATTTGAATTCAGCGCGGAAAAACGCTTGAAAACGGCTATTTACTTATTTATTTTGGAGTCCGGATGCCCAAAAACGGACCCCCGGAAGTTTTCTGCGCAAATTGGTGCATGGGGGACCGGTGGACCGGCCAGGGACACGTGGCGGCTCCTCATTGGGCCGGCGCACGCCTCCCGGTCCACGGAAAGGGCCGCCGGTGCATGGTGGACCGGCGGGCCACGTGGCAGCACGCGGTTGGGCCGGTGCAGGGCGCGCGGCGCACGGGAGGGTGCGCGGGCAGCGCGGGCAGGCCGGGCAGGCGCGGAGGGGGCGTGGTGCACGGTGGACCGGGGCGCGCCACGTGGCGGCCCCGGGTTGGCTGGTCCATGTGCGCGTGGCGCACGCGGCGCCACGCGGCGGCGGCCGTACGCGCACATGGGCGCACGTGGGCGCACGTGGCGGCGGTGCCCGCCGACAGCCGTGTCGGGCGGGGCCACGTGTCGCCACGCCGTTGGCTGGGGCACCCACCTTGCCGCCAATCACGGGGGACACGTGGCGCTTCCCCGTTGGGCCCGCACGGCTGCCGCCTGTTTGGCGGACACGTGGCGGGCCGTGGGCCGGGTCGGACGGCCGGTTGGACGGGAAGGGATCCCGTGCGCGGGCGGGCTGGGCCGGGCCGCACTGTGCGCGCCCGGAAAACCCTGGGCCGGGCCGCACTGTAGCCGCCCGAAACGTGGCCTGGGCTGCACTGTTCACGCCCGAAAGTGGGCCTGGGCACTGTAGCCGCCCGAAAGTTGGGACATGAAGGTCATTTTCCCAATTGTTTTATTGGGCCTATAAATAGCCTTCCCCTCCCTTCTTTTCTCCATTTTTCGAGAGAAAGAGAGAGAATCTGAGAGAGGTCATTGAAGAGAAGTTGTTCCTCACTGATTTTTCTACCTCGTGGTGCGTTCCCAGATTTTTTGGAAGTTCGACAGCGGCGATCCGGATTTTACTGTGTGCCTCGTTTTTCCCCAAGCTTGGCCCGTTATCGTCGCATTTCAGTCCGAGGAGTCCCCTGCGCAGTACAGGAGGCCTGTTTCGACGATTTCTTCGCCAATGTGTTCCTAAGAGGTAGGGCTTCGTTTTTCGTGTTGGTCGTTTCTCTGGATTCAGATTCCTTGGCACAATTCCCGAGGTGTTTTGACCCCCTCTTTTGCTGTTTGGGTTTTTGGACAGCGGCGACTTCGACGAATTGTTTCTCCGCGTAGGAATATCAGATTGAGGCGATTCAAGAGTCGATTTTGGGCTACTTTTTGCGAGGAACACAACCGTGATTTTTCTGAGATTTTAGGAGCTCGGGACAGAGGTGAAATTCCTCGTTTTGCGTGCTGATTATAAAAACAGCAAATCTGTTTTGAGACTTGTAGTTCTTACACCGTATACACTTATGTGATGTTGTAGGATACTGTTTCAGCTGACGGTGTGCATAGAGGACAGCGGGTATTTTCTTGGGTATTGGGCATGCTTTTCGAGGTGGGTGGTTGTTGCTTACCTCATTACTGGCTATCTCACTAGGAGTATTAGAGATTCCCGACTTTAAACAGATAATCGGTACTTGTACTCATGAAATGCATAAGTAAACCCCACAAATAATATGACAGCTCATTTATGGTAAACTGGGACACTGTTGTTGGACATATGCTGTAAAACTATCATCGCATGCTAAAGTTAGTATTATCATAAAACCATCTTTTTCTAATAAATACCAATACTTTCCTTCTGTTTTTAAATGCGTAACCTTTGCATGCTTGTTTGGACATCTAAAGGGACTACTATTTATTGCTACACTATCTTCGGGACTTGACTTAGGAGAAACCATGTTTCACTATTCTCCTCGCATTTGGATATATGTTGCTCGGTTTGAGCAGGGTTTGGATAGTGTAGTTGAGGCTGGAGTCTGGACAGTTTGGACTCGATTATATATTTGGGGTATGTGGTACCCGCGGACTGAGGCGGTTAGCCAGATAGTGTTTATGATATCAGTTGTGGACTTATAGGGTGTTTGCGGC
>CM055066.1:18577401-18658152 GCA_029204045.2 Tillandsia leiboldiana
CAGCAGCAGCAGCAGGATCTCATCGTCGCAGCGCGGGTCTCAGCGAAGCCACAGCGACAGAGACAGTATCAAGCCGCAGCACGTCCCGACAGTCACGGGCTAACGGAGATTCGCTTTCAGACAGTTGTATCTGTGGAGGTCCGCACTTCCCCGGCACTTGCGACCAGCGGTGGGGGTCGCTGCTACGGATGTGGACAGCCAGGGCACATTCGAGCTGCGTGCCCCTTTTCGACTTCAGCCGCTCCTTCTACAGCATCTGCCCCAGCATCATCGCAGCAGCGGTCGACGGCTCAGCGGCCTTATGCTCTAGCGAGCAAGCCATCTTCTTCCCATCCCACCGATTATCGCCCTCCAGCTCAGAGTGGGCGAGTGTATGCTGCACAGGTAGAGGATTCTTCAGCAGCGGACCATGTGGTGGCAGGTATCACCTTACTCTCTGGCATTAGGACTCGTACTTTAATTGATACTGGAGCATCACATTCTTTCATTAGTAGATCTTTTGCATCATTACATGGGTTAGAGGTAGGATTTTTGCCACGTGCACGAGAGGTTCAGATTCCCGAACACACTTTGCACGTGGAGGAGTGTTGTTGGTCCTGCCCGATACAGATCGAGTCCTGGATTATGCCAGCAGACCTGTTGGTCTTGAGACAGCTGAGGGACTTTGATGTGATTCTTGGGATGGACTGGCTGGCTCAGTATTTCGCGACTATTGATTGTGCCGCGAGGACTGTCACTTTTAGAGAGCCAGGCCAGGAGATGTTTGTATATCGGGGATGTCAGAGTGCTTTCTTTGCCTCTGTGGTTTCGACTTCCCGAGCGAGGCGGATGATTCATCGAGGATGTGTAGCCTTTTTGGCTAGTGTTGTTGAGGGGCCTACGGCGACACCGGGACTCGGGGATATTCCTATTGCCCGCGAGTTTCCGGATGTTTTTCCACCTGAGCTGACTAGTATGCCGCCAGACAGAGAGATTGAGTTTGTGATTGAGGTAGTTCCAGGAACTGCGCCAATCTCTAAGGCTCCTTATCGGATGGCACCGGCTGAGTTGCGAGAGCTTAAAGCACAGCTGCAAGACCTGATGGATAAGGGCTTTATTAGACCAAGTGTGTCGCCTTGGGGAGCACCGGTGCTATTCGTGAAAAAGAAGGATGGGTCACTTCGGTTGTGTGTGGACTATAGGGAATTGAACAAAGTGACCATTAAGAACAAGTACCCTCTGCCGCGCATCGATGATCTCTTTGATCAGCTGCAAGGGTCTTGTGTATTTTCCAAAATTGATCTACAGTCTGGTTACCACCAACTGAAGGTGAAGGCCGAGGATATTCCTAAGACTGCTTTCAGATCACGGTACGGGCATTATGAGTTTTCAGTTATGCCGTTTGGATTGACTAATGCCCCTGCCGCCTTTATGGACTTGATGAACAGGATATTTCGGCCCTTTCTGGATCGTTTTGTGGTGGTGTTCATTGATGATATCCTTATTTACTCCCGAAGCGAGGCCGAGCACGAGGAGCACTTGAGGACTGTGCTACAACGTCTACGAGATAAGAAGTTGTATGCCAAGTTGTCAAAGTGCGAGTTTTGGCTTCGGGAGGTAGCTTTCTTGGGCCATGTGATTTCCGCCGCCGGTGTAGCAGTAGACCCGGCGAAGATTGAGGCAGTTCGAGATTGGCCCCGACCGACGACTGTATCTGAGGTGCGCAGCTTCATGGGGTTAGCTGGTTATTATCGTCGGTTTGTGGAAGGCTTTGCGAAGCTTTCCACACCCCTCACTCGGTTGACGCGTAAAGGAGTTAAGTTTATCTGGAGTGAGGACTGCCAGAGGAGCTTTGAGGAGCTAAAGGAAAGATTAATGACCGCTCCTATCCTTTCCCTCCCTGTTATGGGGAAAGGATATGTGATCTACAGTGATGCATCGCACAGTGGGCTTGGATGCGTGCTGATGCAGGAAGGGAGGGTAATTGCTTATGCATCGAGACAGCTTAAGGATTACGAGAAGAATTATCCTACCCATGACTTGGAACTTGCTGCCGTGGTGTTTGCACTGAAGCTTTGGCGCCATTACCTATATGGGGAGCACTGTGAGATCTACACCGACCACAAGAGCCTAAAGTACCTGTTCACGCAGAAGGAACTGAATTTGAGGCAGCGCAGATGGTTAGAGCTACTAAAGGATTATGATGTGGACATCCTTTACCACCCAGGCAAGGCTAACGTGGTCGCTGATGCATTAAGCCGGAGAGCAGTACAGAGTTTGTCCATGTTGATTACAAATCAGGCGCCACTGTTAGAGGAGTTGAGACGGCTCGAGATAGAGGTTGTATCCTCTGGGGTCTCTGCTAGACTGATGTCTTTGGTCGTGCAGCCCACTCTGCTGGAGAGGATCCGGGAGAAACAGAGCGAGGACCCCCATTTGACCAGGATTAGAGATCAGATTCCGAGTGATCGATCAGGGGATTTTTCTGTGGATGCTTCGGGAGTACTGAGGTACAGGGACCGAGCATGTGTGCCAGTGGATGCTGAGATCAGAGAACAGATATTGAAGGAGGCCCATTATACACCTTATACCCTTCATCCTGGGGGGACTAAGATGTATAAGGACCTCAAGGCACACTTCTGGTGGAATGGCATGAAAAGGGATATTGGGAGGTTTGTGTCGCAGTGTTTAACTTGTCAGCAGGTAAAAGCTGAGCATCGTGTGCCAGCTGGCAAGCTACAGAGTCTCCCGATTCCCGAGTGGAAATGGGACCACATTACTATGGATTTTGTGGTCGGGTTGCCGAGGGCACAGGGAAGTGCAGATGCTATCTGGGTAGTTGTGGATCGACTTACCAAGTCAGCGCACTTTTTACCTATGCAGACTACTTGGCCACTCGAGCGACTAGCCCAATTGTATTTGGATGAGATAGTGAGATTACATGGAGTGCCAGCTTCTATAGTATCAGATAGAGACCCGAGGTTTGCTTCGCGATTCTGGAGGAGTTTACAGACTACCTTGGGGACTCAGCTTAGATTCAGTACAGCCTTCCACCCACAGACTGATGGATAGTCAGAGCGGACGATTCAGATCCTTGAGGATATGCTAAGGGCTTGTGTCCTAGATTTTGGCGGTGGATGGATTCGACACTTATCACTGGCTGAGTTTGCGTACAACAACAGCTTTCAAGCAAGCATTCAAATGGCTCCGTTTGAAGCGTTGTATGGACGCAAATGTCGATCACCGCTATATTGGAGTGATGTGGGGGAGAGACGGACTCTGGGACCAGATATATTGCTAGAGGCAGAGGAGAAGGTCCGGGTAATTCGACAGCATCTTCAGACCGCTCAGAGTCGACAGAGGAGCTATGCTGATGTTCGGCGACGAGACTTAGAGTTTCAGGTTGGAGATCATGTATTTTTGAAAGTCTCGCCGTCCAAAGGGATAAGGAGGTTTGGCATTCGCGGGAAACTTAGCCCCCGTTATATTGGACCCTTTGAGGTATTGGAGCGCATCGGGCCAGTTGCTTATCGACTTGCTCTTCCCCCGAGGCTAGCCGGTGTCCACGATGTCTTTCATGTTTCCACTCTGAGGAGGTACGTCTTCGACCCGTCGCACGTCATCGACTTTGCACCACTCGAGGTCAGCGAGGATTTGAGATATGAGGAGCGCCCACTGCGGATTCTAGATCGGGAGATGAAAGAATTGCGCAATCGGACCATCCCCTATGTGAAGATCCTCTGGAGCAATCACGATGAGCGCGAGGCGACGTGGGAGCTCGAGTCAGCAATGATGGACGCCTACCCCTACCTGTTCGAGGCTCAGGATTGAGGTATGATCTTCGTTTCGAGGACGAAACTTTTGTTAGTGGGGGAGGATGTAGTGACCCAGGTTTTCGTACTGTGTTTCCCGTGAATCCTGGGTGAGAAACATCTATTATTGGTGTATTAGGTCCACAGTGCATCAAAGGGATGCTACGGATGGACACAGTGTGGTATTTACTGTTGGTTTGACCTTCGGAGGTAATTGCCAAATTTTAGAAAATGATTTGGGCCAATCGGAGGGCGTATTTGAATTCAGCGCGGAAAAACGCTTGAAAACGGCTATTTACTTATTTATTTTGGAGTCCGGATGCCCAAAAACGGACCCCCGGAAGTTTTCTGCGCAAATTGGTGCATGGGGGGACCGGTGGACCGGCCAGGGACACGTGGCGGCTCCTCATTGGGCCGGCGCACGCCTCCCGGTCCACGGAAAGGGCCGCTGGTGCATGGTGGACCGGCGGGCCACGTGGCAGCACGCGGTTGGGCCGGTGCAGGGCGCGCGGCGCACGGGAGGGTGCGCGGGCAGCGCGGGCAGGCCGGGCAAGCGCGGAGGGGGCGTGGTGCACGGTGGACCGGGGCGCGCCACGTGGCGGCCCCGGGTTGGCTGGTCCATGTGCGCGTGGCGCACGCGGCGCCACGCGGCGGCGGCCGTACGCGCACATGGGCGCACGTGGGCGCACGTGGCGGCGGTGCCCGCCGACAGCCGTGTCGGGCGGGGCCACGTGTCGCCACGCCGTTGGCTGGGGCACCCACCTTGCCGCCAATCACGGGGGACACGTGGCGCTTCCCCGTTGGGCCCGCACGGCTGTCGCCTGTTTGGCGGACACGTGGCGGGCCGTGGGCCGGGTCGGACGGCCGGTTGGACGGGAAGGGATCCCGTGCGCGGGCGGGCTGGGCCGGGCCGCACTGTGCGCGCCCGGAAAACCCTGGGCCGGGCCGCACTGTAGCCGCCCGAAACGTGGCCTGGGCTGCACTGTTCACACCCGAAAGTGGGCCTGGGCACTGTAGCCGCCCGAAAGTTGGGACATGAAGGTCATTTTCCCAATTGTTTTATTGGGCCTATAAATAGCCTTCCCCTCCCTTCTTTTCTCCATTTTCCGAGAGAAAGAGAGAGAATCTGAGAGAGGTCATTGAAGAGAAGTTGTTCCTCACTGATTTTTCTACCTCGTGGTGCGTTCCCAGATTTTCTGGAAGTTCGACAGCGGCGATCCGGATTTTACTGTGTGCCTCGTTTTTCCCCAAGCTTGGCCCGTTATCGTCGCATTTCAGTCCAAGGAGTCCCCTGCGCAGTACAGGAGGCCTGTTTCGACGATTTCTTCGCCAGTGTGTTCCTAAGAGGTAGGGCTTCGTTTTTTGTGTTGGTCGTTTCTCTGGATTCAGATTCCTTGGCACGATTCCCGAGGTGTTTTGACCCCCTCTTTTGCTGTTTGGGTTTTTGGACAGCGGCGACTTCGATGAATTGTTTCTCCGTGTAGGAATATCAGATTGAGGCGATTCAAGAGTCGATTTTGGGCTACTTTTCGCGAGGAACACAACCGTGATTTTTCTGAGATTTTAGGAGCTCGGGACAAAGGTTAAATTCCTCATTTTGCGTGCTGATTATAAAAACAGCAAATCTGTTTTGAGACTTGTAGTTCTTACACCGTATACACTTATGTGATGTTGTAGGATACTGTTTCAGCTGACGGTGTGCATAGAGGACAGCGGGTATTTTCTTGGGTATTGGGCACGCTTTTCGAGGTGGGTGGTTGTTGCTTACCTCATTACTGACTATCTCACTAGGAGTATTAGAGATTCCCGACTTTAAACAGATAATCGGTACTTGTACTCATGAAATGCATAAGTAAACCCCACAAATAATATGACAGCTCATTTATGGTAAACCGGGACACTGTTGTTGGACATATGCTGTAAACTATCATCGCATGCTAAAGTATTATCATAAAACCATCTTTTTCTAAATAAATATCCAATACTTTCCTTCTGTTTTTAAATGCGAACCTTTGCATGCTTGTTTGGACATCTAAATGGACTACTATTTATTGCTACACTATCTTCGGGACTTGACTTAGGAGAAACCATGTTTCACTATTCTCCTTCGCATTTGGATATATGTTGCTCGGTTTGAGCAGGGTTTGGGATAGTGTAGTTGAGGCTTGAGTCTGGGACAGGTTTGACTCGATTATATATTGTGGGGTATTGTGGTAACCGCGGACATGAGGCGGTTAGCCAGATATTGTTTATGATATCAGATTGTGGACTTATAGGGTGTTGCGGCGATCGCGGACATTAGGCGGTTGACCGGATGTTCACTTATGCATCAGATTGGGTTTCAGATTTTCCTAGTGGATGGTGTTTCCCACTTGTTGATTACTATTGCGTCTGATTGGGGATCAGGGTTACTTTAGTGGATGGATATTTCCCACTTTGATCATAGTCATGATCCAGTCCTGCTATTGTGAGACATTGGTTACAGAGATGCTTGATACAGAGGTACTTTACTCGTGTGGGTCGCTCCCCTCGAGTGCCACTCCGGAGTAGGCTTTACACCGTGCCGAGCGCCGGGCACCTTGATGAGTTGCGATTGGTGACAGAGCAGGCAGTGCCAGTACTTCCTGGCCCTTTGATTGGGTTTCTTTGGGCAGTTAGATTTACAGTTGCATGCATATACCGTAACCTTTGGCACAGCATCTAGAGGCATAGTAGTGGTAGCTTCTCTTTTTCCAGCAGTCTATATTGCATACCACTGTTCCTTCCTTTTTGCCTCTTATAGTCCTAGTGGGTGTGTCAGCATTTGAGGTTTTACCCACTAGGGGAGGCTACTGGTTTATCTAGTAGTTCTCACCCCCATTGTTGTTTTCTGTCTTCTTCCCTTTGTTTTGCAGAGTCATCTGCGCGAGCTGCTGGGCCATCAGCGGCTGATCGAGGTAAGAGGATTGCGGACTAGCTAGATCATCTACCCCGACTGTGAGAGTAGCTGGACTTTTATTGCACCCCTTTTGTATCTCAGATTACAGTAGTTTACTTTTGGGACTGGTTTAGCCAGCTGTTTGTATTTTGGTTAGTGAGCTGGGAGTTTATTGTACTTTATTTCAGCTTGTATCTTATTTCCAGTCTGAGATTACTTATAGTTCTTTTAGTTCAGCTCTGTTTATGCTCTTCTATTGTATATCTTATATCTGAGCAGGTTACCAGCGCTTCGTGTACATGGAAAATTCTGTGTGCACGGCGGATCTGTTGGCGAGCCTGGGTTCTGGTTTACACCCGGGGCGTGACACATATGATGTTAAAAAAATATAAAATTTAGGTTTTTATAATGTTTAAATACTTTAAATTATATCTAATAGTATAAATTACCAATTCGGTATCTCTATCATCAAATTAAAATGACTTACGAGCACAAAGACGATCATACTCATAAAATATAGTAATCAAAATAATTTATGATAGAGAGAAAGAGAGAGTCCAACTAGAATTCTTTTAATATTAATAGCACTAAACACTTGATACTACTAACTTTTCATTATTAGATTTATCCCTTTGATTATTTTTATTTCTTAAATTAATACTGTTTCACCCATCACTACTAAATTCTTAAAAAACTACTAACATCTCAACCTCACATTCTTCGTGCAAGGACGGCAACTCTAAAAGTAAAAAGGCCAAATACTGCTAAAACCCGTCTAGCTCAAATATATATATATATATATATATATATATATATATATATATATATATATATATATATATTGCGGTTAGTATGTTTTTAAGCACACAGAGGCATCCGTGCTTATAAATTATTTTTGATGTTGGAATTTTTGAATTGACAATCGGCTTTGTTAAACTTGATATAGAGTATTTAAAGTATCTAAAAAATAAATTTCATAATTTTTCGATATTATTTTCTTAGTGATCGTCCGGACCTAAAATCAACGTCTGAAAATAAAAATCTTACAAAATATGATGGTATGGCACTAAAATTTTATATCAAAGATATTGATCTTATTTTATATAGTATACAAAATTTTTTATCAAAATTTCACGTGATTTTAATATTTCTATACCGTTAAATTTAGAAACGACTCATCACGATCATTAAAATTATTAATTTTGAGTATCGTTTGATCACTAGGCAAATAATATCGAAAAATTATATATTTTTTTTAAAAAAATACTTCAAATACTTATAGATCAAGTTTAATGGAGCCGATCATCAATTCGAAAGTCGCAACATCAACAATAATTTATAAACACAGAGGGCTTCATGCTTCTAAAAATATACCAACCTCCTTTTCTCTCTCTCTCTCTCTCTCTATATGTATATATATATATATATATATATATATAGTTCGGCTACTATGCTATCGATAGCATCAAACATTTTGTGCTATCAAGTTTTATACCTTTAAGTCAACCCCTTTGATTATTTTCATCCGTTAGCTTTTACTATTTTTTCAACCACCCATTAAACCCAAGGGGCCCACTATCATCTCAACCACACATCTTTTAATTCAACGATTAAAAACTTAATAACACAAATGACTTAATGCTATTAATAGCATTCCAATATATATATATATATATATATATATATATATATATATATATATATATATATATATATATATATATATATATATATATATATATATATATATATATATATATATATATATATATAGTAGAGCTTATATGCTTTTAAAAATATAAGTCCATTCATATTTATAAATTTTTTACCATTAGATTTGTATTGAAATTTGTATTTTTTACTTTTTATTTCTCTTTCTTTAGTTAACTTTACAATACTACAAATTTCAATACAAATTTAATAATAAAAAATTTACAAGTATAAATTGGCTTGTACGTACATTTAAAAGTATATAAGCTTTACACACACACTCTCTCTCTCTCTCTCTCTCTCTCTCTCTCTATATATATATATATATATAGTGTAGGGCTACTATATTCTCATGAATATAAATCTCTTTATACTCATAATTTTTTCACCCTTGGATGAAACAATGTGCGGTTATGATAATAGTGGTCCACCTAGCTAAGATTTACTAGGTTGTTGGTAAAATAGTATAAATCCTAAAAACTATTATAATTCTAACCGCATATTCCTTCATCTAAAAAATAAAAATTTATAAATATAATTTTTTTTTTATTCATAAGACTATATATATATATAATTGAGTTGTATCCATAGCAAATATTTGGCGTGAAGCAGAATTGAAACTCGAATTAGAGTCTAAAATAGAAGACATCTAAGACGGTGGTAATTATTCAAAATAAGTCAAATGACTCATCTTGGTTTGATGGAGTAGGGTGTGAAACTCCTTTCTAGGGTTTGCGTTGCAATGAAGTTGGTGCGCACCGTGTAAGCTACGCCTCCGGTGGCTACATTTATTTCACCGTATCCTCGAGTTTCTCACTCTCCTCCACACTCATTTTATTTTTTCCATATTAGTTTATTATTTAATAATTGTTATTTCTGCTATTATTGACTGAAGCTAATTACAATGGTAGGTAGTAATGGGGAAATGCGAAATTTTATTTAATACTCTAATCGCATGAAGTAACGTACATGTAAAGAGTTGGAGAATAAGTTCATTTGAAAATTGAAACTGTAAAATTCAATTTTGTTTTCGAGATCGAGACGTGGTTTTAGGCTTGAATAGTTGCCTTGGGAAAATAATCCACGATCACAGTTAGTTAAATCGAAAGGAGAAAAAAAAAGAAAAAAGGGTTAGCTAGCTAGGTTTTGATCCTTTCGATTTCGTTTGGGTTCCTCTTAGAGTTGTGTTCGAACTAGATTTTGATCAATTCACCTGAAATAGCTAGATCAAAAAAATGGATCCTATTTTAAGTATTATAAATTGAGCCTTCTTGTATAATTATTATTATTATAACAATTAAATTTAAATATATCATACTAAATACTAAATTTATATTTATTTATAATTATAACTGTTATATATTTATAATTACTTGGAGCTAAATAGCCTCCAAATCAAAATAAAAGTTAAAAAAGGAGCTTTCGGAATGGCCTATAGTTGAGGTGTCTCTTTACATCAATGGGTAATAAATAATATCGATTGGGTCAAGTTGCCACAGAACCTTGCGAATGTGCCCGGAGCTCATAGGCTGAAGCCTCTCGGTAGATCCAACAAGTCAAAAAAAGACAAAACAAAACAAATATTAAAAAAAAAAGCAAAGGGAGAAAATTTGAGTGATAAAAAGAGTGCACCTGTCGCGCAGTAAGAGCAGCAGCACCATCACAAAACCCCCTCATCTTATTGTACCCTTGAATGGCCGTTTTATATTTCACACACAAAAAAACCCCCGGTACCACCCCGCTTCCCACTCTCTCTCCGGCCCCCTCCTCCATCGAGAATTCGAGATCCACTACTCCTTCCCCCTTCCCCCTTCCCCCTTCCCCCTTCCCTTTTTAATTCCCTTTTTAATTAATAATAATTAAGCTCCTCCTACGTTCAATATATATATCTAGGACGGTCAGTCTGCAGGGTTTTGCCAAATTCGACCGATCGTTTAATCACCGATTGATCTCAGAATGGGAGGCCGGGACGAGGAAGCGGGCGGCAGTGTGGTGCGGAAAGTTGTGCTGTCGTACGCGTACGTATCGATCTGGATCTTCCTGAGCTTCACCGTGATCATATACAACAAGTACATCCTCGACCCGAAGATGTACGACTGGCCCTTCCCCATCTCCCTCACCCTGATCCATATGGCCTTCTGCTCCTCCCTCGCCTTCGCGCTGGTTCGAATCCTGCGGTTGGTCGACCCTCCGACCTCACCTCCGATGTCCACCACGCTCTACGCCCACTCCGTCGTCCCCATCGGCGCCCTCTACGCCCTCTCCCTCTGGTTCTCCAACTCCGCCTACATCTACCTCTCCGTCTCCTTCATCCAGATGCTCAAGGCCCTCATGCCCGTCGCCGTGTACTCCGTCGGTGTGGCGTTCAAGAAGGAGAGCTTCAGGACCTCCGCCATGGCCAACATGCTCTCCATATCCCTCGGCGTCGCCGTTGCCGCGTACGGCGAGGCCAGGTTCGACCCCCGCGGCGTCGCGCTCCAGCTCGGCGCCGTCGCCTTCGAGGCCACGCGGCTCGTGCTCATACAGATACTGCTCACCTCCAAGGGCATCTCGCTCAACCCCATCACCTCCCTCTACTACGTCGCTCCCTGCTGCTTCCTCTTCCTCCTCGTCCCTTGGTACGTATACGTACGTACATATATTGTTTTGAATATATATATATATATATATATATATATATATATATATATATATATATATATATATATATTTGGTTATAATAAAAAAATATTAGACCGACTAGAGTAAATTGGCTGCTTGAATTGTGTGGTAGGTTCTTCGTGGAGCTACCCACCCTCCGCGCCGCGTCCTCCTTCCGGCCGGACTTGTTCATCTTCGGCACCAACTCCGTCTGCGCGTTCGGGCTGAACCTGGCCGTCTTCCTGCTGGTCGGGAAGACGTCGGCGCTGACGATGAACGTGGCCGGGGTGGTGAAGGACTGGCTGCTGATCGCATTCTCGTGGTCGGTGATCAAGGACACTGTCACCCCCGTCAACCTCTTCGGCTACGGCATCGCCTTCCTCGGCGTCGCCTACTACAACCACGTCAAGCTGCAGGCCCTCAAGGCCAAGGAGGCCGAGAAGAAGGCCGCCGCGCAGTCTAACGACGAGGAGGAGGCCGGCGCGTTGCTGCTCCAGGAGAGGGAAGGCCAACGGAAGAACAACGATTCACAGACCTGATATTTTGATATCTGATCTACCCAAATTTCTTGTTTAGATTCATCTGTCGTCTTAAATTGTGGTATTTTTTTCGAGTCTTAAATTGTGGTATTATGATTCAATTAATGTTGTGTTGGAAAAATCCGGTATTCGCACCGGTATCAGATTTTGTGAATCCGTAATTCGTTTCGGTATCGCAATCCGCTCTGGTAACGCCTAGAGTTGGAATTCCGCAGCGAAAATGTCAAATCGAATTTTTACCAAAAACTCGTCTTCTTAACAAAACTGGAACCAATACAACTACAAAGAGAAGAAAAATCAATACAAGAAAATATGCGGGTGAAATAAGATTCATTAATCAAGAGAAGAATTACACCGATTACACAGACTTCTCTTCTGCAATAGAGTAGCTTTAACCCGAGCCCTCATCCTGAATCTCTCTCACCCTTCTCTCGTCTTCTCTAAACCTAAAAGACTATGGGTGTGGCTAAATTCTAGCCCAACCACCTCTATGGGTGTTATCACCACCGTGCTGTGGATACCACTATATGGGTGTGGCTAAATTCTAGCCCAACCACCTCCATGGGTGTTATCACCACCGTGCTGTGGATACCACTATATGGGTGTGGCTAAATTCTAGCCCCCACCACCTCCATGGGTATTACCACCATCGTGGGTATATCTTCCTTAACACTCTCGTCAAATAATAGCACATATGCTATATTTATAGATTACATCAAAAGCTATCCAAATTCTAGTCTAAATAGATTTTTATTCTAGTTAATATTTAAATCTTAACAAACTTATCTCTTTAAGATTTAAATATTAATGTTAATCCAACCAGGATTCAACTACAAATATAATCAAGTCCTAACAATCTCCACCTTGATTTGATTTGTAGTCTTCAATCACTACATCGAGCTCTCATCCGCTCCACCTTGAGCGACTGCATCTCCGATCTCGCTTTTGGACTCTCTAGCTGTGGTGACCCAGATCTCTGCAGGGCTTCTACAGTGTGACCAGCACCTTCTGAAGGCCTATGTGGCGTGTCGGTGGTATTTCTGCACCAATTTGGACACAAGTGATGGACTTCGGGTGTTAAATGGATCACGTGGGTAGTCGGATGACCCCGACGAATGTTTAGAAGTGGTTTCGCGTGAAACGGATATCAAAATTGGACTTAGCGCAAAAATTTGGATTAAGAACACCTTTCCGGATGCCTTCGGCAATTTTTAGAAATGGAATTTGGCAAAACGGACAGCGGATTTGGATTCAGCGCGCGAAAACGATCGAAATTGGCTATTTACTTATATTTTTCGGAGCCCGGATGACTCGGCATGGATTTCGAGGCAACAGGTACTGTTCCGGCGGCGGTGGTGGAGCGCGGCGGCGGCGGAGCGCGGCGGCGCGGGTTCGGGCAGGCGGCGGAGCGGCCGCGGGCTGGCGCGCGGGCGCGCGGTCCACGGCGCCGGCGTGCACCGGAGGGCTGGACACGTGGCGGCCGCTGGGTGGCTGGTGCAGGCAGCGCGGTCCACGGAGTTTGTGGCAGGTGCCTCGGGGTGCGTGCCCGACAGCGCGGCGTGCGCGCACGCGGGCGCGCGTTGACATGCGGTTCCCGCTCGGGCGCGCCACGCGTCGGCTCCGAGGCAGGCCACGCGGCGCCTGGTGAGCGGCCGGATCCGCTGTCCCCTGTTCGGTGCCACGTGGCACGTTGGGGTGATTCCGGGCGCTGGATCAACGGCCCGGATTGGGCACTGTTGGTGTTCTGTGTGCGCCCGAAAACATTCGGGCGTGCGGAAACTGGGACTTGGATGGAATTATCCCATTTGTTTGGATTTGGCTATATATATCCCCTCTTTGGCCTGCGATTTGAAGGTTTTTCCGAGCTTTTCTCCCTCTGAGCCTTGAAGGAAAAATGTTCCTCTCTCTCTCCTCCACCCTTCTATGAAGTTTCAGATTTTTTGAAGGCCTCGATATCCGTGCTTTCTGCGACGCGGCGCACTGCGATGTTTCTTGGATTTTGGCTTCCACCGTCACTTTTTGGTCTGCGAGGCACCCTAGATCACCCCGATGGAATTTTGGGCCGATTTTCATGGCATTGCGTTCACGAGAGGTAAGGCTTCGTTTTCCGTGTTGATCACTTTTCAGCATTTCGAGTTTTTGGCATAGTTCCCGAGGCAAACTTTGACCCCTTGTTCTGCTGTGAGTTTTTGGACAGCGGAGGCTTGTCGATTTTCTATCTTGACCTGTGAGCATCAGAATGAGGCGTATAAGGACTCGATTGATATCTACTCTTCGAGAGGAACGCGCTCGTATTTTTATTGGATTTTTATGAGGTCGTTTAGAGGGTGAGAATTAAGCTTCTTTGCTGCTGTTTTTCCAGCAGGATTGTGTTCTTGAGGAAGTGGCTTCAATGTTGTTCTAATTGTTTCTTGGCCTACAGGTGTCGGAATAAGGTGTATAAATACTCGTTTTGGGGCTACTCGTCGCGAGGATCGCAACCGTGATTTTTCTGAGATTTTTAGAGGAATGTATGCAGGTGAAAATCCCCCTCCTCTCTGCTGGTTTGTAAAAATAGCATGTGCTGTTTTGGGGATGTTGTGGTGTTGGTTATTGATTGTTTGTGATGTTATTGGTTGGAACAGAGGCTTGTGCGGCTGAATACCGAGGGTGCGGTTTTGGTAGATTTTGGATAGCGTGTGACTACGCACTTCACCGACTTCGGCTTTGACTGCGGAAAGCGTTTCAGGTGGGTTGCTTCATCCCCAGAACCGGTGGACGGTTCTCTAATTCTATATATTAGAATGCATGCATGGTTAAATGTACAATTAATAGTATTGAGATGTAAGCATGAAAAGTGGCATAGATCTTGTGGATTAATGCTTACCTAATTATTGTACATGTTATTTAATCATTGGCCTATTCATATGGGTTTGACATTTTGTAGTAGCAGGTTTTTAATTAGCATGCCATGTTAGCACATAGTATTTTGCGAGGATTGATCATTCGAGGGGACAGGATATTGTATCTATGTGCGGGTTTTACTCTGAGGGGTTATTATGGATCATGAATTTTGGGCAGGTGTAGTCCATAGATGATTTTGGCATGAGTTTATATTTATGTGAAGCTACTATCGATTATACTTCCTTTTATCTTTCTTGAGGACAAATGCATGCTTGTATGGACACCTAGATAGGCCATCTTTACTGCTACACTTTCATATTGGGACTTGACTTAGGAGAAACCATCTCTGCTTCTTTTCTCTTTTTGTAAGTCACATGGGTCATGTTGCTCGGGTTCGAGCAGAGATTTGGGATAGTGTAGCTGGGATCTTGGTGTCGGGGCCAGGTTGTACCGGATTGTGGTAGGCAGGGTTTTCGGCGACCGCGGATATTGGGCGGTTGGCCGGATGTGGGTTGTTGGACCAGGTTGTGGTTTATAGTGTATTGCGGCAACCGCGAACATTGGGCGGTTGACCGGAGGTTGCTTATGCATCAGATTGGGTATCAGGTTTCTCTAGTGGATGGAGTTTCCGACTTATTGTGTACTGTTGCATCAGTTTGGGGATCGGGTGTCACGCCCCGGGGTCGAAACTGCGACCCGGGCTCGCCAACAGATCCGCCACCTATGCCAACCTGCATAAGCGAAGCGTCCTACCTGCAAGGAAAGTACTACAGCTAAAACAGATATCAGAGCTATAAATAAAAAAAAAACTGCTGTAAGACTAAAATCAATCACTGTACAACTGGAAAATAATACAACAAAGTCCGTCTCCCAAAAATAATAATCATACAATATCCTCATACACAAGCTCTGAACCCAACCGGGAGGTATCTCCAATAAATACACCAGTGTACAGTCTCTCAATACAACATATCCTCACTACATCAGTCACTCAAAAGAGGAAAAAAAATAAAACAACTAATCTACTGAAGATCTCCTCTGAAGGGGTACCGCTACTCTCCAACGACGGGTAGGGATCTAGCTCGCGACTCTCTCGCCTCGGTCAGAAGGATCAGCAACTGGAGCAACAGGGACAGGAGAAGAAGTCCCTGGGGAAAAGACACCACGACGGGTATGAGAACTACTTCCCACAGTAGTTCTCAGTGGGTGCCGTCAACAAGCCCAACGGTCTGCCCACCAAGTCTACCAGAGGCAAAAAGTAACCAAAGCAGGACTGAAGGGGGAAAAGCTAGAAAAAAAATAACTCTACAGCTACTATGCCTCTATCTAGATGCTCAAGTAGTGGAACAGATGATAATATGATGCATCTACTGACTCACAAGTATAGTCACCCAATCTACACTGACTGCCTCCTCGGGTCCAGTCAAACCTGCGCCTACCTACTGCCGTTACATCCCGGAGGACCGGACTGACGTAGGGCGTCCGTAGCTGCCAAAACTGGCCCAGCCAGAGGGACTGTGTCGACAAGTCGCGATACAAAAGTAACAAATCTGTGGTGACCCAGATCTCTGCAGGGCTTCTACAGTGCGATTAGCAGCTTCTGGAGGCTTATGTGGCATGTCGGCGGTGTTTCTGCACCAATTTGGACTCAAGTAATGGACTTCGGGTGTATAATGGGTCACGTGAGTGATCGGAGGACCCCGTCGGATGTTTAGAAGTGGTTTCGCGCGAAATGGTTATTAAAATTGGACTCAGCGCGAAATTTGAGTAAAGAACACTTCTCCGGGAATTTTTGGCAAATTTTAGAAGTGGAATTGGGCCGAACGGACTTCGGATTTGGATTCAGCGCGCGAAAACGGTCAAGATGGACTATTTACTTGTATTTTTCGGAGCCCGGATGACCCGGCACTTTTTTCGAGGCAGTGGGTTACTGTTCCGGCCGGCCGGGCATCGCCGGCGGCGGCGGGCAGCGGCGGAGCGCGGCGGCGCGAGCTCGGGCAGGCGGCGGAGCGGCCGCGGGCAGGCGCGCGAGCGCGGGCAGGCGGCGGAGCGGCCGCGGGCAGGCGCGCGAGCGCGGGCAGGCGCGCGGGCAGGCGAGCGGTCCACCGCGGGGGCGTGCACCGTGGGGATGGGGCACGTGGCACCTCGTGTGTGACACCCCCGGAATTTGGATTAGTCCTCTATATAAATGATATAATAGGACTAAATCTCTAACTCGGCTATAGCATTTTGGATGGTAGCAAGATCCAAGAGGAACATGAGAGTTAAGCGTGCTAGAGCTAGAGTAGTTCTAGGATGGGTGACCCACTGGGAAGTGGGGCGTCACAATTGGTATCAGAGACATTCACCAGCCGGAAATGTGAGATGAGTCTCGGCTAAGCCAGGGTTATAGCGGGTAGAGCGAGGCTCCCCGGCTAATGACCGTTGTGAGTGGAGTGCAGCTCCTCACAAGGTCGGCTAAGGCTAGCGAGACGAGTCTCACATCGCCTGGTGCTTGTGAGTGTGCTTGAGCCTGACGTGGACGTCAGGGCTTAAAGGGGGGAAGAATGTGACACCCCCGGAATTTGGATTAGTCCTCTATATAAATGATATAATAGGACTAAATCTCTAACCCGGCTATAGCATTTTGGATGGTAGCAAGATCCAAGAGGAACATGAGAGTTAAGCGTGCTAGAGCTAGAGTAGTTCTAGGATGGGTGACCCCCTGGGAAGTGGGGCGTCACAACAGCTACGTGAGATTGCTAGACAACTGTCGACCCTCATGGAGCACGTGCGTTAATTGACGCAGCAGCAGCCAGCCGTGCCTGTGGAGGGCGTTCGGGTTCCGCCACCCGAACCAGCCGCACCTATGGCGGGACCATCAGGCATGCATGGAGAGACTACGGCCGCACCACCCCAAACGGCGACCACCGGGGTGTCGACGGACCAACCGACGGCGCCATCTGCCGCGCCCAGCCCAACGGCTTCGGGACCCGTTACGGGCGAAGCCTCCACCCAACGGACTGAATGGGATAGGGTGAGAGCGAATTTGGCTGAATTCAAGAAACACGACCCGCCTGTATTCGAGGGCGAGACGACCGACCCCTGGGTCGTGGAGAAGTGGGTGGACACGATGGAAAAGTTATTCGAGGACTTGATGATGGAGGAGCATGAACGAGTTCCTCTTGCGATACATTGTCTTGAGGGAAATGCCCGGATGTGGTGGAAAACGGTGCGTCCGGACCCCACGAAGGGTGACGCCCTACCGACGTGGACCGAGTTCAGGGAAAAGTTGTTCGGGGCATTCTTCTCCAACAGCGTTAAACAACAAATGGAGGACGACCTGAAGCATATCCGACAAGGGAGCCAATCTGTCATGGAGTATCAATGGGAATTCGTAAGGTTGGCTAACTGTGTCCCCTTCGTCATAAGGGATGAAGCTCACAAAGCCCGCCCCTTTGTTGACGGATTACGGAGCAATATCTTCGAAGTGGTGCAAGCAGCGGACCTCCACACCTTCCAGAAAGTGGTGGATAGAGCCACCATAGTGGAGCGCGGATTCGCGGTGACGCGCGCCCGACGCGAGGACTCGGAATACAACAAGGATAAGAAACGACCCCAATCCTTCTCAAAAGGGGGATTCTCTAGCGGGAACCGACCCCCTAAACACCCGAAGTTGCGCCATGGAACCAAAAGCGCGCCAGCAGGCAGTCAAAGGCCGGGGGACAAACCCTGTGTTATCTGCAATGGAGCCCACAAAATCACAGAGTGCGCTAAGAGGCACGACCACTGCTTCCGTTGTGGTAAACAGGGTCACTTTCGTTTCAATTGCCCCACGAACCCGGGCACAGCCTCCTCCGCAGCCTCTACCCCACCGCCTCAACAGCCAGGGAGGGGGAGGACCCCCTCGGGACCCACTGTACGCCCTCCGCCCACTCGACAAGAGGGGGAAACGCGTCCGCAATCGGGAGGGAGGATCTACTCTCTGACCCATCAAGGGGCAGACCCACCGGAGGACGTGGTGGCAGGTACTACTCTAATCTCAGACTCTCGAGCTAGAACCTTGTTTGAGACCTGGGCATCCCACTCTTTTGTATCTCGCACCTTTACACATACACATGACTTGGAAACGAAACCCCTACGTCATCCTCTGACCGTCGGGACCCCTGGGGGGCCAATTGAGGCTGTTAGCTACGTGCCTTCTTGCCCAATAAAGTTGGGAAGGCTAGATTGCCCCTGGGACTTGGTGGTCATCCCATTGAAGGAATTCGACGTAGTTCTGGGAATGGAATCGCTCACTAAACACCAGGCGGAAATCGACTGTGATAAACGTCAAGTACGGCTGCGGGAACCAAGATTTCCGAAGAACGTGTACCTGGCATGTAAGAGTAGTTTCTTTTCGACCGTTATCTCCGCATCTCGGGCCAGGAGAATGATGGAGAGTGGATGCGTGGCGTACTTAGCTTCGGTGGACTTGGCAACCCGACCCACCTCCACACTTCCCGACATTGCAATCGTAAGGGATTTCCCTGATGTTTTCCCGACCGAACTCCCGGGGATGCCGCCCGAACGCGAGGTTGATTTCTCTATTGAGCTTATTCCGGGAACGAAACCCATCACAAAGGCGCCATACAGGATGGCCTTCGCCGAATTAAAGGAACTGAAGGCGCAACTAGAGGACCTCCTGGACAAAGGGTTCATCCGACCGAGCGTGTCGCCGTGGGGAGCGCCTGTTCTCTTTGTAAGGAAAAAGGATGGGAGCTTGCGTTTATGTATAGATTACCGAGAAATAAACAAGGTCACGGTAAAGAACAAATACCCCTTGCCTCGAATTGATGATCTGTTCGATCAACTGCAAGGGGCGACAGTGTTTCGAAAATCGACCTCCAGTCGGGCTACCACCAACTCAGAATCAGAGGCGAGGATATACCGAAGACGGCTTTTCGAACTCGTTATGGCCACTACGAGTTCACGGTAATGCCGTTTGGGCTCACTAACGCCCCGACGGTGTTTATGGATATGATGAACAGGATTTTCAAGCCGTTCCTGGACCAATTTGTGGTGGTCTTTATCGATGATATCCTTATCTACTTCCGCACGGATAAAGAGCACGAGGATCACCTCCGAGTGATCCTCCAGACCCTACGGGATCGAAAATTATACGCCAAACTCAAAAAGTGTGAGTTTTGGCTCTGTGAGGTCGACTTTCTGGGACACATTGTCTCGGCCTCGGGAATTGCGGTGGAACCGAGGAAGATAGAATCGGTGACCGACTGGGCTCGCCCGACAACGGTGACTTTAATACGAAGCTTTCTAGGACTAGCGGGATACTACAGACGCTTCGTGGAAGGCTTCTCTAAAATAGCCACTCCCCTTACTAGACTAACCCGAAAAGGGGAGAAGTTCATCTGGACGACCCAGTGCCAGAAGAGCTTCGAGGAACTTAAAGACAGACTCACGCGGGCACCAGTGCTCGCATTGCCAAAGCCCGGTGAGGACTACGAGATCTATTGTGATGCATCTCGAAGCGGTCTTGGAAGCATTTTAATGCAACAAGGGAAGGTCATAGCATATGCATCAAGACAGCTCAAGGATTATGAGCAAAACTACCCTACACACGACTTGGAGCTCACGGCAGTCGTGTTTGCTCTGAAGCTCTGGAGACACTACCTCTATGGGGCACACTGTAACGTGTTTTCCGACCACCAGAGCCTCAAATACTTGTTTACAAAAAAGGAACTGAACTTACGGCAAAGGCGATGGCTGGAACTACTAAAGGACTATGATTTGTCCATCCACTACCACCCCGAAAAGGCAAACGTGGTGGCTGACGCCTTGAGCCGGAAGGGACAGACGGGGGAAACGGCACTGAGCGTCCTTACCCAACAGGATCAACTAATTGCACAATTTTCGCAGTTGAGGCTGGAAGTAGTGCCGGCGGGCGCAGTTGCGAAACTCCTATCCTTGGTGGTGAGGCCTATGCTGATAGAGAGGATCTTGGAAGGCCAAACGACGGACACGCAACTACAACAAATGCGGGACAAAATATCCTCGAAACAGAGTAGGGATTTTGTAATCGGCACTGATGGTGTGCTGAGGTTCCGGGGACGAGTCTATGTGCCCGAGGTGCCGGAATTGAGGAAGGAAATTCTGACGGAAGCGCATAATGCCCCCACACTGTGCATCCCGGAGGTACAAAAATGTACAAAGACCTGAGGCAGACCTTCTGGTGGCCCAAAATGAAGAGCGATGTGACGCAATTTGTGGCGCGATATTTGGTGTGCCAACAGGTGAAAGCGGAACATCAGCGACCGGCGGGGAAACTACAACCATTGCCCATACCGGAGTGGAAATGGGAATGGATCACTATGGACTTCGTAACCGGTTTCCCGCGATCGCAACAAGGACACGACGCGATATGGGTCATTGTGGACCGTCTGATGAAATCGGCCCACTTTCTGCCTATCCACACGACGTGGACCCGAGAACGGCTAGCACAAACCTATATCGACGAGATTGTGAGATTGCACGGAATACCGTCGTCAATAACTTCTGATAGGGACACGCGTTTCGTGTCAAACTTCTGACGGAGTCTGCAGCAGGGACTGGGGACCAAACTACAGTTTAGCACTGCCTTCCACCCGCAGACGGACGGGCAATCGGAACGAGTGATCCAGATTCTCGAAGATATGCTTCGAGCTTGTGTGCTGGATCTGGGTGAGGGATGGCCGCGTTACCTACCCCTCGTGGAATTTGCCTATAATAATAGCTATTAAGCTAGTATTCAGATGGCCCCATACGAAGCCCTGTATGGGCGCCGATGTCGATCGCCCATTTGCTGGGACGACTTGGGGGAGCGGAAGCTCTTGGGGCCAGACCTCGCAGAGGAAACGGAGGCAAAGCTGCACCTTATCAGGCGAAGGCTGTTGACCGCCCAGAGCCGGCAGAAAAGCTACGCAGACCAGAGACGACGGGAACTGGAATTTATGGTGGGAGAACACGTGTTGCTTCGTGTATCACCGTCTAAGGGGACAAGACGGTTCGGCATACGAGGGAAGTTGAGCCCACGGTACGTGGGACCGTTCGAGATCTTGGAGCGCGTGGGCCCGGTGGCTTACCGGTTGGCCTTACCGCCAAACCTCGAGCGGGTACACAATGTATTCCACGTCTCGATGCTCCAAAAGTACCTTCCCGACCCGTCGCACGTCCTCGACGCCTCGGCCGTCGAGCTGCGGGAGGATTTGAGCTTCGAGGAGACGCCGATACGGATTTTGGCACGAGAAGAAAAGAAACTTCCCAACCGGACGACCCCCTACGTAAAGGTGCAATGGAGTAACCACGAGGAGCGCGAGGCGACTTGGGAACTTGAGACGAAAATAAGGGAGTGTTACCCTGAGTTATTTAGCGAGGGTAGAGGTTAAGTTTCGGGCACGAAACTTCTTTTAAGGGATGTGTGGTGTAATATCACAGTTTTATGTAACATTTTACCCTCCTGCGAATAAAGGTTATGCCGAGTAAAAGTAATTTAACGAGTTTATTTAATTGATAATCTCGTGGTGCGGGTATTTTTCTGTGTTAGAACTCGAAAAACGGTGAACGACGGTGCGATCGCATCCGGATTCCGACTTACGGATCCCACTGAAAAGGGTACTTAGGATCACGGTAACCGTCGGGTGCGCCGGGATCCGTGTAAAAGGGGTGAACACGCTTTTCGAGGAGATAAGGAACCTTATCTTGGGGTTTCGATAATTAACCGATTAACTAATTAATACCCGGTGGGGGTTTCCACGGTGCGTACTGAGAAATAGAATTTAATTCCTCGGAAAAGAGGAAAAAGCGAAACCCTAGCCGGAGAAAAAAGAAAGAGAGGAAAAAAAAGAAACGAAACCCTAGCCGGAGAGAAAAAAGAAGAAAAAGGAAAAGGAAAAGGCGAAACCTAACTGGAAGAAAAAGAGAGGAAGGAAGGAGAAAGCGGAAGGACCCGATTTTCCCCGACGATCATGTTAAAGCCGGGAGCGGAACGGATCTCCGTCTCCAACGATTCGCGGTAAGCGTTGCTTCTTTCAGTTTTTCGTTTTGGAGTTTTCGTGTCGTTGTGGATTGCGGATCTAGCTACCAAACCCGTCGTTGCCGCCGTGAAACCCTAGGGCATCGCCGTCGCCGCCGCATCATGACGCGCCACGCGGGGCCGGTGCCCGCGCGGCCGCAGCAGGTGGTGCGCGGGCGGGCGCTCGCGCGGCTGCGGCACGCGCCGCGCAGGGCCGTTGCCCGCGCGGCCGCGGCTTGCGCCGCGCGGGGCTAGAGCCCTGTGCGGCCGCAGCAGGTGCCGCGCGGGCGGGCGCCCGCGCGGCCGCGGCTTGCGCCGTGCGGGGCTAGAGCCCCGCGCGGCCGCAGCAGGTGCTGCGCGGGCGGCCGCCCGTGCGACTGCGGCGCGCGCCGCGCGGCCCGCGCGGCCGCAGCAGGTGCCGCGCGGCCGTGCCGCGCGGGGCCTGTTCCCGCGTGGCCGCGGCTGCGCCGCCCGGGGCCTGTTCCCGCGTGGCCGCGCATGGCCGCAACGCCGCAAGGTTGTCCCCGTCGCTCGTCGCGCACGGGCGCCGCCGCCGTGTCAAGTTGTTAGCAGCGTTTTTGGACTTATGGACTTGTTTTATTTACCATTATATTTCTGTCCTAACAGCGGTACTTTTGGGGACTATTTTTAGGTCCGAGTGCCGATTTGGAGCGAGGTTCGGTCTCCGGTGTTCCGGTTCCCACAACTGAGGTGGGTACTTTGATTAATTTCGGTGCGGGGTCGTTCCCGGGTATGTTGTTCGATAAATTAGATATTTTTGGTAAACTAACTATCCCCATTGCATGTAAATCCCGTTTGTTATTCTAATTGAGGCGGCTGCGGTCGCATTAGCGTTTTATTAATCTGACCAAAGCAGCTGAGGTCGCAGCATAGTTTTCATACTCATATTGCTTACACGCACACCGGCGGTTTGGCCACCGCACAAGGTGTATTTTTTTCGGAAAGATGGTAAGTTTTACCCGTGTACCCCACGACTAGAGATGATGAGGACCCCTCAAGGAGAGGCGGCTGCTACTTGGGCAGTCGAGGGGATTGGTGGCACCAAGAAAATGAGTACGGTATTTGGGGTTGGGGCCCAACTTATTTTAAATCCGGGATAGGTGCCCGGTGAGATTGTGACAGGGATCGCGTTCGTTTGATCGAGACGTGCTGTGAGGATCCGAATTCCCGCGAATGGATTACTGTTGGTTCGATAGCTTTTGGAGGCCTTTGTTGGGTGTTGGAGGTGTTTGCGCGCAAATCGGACTTCAAGACTGGAACCAGTGTAAAAAATAGATCACAAGTGTATTGGGATGCCCCGCCGAATTTTAGAAGTGGAGTTGGGCAAAACGGACATCGTATTTGGACTCAGCACGCGAAAACGATGAAAATTGGCTATTTGGCTATATTTTTTCGGAGTCCGGATGAGCGAAAACGGGCAACCGGAAGTTCGGGGGTCTTTCGGGTGCATGGAGGAGCTGTGGACCGGGGGTGCCACGTGTCGGCACCCCATTAGACCGGCGCATGGTGCGCGGTCCATGGGGCGCACCTGGAGGACGCGTGGCTGGCACTGATGGGCCAGCCGCCACGCAGCGCACGCCCCCGCCCGCGCACGTGGCACCCTCCCCCCCCGCGTGGGGGGAGGGGGACACGCAGCGCGCGCCAGTTGGGCGTGCTGCGGCCACCCGGATCAAGCCGCCTGGCTTGATCCGGGCGGTCCCTTGGGGCGACGTGGCGGCCCGGATGGCCGCCACGTGTCCCGGCCTTCGGGCCGGCTGGGCCTGGCCCATTGCTGTAGCCGAGGAGAGGGAGAGGGGGGTTTTAACCTGGTTTTTCTCCTTCTTCACCTTCTTTTCTTCTTCTTCTTCTTCCTCCTTCTTCCTCCTTAGATCATGGATGTTTGGTGGACTTCTAGCAGAGCAACTCTAGAATATCTTCTTCAATTTCATCACCTTGGGTGGGGCCTTTGGAGCTAGTTTGGTCATCTTTTTCCCATGTTGGAGAACAACCACCATTGCTGGATTTTCGGAGCTTCACCGTCGCAGTTGAGTGCAGAAATTCCCCAGGCTTCGTTTCTTAGTATTTCAAGCTGAAATTTGGAGGAGATCTACATGACAGGTTAATCTACAACTTTGATATTCAGTGTTTTGCTTGGAGCACGAAATTTCTTGGAGCATTTCTGGTTTTCCTACAACCATCATGCACAGATTTTATTATTTGACACCTTGGAGTAAGTTTGGGTTTTCTCTTTCGTACGAGCTTGGAATTGGGTGTTTTTTAGCTTGATATTTATCTACTCTCGACAATGAATCCATTGCCACCTTCCTCAATATATTTGGAGCTCGTTTGGACAGGTAAAACTCCCAATCTTTCCAGCCCTGTAGTGCTGGTTTTTACAGAGCAGAGTTTTGTTGGAATTGCATGTTTGTATGGTGATATCTTTGGGTTCAGCATGTTTTTGGGAGGATTTCTTTGTAGATGGATTAACAGGGTTAAGAGGAACATTTTTCATGTTGATATCTAAGTGTAATTTATGCTGGATTGATCCCTAAAAATTCATGAAGTTCATGCTGAAATTTTGGTGGTTGCCGCGTTGTTTTGAGTGTATCTTGGCCTACAGGTGTTGGAACGAGGTGTATAAATACTTGATTTGTATCTACTCGTTGCAGGGATCACAGCCGTGATTTTTCCGGATTTTTTCGAGGATTGCTCGTAGGTGAAAAACCCACTTTTCTGTGCTGGTTTGCAAAACAACAAATGCAGTTTTTCGGTGTTGACCGTGGTGTTCTTTGTGGGCTTTTTGTCACGCCCCGGGGTCGAAATTGCAACCCGGGCTCGCCAACAGATCCGCCACCTATGCCAAACCCCGCATAGGTGAAGCATCCTACCTGCAAGAAAAGTACTACAGCTAAACAGATATCAGAGCTATAAATAAAAATATGCTGTAAAACTAAAACCAACCACTGTACAACTGGAAATAATAATAACAATGTCCATCTCCCAAAATGATAATCATACAATATCCTCAACTACAAAACCCCGAACTCAACAGGGAGGTATCTCAAATAAAACATCAGTGTACAGGCTCTCAATACATCACATATCCTCACTACAACAGTCTCTCAAAAGAGCAAAATAAAATAACTAATCTACTGACGATCTCCTCTGAAGGGGTACCGCTACTCTCCATCGACGGGTAGGGATCTAGCTCGCGACTCCCTCGCATCGATCAACTACTGCAGAATCAGCAACACCCACTAAGACTCTGCAAAACAAAGGAGAGAAAAAAAGGGAGGGGGAAAACCCCCAACGGGTGTGAGAACTACACCAAAAAGGGAGTTCTCAGTGGGTACCGCCACCAGGCCCGACGATCTGCCCACTAAGTCCACTAGAGGCATAAGATAACCAATGCAGTAAAAACTGAACAAGAAAGCTGGAGACACTCAACAGCTACCATGCCTCTATCTAAATTCTCAAATGGGGAAACTCTGATAAAGATATACAACACTCGCACACGAGGTGCTCAATCGACCCAATCGAGCTGACTGCCACATCGGGTCCAGTCAAGCCTGCGCCCACCTACAACCACCTCCCACTGGTGGGCAGGAATTACGTAGGGTGTCCAATCGGACTAACTCGCTATCGAATAGTGGCTCATGCAGGCTATAGTCGAAATCCACGCTCTCTCTCAGAACGGAAAGACTCAAGATCCTCAACATCTCGCACAATGGTCAAAGTACTCTCAAAGACACGTGACCACCGTCAACCAAATGGCTCCCAACAACACGAGCACTGATCTATACACAGCTGCTAGACTCCACTCAGCCCCCTGACACAAGTGCAATAATAAAGTACCTGCCTGTAATAAACCCAATCAATGAACCAGTAAGAACTGAAACTGCCTGCTGTGCCTTGCCGTATCGGGTATGCTGGCCGACGCATAACACTGATAAAAAGGAGTCTCAAGGACTCAAAGCCTGTATGCCGCGCACTCCGGAGTGGCACTCGAGGGGTGCGACCCACACGAGTAAAGTATCTCAGTAACCAGTAACATAAGTATCATAAATCAACAGCACTGGATCACGACTCTGATCAAAGTGGGAAAGCTCGACCACTAAAAGAAAACCCCGGTCCTCAATCAGATGCAAAAGTACTCAATAAGTGGAAAACTCCGTCCACTAGGGAAATCTGATACCCAATCTGATGCATAAGTAAATATCCGGTCAACCGCCCAAAGTCCACGGTCACCGCAAAACCCTGCCAACCACAATCCAACACAACCCGTCCCTGACACCAATGTCTCGGCTACACTACCCCAAACCCCTGCTCGCACCCGAGCAACACAGACCGCCTGACTAACAAAGAAGGAGAGGGGAATAACATGGTTTCTCCTAAGTCAAGTTCCAATAAGTAGTGTAGCAGTAAAAAATGGCCTAACTATATGTCCATACAAGCATGCATTTGTCCTCAAGGAAGAATAAAGAAAGTATAACCGATAGTAGCTTCGCAAAAATATAAACTCATGCCAAAAATCATTTATGGACTACACCTGCCCAAAATCCATGATCCATAATCCATAATAACTCCACAGAGTAAAACCCGCACATAGATATAATATCCTGTCCCTCGAATGATCAATCCTCGTAAAATACTATGTGCTAACATGGCATGCTAAAAACCCGCTACTGCCAAAATGTCAAACCCACATGAATAGGTCAATGATTAAATAACATGTACAATAATTAGGTAAGCATTAATCCACAAGATCTAGGCCACTTTCCATGCTTACATCTCAATATTATTTGTTGTACATTCAACTATGCATGCATTCTAATATATAGAATTAGAGAACCGTCCACCGGTTCTGGGGACAAAGCAATCCACCTGAAACACTTTCCGCAGGCAAAGCCGAAGTCGGTGAAGTACGAAGCCACCCGCTAACAAAATCCGCTGGAACCGCACCCTCGGTACCCGGTCGCACAAGCCACTGCTCAAAACACAACGCAGCCAACAATCACCACCACAACACACTAAACAATACCCTTACAACACCCAAAAACAGCACATACTATTTTTACCAACCAGCACAATGAAGGGGCATTTTCACCTATGAGCAGTCCTCTAAAAATCCAAGAAAAATCACTGTTGCGATCCTTGCGACGAGTAGCCCCAAAACGAGTATTTATACTCCTCATTCCGACATCTGTAGGCCAAGAAATAATTAGAACAACATTGGAAGCCACATCCTCAAGAACACAATCCTGCTAGAAAAATAGTAGCAAAGAAGCTTAATTCTCACCTTCGAAACGACCTCAGAAAAATCCAATAAAAATATGAGTGCGTTCCTCTCGAAGAGTAGATGTCAATCGAGTCCTTAAACGCCTCATTCCGATGCTCGTAGGTCAAGATAGAAAATTGACAAGCCTCCGCTGTCCAAAATCTCACAGCAGAAAAAGGGGTCAAAGTTTGCATCGGGAAACATGCCAAAAACCCAAAACAAAGTGAAGCAATCATCATGGAAAACGAAGCCGTACCTCTCGTGAACGCGCTGCCGCAAAAATCAGCTCAAAATACCATCTGGGTGATCCAGGGTGCCTCGCGGACCGAAAAGTGACGGTGGAAGCCAAAATCCAAGAAACGTCGCAGTGCGCCACGTCGGAGAAAGCACGGATATCGAGGCCTCCAAAAAATCTGAAATCCCTCAGTAGATAGAGCACAAGATGAAGAACATTTTCTCTTCAAGCCTCAGCTGAAGATGGGCTCGGGAAAGGGCTCGAATCCGCGGCCCAAGAGGAGGTTTATATAGCGCAACCAAAAAATTCAAATAATTCCATTTGTGTCCCCACATTCGGGCGTCCGAATCTTTCGGGCTGCTACAGTACACCGAAAACGTACCCCAAACCGTCAAAGTCCGAATCAACCCAGGAGCGCCACGTGTCCCAGAACAGCAAACAGCAAATCGGGCCAATCCCTGAGTGTCACGTGGCACGGCGCACAGCACACAGCGGCGCCAGCCGCTGCGGTCGCGCCACGTGGCGCCGACCGGGGCTGCCCCCGCGCATGTCGCGCTCCTGCCCCGCGTGTACGGCCACCTGCCCTGCCTGCTCCATTGCGCTGCGTGCACCCAGCTTACGAAGACCAACCAACCACAAGCTGCCACGTGTCCCCCGCCGGTCCATGCACCAGGCCGCGCGTCCAATGGACCGCGCGCACGTGCGCCCGCCACTCCCGGTGTAGAGTACCGGGACTTTGTAGAGTGTACCGACCTCACAAGATGGCGTGGTGAGGAGAAATCGCCTCGGGCGTGTTCCACATATGTTTACAGATGAGTTCGGGTTGAGTCAGATCGACGCGGAAGCCCCAACTTGAATCGGAGTTTTTCGGGCATTGTGCGCCGATAGAGGACCGGTTTTGTTTGTGTACCGACTCCGCCGTTGTACGCAGAAAAATTGGGAAAATGTGATAACCGCGGATTTATTTTGCCTTTCGGGGCTTTCCGTCGTTTTTTATTGAACCGTCTGGTTGACAATGGGGGCTCGAGGGTAATTTTTCCTTGTTTTTCTGGGCAGACGGTCGGGGCTCGCGGGTATTTTTGGTTAATAAAGCTCGCGAAACGGAGACCGGCGGCGCGATCGGTTTTGGATTCCGACCCCCGGATCTCCCAGAATAAATTCCGGAAGCTGGTACCGTAGCCCAGGTGACTTACACAATTACCGGGGGCGAACTGAACTCTGGTCCGCAATCAGATCGATTTTAGTCGATCAGTTTGAGGTATGGGATTAAACCACCCCTTTTTGTTTTCCTTTCACTCGAGGGTTTAAAATTAATTTGGGGTCCAAAATCCACTACGCCCAAAACGTCTAAGTAGTCGGCCTTGGGAATTAGGTTTCCTAAACCTCGCCTCCCCCCCTCCTTGGCGTACAATATCCGAGCGTGGATGAGGAGCGGTTCCCCAAAACCCTCGTCCTTTCCATCGGCCGGCGTGGAAGAGAAGAGATCGATCGCCTCCCCGCAAAGATCCGACGAACGCGAAGAGGACGATCCCTCTCCTTCGCCCGGTACCGACCAAAACAAGGTGAGCCGTGCTTTCGTTCTCTTTTCTTGTCTTTTCTCGTCACGAGCGAGGGGGGGGTTTTCTTGATTTCGTCGGAGATGGAAGGAGAGGGGCGTGCCATCGCACGCGGAACGCCGCGCGGGGCAACCCGCGCATGCGGGGGCGCCGCGCGGGGCACCCGCATGCGGGGCGCCGTGCGGGACCGCCCGCGCATGCGGGGGTGCCGTGCGGGGCACCCGCATGAGGGGCGCCGCGCGGGGCAGCCCGCGCATGCGGGGGCACCGCGCGGTGCAGCCCGCGCATGCGGGGGTGCCGTGCGGGGCGCCCGCATGCGGGGCGCCGCGCGGGGCAGCCCGCACATGCGGGGGCACCGCGCGGTGCAGCCCGCGCATGCGGGGGCGCCGTGCGGGGCACCCGCATGCGGGGGCACCGCGCGGTGCAGCCCGCGCATGCGGGGGCGCCGTGCGGGGCACCCGCATGCGGGGCGCCGCGCGGGGCAGCCCGCGCATGCGGGGGCACCGCGCGGTGCAGCCCGCGCATGCGGGGGTGCCATGCGGGGCACCCGCATGCGGGGCGGCGCGCGGGGCAGCCCGCGCATGCGGGGGCACCGCGCGGTGCAGCCCGCGCATGCGGGGGTGCCGTGCGGGGCACCCGCATGCGGGGCAGCCGCGGGGCAGCCCGCACATGCGAGGCGCCGCGCGGACAGCACGGCGGCGCGTGGGGGGTTCGGTCGCTGCCGTCGGGGGCCGGCCGGTGTTGGGGCTTTTCCTTACTTCGCGTTTAAAGGTTCTTGACCTCCCCGCCCGGGGATCCCGTTTTGCAGCTTCGGGGAGCGCGCCGGGACGCGGGGAGCCGAGCGTGGTTTTCTACTAGCGACAGGTGGGTTGTATTTACTTTATTCCTAGCCTCTAAATTCTATCTTGTTGGACGGGGTCTATTCTAAGTGTACTGGGGTTAAATAATGATGGGCGATAGCTTATGCATGTTAGTGGGTTCGCTATAGTGATTAGCGTCGGTTGCCGACGGTGATTCTCTTTTTTTAACCCTTATATGTCAGCGGGCCACCTTCGAGTGCGCGCAATATTACCTTGTTTTCGATTATGCACTTTACCTCATTTACCACATTACTCTTGTTATTCATATTATGATGCTGACATGATGGTGGTTACGGTTACTTGGCTCGAGGTTGCCACACGCGCACCCGCGGTTTGGCCACCGCAAAGGGTGCGCTTTTCCGGAAAAGTGGTCTATGACCCGTGTATACCCACGAGGTGACGTAGTGGGGCCCCTTATTAGTGGTGGGGTTGAGGCGCCGAGGTGCGAGCGGTGCGACCCGTCGGTTTAGTTGTCCGGCGTGGTCGGGTTTCTGCAGGTACGGTGTGGGCCGTCGGTTTAGCTGTCCGACGTGTCCGGGTATTACAGGATGCAGGGGTATAGGTTGCCTTTCCTCCTTGGGAGGGTGGTTGCTCCAGTTGTCTTCACGGTTTGTTTTACTATATTCTCCTGCTTTACTATTTCTGCGTCACTGACATCCCACTTCGTGACAGGGTCCAGACGGGGAGAGAGGTAGGCGGTGGTGAGGACGGGACAGGAGCAGCTGGGTCACTGGGGACCCTGGACTGTATTTACTCTTTTATTCTCGCTTTTCATTACTTTGTAGTTATGTGAGTGGTTCGCGATACCCTCGTGGGGTCGGCATGGATATCGGTACGGGCTACATTTAGTGCCCCTGGTGCAATATTTTCCCTTTTATTTCTATCGGCCATTTAAAAACCAAAAAAAAGCAGAAGCCAAAGAAAGGATTGCGAAAACCGTCTTTAAAATCTAAGTGTCGGGTGGGCACTGGTTTCAAAACCCTGTGGATTTATGCTGACTTCGAAAACTAGCTTTCAAAACGTAAGCGCCGGGTAGGCGCTCTTTCAAAATTGTGGATTTATCCTTTCCAAACCGATCGGCCATGTGATCTTCTTTTATCAGTTTAGAATGCTGGTTGGTTGTGAATGATTGTTGTGATTGATTGGTTGCGCATGTTAGAACATGTACCGAACGCTACGCCGTGCATGTACAGGGGAGACTCTGCCCGTTTGCAGAGTGACCATGTATGTGTGGCGGGTCTGGGCACGTGCCGGGGAAGAGGGGTTTCTTCTTTTTAAAAAAAAAAAACAAAAAAAATTTACACATCAAATATTCAACTTTTATGAATCGTTTCCGCTAAAACAAAACCCCCAGGGCGTGACAGATTAAATGGTATCAGAGAGTTCTTTCAATCACAACAATTAGTGCCGACATCCGTAGACAACCCTCACTTGCCTACATATGAATGAAATGGGTAGGGCTTAGGACTGTAGAACGTGAGTGGCCGAAGGGGGGAAAATGTTGAGTCCTCGCTTTCACTTTATGGTTGTTGTTGGCAGGGTAGTCTAAAGTTGACTCTTGTGATGAATGACAGACATGGCCCGTACTAGATCATCGGCCGGGGACGCGGAAGCAGACGCGACGGCGTCGACGGCCGCGGAGAACCAGCTCCTGCGGCAACAACTGCGGGAGATGGTGGGGAATCTGGCCAACCTTACTGAGCACGTGCGTCAGTTGACGCAACGGCAACAGGCCGCGACGGTGACGGTCGCCCCGGGTCCCCCACAGGGGTCGACAGCGCCGGCCGCGGCACCACCGACAGCGCCACCACCGGCGACGACTACGGGACCGGCGCCGGGGACGACCAGCAGGGTTACTCTGGAGGAGACTATAGTCACACCTGCCCTGACCGTGGCTGCCACCGCCGCGAGGGAGGGGACGGGTGCGATGACCGAGCGGGATCGGGTGCGGGCCAACCTGAAAGACTTCAAGAAATACGACCCACCCACGTTCGAAGGGGACACGACTGATCCGTGGGTCGTCGAGAAATGGGTGGGGTCGATGGAGAAACTTTTTGAAGACCTGCTCATGGAGGACGACGAGCGGGTTCCCCTAGCGGTCCACTGCTTGGAGGGGAACGCCCGCTTGTGGTGGAAGACGGTACGCCCCGATCCTACTAAGGGTACCACATTTCCGTCCTGGACAACCTTCAAACAGGAACTGTTCGGGGCCTTCTTCACCAACAGTGTCAAGAAAAAGTTGGAGGATGACCTGAACCACATCCAACAGGGGAACCGGACGGTCATGGAGTATCAGCGGGAGTTCGTCCGGCTAGCAAACTGCGTCCCGTTCGTCATAAGGGACGAGGCACACAAGGCGCAGCTCTTCGTGGATGGCTTGCGGAGCAATATCTTCGAGGTGGTGCAAGCAGCCGAACTACACACCTTCCAGAAAGTGGTCGACAGAGCCACTACGGTGGAGCGGGGTTTTGCGGTCACCCGCGCCAGAAGGGAGAACTCGACGCGACTAGAGGACCGGAAGCGGCAGCAGCAGAACTCGGGAGGAGGCTCTTGGGGCGGGGGCGGGGCCCCCAAACGGTGGAGACCTCAGGCAGGGTCCCGGAGCGCGCCAACAGGAGGACCGAGGCCAGGGAATAGGCCTTGTGTCATATGCGGGGGAGGGCACATTCCGGGGGAGTGCCCCCAAAAAGGCGACCACTGCTTTAGGTGCGGCAGACGAGGGCACTTCCGCCGCAACTGCCCCTTAGGCGGGGGGTCTGCGTCCTCCGCAGCTTCTACGCCCACGCCACAGCTCTCAGGGCGGGGGAAAGCCCCTATGGCGTCGACGTCTAGGCCCCCTGCACCACGGCGCGAGGAGGACCGGCAGCCACAACCAGGCGGGAGAGTCTTCTCAATGACCCACCAAGAGACAGATCCGCCGGAGGAAGCACTTGCAGGTACTACTTCTGTTTCCAATTCCCGTGCTAGAACCCTTTTCGACACCGGAGCAACACACTCTTTCATTTCCCGCGACTTCGTGTTTTTGTTTGGTCTCGAGGAGACACCCCTCCAAAACCCCTTGACAGTGCAAACGGCGGGAGGGACCTTGGAGGCGGTCAGCGTCGTGACCGCCTGCCCGATTAAACTAGGGCGACTAGCATGCCCTTGGGATTTAGTGGTAATTCCCCTGAAGGAGTACGACGTGGTGCTGGGCATGAACTGGCTCACGAGGTACCAGGCACTCATCGATTGTGACAAGCGACAGCTGCGTTTACACGAACCGGGTTTCCCTGAGCATGTGTACATGATGGGTAAGAGCATCTCCTTCCCGGCGATCATCTCAGCGACCCGGGCCAGAAGACTGGTGGAGGGTGGTTGCGTGGCCTACTTGGCATTGGTGGATTTGGCTACCCGACCCCCGACGACGCTCGCCGATATTCCAGTGGTGAGGGACTTCCCCGACGTCTTCCCCACGGAACTGCCTGGGATGCCCCCTGAACGGGGGGTGGAATTCCCCATCGAACTACTACCGGGCATGCAGCCTATTTCGAAGGCACCTTACCGAATGGCCTTCGCGGAACTAAAGGAGCTTAAAGCACAACTGGAAGACCTCTTGGATAAAGGGTTCATAAGACCGAGTGTGTCACCCTGGGGCGCACCGGTGCTCTTCGTGCGGAAGAAAGACGGAAGCCTGCGTCTCTGCATTGATTACAGAGGAATAAACAAAGTCACAGAGAAAAACAAGTACCCCCTGCCTAGAATAGATGACCTCTTCGACCAGCTGAGAGGGGCGACGGTCTTCTCCAAGATCGATTTACAGTCGGGCTACCACCAACTCCGGGTTCGGGACAAGGACATTCCGAAGACTGCTTTCCGGACCCGGTACGGCCACTACGAGTTCACGGTTATGCCCTTCGGACTCACGAACGCCCCCGCAGTCTTCATGGACATGATGAACCGGATCTTCAGACCCTTCCTGGATCGGTTCGTGGTGGTTTTCATCGACGACATACTGATCTACTCCACTACCGACGAGGAACACGAGGACCATTTGCAAACAGTCCTCCAAACTCTCAGGGAACAGGAGCTGTTCGCTAAACTCAAGAAGTGTGAGTTCTGGCTACGCGAAGTCGGCTTCCTAGGACATGTGATCTCGGCACAGGGAATCTCCGTGGATCCGAAGAAGGTGGAGTCCGTGGTCGACTGGCAGCCGCCGACGACGGTGACAGAGGTCCGCAGTTTCCTAGGACTGGCAGGATATTACAGGCGTTTTGTAGAGGGTTTCGCGAAGATTGCTACCCCTTTGAATCGGTTGACCAGAAAAGGGGAGAAGTTCATATGGACGGCCAAATGCCAGGAAAGCTTTGAGGAACTCAAAAGGAGGTTAACCAGGGCACCAATACTCGTGCTGCCGACACCCGGGGAAGATTACGAAGTGTACTGCGACGCATCGGGGATCGGCCTGGGTGGTGTTCTGATGCAACAGGGGAAAGTGATTGCCTACGCCTCCAGGCAACTAAAGGATTACGAGAAGAACTACCCGATACACGACTTGGAGCTGGCCGCAGTAGTCTTCGTTCTAAAACTGTGGAGGCACTACCTCTTTGGAGTCCACTGTAACGTCTTCTCGGATCATCAAAGTCTTAAGTATATCTTTACCCAAAAAGAATTAAACTTGCGGCAGAGGCGGTGGCTGGAGTTGTTGAAGGATTACGACTTGACGATACAATACCATCCCGGAAAGGCAAACGTGGTGGCGGACGCCCTGAGCAGGAAAGGGGGCCAAGACGGGGCGTCAAGGAGCGCGATAACGGAGCAAAACCACTTGATAGCGGAGTTCGCACGAATGCAGTTGGAAGTGGTGCCGACAGGCACGGTTAGGCAACTCCTAACCTTAGTGGTCAAGCCGACGCTACTTGAGAAGATCCGGGAGGGACAACAGACCGACCCACACTTACAGCGCGTACGAGACAAGATCCCCCTGGACCAAGAGAGCGACTTTGCAGTGGAAGACGACGGCACCCTACGGTTCCGCAGACGGATCTGCGTGCCGGATTCGTCGGAGTTGAAGGAGGAAATTTTGACAGAGGCACACCGGGCCCCTTATGCGGCACATCCAGGGGGCACGAAGATGTACAGGGACCTCAAACAGATCTACTGGTGGCCCAACATGAAAGGGGACGTCACTCGACACGTAGCTCATTGCCTAGTGTGCCAACGGATAAAGGTCGAGCATCAGCGGCCAGCAGGGAAGCTACAGCCCCTACCGGTGCCAGAGTGGAAGTGGGAGCAAATCACCATGGACTTTGTCACGGGCTTCCCACGTTCACCCCAGGGCCACGACGCAATTTGGGTCGTAGTCGACCGGTTAACCAAGTCAGCACACTTTCTGCCAGTTCATACGACCTGGACCCGAGAGCGGTTGGCCCAAACATACGTCAGCGAGATCGTTAGATTACATGGAGTGCCGGCATCGATCACCTCGGACAGAGACACGCGCTTCGTCTCGAAATTTTGGCAGAGCCTTCAGCGGGCCATGGGAACCAAACTACAGTTCAGCACAGCCTTCCACCCTCAGACGGACGGACAGTCAGAGCGCGTGATACAAACCCTTGAAGACCTGCTTCGCGCCTGTGTACTAGATTGGGGGATCGGGTGGTCACGCTACCTACCTCTCGTGGAATTCGCCTACAACAACAGCTACCAGGCCAGCATCCAGATGGCGCCCTACGAGGCCTTATATGGAAGACGCTGCCGATCCCCGATTTGTTGGGACGATCTGGGAGAACGGAAATTCTTGGGGCCCGACTTAGTGGAGGAAACGGAAGAGAAGGTTCGCCTCATCAGACAGTGCCTGCTAACCGCCCAGAGTCGCCAGAAGAGCTACGCGGACCAAAGGCGCAGCGACTTGGAATTCCAAGTGGGAGAGCGTGTTTTCTTGCGGGTCTCGCCGTCCAGAGGAGTCAAGCGGTTCGGGCTAAAAGGGAAACTGAGCCCACGGTTTGTAGGGCCTTTCGAGATTTTGGAACGCATCGGCCCAGTGGCGTACCGCCTTGCCCTACCACCAAACCTTGACCAAGTCCATGACGTCGTCCACGTTTCGATGCTCCGTAAATACCTCTCCGATCCATCGCATATCCTGGATGTCGCCATACTCGACCTTAAAGAAGACCTAAGCTTCGAGGAAACCCCCGTGAGAATCCTGGCAAGGGAAAGCAAATCACTGCGGAATCGAGCCATCCCCTACGTGAAGGTACTCTGGAGCAACCACGAGGAGCGAGAGGCAACATGGGAGCTGGAGTCTAAAATGAGGGAGAACTACCCGAACCTGTTCACCACCACCCGGGTCTGAGTTTCGAGGACGAAACTCGTTTTTTAGAGGTGAGTGGTGTGATAACCGCGGATTTATTTTGCCTTTCGGGGCTTTCCGTCGTTTTTTATTGAACCGTCTGGTTGACAATGGGGGCTCGAGGGTAATTTTTCCTTGTTTTTCTGGGCAGACGGTCGGGGCTCGCGGGTATTTTTGGTTAATAAAGCTCGCGAAACGGAGACCGGCGGCGCGATCGGTTTTGGATTCCGACCCCCGGATCTCCCAGAATAAATTCCGGAAGCTGGTACCGTAGCCCAGGTGACTTACACAATTACCGGGGGCGAACCGAACTCTGGTCCGCAATCAGATCGATTTTAGTCGATCAGTTTGAGGTATGGGATTAAACCACCCCTTTTTGTTTTCCTTTCACTCGAGGGTTTAAAATTAATTTGGGGTCCAAAATCCACTACGCCCAAAACGTCTAAGTAGTCGGCCTTGGGAATTAGGTTTCCTAAACCTCGCCTCCCCCCTCCTTGGCGTACAATATCCGAGCGTGGACGAGGAGCGGTTCCCCAAAACCCTCGTCCTTTCCATCGGCCGGCGTGGAAGAGAAGAGATCGATCGCCTCCCCGCAAAGATCCGACGAACGCGAAGAGGACGATCCCTCTCCTTCGCCCGGTACCGACCAAAACAAGGTGACCCGTGCTTTCGTTCTCTTTTCTTGTCTTTTCTCGTCACGAGCGAGGGGGGGGTTTTCTTGATTTCGTCGGAGATGGAAGGAGAGGGGCGTGCCATCGCACGCGGAACGCCGCGCGGGGCAACCCGCGCATGCGGGGGCGCCGCGCGGGGCACCCGCATGCGGGGCGCCGTGCGGGACCGCCCGCGCATGCGGGGGTGCCGTGCGGGGCACCCGCATGAGGGGCGCCGCGCGGGGCAGCCCGCGCATGCGGGGGCACCGCGCGGTGCAGCCCGCGCATGCGGGGGTGCCGTGCGGGGCGCCCGCATGCGGGGCGCCGCGCGGGGCAGCCCGCGCATGCGGGGGCACCGCGCGGTGCAGCCCGCGCATGCGGGGGCGCCGTGCGGGGCACCCGCATGCGGGGGCACCGCGCGGTGCAGCCCGCGCATGCGGGGGCGCCGTGCGGGGCACCCGCATGCGGGGCGCCGCGCGGGGCAGCCCGCGCATGCGGGGGCACCGCGCGGTGCAGCCCGCGCATGCGGGGGTGCCATGCGGGGCACCCGCATGCGGGGCGCCGCGCGGGGCAGCCCGCGCATGCGGGGGCACCGCGCGGTGCAGCCCGCGCATGCGGGGGTGCCGTGCGGGGCACCCGCATGCGGGGCAGCCGCGGGGCAGCCCGCACATGCGAGGAGCCGCGCGGACAGCACGGTGGCGCGTGGGGGGTTCGGTCGCTGCCGTCGGGGGCCGGCCGGTGTTGGGGCTTTTCCTTACTTCGCGTTTAAAGGTTCTTGACCTCCCCGCCCGGGGATCCCGTTTTGCAGCTTCGGGGAGCGCGCCGGGATGCGGGGAGCCGAGCGTGGTTTTCTACTAGCGACAGGTGGGTTGTATTTACTTTATTCCTAGCCTCTAAATTCTATCTTGTTGGACGGGGTCTATTCTAAGTGTACTGGGGTTAAATAATGATGGGCGATAGCTTATGCATGTTAGTGGGTTCGCTATAGTGATTAGCGTCGGTTGCCGACGGTGATTCTCTTTTTTTAACCCTTATATGTCAGCGGGCCACCTTCGAGTGCGCGCAATATTACCTTGTTTTCGATTATGCACTTTACCTCATTTACCTCATTACTCTTGTTATTCATATTATGATGCTGACATGATGGTGGTTACGGTTACTTGGCTCGAGGTTGCCACACGCGCACCCGCGGTTTGGCCACCGCAAAGGGTGCGCTTTTCCGGAAAAGTGGTCTATGACCCGTGTATACCCACGAGGTGACGTAGTGGGGCCCCTTATTAGTGGTGGGGTTGAGGCGCCGAGGTGCGAGCGGTGCGACCCGTCGGTTTAGTTGTCCGGCGTGGTCGGGTTTCTGCAGGTACGGTGTGGGCCGTCGGTTTAGCTGTCCGACGTGTCCGGGTATTACAGGATGCAGGGGTACAGGTTGCCTTTCCTCCTTGGGAGGGTGGTTGCTCCAGTTGTCTTCACGGTTTGTTTTACTATATTCTCCTGCTTTACTATTTCTGCGTCACTGACATCCCACTTCGTGACAGGGTCCAGACGGGGAGAGAGGTAGGCTGTAGTGTACTGGGTTTTCCCTTGCGATTTTCCGATGAATCCACTGTGTAGAACACCTAGTGTTGGTGTCTGGCCCATGGTGCATCGAAGGGATGCCACAGATGGACCTCGTGAGACTTGGATGGATGATTTGGCCTTCGGCTGTGATTGCCGAATTTTTGAAAAGGTTTTGGGCCAATCTGAGGTTGGATTTGGATTCAGCGCGGAAAAACGCTTGAAAACGGCTATTTGCTTGTTGAATTTGGAGTCCGGATGACCAAATGCGGGCTTCCGGAAGATTTGGGGGATTTTCGGTGCACGGGGGTGACGCGTGGACCGGCCAGCGCCACGTGGCGCCCTTTTATTGGCCGGCTCACGCGGCTGGGTCCACGCAATGGCGCGGCGGTGCATGGACCGCGGCGGGTGGACGCGTGGCGTGCCCTGGTAGGCGGGCGCACGCGGCACGGCTCACGGGAATTGCGGGTTGGCGGTGGACCGGGCGCATGACACGTGGCGGCTTCGGATTCGTCGGTCCACGTGGGCGCGGTCCACGGGTGCGCGGGGGGGGCGCCTCGGTACTGTGCGCGCACGTGCGCGCACAGTGGCGCCAGGGGGGGGGGCGGTCGGCCGCACTCGAGTGCGACACGTGTCGCCTCGAGATTGGCCGGCCGTACCTACCCCCGTTGACTGCGGGGGGCCACGTGGCGTAGGCGGGCCGCTGGGATCCGCTGTCCCCTGTTTGGGGGTGACGTGGCCGCTCCTGGTTGTTTCGGGCGCGTCGGACAGGGGCGGTGCGACCGGGTTTCCGGGCGCAGTGCGCCCGAAAGTTGCGCCCGAAAACCCGGCCCGAATGCTTAGTGGGCTGGGCCTATAAATAGCTCCCCCCATTCGTCTTGTAGGCTTTTTGGACTCTATTTTCGCTGGGCTTTCTTCACGGCGATTCCTCCTCTCTCAGAGCTCAACCCTTTGGAGAAGTTTGAAGATTTTTGGAGGCACGCATCCCGAGGTTCACCATTTTACGGCGCGGCGCGACGCTTGTTCTCCGGCGATCCTCTTCACCCCTTCTCAGTGTTTGGACTCCTCCGACTCACCCCGACCTCGGAATTCGCCGATTCTTGCGCCGTTGGACTCTTGACAGGTAGGGCTTCAACTCCTGTGTTTTGTGGTTCCTCGATTTCCGTGCTGATATTGGAGTTTTCCGAGCAACCATTTGACCCTTTTTCTTCGCGGACTTTTGGGACAGCACCGCGGTGTTCTTGCCATATCTTTTCGCTCGGACGTCGGAACGAGGCGATTCAAAAGGCAATTTTCATCTACGCTTCGCAAGGAGTCTCCTGGATTTTTCTCAGAATTTTCTGAATTTTACTCGAGGGTGAGAATCTTCTTCCTCTGTGGTTCCTTGTTACAGGAATTTAGTGCAGTTTGGGTTTGGGGTGTACCCCTTGTCGGATTTTTATCTCAGCGTAGGAAACTCCAAATTGGGCGTGCAGGTACTCGTTTCGACGGGCTCGTCGCAAGGATCGCGATAGTATTTTTCTTGGATTTTTCTGGGCATTATTCGCAGGTAAAAATTAGTGAATTGTGGACTGCTGGTTTGGGGGACAGATTCTGGAATTGTGGATGTTAAGCTTATGTATTTTTCCTTTGGGGTATTTTGTACAGATTGGTGGTGTGTTGGACTGATCTTGGACTTCGCTTTTGGGAATTTTGGAATAGCGCTCGAGGTGGGTGATGTTGAGAACCTCCTGCTTGTGAATGTCACTAGGCCTATTGGAATGCCACGATTATATGTTATTAAATATGAATGTATCTAGCATGCTTGCATGATATTAAGGTTCTTTTGCTAATACTTGCATTGTTAGCAAGCTACAAGTTCATGAGTGGTGTTTCCATGTTTAGATATGCAATTTAATTAGTTGGAATGAATGCTATAGCCATATCATATTGTGTGTTAAGGAAAGGTTTGGGCATGGGGTTAGAATGCATGTTGTAAAAGGGGTACTTGCTAGTTAATTGTACATCTAAATTGTATCATGTATCGTATATCATGCCACGTGTACATCGGAGGGTCCAAACATTTAATGTTGCATATGTTAGAATAATTAAAAAGAGGTTTATCAAGTTAATGACTTTTGCATGCTTGAATGGTCACCTAGATAGGCCACCTTTTTCTGCTACACTATCATGCTGGAATTGACTTAGGAGAAACCATGTTGCATTCTTTCTTCAGTCACTTAGACATAGGGGATATTATGCTCGGGTTGGAGCAGGGGCTGGGTTAGTGTAGTCAGATACTTGGGTTTCGGGGAGAGGGTTTTGGGCTTCCTTTGGGAGACGGTACTTTCCTTATAGAGCGGAGTGCGCGATTTGCAGACTTGAGACCCTGGGACTCCTGTCCCATATCGGTGTTATGTGTAGGCTGGCATACCCGATTTGGCAGACATTGAGAACCCTACCCCTTATCGGTGCTATGCGTAGGCTGGCATACCCGATTTAGCAGACCTTGAGACTCCTGTCCCATACCGGTGTTATGCGTAGGCTGGCATACCCGATTTGGCAGACATTGAGACTCCTATTCCACACCGGTGTTATGCGTAGGCTGGCATACCCGATGTGGCAGGCTTCGATTCTCTGATGCATACTTTTAGCTATCTTTAGCTGGGCAGGTAGAGGCATATTAGTGGTAGCTTTTATCAGGAGTCATACTCTTAGTTACCGCATTTATTCCTTTAGCCTCTGGTAGACCTAGTGGGCAGGTAGGAGTTCGTGTTGAGGTTTACCCACTAGGGGAGGCTACTGTCTTTACTGTAGTACTGACCCCCCACTGTTTTTCCCTTTTCTTGTCCCCTTTGTTTTGCAGAGTCATCTGCCGGAGTTGCGGGGCCTTCCTACCAGGATCGAGGTAAGAGGATCGCCGACTAGATAGCTGCTACCCCGAGCTCGAGTTTTTGGTAGTTTTGTCGTATCCCCAGTACACTCAGACGGTTGTATTTTTCCTTTTATTTTGGGTCTGGCTGCGGCCAGCTGGTTGTATATATTTCGTGAGCTGGGAGAGACACTTGTATATTTTTGAGAGCTTACTGTACTTTCCTTTCCAGTATTTGTCTGAGTTGTATTAGTTTTAGTTTAGCTCTGTTTTATGCTCCTTTATTACTTGTTTTATATCTGAGCAGGTTATCAGCGCTTCGTGTACACGGAAAATTCCGTATGCACGGCGGATCTGTGGACGGGCCCGGGTTCTGGTTTACACCCGGGGCGTGACAGATTAGTTGGTATCAGAGCTTAGGGATAGGTCAGTTGGGACTTAGGAAACCCTAGGCTTTTGGCAGACCCTAGGAAGGCCGAGCGTGAGTGACGTGATATTGTGCGAAAGTCGGTAATTGGTTGTTAACTCTTCCTGTGAGTGGAGAGGGATTGGCATAGCCTATTTCTGGGGGACTATTATGTTGGCTGCAGACAACATAAGGTTACAGAAATAGGGGAATGCCCATGACTTTCGCGTGATTGGGTCGAGAGTGGTTTGGTTTACTGACCCGTGGATTTTGTGTGACAGGATGCCTCCTAGGCGGCAGATTCCTACTCGGGGTACTCCTACGCCCCCGGAGGAGCCGGAGCAGTCCGGGCCTTCTGAGATCAGTGAGCTGAGGGCCATGGTGGCCCAGTTGGCGGAGAGCCACCGCCGACAGGAGCAGAGGTTCGAGCAGTTGCTGGCTCAGGTTGGGGCCCCTCCCCCTACTACTGTAGAGGCCCCTGTACCACCAGTTGTACCGCCGGCTATTCCATTAGTCCCTACGGCACCGTCGTCGAGCAGTGGGGCTCAGGGAGAGTTCAGGCCGTTGACCCCAGCGGAGGAGGAGGAGTTTGCTGACAAACTCGCCAAGTTCTGTAAGCGAGGACCACCTAGGTTCTCTGGGAGGAGTACTCACCCATCGGAGATAGGATCATGGCTGGCAGCAATGGAGAAGTTGTTCAGAGACTTCTTCATTGACCACAGGTTCAGAGTGCATATGGCTGTACATTGCCTAGAGGGGGATGCAGATGCTTGGTGGCGTCGGGTCGAGCCCTTGGAGTTTCAGATCACCCGACAGCTACCCTGGTCGGAGTTTAGACGGTTGATCCTTGACACTTATTTCTCCACGAGCGTGAAGAAAAAGCTTGAGGATGATTTGAAGAATCTCCAGCAGGGGGACAGGACGGTATGGGATTATTATCAGGAGTTTACGCAGTTGCTCAACTGCGTACCCTATGTTGCCAGGGATGGGCTGCACCAGGTGGAGCTGTTTGAGACAGGTTTGCGCCCCGAGGTCTATACCTTGGTACACGCCCAGAGGCTTCAGACTTTATCAGAGGCAGTGGATCATGCACAGTGGGTCGAGAGGGGAGATCACGTCGTCGCTAGACGTGGGGGCTTGGCCGCTCAGAGTTCTGAGAGGAAGCGGCCAATGCCAGACGAGGGGGGACAGGCCAGTTCATGGAGGCCGCCCCGACCACCACCGCCGCAGTTTACGGGCCGTGGGCGTTCGGAGCGGCGAGGGTCTGGTGGATCCCAGAGACCCCCACAGCAGCAGCAGCAGCAGCAGCGGCAGCCCCAGCGACAGCAGCAGCACTCGCAGCAGCAGAGGTCGCAGTCGCGACAGCAGGGGTCACAGCGGCAAGGACAGCAGCAGCAGCAGTCGAGGCAGTCCCAGTCTGGGGTCAGGTGCGTCTTTTGTAGGGGACAGCACGCGGCGGATACTTGTGACCAGAGGTATGGCCGCTGTTATCGGTGTGGACAGTCCGGCCATATTCGAGCTACTTGCCCTCTCTCTACACCGCAGGCTCCTTCTTCAGCATCAGCTCCTTCAGTGCCCCAGCAGCGGCCTTATGCTCCAGCGAGCGGGGCTCCTTCCTCCCACCCTGCAGATTACCGACCACCAGCTCAGAGCGGGCGAGTCTACGCCGCCCAGGTAGGGGACTCCACGGCAGCCGACCACGTGGTGGCAGGTATCACTTTACTTCTTGGTACTAGAGCTCGCACTTTATTTGATACCGGTGCATCACATTCTTTTATCAGTAGAGTATTTGCATCATCTCATGGACTAGTGTTAGGTCGGTTGCCACATGCAGTAGAGGTACAGATTCCTGATCATACATTGCATGTAGAGGAGTGTTGTTGGTCTTGCCCTGTTCAGATTGAGTCCTGGATCTTGCCAGCGGACCTTATGGTCCTTAGTGAGCTGCAAGATTACGACATTGTTCTGGGGATGGATTGGCTGGCTCGCTATTTCGCGACGATTGATTGCGCCGCGAGGACTGTTACCTTTAGCGAGCCAGGCCAGGAGGTGTTCGTTTACAGGGGGTGCCAGAGTGCTTTCTTTGCCTCTGTGGTTTCGACCTCTCGTGCGAGGCAGATGATGCGCAGTGGATGCGTGGCCTTTTTGGCATCGGTGGTTAAGGAGCCTACGGCGGCACCGGGACTCACGGATATTCCTATTGTCCATGAGTACCCGGATGTTTTTCCTCCGGAGCTAGTTCATATGCCGCCGGATAGGGAGGTTGAGTTTTTGATTGACGTAGTTCCCGGAACTGCGCCAATCTCTAAGGCTCCTTACCGAATGGCACCGGCCGAGCTGCGGGAGTTAAAGGCGCAACTCCAGGATTTAATGGACAAGGGTTTTGTGAGGCCTAGTGTATCACCTTGGGGAGCGCCGGTGCTATTTGTGAAGAAGAAGGATGGTTCACTTCGACTGTGTGTAGATTACCGGGAGCTGAATAAAGTGACCATCAAGAACAAGTACCCTTTGCCGCGCATTGATGACTTATTCGACCAGCTGCAAGGGTCTTGTGTCTTCTCCAAGATTGATTTACAGTCTGGTTACCACCAATTGAAGGTGAAGGCCGAGGACATCCCAAAGACGGCATTCAGGTCGCGGTACGGGCATTACGAGTTCACCGTCATGCCTTTTGGACTGACAAATGCCCCTGCAGCTTTTATGGATTTGATGAACAGGATTTTTCGACCATACCTGGATCGGTTCGTTGTTGTTTTTATTGATGACATCCTAGTTTATTCCCGAAGCGATGTGGAGCACGAGGAGCATCTGAGGATTGTGCTACAACTTCTGAGAGAGAGAAAGTTGTATGCCAAGCTATCTAAGTGTGATTTCTGGCTTCGGGAGGTTGCCTTTTTGGGCCACGTGATTTCAGCCGCTGGAGTGGCAGTAGACCCGGCGAAGATCGAGGCAGTCCGGGATTGGCCCCGACCGACGACGGTATCAGAGGTCCGTAGTTTCATGGGCTTAGCAGGATATTACCGTCGGTTTGTGGAAGGTTTTGCGAAACTTTCCGCACCCCTCACTCGTTTGACGCGAAAAGGGATTAAGTTTATTTGGAGTGAGGACTGCCAGAGGAGCTTTGAGGAATTAAAGATCAGGTTGATGTCGGCTCCTATCCTTTCCCTCCCTGTTATGGGGAAAGGATACGTGATTTATAGTGATGCATCGCACAGTGGACTTGGTTGTGTGCTGATGCAGGAGGGTAGGGTAATCGCTTACGCCTCTCGGCAACTGAAGGATTATGAAAAGAATTACCCTACCCATGATTTGGAGCTAGCTGCAGTGATTTTTGCACTAAAGTTGTGGCGCCACTACTTGTATGGGGAACACTGCGAGATTTACACCGACCACAAGAGCTTGAAATACCTGTTCACACAGAAGGAGCTCAACTTGAGGCAGCGTAGATGGTTGGAATTGTTGAAAGATTATGATGTAGACATTCTATACCACCCTGGCAAGGCCAACGTGGTTGCTGATGCCCTGAGCAGGAGAGCAGTACAGAGTTTATCTTTGATGATCACCGATCAGGCGCCATTACTTGAGCAGATGAGGCGGTTAGAGCTCGAGGTTGTGTCCCCTGGGGTCTCTGCTAGACTTATGTCTCTAGTCGTGCAGCCCACTCTGTTGGACAGGATTCGGGAGAGACAGAGTGAGGACCCCCACCTGGTGAGGATTCGAGAGCAGATGCAGACTGGTTTGTTAGGGGACTTTTCAGTTGATGCTGCGGGAGTACTCCGGTACAGGGACCGAGCTTGCGTGCCTATGGATGCAGAGATTCGAGAGCAGATCTTGAGGGAGGCCCACTATACACCTTATACCATCCACCCTGGTGGGACTAAGATGTATAGGGATCTGAAGGCACAGTTTTGGTGGAATGGGATGAAAAGAGACATTGGGAGATTTGTAGCGCACTGTTTAACTTGTCAGCAAGTAAAGGCTGAGCATCGTGTACCTGCTGGCAAGTTGCAGAGTCTCCCAATCCCTGAATGGAAATGGGAACATGTTACGATGGATTTTGTCACTGGGTTGCCGAGAGCACAGACGGGAGCGGATGCTATCTGGGTAGTCGTGGACAGGCTTACCAAATCCGCTCACTTTTTACCGGTTCAGATGACTTGGCCGATGGAGCGACTGGCGCAGGTGTACTTGGCTGAGGTGGTTAGATTGCACGGGGTACCCGTTTCCATCGTATCAGATAGAGACCCGAGGTTTGTCTCGCATTTCTGGAGGAGTTTACAGACAGCCTTGGGGACGCAGCTCCGATTTAGTACAGCATTCCACCCACAGACCGATGGGCAGTCAGAGCGCACTATTCAGACCCTCGAGGATATGTTGAGAGCATGCATTCTGGACTTTGGGGGAGGATGGTACCGACACTTGGGATTAGTTGAGTTTGCGTACAACAACAGCTATCAAGCGAGCATTCAGATGGCTCCGTTTGAAGCGTTGTATGGACGCAAGTGTCGGTCACCCCTTTATTGGAGTGACGTGGGTGAGAAGAAGACTTTGGGTCCTGATCTACTGTTGGAGGCAGAGGAAAAGGTCAGATTGATACGACGACACCTAGAGACCGCCCAGAGTCGACAGAGGAGTTATGCTGATACTCGACGGCGAGACTTAGAGTTTCAGGTGGGTGACCATGTTTTTCTGAAAGTCTCGCCTTCGAAGGGGATTCGGAGATTTGGTATTCGTGGGAAACTGAGCCCTCGCTTTATTGGACCTTTTGAGGTGTTGGAGCGCTTAGGGCCAGTTGCCTACAGGCTTGCGCTTCCTCCCAGGCTTTCAGGTGTTCACAATGTGTTTCATGTATCGACGCTGAGGAGGTATGTTCATGACCCGTCTCATATTATCGATTTCACTCCATTGGAGGTTGCTGAGGACCTGAGTTATGTTGAGCGGCCGTTGAGGATCTTGGAGCGTGAGGTTAGGGAGTTGCGCAGTCGGGCCATCCCCTATGTGAAGGTTCTCTGGAGCAGTCATGATGAGCGCGAGGCTACCTGGGAGTTGGAGTCAGCGATGATGGATGCTCACCCCCACTTGTTTGAGGCTCCTGTCTGAGGTATGATTTTGTTTCGAGGACGAAACTTTTTCTTGTAGGGGAGGGTGTAGTGTACTGGGTTTTCCCTTGCGATTTTCCGATGAATCCACTGTGTAGAACACCTAGTGTTGGTGTCTGGCCCATGGTGCATCGAAGGGATGCCACAGATGGACCTCGTGAGACTTGGATGGATGATTTGGCCTTCGGCTGTGATTGCCGAATTTTTGAAAAGGTTTTGGGCCAATCTGAGGTTGGATTTGGATTCAGCGCGGAAAAACGCTTGAAAACGGCTATTTGCTTGTTGAATTTGGAGTCCGGATGACCAAATGCGGGCTTCCGGAAGATTTGGGGGATTTTCGGTGCACGGGGGTGACGCGTGGACCGGCCAGCGCCACGTGGCGCCCTTTTATTGGCCGGCTCACGCGGCTGGGTCCACGCAATGGCGCGGCGGTGCATGGACCGCGGCGGGTGGACGCGTGGCGTGCCCTGGTAGGCGGGCGCACGCGGCACGGCTCACGGGAATTGCGGGTTGGCGGTGGACCGGGCGCATGACACGTGGCGGCTTCGGATTCGTCGGTCCACGTGGGCGCGGTCCACGGGTGCGCGGGGGGGGCGCCTCGGTACTGTGCGCGCACGTGCGCGCACAGTGGCGCCAGGGGGGGGGGCGGTCGGCCGCACTCGAGTGCGACACGTGTCGCCTCGAGATTGGCCGGCCGTACCTACCCCCGTTGACTGCGGGGGGCCACGTGGCGTAGGCGGGCCGCTGGGATCCGCTGTCCCCTGTTTGGGGGTGACGTGGCCGCTCCTGGTTGTTTCGGGCGCGTCGGACAGGGGCGGTGCGACCGGGTTTCCGGGCGCAGTGCGCCCGAAAGTTGCGCCCGAAAACCCGGCCCGAATGCTTAGTGGGCTGGGCCTATAAATAGCTCCCCCCATTCGTCTTGTAGGCTTTTTGGACTCTATTTTCGCTGGGCTTTCTTCACGGCGATTCCTCCTCTCTCAGAGCTCAACCCTTTGGAGAAGTTTGAAGATTTTTGGAGGCACGCATCCCGAGGTTCACCATTTTACGGCGCGGCGCGACGCTTGTTCTCCGGCGATCCTCTTCACCCCTTCTCAGTGTTTGGACTCCTCCGACTCACCCCGACCTCGGAATTCGCCGATTCTTGCGCCGTTGGACTCTTGACAGGTAGGGCTTCAACTCCTGTGTTTTGTGGTTCCTCGATTTCCGTGCTGATATTGGAGTTTTCCGAGCAACCATTTGACCCTTTTTCTTCGCGGACTTTTGGGACAGCACCGCGGTGTTCTTGCCATATCTTTTCGCTCGGACGTCGGAACGAGGCGATTCAAAAGGCAATTTTCATCTACGCTTCGCAAGGAGTCTCCTGGATTTTTCTCAGAATTTTCTGAATTTTACTCGAGGGTGAGAATCTTCTTCCTCTGTGGTTCCTTGTTACAGGAATTTAGTGCAGTTTGGGTTTGGGGTGTACCCCTTGTCGGATTTTTATCTCAGCGTAGGAAACTCCAAATTGGGCGTGCAGGTACTCGTTTCGACGGGCTCGTCGCAAGGATCGCGATAGTATTTTTCTTGGATTTTTCTGGGCATTATTCGCAGGTAAAAATTAGTGAATTGTGGACTGCTGGTTTGGGGGACAGATTCTGGAATTGTGGATGTTAAGCTTATGTATTTTTCCTTTGGGGTATTTTGTACAGATTGGTGGTGTGTTGGACTGATCTTGGACTTCGCTTTTGGGAATTTTGGAATAGCGCTCGAGGTGGGTGATGTTGAGAACCTCCTGCTTGTGAATGTCACTAGGCCTATTGGAATGCCACGATTATATGTTATTAAATATGAATGTATCTAGCATGCTTGCATGATATTAAGGTTCTTTTGCTAATACTTGCATTGTTAGCAAGCTACAAGTTCATGAGTGGTGTTTCCATGTTTAGATATGCAATTTAATTAGTTGGAATGAATGCTATAGCCATATCATATTGTGTGTTAAGGAAAGGTTTGGGCATGGGGTTAGAATGCATGTTGTAAAAGGGGTACTTGCTAGTTAATTGTACATCTAAATTGTATCATGTATCGTATATCATGCCACGTGTACATCGGAGGGTCCAAACATTTAATGTTGCATATGTTAGAATAATTAAAAAGAGGTTTATCAAGTTAATGACTTTTGCATGCTTGAATGGTCACCTAGATAGGCCACCTTTTTCTGCTACACTATCATGCTGGAATTGACTTAGGAGAAACCATGTTGCATTCTTTCTTCAGTCACTTAGACATAGGGGATATTATGCTCGGGTTGGAGCAGGGGCTGGGTTAGTGTAGTCAGATACTTGGGTTTCGGGGAGAGGGTTTTGGGCTTCCTTTGGGAGACGGTACTTTCCTTATAGAGCGGAGTGCGCGATTTGCAGACTTGAGACCCTGGGACTCCTGTCCCATATCGGTGTTATGTGTAGGCTGGCATACCCGATTTGGCAGACATTGAGAACCCTACCCCTTATCGGTGCTATGCGTAGGCTGGCATACCCGATTTAGCAGACCTTGAGACTCCTGTCCCATACCGGTGTTATGCGTAGGCTGGCATACCCGATTTGGCAGACATTGAGACTCCTATTCCACACCGGTGTTATGCGTAGGCTGGCATACCCGATGTGGCAGGCTTCGATTCTCTGATGCATACTTTTAGCTATCTTTAGCTGGGCAGGTAGAGGCATATTAGTGGTAGCTTTTATCAGGAGTCATACTCTTAGTTACCGCATTTATTCCTTTAGCCTCTGGTAGACCTAGTGGGCAGGTAGGAGTTCGTGTTGAGGTTTACCCACTAGGGGAGGCTACTGTCTTTACTGTAGTACTGACCCCCCACTGTTTTTCCCTTTTCTTGTCCCCTTTGTTTTGCAGAGTCATCTGCCGGAGTTGCGGGGCCTTCCTACCAGGATCGAGGTAAGAGGATCGCCGACTAGATAGCTGCTACCCCGAGCTCGAGTTTTTGGTAGTTTTGTCGTATCCCCAGTACACTCAGACGGTTGTATTTTTCCTTTTATTTTGGGTCTGGCTGCGGCCAGCTGGTTGTATATATTTCGTGAGCTGGGAGAGACACTTGTATATTTTTGAGAGCTTACTGTACTTTCCTTTCCAGTATTTGTCTGAGTTGTATTAGTTTTAGTTTAGCTCTGTTTTATGCTCCTTTATTACTTGTTTTATATCTGAGCAGGTTATCAGCGCTTCGTGTACACGGAAAATTCCGTATGCACGGCGGATCTGTGGACGGGCCCGGGTTCTGGTTTACACCCGGGGCGTGACATAGGCGGTGGTGAGGACGGGACTGGAGCAGCTGGGTCGCTGGGGACCCTGGACTGTATTTACTCTTTTATTCTCGCTTTTCATTACTTTGTAGTTATGTGAGTGGTTCGCGATACCCTCGTGGGGTCGGCATGGATGTCGGTACGGGCTACATTTAGTGCCCCTGGTGCAATATTTTCCCTTTTATTTCTATCGGCCATTTAAAAACCAAAAAAAAGCAGAAGCCAAAGAAAGGATTGCGAAAACCGTCTTTAAAATCTAAGTGTCGGGTGGGCACTGGTTTCAAAACCCTGTGGATTTATGCTGACTTCGAAAACTAGCTTTCAAAACGTAAGCGCCGGGTAGGCGCTCTTTCAAAATTGTGGATTTATCCTTTCCAAACCGATCGGCCATGTGATCTTCTTTTATCAGTTTAGAATGCTGGTTGGTTGTGAATGATTGTTGTGATTGATTGGTTGCGCATGTTAGAACATGTACCGAACGCTACGCCGTGCATGTACAGGGGAGACTCTGCCCGTTTGCAGAGTGACCATGTATGTGTGGCGGGTCTGGGCACGTGCCGGGGAAGAGGGGTTTCTTCTTTTAAAAAAAAAAAACAAAAAAAATTTACACATCAAATATTCAACTTTTATGAATCGTTTCCGCTAAAACAAAACCCCCGGGGCGTGACAGAAAATGTTGGAGCAAACGTATTTTCGTATTACAGCGGAGTTCGGGAGGTTCCGGATTGATGCGGAGGCCCCGAAGGCAAAAAGTGAGTTGGAGTTGGCAGTTATGCCAGCCGGTTTTTGGATTGAGCACATCGACTCTACGGTTGAGCTTTTTGAGTGGGGAAAGCTTTGGACATGTGTATTTTCAGATTACAGCGGAGTTCGGGAGGATCCGGACTGATGCGGAGGCCCCGAGGGCAAAAAGTGAGTTGGAGTTGGCTTAATTTGGATTAATTAATTAACTAATTAAATTATTAGTTTAGCCTGTGATGAAATTAGTGGATATGGAATTAGAGTGGTTGAGATATTTTGAGTTGGGGGATTTTTAAATCCCAGCTACAGCTGCTTCCCACTATTTAGCCTTTCTTAATTAGCTTGGCCACGCCATCGTCTCCTTCCACCTCCAAAACAGAGGAAAAGGGGAGAGACAGAGGAAGAATGGAAAGAAGAGAAAGAGGAGGAAGGAAGAAGAAGAGAGAGGAAGAAAAAAAAGAAGGAATGGGAGTGGTGTAGGTGTGGACCCTCTGCTAGTAGCCGGGTGATGCCGAGTGGAGCGATCGGAGCACGCGCGCGTCGAGCCTCGAACAAAGGTATGTACAGTTTTTTTAGAGTGAGGGAGTGAGAAGCTTGGGTTTTTTTTTTAGTTTGTTTTTATTTGTGTTGGAGTGGACTTGCTGTCCACTACCTTGCGAGGCTGCAGCGGGGGGGAGCGCGCAACGGCGCCACGCGGGCGCGCAACGGCGCCGCGCGGGCGCGCAACGCCGCCGCGCGCAGTTGGCGCGATCGCTGCGCGGGCGCACAGAGGCGCCGCGCGCGCAGCGGGCAGCGAGTGCTGCGCGGGCGCACCTAGGCGTCATGCGCAGCAGGACTGGGCACTGCGCGGGCGCCAGGGGCGCCGCTCGCAGCAGCGCCAGGGGCGCCGCGCGCAGCGACAGCCGCGCTGCGCGGGCGCCAGGGGGCGTCACGCGCGGCAGACCGCAGGCACTGCGCAGGCGCCATGGGTGCCGCGCGGTAGGCTCGGGCGCCGCGCTGGCAGCGGCACCGGCAGCGCCGCGCGCAGCGACGCGAGCGCGGGCTGTTTCTCGCGTGGGCCCGCGGCGTCTTCATCGGCCGGGGCTGGTTTTGCCCAGTGAGCTGGTGTTTTATGCAGTGGCCTGACTGATGTGTTCTATTTTCTCCTTCCATGCCTGGGTCGGCAGATGTGGTGCGCGCGGGAGCTAGGTGCCGCGGGAGCTGTCAGAGCCGGCGGTGGGCGGCGCGTGGAAGCACCATCAGAGGAGAGTTTTGTTTATTTCCGAATTTCGGAATTACTACTGATTTTGGGATTTTGAGTTTGGGTTGTGCTGGAGCCTAGTGTGCAAATGTTGTGTGTGGACTGTAGTGTGAGTTATTGCACGCGGATTTTTGTGGAGGACTTGGGTGTATATTTTGAGCTTCCGAGGATTTTTTCGTGATTCGCGGCAGTGTGCGCACGCGCGGCGCAATTTTCGAGGTTTCGTCAGTTTGAGGTTTCGGCGCTTCACCGACGTTAGTGTTTGCCTGCGGAAAGCGTTCCAGGTTGGTTCGAATTTCTCCAAAATATTTGGAATGCCCTTTAATTCTTCTGAATGCAATTTGAGCATGTCTAGTGTAATATTTTCACTGTTGGAAAATCTGATAGTTGCCAGGAATTTTCTGGAAAAATTATTAGAACCCCTGATTATTTTTAGCATACTCCTGATGTTATATGACACTAGATTTCATGTTTTGTTTGCATAATAATTGCACCTTAATCGTTTTAAAAATCGAGAAAACCCGTTTTAAGGAAAATCAGCTTTTTAAATGTGGTTTTTAAATCATGAGTTCGCCAGAGGTATGGCATAGGTTCAGGGTGCATTTGACCTCGTGCCTGGGGGCCGAGCATGTAGAGTACCGGGTCTTTGGATAGCGCGCCGACCACATAGATGGCTTGGAGCAGAGAGTTGCCTTGGGCATGTTGCATATGAGTTTACAGTTGATGCCGGGTTGATTCGGATCAACGCGGAAGCTCCAGCTCGATTCGGGGTTTTTCCGGGCTTTGTAGGCCGATTGAGGATGAGATTGGAAATTTCCGACTTCACCATGGAGTGCCGGAAATTCAAGAACACTTGGAACAGGTGTACTTTCAGATTACAGCGAGGTTCGGGAGGTTCCGGACTGACGCGGAGGACCCGGAGGCAAAAAGTGAGTCGGAACTGGCAATTTTGGAGCCGATAATTGATTTGAGCACCCCGACTCAACGGATGAGCTTTTTGAAGAGAAAAAGCTGTGGACACGTGTACTTTCGATTTACAGCGAGGTTCGGGAGGTTCCGGACTGACGCGGAGGATCCAGAGGCAAAAAGTGAGTCGGGACTGGCAATTTTGGAGCCGGTATTTGATTTGAGCACCCCGCCTCAACGGATGAGCTTTTTGAAGAGAAAAAGCTGTGAGCGCGTGTACTTTTGATTTACAGCGGAGTTCAGGAGGTTCCGGGCAGCAGCGGAGAGCCCGAAGGCAAAAAGTGATTTGGAGTTGGGTTTTTGGATTTAGTTAATTAATTAATTAAATTGTTTTCTTTATATAAAGAGGCCCTGTTGCTTTGGGGTGAAGCAGAGAAGGAAAAAGAGAGAAAGAAAGAAAGAAAGAAAGAGAGAAAGAAAGAAAGGAAAAGAAAAGAGAGGAAAAAGGAAGAAGAAGAGGGATTGGAGCATTCTTGGATTTTTGGACTCCCCGTTGGTGGCCGAGAGAGCGCCGTGGGCGTGCGGCGAGCGTCGGCGAGGTAAGTAAATTGCAGATTTTTGGGTTTCGGCGTTTTGGTTGATTTATCGGATTTATTTTATTTTCTTTTTGATTTTTCCTTTCTTTTTTTTTGCGCGGGGGAGCGCAGCCGAGGGTGCCGCGCGCGCGCGCAATGGCGTACGCGCGGCCGGCGCGGCCGCTGCACGGGCGCACATGGGCGCCGCGCGCAGCAGCCGCCAGGGTGCTGCAAGGCTGCAGCACCCTGCGGCCCACCCGCATGCGCGGGCAGCACCAGGGCGCGCGGTGCCGCAAGGCCGCGCGGGCCCTCGCAGGCCGCGCGCGGTGCCGCGTGCCCTGCGCGGGCCGCGCGCAGCGCGCAGGTCGCTGCGCGGGCCTGGGCGCAGCCCTGCGGACCGCGCGCGAGGCGCGCGCGGTGCCGCAATGCCGCGCGCAGGGCGCGCACCGCGCGGGCCCTCGCGGGCCGCGCGCAGCGCGCAGGGCGCTGCGCGGGCCGCGCGCAGCCCTGCGGACCGCGCGCGAGGCGCGCGCGGTGCCGCAAGGCAGCGCGCAGGGCGCGCACCGCGCGGGCCCTTGCGGGCCGCGTGCGGTGCCGCGTGCCCTGCGCGGGCCGCGCACGGTGCCGCGTGCCCTGCGCGGGCCGCGCGCAGCGCGCAGCGCGCAGGGCGCTGCGCGGGCCCCGCACAGCCCTGCGGACCCAGCGCGCTAGGCGCGCGCGGTGCCGCAAGGCCGCGCGCAGGGCGCGCACCGCGCGGGCCTTGCGGGCCGTGCGCGGTGCCGCGCGCCCTGCGCTGGCCGCGCGCAGCGCCGCGGGCCCCGAGCGGGCGCGCGCGCGGCGCTGCGAGGCGCTGTGCGGCAGGCTGCGCCGCGCGGTCGTTCGTCTCGCAGGCATTTTCGCGATGGGTTTTCGCAGTTTTCGCGCGCCGTTTTCGCGCAGATTTCGCGCAGGTTTCGCGCAGGTTTTCGCACGGCTTTCGAGGCTTTTTCGCGATGGGTTTTCGCAATTTTCGTGCGCCGTTTTCGCACAGATTTCGCGCAGTTTCGCGCAGGTTTTCGAGCGGCTTTCGAGGCATTTTCGCGATGGGTTTTCGCAGTTTTCGCGCGCCATTTTCGCGCAGATTTCGCGCAGTTTCGCGCAGGTTTTCGCACGGCTTTCGAGGCATTTTTGCGAAGGGTTTTCGCAGTTTTCGCTCGCTATTTTTGCGCAGGTTTTCGCGCAGGTTTTCGCTGTTTTTCGCGAGCAGTTTGTGAGCGGTTTCGCGCGGTTTTCTAGCAGATTTCGCGAGCGGTTTTGCGCAGTTTTCGCTGGTTTTTCGCAAGCTATTTTTGAGCAGTTTTTCGCCGACGAAGGCTATTTTTCGCCGGCGGATGCTCGGTTTTCGACCGTTTGATTGATTTTGCGATTTCTTCGCTTCTGGCAGCTTGCGGTGCGGTTTTTAGCTTCCGCCGGGGGCGGTTTTGGGTTGTTCCGTCGTGTGGACCCGCGGGCTTGTTTCGGGACATCCGCGGAGCGCGCGGTCGTGTGGTTGGTCGCTGCGTGCTCCGATCCTCGAGCGGATTCTGGCATCGGGCTTCGTGTTGCGTGCGGACCCCTTGGAGGCCAGGTAATCCCGCTGAGCCCAATTGCAAGTGTCGACAAGCAATTGGGGGCGTGCCGAGGTGGGTTGGTTTTTCTCTCCAAGTCTACGGACTTCCTTCTAATTCTATTGTGATAGGATTGCATGCTAGTTTAAGTGTTTTCTTGGAACTTAACTAGCACCCCCGTCATATGTGCATGTGTTTGACCAGACCGATAGAGAACCTTAATCTGGGCTAGGTTCTTTTATGCTTTAGACATCCCACACATCGCATATTCTTCTGGACTTAGAGTTTCCTCGCCCGGGTAGTGGTCTGAGTGGTCAGAGTGTTGTGGGATGGGTGTTGCACTCGGGCCGGGGGGCCGAGTGGGGTCTGGTGGCTGGGTTAGGCCAGTGTTAGTGTGTGGGGAACCGTTTCAGATAAACGGTGGTCCCGGGGTTTTACTTTCCATTGTTCTTCTCGTCACCACCGTGTTGTGATCGTGGTGCACTTGTGTTAGCAGGACCTTGAACCCAGAACCTTTTTGGACGAACACATGATTTTAGTCAGCCAATGTTTCTTCCAAGCCTCGCAAGGTCGCCTGAGTCTGTTCTTGTTTGATAGGACGAGGGCATTAGCTCTTCGAGGCTTGGGCATAAAACTTGATTTCAAAGGGTTTTCCTAAAAAAAGACTAAAAATCATTAAAAAGATGGATTTCTCCCAGATTGAATGGTTTTCTGAAATAAATGACATGGTTTCTTATAAACTTATCCACCCGAGCGGATTCGTGTGATCTGGGTTCTAAGGGCTGTTCTCTTTTTTGGGGACGTAGGTGTTAGTCCCCTGGGGTTTCGGACCCTTCGTAGATCTGGCTGTGGAGCATCTCCGGCCGTGAGTTTGTGTGTTGAGTTGAGTGGGGTGTTCTTGTGGGAGCCGTTGGGAGAGACGGTGGTCCCAGCTGTGTGGTACTTTCGTTGAGCGGGTCAGTGTTGTGAGATTGAGTCGTGGAGGGTTCTCCGACTGAGTTGTGCTTTGAGCATCGAGATACCGATCTGTTTGATCGAGGACTATAGCCTGCAGGAGCCACTTGTGAGACAGTGTTACTGTTGAGATACTTGAGTTCGGTGGGGTCGCACCCCTCGAGCTACGCCCCGGGTGCGTTGATGTTTCCGAGCCTGATGAGGCTGTGATGATGATACCGAGCCTGACGAGGCTGCGATGATGCGCCTAGTTCATATACTAGAGGTCGCTTGATACCCCTGGCCGAGCTACCATGGGGTCACTGTGTGAGATATCGAGTTGTCCGATTGGACACCCTGGTTGATACACTAGGGGGCGCAGGCTTGACTTGACTGGACCCTGTGGGGCAGTCGATGAGATATGGGTTACACTGAGAGAGTGTTGGCATAGCATGTGTCATAGTAGAGTGTCTTGGGCTTAGTACTTGTGACATATTGTCAGCAGTGAGTGGCTGCATACCATCATCCATAGTCTCTTCCTTTTGAGCATAGTAGATAGAGGCATGATAGCTGTAGATTCTTTCCAGCTTATTTACATTATCAGTTTTTCTGTTATCTTATGCCTCTGGTAGACTTAGTGGGAAGACTGTGGTTCTTGGAGACGGTACCCACTGAGAACTACTGTAGGATGTAGTTCTCACACCCTCTGTCGGTGACAGGTTGCTGAGGCTTTCTTCCGTTCCTGCCGAGCTGACTGGACGGACCGAGGACAGGGAGTCGCGTGATAGTTCCCTACCAGCATTGTTACTTTAGAGTGAGGTAGATGTACCAGCCCGGATTGTGGGAGTTGGTTATATTTCCTGTTTAGCTATCTCCCATTTGGATTCGTAGATGTTGTATAGGCGGACTTCTATTTGTATCATCTGATTTTGGGGAGATAGGCTATGTGTTGTTGCAACTTTGTAGTTGTGAAATTTTTTAGTACAGCTTTTTATCCGCTCTGATATCTGTGTAGCTGTAGTTCTGTCTTTGCAGGTTAGACGCTTCGTCTGTACGGCAGTTTCCGTACAGATGGCGGATGTGTTAGCGAGCCCGGGTCGCAGTTTCGACTCCGGGGCGTGACAGAGCAGGTACTTTTTGAGTTTTCGAGATGAGTTCTAGTGTCAGGTGAGTTGAGGTTTATTGTCGAGATTGTTGAGATTAGTCTAGATCAGGGATTGTGCATTATCAGATTGAGTCATGGAGGTGGTTCTCCGACTTAGCTTTGAGAGTTTGGGGTTTTGACAGATCGAGTCGTGGAGGTTTCCCGACTTAGCCATGGGTTGTGCATTATCAGATTGAGTCGTAGAGGGTTCTCCGACAGATTATGTGAGGATTTGGGCATTACCTGATTGAGTCGTGGAGTCTTTTTCCGACTGAGTTGTGCTATTTGAGCATTGAGCTTTCGATCTGTTTGATCGTGGATCATAGCCTGCATGTGCCGCTTATTGAGACAGTTGAGACTGATGAGATACTTGAGTTCGGTGGGGTCGCTCCCCTCGAGCTAGGCCCCGGGTGCGTGTTGTTGATGCGACTAGTTGATACACAAGAGTTCGTTTGAGATTGAGATAGTCCGTGTGGGACGCCCTACGTAAGTCCCGTCCCTGTGGGGATGAGGTGGCAGTAGGTTTGGCGCAGGCTTGACTGGACCCTATGTGGCAGTCATTGAGATTGGGTGATATGAGAGAGTGATTGCATAACATATTCTTAGATGTGTTTTCCTTTGAGCATGATACTTGAGGTATATTAGCAGTAGCGAGTGTATGCATATTTATAGTAGAGTTTCCTTGAGCATGATGATTGTGGCATGTTAGCTGTAGTTTTCATTTAGCTTACCTATTATCTATCTATCTGCATACCTATCTGTTTGCCTCCAGTAGACTTAGTGGGCATACCGTGGATATTGGTGACGGTACCCACTGTGATCAACCTTCTGCAGTAGATCTCACACCCGCTGGGGTGACAGGTTACTGAGGTTGCTGTTCCGGCTTAGCTCGCGCGGATACAGCTGATCGAGGTGAGGACGTGGCCATTTAGTTACTTACCAGCATGGAGAGTCAGACGTAGGTGTACCCTGTATGTTTTTATGATTCCACTTTTGTACTGGACAGTCTGAGAGATCTGTGAGAGTTGTTTTATTTTCATAGTTTGAGAGACTTTGTATTGAGGATTTTAGTTATTTATTCAGATGTTCAGTTAATTTCTGTAGCTATTAGTTCTTTTTCAGCTCTGATATATGTTTAGCTATAGATCTTTTGCAGGGTAGACGCTTCATCTGTGCGACAGTTTCCGTGCAGACGGCGGATCTCTTGGCGAGCCCGGGTCGCAGTTCGACCCCGGGGTGTGACAGATTAGGCTGGTATCAGAGCCAAGGAATATTGGTGGTTTATGACTTAGTGACCCTAGGCTATTGGTTGGACAGTAGGATGACTGTCGTGAGAGCCGTGACTTTAGCGAGAGTCCTAATTAAGTTTTTTCCTCCCCCAGAGGATTGGGGCGAGTGATCTTACATGTTAATTCTCTAAAGACGATTATGTTGGCTGCATACAACATAATGCTTTTGTATGGGTAACATGTTCTAGACTTTTGGTTGATTGGGTCGAGAGAGTTCTTGGTCTTAATGTTTGTTTTGTTGCAGTGGTTTTCGATGCTTCCAAGATGCCGGGCAGCGGCGAGGGCGTGTTCGACCTTGGATGAGGAGCCCGAACAGCGGGAGGCTGAGTGGACGGAGCAGAGTGAGGTCGGAGGGTTGCGGGCCCAGGTAGCCCAGATATTTGAGGCGATGCGGCGCCAGGAAGAGAATATAGAATGCGTGATGTGCATGCTTGAGCTGAGAGCATCTCCCGGGGTATCGCCAGTAGTGCCTCCGGCCGCGGCATCGTCGACTTCGACCCAGATCGCACCGGGAGTGGTGCAGCAGCAGCGAGAGTTTGCTGACCGGTGGTTGTACTTCATCCAGTTCCATCCCCTGTAGATTTCGGGACCGAGTTTGGAGCCTTAGGAGGCCGAGAACTGGGTTACTGCTATGGAAAAGTTATTTAAAGATTGTTCGTCCAGGAAAAGCATCAGGAGTATTTGGAGATGACCTTTTGGCTAGGGACGCCAAGAGTCGGTGGCATCGAGTCGTCTCGATGGACCACCGGGAGCGTAGTTGCGGACTTGGAGCGAGTTTCTACGATTGTTGAGCAGAGTACCCCGTGTCGCCCATGATGAGGTCTAGAAAGTTGATTATGTTCGAGAGGGGACTGCATCAGGATATCTATCACTTTGTGAATTCTCGGCGAGCGCCGACTTTAGATGCAGCGATTGTGCAGGCTCGATGGATTGACCGAGGATCAGTGATCATGTCCGAGAGGGACAGGGAGCGAGGGACCAGCTCCAGAGAGAGACGTCCAGCATCGTCGGATTTTAGGATAGTCGAGTGGATCGAGGTTGCCATGATTCCAGTCTCAGGGTCATGGGTCTCAGAGGAGACAGAGACCAGGAGGTTCTCGACAGTCGAGGCACCAGCAATAGTGTCAGGACGAGTGTGTCTTTCGCGGTGGGCTGCATTCATCGCCGTAGTGTGACCTTAGGCAGGGGCGATGCTTTTCATATGGATAGACAGGACATTTTCAGGCAGAGTGTCCCAGAGTAGTGCTCATGGTTTTGCCGCTTGCGACGGCACCCCCACTACCCCCCTTCAGGATGAAGTGGTTCATCCGACTTACCGGCAGGCCGATAGAGCCGTGATACCGAGGCGGATAGAGTGATGGCCACCAGCATTTAGTGGATAAGATTGTGCAGCTGGTTAGAGGGCACCAGGATAGTGGATTATGTCTTACCTGGTGTGGTCTTCCTTATAGCCATTGGATTTAGAGCATGTTGATGCCTATACCTCTTGTGCATGTTTCAGTAGAGCATGGGTAGCTTCGCGTGGGCCAGAGTTGGGACTGTTGGCTTGTGCACATGAGGATCAGGTTCCAGATCACGTATAGCACATGGATGAGTGTTTCCAGTCCTGCCCAGTGCAGTTAGGACCTTGGATTTGATCCATGGAGTTGTTAGGCCTACATCAGCTCTGAGATGTTGTTATGAGGATGGTTAGAGATTGGTTATTCCAATGTTATGCTATCTGGGATTGTCGAGAGTGGACAATGGCCCTCCGTGGACCTGGTCAGGAGGAATGTGTTTATAGAGAAAGTTAGAGCACGACAGAGGTTGAGTCGTGGTCGTATCGCATGGCTTGCGACTTTAGAGGAGGTGCCTATGGCGGCACCGGGATTAAAGAACGTCCTTATCGCTGCGTGATCCCGGGTGTGAGTCTACTTGAGCTGTTATTAAAGCCGCCGTTTAGTGAGATTGAGATCGAGATAGTGATTGACGTGGTTTTGAAAACTGCGCCGACTATGGTAGCACCTATTGGAGTATCACCTGCGAGACAGAGAATGAGAGCTGATAGTGCAGCTGCGGGATCTGATGGATCGAGAGGTCTGTGTGACCCAGTGCCACGTTGTGGGTACACAACGGTGAGGGCCCTATGATAATTCGAGCACAGACAGGTTTGGATTGTTTTTCGGCAGATGCCCTTTGTGAGATTGATAGTCTTATGGAACCCTACAGCCGGGGGCTGTGCCATGATGGTGTTTGAGACCCGGTAGGGGCATTATGAGTTACAGCGCGGTCAAGTGGATTGACTAATGCCCTGCCGCCTTTTGGATTCGAGGAATTGAGTGTTCCAGTTGTGTTTGGACGGGTTGGAAGCCGTACCCGTCGTGGATAACTGGATTTACTTTCGAGGCGACGTAGAGCATGGGGGGCACTTTGAGGATAGTGCTGCAACTTCTTGGAGAGAAGCAGCTGTGTGCCAAGTTGAGAGAGTATGCTTTTGACTTCGGAAGGTTTTGTTGTTAGGCCATGCGATTTCAGCTGCATGTGAGCAGAGAACCCAATGAAGAGTGATGCCGTTGGGATTTAGCCTTAGCCTATGTTGGTGACAGAGGTCAGAAGCTTTTGGATTAAGCAAGGCCAGTGTAGCTTGGAAGAGATAAAGCTGAGGAGGATGCCAGCATTGATGTAGATGTTGCCAGTGATAGCGAGAGAATGGAGTTATCCAGAGACGCTTGAACCTGAAGTACTTAGTCAATCAGGAGGAATTTGGTTTGAAGTAACGCCAGTGGATAGAGTTTTCCAGGATGTATGATTGATATAGTATAGTATTATCCCGGCGAGGACTTTATGATCAGTACACCTCGGCTAGGTGAGCAGTGCAACGTTGGAATTGAGGTGATCGATCAGTGGGTGCCATTTTTGGAACTTGGAAATTGAGAGTTGGAAATTGGGGAAAGTTCCCGAAGTTGAATTTCTTCCCCTGCGGAGGATTGTGAGAGTGCATTTGTGGAGTTTTGAGCATTTTGGTTGCTAAGGAGCAACGGAGGAGTTATGCCAATTAGAGGCTTGGAGTTTGGTATTGGAGACCATGATTTTTGGAAGCCACTAGCCACAGGGATATATATAGATTTGAGTTTTCGCGGGGAGTTTAATCCGCGAGTATTTATCTGGCTGGAAGAAGTATAATTGATCACCCGCATGTTTTGGTTGTCACTTCCTTGGAATTGGACGAAGATTGAGTATCAGGAGCAGCTAATGCAAATTCTTGCTCGTGAAGCTAAGGAATTGTGCAAACGGATCATACCTTGAGTGAAGGTTCAGTGGAGCTTTTATGTTGAGTGAGAACGACCACTTGAGAGCCTGAGGATGAGTTGAGTGTTTCCTATCCCCATTTGATTGAGTCACCCTCCTGAGTTATGGATTTATTTTGGGTTTCGAGGACGAAACCTATTTAAGGAGGGGAGAGTGTAGAGTATTGGGACTTTGTAGAGTGTACCGACCTCGCAAGATGGCGTGGTGCTGAGAAATCGCCTCGGGCGTGTTCCACATATGTTTACAGATGAGTTCGGGTTGAGTCGGATCGACGCGGAAGCCCCAGCTTGAATCGAAGTTTTCCGAGCATTGTGCGCCGATAGAGGACCGGTTTTGTTTGTGTACCGACTCCGCCGTTGTGCGCAGAAAAATTGGGAAAATGTTGGAACAAATGTATTTTCAGATTACAGCGGAGTTCGGGAGGTTCCGGATTGATGCGGAGGCCCCGAAGGCAAAAAGTGAGTTGGAGTTGGCAGTTATGGGAGCCAATTTTTGGATTAAGCACATCGACTCTACGGTTGAGCTTTTTGAGTGGGGAAAGCTTTGGACATGTGTATTTTCATATTACAGCGGAGTTCGGGAGGATCCAGACTGAGGCGGAGGCCTCGAGGGCAAAAAGTGAGTTGGAGTTGGCTTAATTTGGATTAATTAATTAACTAATTAAATTATTAGTTTAGCCTGTGATGAAATTAGTGGATATGGAATTAGAGTGGTTGAGATATTTTGAGTTGGGGGATTTTTAAATCCCAGCTACAGCTGCTTCCCACTAAGTAGCCTTTCTTAATTAGCTTGGCCACGTCATCGTCTCCTTCCACCTACAAAACAGAGGAAAAGGGGAGAAACAGAGGAAGAATGGAAAGAAGAGAAAGAGGAGGAAGGAAGAAGAAGAGAGAGGAAGAAAAAAAAAAAGGAATGGGAGTGGTGTTGGTGTGGACACTCTGCTAGTAGCCGGGTGATGCCGAGTGGAGCGATCGGAGCACGCGCGCGTCGAGCCTCCAACAAAGGTATGTACAGTTTTTTTAGAGTTAGGGAGTGAGAAGCTTGGGTTTTTTTTTAGTTTGTTTTTATTTGTGTTGGAGTGGACTTGTTGTCCACTACCTTGCGAGGCTGCAGCGGGGGGGAGCGCCGCGCGGGTGCGCAACGGCACCGCGTGCGGTTGGCGCGGTCGCTGCGCGGGCGCACAGAGGCGCCGCGCGCGCAGCGGGCAGCGAGTGCTGCCCGGGAGCACCTAGGCGGCGCGCGCAGCAGGACTGGGCGCTGCGCGGGCGCCAGGGGCGCCGCACGCAGCAGGGCCAGGGCGCTGCGCGGGCGCCAGGGCGCCGCGCGCAGCAGACCGCAGGGACTGCGCGGGCGCCATGGGCACCGCGCGCAGTTGCTGCGGCCGCTGCGCAGCAACGTGGGAGCCGCGCGGCAGGCGCGGGTGCCGCGCTGGCTGTGGCGGCGCCGCGCGCAGCGAGGCGAGCGCGGGCTGTTTCTCGCGTGGGCGCGCGGCGTCTTCGTCGGCCGGGGCTGGTTTTGCCCAGTGAGCTGGTGTTTTGTGCTGTAGCCTGGCTGATGTGTTCTATTTTCTCCTTCTATGCTTGGGTCGGCAGATGTGGTGCGCGCGGGAGCTAGGTGCCGCGCAAGTTTTCAGAGCCGGCGGTGGACGGCGTGTGGAAGCACCATCAGAGGAGAGTTTTGTTTATTTCCGAATTTCGGAATTATTGTGGATTTTGGGATTTTGAGTTTGGGTTGTGCTGGAGCTTAGTGTGCAAATGTTGTGTGTGGACTGTAGTGTGAGTTATTGCACGCGGATTTTGTGGAGGACTTGGGTGTATATTTTGGGCTTCCGAGGATATTTTCCGTGATTCGCGGTAGGGTGCGCGCGCGTGGCGCGATTTTCGAGGTTTCGTCAGTTTGAGGTTTCGGCGCTTCACGGACTTCAGCGTTTGCCTGCGGAAAGCGTTCCAGGTGGGTTGGAATTTCTCAAAAATGTTTGGAATGCCCTTTAATCTTTCTGAATGCAATTTGAGCATGTCTAGTGTAATATTTTCACTGTAGGAAAATTTGATAGTTGCCTGGAATTTTCTGGAAAAATTATTAGAACCCCTGATTATTTTTAGCATACTCCTGATGTTATATGACACTAGATTTCATGTTTTGTTTGCATAATAATTGCACCTGAATCATTTTAAAAATCGAGAAAACCCGTTTTAAGGAAAATCAGCTTTTTAAATGTGGTTTTTAAATCATGAGTTCGCAAGAGGTATGGCATAGGTTCAGGGTGCATTTGACCTCGTGCCTAGGGGCCGAGTGGGTACTTTTTAAGTTTTCGAGATGAGTTCTAGTGTCAGGTGAGTTGATGTTTATTGTCGAGATTGTTGAGATTAGTCTAGATCAGGCATTGTGCATTATCAGATTGAGTCGTGGAGGTGGTTCTCCGACTTAGCTTTGAGAGTTTGGGGTTCTGGCAGATCGAGTCGTGGAGGTTTCCCGACTTAGCCATGGGTTGTGCATTATCAGATTGAGTCGTAGAGGGTTCTCCGACATATTATGTGAGGATTTGGGCATTACCTGATTGAGTCGTGGAGTCTTTTTCCGACTGAGTTGTGCTATTTGAGCATTGAGCTTCCGATCTGTTTGATCGTGGATCATAGCCTGCATGTGCCACTTGTTGAGACAGTTGAGACTGATGAGATACTTGAGTTCGGTGGGGTCGCTCCCCTCGAGCTACGACCCGGGTGCGTGTTGTTGATGTGACTAGTTGATACACTAGAGTTCGCTTGAGATTGAGATAGTCCGTGTGGGACGCCCTACGTAAGTCCCGTCCCTGTGGGGATGAGGTGGCAGTAGGTTTGGCGCAGGCTTGACTGGACCCTATTTGGCAGTCATTGAGATTGGGTGATATGAGAGAGTGATTGCATAGAATATTCTTAGATGAGTTTTCATTTGACCATGATACTTGAGGCATATTAGGAATAGCGAGTGTATGCATATTTATAGTAGAGTTTCCTTGAGCATGATGATTGTGGCATGTTAGCTGTAGTTTTCATTCAGCTTACTTATTATCTATCTATCTGCATACCTATCTGTTTGCCTCCAGTAGACTTAGTGGGCATAACGTGGATATTGGTGATGGTACCCACTGGGATCTACCTTCTGCAGTAGATCTCACACCCGCTGCGGTGACAGGTTACTGAGGTTGCTGTTCCGGCTTAGCTCGCGCGGATACAGCTGATCGAGGTGAGGACGTGGCCATTTAGTACCTTACGAGCATGGAGAGCCAGAGGTAGGTGTACCATGTATGTTTTTATGATTCCACTTTTGTACTGGACAGTCTGAGAGATCTGTGAGATTTGTTCTATTTTCATAGTTTGAGAGACTTTGTATTGAGGATTTTAGTTATTTATTCAGATGTTCAGTTGATTTATGTAGCTATTAGTTCTTTTTCAGATTTGTTACATGTTTAGCTATAGATCTTTTGCAGGGTAGACGCTTCGTCTGTGCGGCAGTTTTCGTGCAGACGGCGGATCTGTTGGCGAGCCCGGGTCGCAGTTCGACCCCGGGACGTGACAGATTAGGGTGGTATCAGAGCCTAGGAATATAGGTCGTTGAGGACTTAGTGACCCTAGTCTATTGGTTGGACAGTAGGATGACTGTCGTGAGAGACGTGACTTTAGCGAGAGTCCTGATTAAGTTTTTACCTCCCCAGAGGATTGGGGCGAGTGATCTTACATGTTAATTCTCTAAAGACGATTATGTTGGCTGCAGACAACTTAATGCTTTAGTATGGGTAACATTGTTGGGTTATATGTAATAAGGATCTAAATAGGGGAAAAAACACCTAGAGGGGGGTGAATAGGTGTAAACGTATAAACACTCAAAAATCGTTGCGATAAAAACCCAATGCGGAAATAAAAATAATACGCAAGATTTTTACGTGGAAAACTCCATCACCGGAGTAAAAAACCACGGGACCGATAACACGGCAGAAATCCACTAGAATTAAAACACGTACAAGGTGATTTACCGTTCACACTTACGACTCAACCTTTTCCATACGCTCCTAGAGGATCTTCTCCGCTCGCTCCACGACGCTTCTCGAATCCACGATCTGCGCCCAACGCCGAATCCACGGCGTCCAACGTCGAATCCACGACGTCCGACCGAATCCACGGTCTTCACCCAATAGCACCCTTCGAATCCACGAACGTGCCTCGCTCCGAATCCACGAGAGCGGTTGAACCTTGAATCCACAAGGACACGCGAATCCACGCGCCGATTTTTGGGGTAAATCGTTGTTTTTGGTGGTGATGATCCGCCGAATACTTAGATCAAAGATAGATCGGAAATACCATCTAAGTATTCATTAGTTTGATTCAACTCAAGATGTGAGTATGAAAACCTAGAATCAAACTAATCAATATAGATGAAGAAATATAGAGTATTCTCTAATGATTTCCTTTCTTCTCTATATGTGGATCTAAAGCCGTATAAGATGATATATGAAAATGACGGCTATTTGGATTCACCCTAGAAAAAGAGTCATAGGGTCTATTTATAGGTTAGAAACCCTAGGAAGGAGATAAGAATCAAAAACCTAACATTTCTGGAAATTTTACGGACGGCGATCCGGATCGGATTAGCTGTGATCCGGATCGTCGTAAGGAGTCAGGCAATTCCAGAAAAATGAAGGTTCGGGATCCGGATCGAAGTGCTTGATCCGGATCGTTCATACAGTTCACCAAACATCAACGTTCGGGATCCGGTTTGCGAAGCCTGATCCGGATCGTACAAGGAAGATGGTAAACTCAGTGTTCGGGATCCGGATCAAGAGAGGCTACGATCCGGATTGAACTGGTGTATGAACGAACCACCTTCGGGATCCGGATCGAACAACCTGATCCGGATCCTGAACATGTCCCAAGTCCAGTTTTTGATTTTTATGCAATGAAGGATTCTTCCAAGTGTTTCTACACTACAAGAAGTATTCGGATCACACAAAATCTTTAGTTAAACATACCTGATCCTTTTGAATTCTTCTTTCTTGAGATTGAGTTAAATGATCCAACTTTCTTCACCTTCAATCTTCAAGACTTGAGACTTTCACGAAACTATGCCAACTTAAATTCCGTAACAAACATGTTCTAGACTTTCGCTTGATTGGGTCGAGAGAGTTCTTGGTCTTAATGTTTGTTCTGTTGCAGTGGTTTTCGATGCTTCCATGACGCCGTGCGGCGGCGAGGGCGTGTTCGACCTTGGATGAGGAGCCCGAACACCGGGAGGCTGAGTGGACAGAGCAGAGTGAGGTCTGAGGGTTGCGGGCCCTGGTAGCCCAGATATTTGAGGCGATGCGGCGCCAGGAAGAGATATTTGAGGCGATGCGTGATGTGCATGCTTGAGCTGAGAGCATCTCCCGGGGTATCGCCAGTAGTGCCTCCGGCCGCGGCATCGTCGACTTCGACCCAGATCGCACCGGGAGTGGTGCATCAGCAGCGAGAGTTTGCTGACCGGTGGTTGTACTTCATCCAGTTCCATCCCCTGTAGATTTTGGGACCGAGTTTGGAGCCTTAGGAGGCCGAGAACTGGATTACTGCTATGGAAAAGTTATTTAAAGATTGTTCGTCCAGGAGAAGCATTAGGAGTATTTGGAGATGCCCTTTTGGCTAGGGACGCCGAGAGTTGGTGGCGTTGAGTCGTCCCGATGGACCACCGGAAGCGTAGTTGCGGACTTGGAGCGAGTTTCTACGATTGTTGAGCAGAGTACCCCATGTCGCCCAGGATGAGGTCCAGAAAGTTGATTATGTTTGAGAGGGGACTGCATCAGGATATCTATCTGTGACGCCCCAACTTCCCAGGGGGTCACCCATCCTAGAACTACTCTAGCTCTAGCACGCTTAACTCTCTTAACCTCTTGGGTCTTGCTTCCACCCAAAATGCTATAGCCGGGTTAAGAGATTTAGTCCTATTATATCATTTATATATTGGACTAATACACATTCCGGGGGTGTCACATTCTTCCCCCCTTTAAGCCCTGACGTCTACGTCAGGCTCAAGCACACTCACAAGCACCAGGCGATGTGAGACTCGTCTCTCTAGCCTTAGCCTACCTTGTGAGGAGCTGCACTCCACTCACAACGGTCATTAGCCGGGGAGCCTCGCTCTACCCGCTATATAACCCTGGCTCAGCCGAGACTCATCTCACATTTCCGGCTGGTGAATAGCTCTGATACCAACTATGACGCCCCAACTTCCCAAGGGGTTAAAAAAAAAATGTCATGTTAGTGAACATCAACTTGTTAGTTATATTACATGCCCAAATAGTTAGTCGAATAGTTAGTCGAGGCATGCATTCAAAACAAATGAAAACCAAAAGTTGAAGTTCTACTTACTTCGATGTTCACACATTCACATCATCATTGTTCAAGTTCCGTTGATGTTCACTTACCTTGATGTTCACATCACATCATTGTTCAAGTTCATTGTCATTGTTCAAGTTCCCCTCTAAACTCTCTCCCCCTTTTTGTCACAAACAAAGCCAAAATTACCAAAAATTGAAGGAGAGTTAAAAATTTCAAAGAAAATGTTCCGAAATTTAAGAACTAGAACTAAGATTAAGTCCTAAAAACTGAAAAACCTGCATAAGAAAAGGTCAAAAATCTGCAAAAAGAATAAAAAGAAGGGAATCAGTCATCAGATTCGGAGTCTTCAGAGCTCGTGCAGCCCATCTTAGAAAACATCTTTTTCACCAGCTTGTTCATTGAATTGACCTTCTTAGTTATGGTAATGTGAGCTGCCGTAATGAGCTCGAGCTCATTGGAGATTCTCGTCTGTGCCTTCGAAATCTGTTCCTGCTCAACAGATAATCGTTGTTGTTCTTTGTAGATGGATGAGACTGATGCTTCATCCGCTGGTGTGGGTGCTGGTTGTGATGGTGACGCGGAAGTGCCGTTACTAGGTTTCGTTCCGCACGGAGGGACTGGAGTGACATGGGGCAATTTGTGAAGTGACTTCACAACGGTGGACTCATCGATCATACCCAAACATTGATGATAAGTCGGTGAGGTAATGTCAACCTGAAATTTCTTCAAGATCCTCATTATAATCAGTGGAAAATGGAATTCTTTCTGTGGGATGAGGGTGCTCAACATATCTTGTCATTCTATTCCAAATAATGTATGGAATGTTGATATTCAATCCCATTGCCTCAGACGGATGTTTTAAGAGATACAAAAATAGCATTCGATCCCATCTCAAGACTTTCGTCTGCATATTTGGAAGGATATTGTAACAAGTGATGAAGTTTAGAAATCGGTACTCAAGACGAAGTTCCTTGGATCTGATCGATTTCTCGGTTGATTGCGTTCCTTCCAAACAAATTCCCTTTATAACCATTTGCCACACAGTGTTCGTCAAAACCTTTCCCTTCAAGTAATTAACTCCTGTCTTGCTGGCAGGCATCCCCAAAACCTCGCCAATCAATTGTGGAGTAATTTTGAATCTTGTGCCTTGGATGTTCGTGTAAAATTCCATTGGACCGTTTTCAATTTCACGAAGGTGCCGTGCATTTGTATAGAAGGCCCTTACAAGATGCAGACAGTATCCAAGCACTTCTGGAAATCGACAAACTTGAATAAGATTTGCTTGTTCAATCAGAACGCCAAACTCAGGAGAGTGATCTCGTAGAGCCTCAATATTGACATGCCTCTCACCAATGCATTCACGATTCTCAAATGCCCTTAGGCGATCCGCATTAACGAACACTTGTTCCTCCCGAGGTGGAGAATCCGGAATAATCGGTTCGTTAGACATGAAACCTCGTGCTCGTCCAAACCGTCGAGCGAGTCGTTTCCTTTTCACCGAGATGGTTGGTGCAGTCATAGGTGCTTTACCTTTGTCCATGGGTGCTTTTTCTTTCGATGCATCGGACGCTTTTCCTTTTGAACCATCAGACGCCTTTTGTTCAGGCAATGAGTCATCATCATCTGTCAATTCAGTCCAATCTACCTCGTGACAATCTACTTCTGTGTCGCTGATCACATGAAACTCACCCTTTTGTTGTGTTTTCTTAGCTCTTTTTAACTTGTTTGTGGCCCGAGTGTGCACCATAGTGACCAATAAAAGAATGATCCATGAGAATCCCATTGATCCAAGTGCTTTAAGAAGATTAAAATCCTGTGAGCAACAACTCAAGAACACATGAGAAAATTGTTAATTTTCAAAGATTTGAAAAATTGTACCCAAACAATCATAATCATGTAGAGAGACTAAGAATCAAATTAGTTTTGCAAAAAGGACTTTTAAAAATAGATCAATTGCATGATTTTCGAAAATCCTTATTATATGCCCTAAAACCGAAATTTTAGAAATCGAAGCCTAAAAATCCGTTAATCAGGAGAATACCTAGCATATAATCAAAACTAATCTACCCAGAGTTCTTATTTCAAAAGAAATTTGATCAAAAAACATCCACAAACAAAGTTGATCCAAGAAATTCATCACGTTTGAGGAGGAAAAGAGAAAAACGGTGAAAAACCGAGATTTTGATCAATAAAACTTACTTGGAGTTGAAGAACTTGAGTTTGAAAGCTTCCAGGAAGGATGAAATCTAGAGAGAGAGGCTCTGGAGACTTTGGAACAAAAGATTGGAGTAAAAGAAATCAAAACCCTTTTGTTCTTTATAAAACCCTAGCCGCGATCCGGATCAGTTCATGATTGCGATCCGGATCGGCTGCCCGCAGTGAGAAACTGCGTTCGGGATCCGGATCGGCAGGTCCAATCCGGATCGGCTCCAACTTTTTCTTTAGAAAATTTCAGAGAAATTCAAGAAAAACCAGAAAAAGATTGTAAGCACAAATGTGTATCAACCTTAAACAAAAATCATCGTTTCATACAACAAGAATTAGATTATGCCAAATCTATCAATAATATCCAAAAATGAAACGAGAATTTACAAAAATTAAATCTCTTAAAGTTGAACACCTTCAATTACATCTAACTGGATCTTATGAGTAATGCCTTTATCAAATCATCAATTCAGTAAAGAAAATGAAATACAAAGATCAATAGATGTTTGAAATCCCAAATATAGTAGATAATGTATCTAGACAATCTGTTGAAGAGAGTGGCTCTTTGAGCATCTTTCTTTAAAAACCCACCTTATACCAACCTTGAAATTTGACGGAGTCAAGTATTTCAACATGCATTTTACTTAATCAAAATTTGAACAACCATGCTTGGTATACATGTGGTAGCTGCACACAATACTCGGACGACCGAGGTGGTAGCTCTTTCCTCCATGTGGTGGTAGTTTTCACACTCCTCATTGGGATGTAACTCTTTCCACATCTTTTGAGCATTTTACATTTCTTTGACTCCCCCTCAATTGGCTATCAATTATTTAAGATATAAAGTATTCAACCAAAAATTGATCTCGATTTCATACTCGACTAAACAATCAAATAAGATAATGACTATACCAAGAGATCATTGAGAGAGAGAAATTGACTTTGATCACTCAGAAGATGATTTAATTAACATAAATGATCATTGCAACAGTGAAATATTATGATGGCAAAAGCATAATAAATTTCTAAATGTGCGAAAAGATGCAATTAAAGTCAATTATGATCTATGCTCAATTAATGTCCTATGTACAAACATAGATAATGAACAAAACAAAAACAAAAACAAAACCTATCCTAAGCAAAGGTTTCAAAAAGAAGTTTATTTCAAGGAAAGCATTCCAATTGCTTTTCGTAAATGAATAAAACGTTTTTGATCCAAAGGTTTTGTTAAAAAGTCAGCCAATTGATCCTCAGTTGAAATATATGAAAGTTGAAGAGTATTTGATTCAACTAGCTCTCTAAGAAAATGATATCTAAGTTCAATATGTTTTGTTCTAGAGTGCAACACAGGGTTTTTTGAAATGTTAATTGCACTTGTGTTGTCACAAAGAATTGTTACCGAAGATGCTGAAATCCGGAAGTCGCTCAACACACTTTTCATCCAAATGAGTTGGGTTGAACAACTACCCGCTGAAATGTATTCCGCTTCGGCAGTCGAGAGTGCTATGCAATTCTGCTTTTTACTGTGCCATGCAACAAGGCAATGGCCAAGATAGAAGCATGCACCACTCGTGCTTTTCCGATCATCCACAGATCCTGCCCAATCGGCATCTGAGTATCCAACAATATCCAAACTTGTTCCCATAGGATACCAAATTCCGAAATTAATTGATCCTTTGATATACCGGATGATCCTTTTCACCGCTTTCAGGTGAACCTCCTTTGGTGCAGATTGATATCTCGCGCAAATCCCAACACTAAAGGATATATCCGGGCGACTAGCCGTGAGGTAAAGTAGACTTCCAATCATACTTCTATACAGTTTCTCGTCTACATTCTCACTATGTGATTCACTTCCAAGTCCCTTGTGGCTAGTTCCCATTGGAGTTGGAAAATCTTTATAATTTTCTAGATCAAACTTTTTGACCAACTCCATTGCATACTTGGATTGACTCAAGTGAATACCTTCATCATTTTGTTTAATTTGCAATCCAAGAAAATAAGTCAATTCGCCCATCATGGACATCTCAAATTCGCTTTTCATGGTCTCCGCGAATTTAGAAGCATCATTATCTCTTGTTGCGCCAAATACAATGTCATCGACATAGATTTGTGCTACAATGAAATTGCTTTGATAATGCTTCACAAAGAGAGTCCTATCAGCTCCCCCTCGAGTATAGCCCTTCTCCAAAGGTGCTTTGTTAACCTTTCGTACCATGCTCGCGGTGCTTGTTTCAGACCGTAAAGAGCCTTTTTCAAACGAAAAACATGGTTAGGTTGTTTATGATCTACAAAACCTTTCGGTTGAGCCACATAAACTTCCTCATTTAAAAAACCATTTAGAAATGCGCTCTTAACGTCCATTTGAAATAATTTGATTTAAAAATGACAAGCAATAGCAAATAGTATACGAATGGACTCGAGTCTAGCTACAGGGGCGAATGTTTCGTCAAAGTCTATACCTTCTACTTGAGAATAACCTTGAGCAACTAATCGTGCCTTGTTCCTGATGATAGTACCATCCTCATTTTTCTTGTTCTTGAAGATCCATTTGGTACCTATCACATTATGTTGCTTTGGAGGCTTCGTTAATTCCCAGACTTTGTTTCGCTCAAATTGATGGAGCTCTTCCTGCATTGCTTTAATCCAGTAGTCATCCTGAAGAGCTTCATCTATGTTCTTTGGTTCGATTAAAGATACGTAGCAAGCGAATCCACAAACCAACTGCTTCCGAGTTCTAACTCCTTCTTGTGGATCTCCATTGATGTTCGATTCCGGATGATCCTTGGAGATTCGTAACGTTTGTTGAAACGGAGTACTCGGAGATACATGAGATGATTCCTGCACATCAGATAAACTAGAAGAGCCATTAGATGCATCATTAATATTGGAAGTATTATCATGAGAAGATGCACTAGCAGGAGAATCATCATCTAGAGAGATATCGAGGGTAGATTTTCCAGATTCAAAGTGAAAAGCTTCATCTACTTTAACATTTATAGATTCTACGATCGTCTTAGATTCAATGTTAAATACTCGATATGCTCAGCTATTCGTAGAATAACCCAAAAAGATCCCTTCATCACTTCGAGAGTCGAACTTTCCAAGATTTTCACGGTCACGTAAAATGTAACATCGACTCCCGAAGATACGAAAGTATTTGATATCCGGTTTTCTACTAAACCACAGCTCATATGGTGTATTTAAAGTTCCTGGGCGCAAGTAAACTCTATTAATGACATAGACAGCGGTGTTCACGGCTTCAGCCCAAAAATGTAGCGGTAAATTCCGGCTATGAAGCATCACACGCGCCATCTCTTGTACAACCCTGTTTTTGCGCTCAACAACACCATTCTGCTAAGGTGTATAGGGTGCCGAGAATTCATGTTTAATGCCATTTGAAGTGCAAAAATCAATGAATTTTGAATTTATGAATTCTCCACCTCTATCACTTCTAACACGAATGATCTTTTCATTCTTTTCAATCATAATACGATGGCAAATCTCATGAAAAGAGTCAAACGTATCAGCTTTCTCTTTTAAAAATGCTACCCAAGAAAACCTAGAGAAATCATCAACCAATAAGAAAATGTACCATTTACCTCCCAAGGATGGTTGACGGGTCGGCCCCATTAAATCCATGTGCAAAAGTTCCAAGGGCCGTTTTGTACCAACGTGGTTCAAGTTCTTGTGTGCAGTCCTAGACTGTTTACCCTTTTGGCAACCACCACACACAACGTTTGTTTAAATAAAAGTTTTGGAACCCCCTTGACCACGTCCTTGTTTGAAATTCTAGTAAGTTTCTTAAAATTTAAGTGACCTAGCCTTTCATGCCAAAGAGTTTCATTATTCAAAGCGGCTAAGTTACAATTTTCAGAAAATTTATTAGGAACAACATAACAATTGTTTTCAGATCTAACCCCTTTTAAAAAGAAGACATGGTCCTTATCAGTTACAACGCATTCAACAGATGAAAAGTTAACTGAAAAACCATTGTCGCAAAGTTGACTTATGCTTATGAGGTTAGTCTTAAGGCCATCAACAAATAAGACGTTTTTCAAAATCGGGCCATCTGGAATAGCTACCGTCCCTTTTCCAACAATTTTGGAAGATCGACCGTCTCCGAAAACAACGTGTCCTCCGGAGATTTTCTCAAGATTTTAAAAACTATTTTTGTCACCGGTCATATGACGGGAACACCCGCTATCCAGATACCAAGACGAACTATCATATGCATGCAAGGAAACATTGGAAACAAGACAAGGGAAAATTTCACCTTTGCGCACCCAAACCTTTTTGGAGAGTGTCGGTAATGGTCGTGAAGTTATATGCCTAGGTGAAAGCGTCTTGTTATAGCGATTGTTGCTCCTTGATGAAATCGTCTTGCGCGATGAACTACCAAGTCTCTTTTCATTTGAAAAGTTTTGCTTTGATTTCCGGGGAGGAGCCTTTTTGGTAGTTGTTGCAAGAGGTGCTTGAGATGAGCGTTCGACTCCCGTCTTGCAATATCTTCTTATGTGCCCTGAAACACCACAACGAAAACATACCTTAGATCTTGACGATCCCAAAGAGGATGAAGTAGGTTTGTTGTCGTTGTTTGTCTTGAATTCCGGTGTCGGAGGAGGAGATACCGACTGAGGCACAAAAACTGTCCCACTCGAACTTGGACTGTTTCCAGTTTGAGTGTATCCGAGGCCGAACCGATTTGATTGACCAAGACCAAGAAGTCTATCCAACTTACTCCTTCCTGAAGAGAATCGCTGTAAGTCATTCTTGAGTTGGAAAATGGTCTTTGTCATTTCCAGGTTATCCTATCGAGCCTCGTTGTAGAGCTTTGAGAAGTGATTGGCGTTATCCACCAGATTTGTGTGGTGACCCGGATCTTTGCAGGGCTTCTACAGTGTGACCAGCAGCTTCTGGAAGCCTACGTGGCATGTCGGCGGTGTTCGCGCGCCAGTTTGGACACAAGAGATGGACTCGGGGCTTAAAATGGATCTCGTAGGTAATCGGGGGACCCCATCAGATGTTTAGAACAGTTTACGCGAGGAGTGGATATCAAATTTAGGCTCGGCGTGGAATTCAGATTAAAAATACCTTTCCGGGAGCCTTCGGCAAATTATAGGATTGGAATTTGGCAAAATGGACGCCGGATTTGGAATCAGCGCGCGAAAACGGTCAAGATGGGCTAATTACTTACTGTTTTTGAGCTTGCGGGTACTGTTCATGCCGGAACAGTATTTCCGGCGATCACCGGCGGCGGCCGGCGGCGGCGCAGCCTCGGGCAGGCGTTTGGCGGCCGCGGGCAGGCGGCTGAGGGCGTGGGCAGGCGGCTGAACGCGCGGGCAGGAGCGCGGTCCACCGCGGAGGTCGTGCACCGGGGGCGGGCCACGTGGCGCTCTCCGGTTGGCCGGTTCAGCAGGCGCGGTCCACTGAAATTGGGCCCGGGTGCACGGTAGACCGGGTGGACACGTGGCGTGAGGTGATTGGTTCGGTGTTGTGCTCCCGGTCCACGCAACCAGTGGAGTGGGTGACCGGGGCAGGTGGCCGTACGGCGGGGCAGGTGGCCGTACGGCCCGGGTCAGCCGCGACGTGCGCGGTCCACGGCGCGACATGCGTGGTGCACGGGTTGCCGGGCCACGTGTCGCGTCGCCATTCGCGGGCGCAGGTGCACCGGGTGCAGTGGGGGCCCGGGGGAGTAGTGGACTGGACTGTGTGGTGGACCGGGCCGCACTGTGCGCGCCCGAAAGTGGTGGGCCGGGCCGCACTGTGCGGGCCCGGAAATTTTCGGGCGCCCGAAAATCCGGACTTAATGGGAATTATCCCAATTGTTTTCCTCATCCTATTTAAAGGCAGCCCGAGCCTCTGTTTTGGGGCTTTTTCTCCCAAACCACACCTCCTCTGCCCGAGCTCCCTTAAGCTAAGTTTTTCACCTCTAAGTGATTGATTTTCCTGCAGAGTTTTGGGATTTTTGGGTGCACGAATCCCGAGGTTCCCCATTTTACGGTGCGGCGCGATGTTGCTTTCTAGTGTTCTTCTTTGGCGCAGCGACAGTGTTTTGGCTCACCTGGGCTACCCCGAGCTCCTTTTTCTGTGATTCTTGCGCCGACAGACTCCTAAGAGGTAGGGCTTCATCTTTCGTATTGATCGCACTTTCCCGTTGCAAGTTTTTGGCACGGATCCTGAGGCAACACTGTGACCCTTTTTCTGTTTGGCTTTGTGGGACAGCATCGAGGTGTTTTGGCCATATCTTTGCGCACAAGCGTCAGCCGGAAACGAGCTTATGCAACTTTTTCATCTACAGATCGCAAGGAACGCGTTCGTATTTTTCTTGGATTTTTCTGAGATTTCATCAGAGGTGAAAATTACTGTTTTCTCAGTGAACAGTGTACAGTTTTAATACAGATTTTTGTATGAGTGTACCCCCTTGCCGAATTTTTATCTTGACTTACCGAACTCCGATTTGGGTGTGCAGGGTACCGTTTCGAAGCTATCGACGCAAGGATTGCTGTGATATTTTTATTGGAATTTTCTGGGCACTATCTGCAGGTGATAATTTAACAGTTCAGAATTCGAGGTTGTATGTGGTTTTAAGTGCTATATTTGGGAGCCTAGTGTAATTAGTGGACTTTGTATTGTGCCAGGAGTGTTACGGGTGTGCTGAACTTATTGGAGCAAGGGATTAGAGTTATTTGGTGTTTTCAGTTGTTGGGCTTTGGACAGTCAGCTTTTCAGGTGGGTGCCTTATTCCCGGAACCGGTGGACGGTTCTCTAAATTTTCATATGTTAGCATTGCATGCAGGTGAATGGTACAATAGCTGGGATTGATCGGTAAGTTTAACAATGAGGATTTTATGGAAATTGCAAGTGAATTATTCACAGTATGACAATGGTATAAATCAAATAGTCATGTTGATGATTAGTGAAAGCTTATCTAAGGCAAGGATACCCTATATGATTAATTATCATGCCATATTAGCACATAACCTTTTATGAGGATGGTTTATGCATTGGGATAGGATTATGTAGTTATGTGCAGGTTCTACTCTGAGGAGCCATTATGGATTGAGAATTATGGACAGGTATGGTCATTGATAATTTTGGCATGAGGTTTATTTTCTTTATTCTTCTTGAGGACAAATGCATGCTTGTATGGACATATGTGTATGGACATATAGTTAGGCCATCTTTTACTGCTGCACTACATATTGGAATTTGACTTAGGAGAAACCATGATTGCTTTCTTTCTCCTTTTTATTTAGACTTTTGAGTCATGTTGCTCGGGTTCGAGCAGAGGTTTGGGATAGTGTAGCTGGGACCTTAGGGTCAGAGACAGGGTGTGCTTGATGTTGGATTGTGGGTTATTGCGGCAACCGCGGGAAGTAGGCGGTTGACCGGATCTTGATTAATTTACCCAATTGTGGATTGTGGGTTATTGCGGCAACCGCGGACAGTAGGCGGTTAACCGGATCTTGATTAATTTACCCAATTGTGGATTGTGGGTTATTGCGGCAACCGCGGACAGTAGGCGGTTGACCGGATCTTGATTAATTTACCCAATTGTGGGTTGTGGGTTATTGCGGTGACCGCGGACTTTGGGCGGTTGACCGGATGTTGACTATTGCATCAGATTGGGTATCAGATTTGTTCTAGTGGATGGTGTTTCCCACTTTTTGAGTACTATTGCATCAGATCGGGGTTTTGTTAGTGGACGGAGTTTCCCACTTTGATCATAGTCTTGATCCAGTCCTGCTATTATGAGACAGTGGTTACAGAGATACTCGATACAGTGATGCTTGATACAGTGATATTTTACTCGTGTGGTCGCTCCCTCGAGTGCCACTCCGGAGTAGGCTTTCCACGGTGTGAGCGCCGGGGGGGGCACCAGCAGGTTCTTGAGTTCGACAGCAAGCAGGCAGTACCATGATTACTGGTCTATCGATTGGGTTTATTCAGGCAGATACTTTTTGTTACACTCGTGCCTGGGGGACCGAGTGGAGTCTAGTAGCTGTGTTCCAGTGCCTGTGTATTGTTGGGAACCGTTCGGGTTTGACGGTGGTCCCGTGGTCGTTGTGAGTTCTTTGACCATTGTGTGAGAGGTTGAGCATCTTGAGTCTATCCGTTCTGAGAGAGAGAGCATGGATTATGATAGCCTGCATGAGCCACTACTCAATAGCGAGTTAGTCCGTTTGGACGCCCTACGTAATTCCTGCCCGTCAGCGGGAGGTGGTTGTAGGTGGGCGCAGGTTTGACTGGACCCGATGTGGCAGTCAGCTCGATTGGTCGATTGAGCACCTCGTGTGCGAGTGTTGCATATCTTCATCAGAGTTTCCCCATTTGAGCATTTGGATAGAGGCATGGTAGCTGTAGAGTGTTTCCAGCTTCTTCTTTCAGTTTTACTGCATCGGTTATCTTTTGCCTCTAGTAGTCTTGGTGGGCAGATCGTCGGGCCTAGTGGCGATACCCACTGAGACTCCCTTATTGCGTAGTTCTCACGCCCGTTGGGGTTTTCCCCCTTTTGTCCTTTCTCTCCTCTTGTGTTTTGCAGAGTCTTGGCGGGTGTTGCCGTTCTGTGGTTGCTGTGCGTGGTGAGGGAGAGCGAGCTAGATCCAGACCCATCTTTGGAGAGTAGCGGTACCCCCTTTGGAGGAGATCTTCAGTAAGTCGGTAGATTGGTATTATTTCCTCTTTTGAGAGACTGATGTAGTGAGATATGATGTATTGAGAGCTTGTACACTGATGTTTATTTGAGATATCTCCCTGTTGAGCTATGAGTTTTGTACTCGAGGTTATTGTATGATTATCATTTGGGAGATGGACCTTGTTTTTTATCTTCAGTTGTACAGTGGTTGATTTTATTCTATAGCAGTTTTATCTTTTAGCTCTGATATCTGTTAGCTGTAGTTCTTTTTGCAGGTAGGACGCTTCGCCTATGCGGGTTTGGCATAGGTGCGGATCTGTTGGCGAGCCCGGTCGCAGTTTCGACCCCGGGGCGTGACAGATTAGGTGGTATCGAGCCTAGGTTGTAGGTCATGGTGGACTTAGAAACCCTAGTCTTGTGGTTGGACCCTAGGATGACTTCGTGAGAGTCGTGATTTGTAGCGAGAGTCCTGATTGAGTTTTACACCTCTCCCGAGGGACGGGATGAGTGATTGGCATGTTTATTCTCCTAAGTATTTGTATTGGCTGCAGACAACATAACGCTATGGAATGGGTGACATGCCTAGACTTTCGCTGATTGGGTCGAGCGTTGTTGTGTGCTGATTTGTGGTTTCGTCGTGGCGACGGTGTCTCCCCGACGCTGGGTTTGGGACCCTTGTGCATCCTGTCATGGCAGTTGAGCTTGAGCGTTGGTTTTGGGGCCGGATACCCGGATTGAGGTCAGAGAACTCCGACCCAGATGACAGGATTGTCAGAGACATATCAGCGGCAGTGTGAGCCAGCTAGTTTGGTGACGCAGTTGTCAGAGCATGGGCAGCCCGACTGTACTTTTCTTCTGAGACCACCAGGATGTAGTACCCTCCGCGGCAGATTTTTGTATGCCAATAGAGCGAGCGTGTGCCCCCTCCGTGCCAATGGTTAGTGCCAAGCACTGAGGTGGTGGATGGTTGACAGCAGAGGAGCTGTGGGGCATGTTTGATTTAGTGAGCCAATATTTGGCAGATGAACCACCCCGACTCGTAAGATTGAGCTTGGAGCCTTTGGAGGCCAGAGTCGTGGTTGGGGGTGATGGAGTGACAATTGAAGCCTCCCTGTGCTAGAGAGTTTATGCAGTGTTTGAACTGGTGCTCCAGTTTCGAGGGACACAGGCCACATAGGAATCACAGTAGAGATTGGGGAGTGGATTGCACGCAGGGGACTCCTTTAGTTTCTTTTTCGGTCCCTCATGTTCGGTT
>CM055066.1:18658252-18835497 GCA_029204045.2 Tillandsia leiboldiana
GCCCGAACAGCTGTAATCACAAATTCATTCGTCAAAAACATCATCGCGGTTTAAAACCACTCAAAAACGGGGCGAAACGGGCTAAAAACGGAGCTCTGGGCCTTTTTTGAAGTGGGTGTACGGGCCATACGTGGACCGGGTCCACGACGGCGGCAGCAAAGGCGTGGGCCGGGAGCACGCGGCGCGGGGACCAGCGCGTCTTGGGCCGGGCCGCGACGGGTTGCGGGCACCGCTTTGCTGCTGTGGCGCACGCCGGGTGCACGCACGGGGCGTGCACGCGCCGACCTGGCGCACCGGCCCGTGCACCGGGTCCGCGTCCAGGGGCCGGGCCGGCTGTGCGCCGGGGCACGCCGGCCCGGTGGACCGCGCGGCCTGGCGCACAGCTCTGTGCGCCGGGTCTGCGGCCCGGGCCGGAGCGACGTGCACCGGGTGCACCCGGACGGGTGGACCACGGCAGAAAACCCCAACATTGCGTCCGTTTTCGGCTCCGATCGCGACCCCGCGATCACGGCGGCTTCGGCGATGACCCCGTGAACACGGTGACGGCACGGCGGCGGCTCCCGTTTAACCACGGCGGCGGCGGCCTCCCGTTGTGGTCCCCGAAATCGCCTCGCACGCGGCACGAGACCCCCGACAATTCAAGGGATTCCCTCCCCTTGCCCGAAACAAGAACCGACACAAGAAACGAAACAAGAAACGAAACAAGAAGAGGCGAAAGCACGGCTCACCTTGTTTCCGTCGGCGCCGGGCGAAGGAGAGGGATCGTCCTTTTTGCGCTCGTCGGATCTTGCGGGGAGGCGATCAATCTCTCCTTCTCCTCGTCAAGATTCCGGCTCTCGCGTCGCCTCGGTACGGGTGGGGGAAAGGCTTGGGGTTTTCACGCGTGCGAAAGGGGAAAAGAAAGGAGCGGGGACCCTAATCCCCCCCCTGGAGTTTAAGTCAGTTGTTTGGGTGCAGCCGACGGGGATTTGGTTCCCCAAACCCTAAATTAAACCCACATTAATTAGATTACATCGATCAAATAGAAATTAAATTGAGTCGAGTTAAACTAGTTTAAATCCAATTAAATTAAATTAAATCAAGTTTAATTAAATCGGGTCGGTTTACCTCAGCGAAGGCGTGCTGACCCCTCGAACATCAACAACTTCAGGAATTTATTCGGGAGCTTCGGGGTCGGAAAACTGATCCGATCGCGCCGCCGGTCTTCGTTTCGCGGGCTTATTCTCTAAAAATACCCGCGAGCCCCGACGGCCTGCCCAAAACGACGCGAGAAAAAAAACGTACCCCGGACCCTTAGCCGAAAAGCGGTTCGAAATAAATTCACAGGTAAGACCAAAAGGGAAGTAAACCGCGGTTATACACCACTCACCTCTAAAAACGAGTTTCGTCCTCGAAACTCAAGCCGGGTGGGCGTGAAAAGGTCGGGGTAGCACTCCCTCTCGGACTCAGTTCCCAAGTTGCTTCCCGCTCCTCATGGTTGTTCCATAGTACCTTCACGTAGGGGATGGTTCGGTTTCGTAGTGATTTGTTTTCCCTTGCCAGGATTCTCACCGGGGTTTCTTCGAAGCTTAGGTCCTCCTTAAGTTCGAGTGCTGAGGCGTCCAGAACGTGTGACGGTCGGGGAGATATTTCCGAAGCATCGAGACGTGGAACACGTCGTGAACTCGGTCGAGGTTGGTGGTAGGGCGAGGCGGTAAGCTACTGGGCCAATACGCTCTAGAATCTCGAATGGCACCACAAACCGTGGGCTCAGCTTGCCCTTTAGTCCGAAACGCTTAATTCCTCTGGATGGCGAGACCCGCAAAAACGCGTGTTCCCCCACTTGAAATTCCAAGTCACGGCGTCTCTGGTCTGCGTAGCTCTTCTGTCGACTCTGGGCGGTCAGCAGGCGCTGTCTGATAAGGCGTACCTTCTCTTCGGTTTTCCTCCACTAAGTCGGGTCCCAAGAGTTTCCGTTCTCCCAAGTCGTCCCAACAAATCGGGGATCGGCAGCGCCTTCCGTATAAGGCTTCGTAGGGCGCCATCTGAATGCTGGCCTGGTAGCTGTTGTTGTAGGCGAACTCCACGAGGGGTAGGTAGCGTGACCAACCGATTCCCCAATCCAGCACACAGGCGCGAAGCAGGTCTTCAAGGGTTTGTATCGTGCGCTCCGACTGTCCGTCCGTCTGAGGGTGGAAGGCTGTGCTGAACTGTAGTCTGGTCCCATAGCCCGCTGAAGGCTTTGCCAAAACTTCGAGACAAAGCGCGTGTCTCTGTCCGAGGTGATCGATGCCGGTACCCCATGTAGTCTCACGATCTCGCTGATGTAGACTTGAGCTAACCGTTCGCGGGTCCAAGTTGTATGAATTGGCAGGAAGTGTGCTGACTTGGTTAACCGGTCGACTATGACCCAGATCGCGTCGTGGCCCTGTTGTGAACGTGGAAATCCAGTGACAAAATCCATGGTGATCTGGTCCCATTTCCACTCTGGTACCGGTAAGGGCTGTAGCTTCCCTGCGGGTCGCTGATGCTCGGCCTTTATCTGTTGGCATACAAGGCAGTGAGCCACGTGACGTGTTACGTTTTTCTTTCAACTTAGGCCACCAGAGGTCTGTTGAGATCTCTGTACATCTTCGTGCCCCCTGGGTGTGCCGCATAAGGGGCTCGGTGTGCCTCCGCTAAGATCTCTTCTTTCAACTCTGATGAGTCCGGCACGCAGATCCGTCCGCGGAACCGTAAGGTGCCGTCGTCTTCGCGCTGCAAAATCGCTCTCTTGACCCTGGGAAATCTTGTCTCGTATGCGCTGTAGATATGGGTCGGTCTGCTGTCCCTCCCGGACCTTCTCAAATAACGTCGGCTTGACCACCAAGGTTAGAAGTCGCATGACCGTGCCCGCTGGTACTACCTCCAACTGCATTCGCGCGAACTCCGCGATCAGGTGGTCCTGTTTCGTTATCGTGCTCTCCGATGCCCTTCTTGATGCCCTTTTCTGCTCAGTGCGTCTGCTACCACGTTTGCCTTCCCGGGGTGGTATTGAATCGTCAAGTCGTAATCCTTCAACAACTCAAGCCACCGCCTCTGCCGCAAGTTTAATTCCTTTTGGGTAAAGATGTATTTAAGACTTTGATGATCTGAGAAGACGTTGCAGTGGACTCCGAAGAGATAATGCCTCCACAGTTTTAAAACGAAGACTACCGCGGCCAATTCCAAGTCGTGTATCGGGTAGTTCTTCTCGTAGTCCTTCAGCTGCCTGGACGCGTAGGCAATCACTTTCCCCCGTTGCATCAGAACACCTCCAAGACCGATCCTTGATGCATCGCAGTACACTTCGTAATCTTCTCGGTCGGCGGTGTCGGCAGTACAAGTATGGTGCCCGTTAACCTCCTCTTGAGTTCCTCGAAGCTCTCCTGGCATTTGGCCGTCCATATGAACTTCTCCCCTTTCTGGCCAATCGATTTAAAGGGGTAGCAATCTTCGCGAAACCCTCAACGAAACGCCTGTAATATCCCGCCAATCCTAGGAAACTTCGAACCTCTGTCACCGACGTCGGCGGCTGCCAGTCAAACACTGCTTCTACCTCTTGGGATCCACAGCGATCCCCTGTGCCGAGATCACATGTCCTAGGAAGCCGACTTCGCGCAGCCAGAACTCACACTTCTTGAGTTTAGCGAACAGCTTCTGCTCCCTGAGGGTCTGGAGGATCGTTCGCAAATGGTCCTCGTGCTCCTCGTCTGTAGTGGAGTAAATCAGGATGTCGTCGATGAAGACTACCACGAACCGATCCAAGAAGGGTCTGAAGATCCGGTTCATCATGTCCATGAAGACCGCGGGGGCGTTCGTGAGGCCGAAGGGCAATAACTGTGAACTCATAGTTGGCCGTACCGGGTCCGGAAGGCAGGTCTTCGGGATGTCCTCGTCCCGAACCCGGAGTTGGTGGTAGCCTGATTGCAGATCGATCTTGGAGAAGACCATCGCCCCCCTCAGTGGTCGAAAAGATCATCTATTCTGGGCAGGGGGTTACTTGTCTCTTCACGGTAACCTTGTTTTTTCCTCTGTAATCGATGCAGAGCCGCAGGCTTCCGTCTTTCTTCCGCCAAAGAGTACCCGTGCACCCCAGGGTGACACACTCGGTCCTGATGAAACCCCTTGTCCAGAGGTCGTCCAGTTGATGCTTTAAGCTCCTTAGCTCTGCGAAGGCCATTCGATAAGGCGCCTTCGTAATAGGCTGCGTGCCCAGGTAGTAGCTCGATAGGTAACTCCACCTCCCGCTCTGGGGGTCAATCCCAGCAGTTCTGCGGGAAGACGTCGGGAAGTCCTCACCACTGGAATGTACTGAAAGTGTCGACGAGGTCCGGGGTGGCCAGATCCACCGATGCTAAAATAGCCACGCATCCACCCTCTACCAATCTTCTGCTCGCGCCGCCGAGATGACCGCCGGGAAGGTGATTCTCTTGCCCGCCATATACACATGTTTCAGGAAAGCCCGGTTCTGGCAATCGCACCTATCGCTGTCACAGTCATGAGCGCCTGGTACCATCGTGAGCCAGGCCATGCCCAACATTCCGCGTCGTACTCCGCAAAGGGAAGTGACCACGAGATCCATGGGCAAGCCAGTCGTCCAAGCTTAATCCGAGCAGCGGCTACCTAAACTGAACCGTCCATGCTCAAAGTCCCCCCGTCCGCACGTTGAAAACCGTCAGGAGATTTAGAAGGGGGGTCTCCGTCGAGATCATGCATAACCACGAAATCACGAGAAATGCAACGAGTGTGTTGCTCCGGTGTCCGAAAAGAGTTCTAGCAACAAAATCACGGGAATTTGAGACGGAGGTAATACCTGCAAGGGCGTCTTCCGGCGAAACGTCTCTTGGCGGGTCAGTGAGAAAACTCTCCCGCCTGGTTGTGGCTGCCTGTCCTCCTCACGTCGTGGGTGCAGGTGTGGTCTGGAGGTCGACGCCATAGGAGCTTTCCCCCGCCCTGAGAGCTGTGGCGTGGTGCAGAAGCTCTGCAGAGGCGCAGATCCCCGCCTAAGGGGCAGTTGCGGCAGAAGTGCCCCCGTTTGCCGCACCTGAAGCATGTGGTCGCTCTTTTGAGGGCACTCCCCCCGCCATGTGTCCTCCCCCGCATATAACCACAAGGCCTATTCCCCGCCTCGGCCCTCCTGCTGGCGCGCCCCGGGTGCCCTGCCTGCAGGTCTCCACCGTTTGGGGGGTCTGCCTCCGCTCGAGGAGCCCCCCCCCAGATTCTGCTGTTGTCGCTTCCTGTCCTCCAACCGTGCCGAGTTCTCCCTTCTGGCGCGGTGACCGCAAAACCCCCGCTCCACCGTAGTGGCCCTGTCGACCACTTCCTGAAAAGTGTGCAGGTCCGCTGCTTGCACCACCTCAAAGATATTGCTCCGCAAGCCATCCACAAAGAGTTGCGCCTTGTGAGCCTCATCCCTTATAACGAACGGATGCAGTTCGCTAGGCGGACGAACTCCGTTGGTACTCCATGACCGTCCGGTTTCCCTGTTGGATATGATTCAGGTCATCTTCCAACTTCTTCTTGACACTGCTGGTGAAAAAGGCTCGAACAGCTCCTTCTTGAATGTTGCCCAGGACGGGAAAGCGGTACCCTTAGCAGGATCGGGGCGTACCGTCTTCCACCACAAGCGGGCGTTCCCTTCCAAGCAATGGACGGCTAGGGGAACCCGCTCGTGATCCTCCATAAGTAAGTCTTCAAGAGCTTCTCCATCGACCCCACCCATTTCTCTAACGACCCAAGGATCGGTCGTGTCTCCTTCGAACGTGGGGGGGTCGTGTTTCTTGAAGTCCTTCAGATTGGCTCGCACCCGATCTCGTTCAGTCATCACGCCCGTCCCCCCCCCCCCCCCCCCGTGGCGGCGGCAGCCACGGTAGGGGTAGGTGTGACTATAGTCTCCTCAAGAGTAACCCTGCTGGTTGTCCCCGACGCCGGTCCCGTAGTCGCTGCCGGCGGTGGCGCAGTCGGTGGTGCCGCGGCCGGTGCTGGCGGTGGTATCGTGGCCGGTGCTGGTGGCCCCTGCGGAGGGACCGGGGCGGCCGTCACCGTCGCGGCCTGCTGCTGTTGCGTCAACTGACGCACGTGATCGGTGAGAGTGGCCAGTTGCCCCGCCATCTCCCGCAATTGCTTGCCCGCAGGAGCTGGTTCTCCGCGGCCGTAGACGTTGTCGCGTCTGCCTCGGCATCCCCAGCCGATGATCTAGTACGGGCCATGTCTGTCACACACAACAATGGTCAACATCAGATTTCGCTTACCAACCACGAACCGCCAAGTGAGAAAAACTCAAATCTCGCCCCCGATCACTCACGTTCTACACTCCTATGCCCTACCCATTTCATTCATCTGTAGCACAAGTGAGGTATTTACATGGATGTCGGCACTAACCGTTGTGATTGAAAGGAGTTCATATCTCTGATACCATCTTAATCTGTCACGCCCCGGGGGTTTGTTTTTTTTTTTTTTTTCTCTCCTTTTTTTTTTTTTCTTTTCAAAAGAGACTTCTCTTCCCCGGCGCGTGCCCAGACCCGCCGCACATACAGGATCTCTCTTCAAACGGACAGAGTCTCCCCTATATGTGCACGGCGTAGCGTTTAGTACATCTCCCAAACATTCACAACCATTCAATCACATCGGTTACTAACATACAACTAGCATTCAAGTTGTTAAAGCGCATGGCCGATCAATTTGAAAAGGATAAATCCACAGATTTAAAAGAGCGCCCACTCGGCGCTTATGTTTTTGAAAACGAGTTTCACCAATCAGCATAAATCCACAAGGTTTTGAAAACGGTGCCCACACGACACCCAAGTTTTGAAATCCATTTCGCATCCATAAATCCACAGGGTTTTGAAACCAGTGCCCACACGGCACTTAGATTTTAAAAAACGATTTTCGCAATCTTTTCTTTGGTTTAGTTTTCTTTTTTCCTTTTTCAAATGGCCAACAGAAATAGAAGGAATAGTAATGCATAAAAGGATAACTAAATGCAACTCATACCGACATCCACGTCGACCCCACGAGGGTATCGAGAACCTCACACACGACTACAAAGTAAATGAAATGCAAGAATAAAAGAAGAAATACAGTCCAGGGTTCCCAGCAACCCAGAAGCTCCTGCCCCGTCCTCACCGTCGCCTACCTATCCCCCCATCTGGTCCCTGTCACAGAAGTGGGAAGTCAGTGACGGAGAAAAATAGTGAAGCAGGAAAATACAGTAAAACAAACCGTGAAGATAACCGGAGCAACCACCCTCGCAAGAGGGGAACGATAACCTGTACACCTGTATCCTGCCATACCACACGGCCGGCGCCGGACTACCAAACCGGCGGCCGTACGTACCTGTAACACCCGACCCGCGTCGGACAACTAAACCGACGGGTCGCACCGCTCGCACCTACGGCGCCTCAAACCCCACAACTAATAAGGGGCCCACTACGTCACCTCGTGGGTAACACGGGTCTATAGACCACTTTTTCCGGAAAAGCGTCACCCTTGCGGTGCCAAACCGCGGGTGCGCGTGTCGCAGCCATCGAGCACAGGAACCGTGAAGCAATATACATATAGGTGAAACAATATGTAAAAACATCCAAGTGTAGGAGCCATATGAAGTGCCATATATATATTAGAGCGAGAGAACAGTAAAACTATAAATGATTAGTTGATGCTTTCCCTCAATGTTCTAACCCAAGCCTGAGACTCATATAAAATTTAGAACCTTCTTTCTATATCCCCTTTTTTTTTCTTTATTATAACAGTCGGCACAATCAAACGAGTAATGTCGACCACCCTTCGATCTTTAACCCAAGTACGCACAAGGTTGACCCCACCCAACAAGATACAATTTAATATTAGAACTTAAAACAAAAACCCACCTCAAACACGAAGAAAGAGACGTGTGGAAATTCCGACAGAAAAACCCTCACCGCGCGCCCGAACAGCTGTAACACAAATTCATTCGTCAAAAACATCGTCGCGGTTTAAAACACTCAAAAACGGGGCGAACCGGGCTAAAAACGGAGCTCCTGGGCCCTTTTTCTGAAAGTGGGTGTACGGGCCCATACGTGGACCGGGTCCACGACGGCGGCAGCAAAGGCGTGGGCCGGGAGCACGCGGCGCGGTGGACCAGCGCCGTCTTGGGCCGGGCCGCGCACGGGTGCGGGCGCGCACCGGGTCCAGGCCCCGCTGCTGCTGTGGCGCACGCCGGGTGCACGCCCGGGCGTGCACCGCGCGACCTGGCGCACCGGACCGTGCACCGGGTCCGCGTCCCCGGGCCGGGCCGGCGTGCGCCGGGTGCACGCTGGCCCGGTGGACCGCGCGGCCTGGCGCACAGCTCTGTGCGCCGGGTCTGCGGCCCCGGGCCGGAGCAACGTGCACCGGGTGCACCCGGACGGGTGGACCACGGCTAGAAAACCCCAACATTGCGTCCGTTTTCGGCTCCGATCGCGACCCCGCGATCACGGCGGCTTCGGCGATGACCCCGTGAACACGGTGACGGCGGCGGCGGCCTCCCGTTTAACCACGGCGGCGGCGGCCTCCCGTTTGGTCCCCGAAATCGCCTCGCACACGGCACGAGACCCCCGACAATTCAAGGGATTTCCCTCCCCTTGCCCGAAACAAGAACCGACACAAGAAACGAAACAAGAAGGCGAAAGCACGGCTCACCTTGTTTCCGTCGGCGCCGGGCGAAGGAGAGGGATCGTCCCTTTTGCGCTCGTCGGATCTTGCGGGGAGGCGATCAATCTCCTCCTTCTCCTCGTCAAGATTCCGGCTCTCGCGTCGCCTCGGTACGGGTGGGGGAAAGGCTTGGGGTTTTCACGCGTGCGAAAGGGGAAAAGAAAGGAGCGGGGGACCCTAATCCCCCCCCTTGGAGTTTAAGTCAGTTGTTTGGGTGCAGCCGACGGGGATTTGGTTCCCCAAACCCCTAAATTAAACCACATTAAATTAGATTAACATCGATCAAATAGAAATTAAATTGAGTCGAGTTAAACTAGTTTAAATCCAATTAAATTAAATTAAATCAAGTTTAATTAAATCCGGGTCTGGTTTACCTCAGCGAAGGCGTGCTGACCCCTCGAACATCAACAACTTCAGGAATTTATTCCGGGAGCTTCCGAGGTCGGAAAACTGATCTGATCGCGCCGCCGGTCTTCGTTTCGCGGGCTTTATTCTCTAAAAATACCCGCGAGCCCCGACGGCCTGCCCAAAACGACGCGAGAAAAAAAACGTACCCCGGACTCCTTAGCCGAAAAGCGGTTCGAAATAAATTCACAGGTAAGACCAAAAGGGAAGTAAACCCGCGGTTATTACACTTCGTCTATACGGGGCTTCTCGTATGGGCGGCGGATCTGTTGGCGAGCCCGGGTCGCAGTTTCGACGCCGGGGCGTGACAGAGTTGGCCTATTTTGGATTAACTAATTAATTTAATTATTTTTTTGAGATAAGTCTGTGTGGCAGCAAAGTAAAGAAGGAAAGAAAGAGATTGGAAATTGAATTAATTCAATTAAGAGAGTGAGTATTTGAATGCATTTAAATTAAAGGAGTGAATTTTTCTTCTTGTGCATTTATTGTTTCCCAACTACCCCTCACCCACCTCCCTCTCTTAAATTAAGAAGCCCGCCACGTCATCGTCTCCTTCTTATTAGTGAAACAGAGGAAATTTTTGGAAACAGAGGATTGAGAAAAGGAGAGGAAGGAAGAGAGAAGAAGGAGAAGGAACTAAAGAAAAGTGTGATGAGGATGGAGCTTTGATGATGGAACACCCTCCTTGAAGCCTAGTGGGCCGAGCGTGAGCGCGGCGAACGGCGTGCGCGGCGGGATGGTTGAGGTGCGTGCTTTTCTTTTGTTTTTTTTTGCTTTCGTGTGAGAAGAGGTTGGAGTGGGTGTGTAGAGGAGGAGGGCTTGCTGTCCCATAACTGAGGGCAGCAAGCGGCTGGACTCCGCTTCGGGCGCGCAGGCGAGCAAGCGCGCGCTGCGGGCGCAGCGCCCAGGCGGGCGCCGCGCAGCGCGCAAGCGCGCGTTGCGAGCGCCGCGCGCAGGCGCGCAAGCGCGCGCTGCGGGCGCAGTGCGCGGGCGGGCGCCGCGCGCGGGCGGGCGCCGCGCAGCGCGCAAGCGCGCGCTGCGGGCACCGCGCGCGGGCGGGCGCCGCGCAGCGCGCAAGCGCGCGCTGCGCGCGCGGTGCGCAGCGGGCCTGGGCGGCCGCTGCGGGCCTGGGCGCCGCGTGGCGGGCCCAGGCAGCGCAGCGGCGAGCCCAGGAGGTGCTGCGGCTGCTGGTTAGTGCCGCGGCGACGGCTTTAGCTTCGCTGCAGTTTGCGACGCGTGTCGCGCGCGGTGTTTTCCGCTTTGGGCTTGGTTTTGGCGCCGGCGACCGCGCAATTAACCCCCGCTTCCGCTAATTTTTTGGGTTCCCTCCTTTCTCTCACAGGTTGGCTTGGTGCCTCGGGTTGTTGCTGCTGCAGGTTTGAGATGAGCAGGGTGTGTGATTGTGTAAGAGCAGGGGAATTGGAATTTTCTTTGAGTTGGCTTGGAATGGTGGACTTTGAAGATTGTAATATTGGGTAAAATTTGGAGGGTGTTGTTTGGTTGTTGTAGATTTTTGAAGCCTTTAGGTATGTGGGGATGTTTGTTAATGTGTTAGAGGTTGTAAGCATGTGTTAAATTATGCTGTTGGGTTATCCTTTGTTATTGGAGCTATAGGATTGTGTATGTGGGTGTATGTTTCTTTGTAAGAGTGAATTTTAGAGGGTGCTGTGATTCTCTGTGATGGTGTTAAAGAGTGTGTAATGAGTTGTGGGCTGTGGGTCTTTGTGTATATATGGACTTTAATTAGTTGTGTGCAATTGGAGTTAATTGGGTGTAATGGAACTTCCAGAATAATATATGTGATCATGTATTTTATCTTGGGGCAGATGTTTAATGATGGTGCTATGGTGAATTGGAGGTGTGCTTGAGCCTTGCTTATGCTGTTGCTGGGGGATGCTATGTGTATGAATTTGAAGCTGGGAGTTTATATGTTTAATTATGATGGAATTAAATTATGCATGCTTATAGTGATGAGGTGAAATTAATTAGACTATAGATTTTTGTTATAATGTGAGCTTACTGTTGGTGGTTTGTGGTGTACTTGGGCTATTGTTTGCACTGTGTTTACCCATGGAATGAGCCCCAGTATGCACGGATTTTTGTTTGGACTCGGGAAATTTTATTGGAGCTTCCGAGGATTTTTCGGGTTTTTGCGGCACGATTTTCGAGGTTTCGTCAGTTCGAGGTTCCAGCACTTCACCGACTTCAGCAATTGCCTACGGAAAGCGTTCCAGGTGGGTTGGAATTTCTCCAAAATTTATGGAATGCCCTTTAATGCTATTGAATGCAAGTTGATCATGTTTACTAGGCGTTTTCGCTGTTTTTACATCTGACAGTTGCCTGGAATTTTCTGTAAAATTTATTGGAACCCCGGATTATTTTTAGTAGACTCCTGATATCATATGACACTAGGTTTCATGTTTTGTTTGCATCATAACTGCACCTGAACCGTTTTAAAAATTGAGAAACGCATTTTTAAGGAAAATCAATGATTTCAAAAATGATTTTTAAATTATGAGATGCCAAAGGTATGGCATAGGTTCAGGGTGCTTGTTTACTCGTGCCGGGGGGCCGAGTGGATTTTAGAGCATGTGTGCTGAGTTATAGTGTCCTGTGAGTTATTCTTCCTTGTTGGGGATCGATGGGTTTATTCTATATCATGGGTTATGTTTCTGATTTAGTGGTGGAGGTGGTTCTCCCACTTAGTTCTGAGGATATTTGGGGGTTCTGGCAGATCGAGTCGCGGAGGTTTCCCGACTCAGCCATGGTCGTGCATTATCAGATTGAGTCGTTGAGGGTTCTCCGACATAGCTGTGAGAGTGTTTGGGCTATTCCTGTTTGAGTCGAGGTTCTTTTTCCGACTGAGTTGTGCTTTGAGCTTTGAGATACCGATCTGTTTGATCGTGGACTATAGCCTGCATGTGCCGCTTGAGACAGTGATATAGATGTGATACTTGAGTTCGGTGGGGTCGCTCCCCTCGAGCTACGCCCCGGGTGCGATGATGATACCGAGCCTGACGAGGCTGCGATGATGCGACTAGTTGATACACTAGATTTCGCTTGATATAGTCCGTGTGGGACGCCCTACGTAAGTCCCGTCCCAGTGTGGACGAGGTGGCAGTAGGTTTGGCGCAGGCTTGACTGGACCCTATGAGGCAGTCATTGAGATTGGGTGACATTGAGAGAGTGATGGCATAGCATGTTCATTGATGAGTTTCCCTTTGAGCATAGTACTTGAGGCATATTATTAGCAGTGTTAGTGTATGCATAGCAGGGTCAGAGTAGAGTTCCTTCAGCATGATGTCGTTACTTATTAGCTGTAGTTCCTTTCCTACTTTCCTTTTATCTATCTATCTGCATACCTATCTGTTTTGCCTCCAGTAGACTTAGTGGGCATACCGTGGATATTGGGACGGTACCCACTGAGATCTGCCTCCTGTAGTAGATCTCACACCCGCTGCGGTGACAGGTTGAGGCAGCTGTTCCGGCTTGGTTCGCGCGGAGACAGCAGATCGAGGTGAGGACGCGACCGATTAGTTTCTTACCAGCATGGAGAGTCTGAGGTAGTTGTACCCGGTGTATTTTATGTTTCCACTTTTGTACTGGACATTCTGTGAGATCAGTGAGGGCTACTCTTACTTTTTAGCTGAGAGACTTTGTATCGAGATAGAGATTTTATTATTACAGATGTTCAATTTTTATTCTATAGCTTTTGGTTTTAGTTTCAGCTCTGATACATGTTTTTAGCTATAGATCTGACTTGCAGGGTAGACGCTTCGTCTGTGCGGCAGTTTCCGTACAGATGGCGGATCTGTTGGCGAGCCCGGGTCGCAGTTTCGACCCCGGGGCGTGACAACAAGCCTTGTGAAGATTCAAAAACTGCAAATGCTTACGAGCAAATTTGACTCTATTTTTATGGCAGAAAATGAATCTTTCACAGATTACTATACACGATTGCAAGATATCGTAAATACATGTGCTAACTTGGGAGAGAAAATTTCAGAATCTAAAGTTGTAAGAAAGATTTTAAGGACTCTTGCTGAAAGATTTCGCCCTAAGGTTGCGTCCATTGAAACAGTTAAACACCCGGACGAAATCAAAGTAGAAGAATTAGTTGGTGCACTTCAAACTTATGAAATGACTTTTTCTACTAACTATTCTTCTGGAAAGCCATCTTCTTCTAAGTCTTCAGGTTTTGCAGTGAAATCAACAAAGGAAGAAGACGCGGATTCATCCTCCTCAGATGATGATGAGAACCTATCAATGAAGGATTTCGAGAAGCAACTTGCGTTTTTGACAAGGAAATTTCGCCGAAGCTTTTGAAGGGGTAATTCAAGCAAAACTTCGTCCTTCGTAAAGTCGAAGAAAGGCAAAGGATCTTCAAGCCTTAAGTCAAGAAAACAAGAGAGTTTTTCAAGGGATAAGAAAAACTCGGAGGGACAAATCAAATGCTTCAAGTGCCGAGGCTACGGTCACATCTCAACGGAGTGTCCCAATAAGAATCCGTCAAAAAGAAGGCAATGCAAGCCGTCACCTGGGATGACACCTTAACGTCCAATGAGTCATCTTCCAGTGATGAAGAAAACAACGCAACGGCATTCCACGCGTCCACAACTTCACCTTACGTGTGCTTTTTGGCAAGTACATCTGGTTCATTATCCAACTCCTCCCAGGTTGAAAAAACTGCAACGGATGATGAACTGAGTAATTCCGAAGGTGAAGACTTTGCTTTTGCCTACCATAAACATTTAAAGGATTCAAAGAAATTGGCAAAGCAAAACAAGAGTTTGAGAAGAAGATTGCAGGATCTCGAAGAAGAAGCAAAAAGGGCAACTTCTCTCTCAAACGCTCTTGAAGTGGAAAGGGACAACTTGATTAAAGTAAATGTTTCCCTTCAAGAGAAGAACGAGCATTTCAAGAAGGAACACATCAAATTGGTGGATAAAGTAAATTACTTCTTGAAGCTCTACTCCGAGGCTCGTCAAGAAAAGATGGAAATGACGGAGACCATATTCCAACTTAAGGATGATTTGAAGCGATTTTCTTCAGGAAGGAGCAAGTTGGATAAGATGCTTGGTCTTGGTCAAACAAATCGTTTGGGCCTTGGATACAATCGAACTGGAGTCAGTCCTAGTTCGAGTGGAACAATTTTTGTGCCCCAGTCGGTGTCTCCTCCGACGACGACGAAAATCAATGCATTCAACGACAACAAGCCTACCTCACCTACTTCGGGTTCAATAAGTACAAAGGTATGTTTTCGTTGTGGTTTTGCAGGGCACATAAGAAGAAATTGCAAGATTTGAGCGAAACGATCAAATCAAGCGCCTCTTGCAACAACTACCAACAAGGTCATTCCCCGGAAATCAGAGAAATTTTCAAAGGAAATGAGCCTTGGTAGTTCACCTAACAAGACGACATCATCAAGGAAAAGCAATCAATCAAACAAGACGCTTTCACCAAGGAGAATAACTTCACAAACATTGCCGACGCAGTCCAAAAAGGTTTGGGTGCGCAAAGGTGAAATCTTCCCTTGTCTTGTCATTCATATTTCTTTGCATGCTTATGACAACTCGTCTTGGTATCTGGATAGTGGATATTTCCGTCACATGACCGGTGACAAAAATTATTATCAAACTTTAGAAAAAAACCTCCGGAGGACTTGTAGTTTTCGGAGACGGTCGTTCTTCAAAAATTATTGGAAAATGAACAATTGCTATTCCAGAAGGCCCGGTTTTGAACAATGTTTTATTTGTTGAAGGCCTTAAGACTAACCTCATTAGCATTAGTCAACTTTGTGATAATGGCTTTTCAGTTAATTTTTCTTCTGCAGAATGTATTGTAACTGATAAGGACCATTTATTCTTTTTGAAAGGGGTTAGGTCTGAAAATAATTGCTATATAGTTCCTAACAAAATTTCTGAAAATTGTAACCTAGTTTCACTTGATAACGAAACTCTTTGGCATGAAAGACTAGGTCACATAAATTTTAAGGAACTAGCAAGGATTTCTAATAAAGACGTGGTTAAGGGAGTTCTTAAACTATCTTTTAAAGAAAACATTGTGTGTGGAGGTTGTCAAAAGGGAAAACAATCAAGGGCCGCGTACAAGAACTTGAACCACGTGGGAACCAAACGGCCATTAGAATTACTGCACATGGACTTAATGGGGCCGACTCGTCAACCAAGTTTGGGAGGTAAATGGTACATTTTTCTTTTGGTTGATGATTTCTCTAGATATTCATGGGTAACATTTTTAAAAGAGAAAGCAGATACTTTCGATTCTTTTCATCAGATATTTCATCGTGTTATGATTGAGAAAAATAAAAAGATCGTTCGTGTTCGAAGTGATAGAGGTGGAGAATTCATCAATTATAAATTCATTGATTTTTGCACTTCCAATGGCATAAAACATGAATTCTCTGCACCCTATACACCTCAGCAGAATGGTGTAGTCGAGCGCAAAAACAGGGTTGTACAAGAGATGGCGCGTGTTATGCTTCACAGCCGGAAACTCCCGTTACATTTTTGGGCTGAAGCAGTGAACACCGCTGTAGAAACTCGAAATATTTTATTTTTAATAAATGGTCTAAAAGTGAATTTTGATCTGGTTTTGAATTCAAAAGACCCCTGTTGGCCTATATGGTCAATCGCTAGTGTGCAAGTTGCACGGTTTACGAGGCAAAAAGGCTAATTTCCAATCCGGACGTGATCTTGGAAATCCGAATTGACCGTTGCGATCGTCTCATCGAACTGAACGAGATTCATATTCAGCACTTTTCGATCCGACGGTCGAATCTTCCAGAAATCGATGAAGAAGCGAGCAAATAACCGCGACCAGTGTAACAGTGCTCTGTGCACAGTGTAAATTAAGTTGTTACTGTAGGTGAACAGTAACCCTAGGTTTCGGAACCCCGACGGACACAACGTTGACTAATTCGCTGGCTGGGAACCCCGACGGACACAACGTTGACTAATTCGCTGGCTGGAAACCGATCATAGCACTTCAGGTAGGCGTTTCGAACGGTTTCGGCGTTCGGGACGCAATGGCGCTGACGGAATCTCCGTTTGACGACCCTAGAGTCTCGAAAAGTGCAAAATCTGTATTCCGGAACAGTATTTTATGGACCGAGATTTTATCCGGACAGTTTCTCGAAAATCAGAAATCGCTACCTGATAGGTCTCGTCGAGCCGGATGCCGTGGCGCAGTCCATTTTTCGTTTCGACGACCGGATCGCCTCGAAAAGCATGAAACAAGGCGAAAAAGGTGACAATTGCACATGAAACCCTATTGAAGTCGCCTCGAATTGCGTGCCTGTTCTTGGAGAAGGACTTAAGTGCAAAGGAAAGCTACTGTGGAGGACCCAACAGCAAATAGCAAAGCTAGAAGGGCTTAATTGCAAGATTGCCAAACCCTATATATATAGGTGTATAACCGAGCTAGGGTTCCCTGCACACGAAACCTAAACCCTGTAGCCCTAGCCGCAACCCTCAACAAACCTCCTCTTCTCTGCCGCGCTCCCCGGAGTTTCCCCGCACCGGCCGCCACCACGTCGCCGGAGAAGAAAACCTCAAAGATCACCTTGCTCGCGGGTGTCTTGGTGAGGAGGGTGTTGGGAGGGGCTCAACTTGATCAAGTCTGTACCTGAGGACTCCTCGGTGAAGCCGCAGCCGAGCCCGGGGTGATCCGACGTCAACCGCCGCCCTGCGCCGCCGCGGGAGGCACCATCTCCCTTCCAAACTCCGGTGAAGGTGAGTTCTTGGAACTTTTGATCTAGTTTCGGCATTAGGGCACGTGTAGAAACTCGAAATATTTTATTTTAATAAATGAATTAAAAGTGAAGTTTGCGCTGGTTTTGAAATCAAAAGACTTGTGTTGACCTATATGGTCAATCGCCAGTGTGCAAGTCGCACTTTGCACTAGATAAAAAGGCTACTTTCCAATCCAGACATGATCTTGGAAATCCGAATTGACCGTTGCGATCGTCTCGTCGAACTGAGCGAGATTCATATTCAGCACTTTTCGATCTGACGGTCGGATCTTCCGGAATTCAGCGAAGAAGCGGACAAATTGCCGCGGCCAAGGTAACAGTGCTCTGCACAGTATAACTTAAGTTATTACTGTAGATGCACAGTAACTCCTATTTTCGAATCTCCTTCGGTTGCAACAAGCACTGTTTCACTGTTCGGATTCTGAACATAGCGATCCAAATAGTCGATTTGATCCGTTTCGACGTTCTGGACGCAATGGCGCTGACGGAATTTCCGTTTGACGACCCTAAAGCATCGTAAAGTATGCCGAACCGTATAATTTACAGTATAAGATGCAATTTAAAAATTATGGAGCGAAATTTTAGCGAACCAAAATCGCTACCTGATAGGTTTCGTCGAGCCGGACGTCGTGGCGGTGTCCATTTTTCAGTTTGACAACCCGGTTGTCTCGAAATGCGTGAAATACGGCGAAAAAGGGAATATTTACACTTAAAACCCTATACATGTTGCCTCGAAAAGTGTGCAGAGGGACTTAAATGTTAGATGAGCATGTCATGGAGGACCAGGATTGAAATACCTGGGCTGGGAGGGGGTGTATTGCAATTGTGCAATGCTTCACGGTTCGGTATTGCAACCGTGCCCCACAACTCCCCTTCCGGTTTTTGTAACCGCACAAACCTCCAACCCTGTCACGCCCCGGGGGTTTGTTTTAGCGGAAACGGCATTTTTTTTGGGCATTTTTTTTTTTGAAAGGTCTCTTTCTTTCCCGGTGCGTGCCCAGACCCGCCGCACATACAGGATCTCTCTGCAAACGGACAGAGTCTCCCCTGTACGTGCACGGCGTGTGGTTGAATACATCTCCCAAGCAAACATAACCATTCAATCACAACATTCAATTTCATACAACCAGTATTCTAAATATTTAAGCGCATGGCCACTTCAACTTGAAAGGATAAATCCACGGTTTTTAAAGAGTGCCCACCCGGCACTTAAGTTTTGAAAACGAGTTTCGAAATCAGCATAAACCCCAGGGTTTTGAAAACGGTGCCCACACGACACTTAGATTTTGAAAACGGTTTTCGCAATCTTTTCTTTGTTTTTGTTTCGCTTTTCAAATGGCCAGTAGGAAATAAAGGAGAAGGTAGTGCATAAACAGAAAATCAAATACCGACATCTACGTCGACCCCACAAGGGTATCGGGAACCTCACACATGCCCACAATATAAATGAAAAACCGAAAAGAAAAGGAAAGTATAAAGTTCAGGGTCTCCAACGGTCCCGCTGTGTCCGCCCCGTCCTCACCGCCACCTACCTCTCCCCTCGCCTGGGCCCTGTCACGAAGTGGGAAGTCAGTGACTAATAAACGCCGTGCAAGGGAAAATAATAAAAACAAACCGTGGCGACAACCGGAGCAACCACCCTTTTGGGAAGGGGGGGAAAAAAGGTAACCTGTATATCTGCATCCTGTAATACCCGGCCGCGTCGGTCCACTACCGACGGCCCCATACCGTACCTGCAACACCGCGACCGCGCCGGACAACTAAACCGGCGGGTCGCTCCGCTCGCACCTAGGCGCCTCAACCCCACAACTAATAAGGGGCCCCCACTACGTCACCTCGTGGGTAAACACGGGTTCTACGACCTCTTTTCCGGAAAAGCGCACCCTCTGCGGTGGCCAAACCGCGGGTGCGCGTGTGGCAACCTCGAGCCCAGTAACCGTAACCACCATCATGTCAGTATCACAATAAGAATAATAAGAGTAATGAGATAAATGAGGTAAATGAGGTAAATGAGGTAAAGTGCATAATCGAAAACAAGGTAATACCGCGCGCACTCGAAGGTGGCCCGCTGACATATAAGGGTTGAAAAAGAAGAACACCGTCGGCGACCGACGCTAGTCATTATAGCGAACCCACTAACATGCATAAGCTTTCACCCGTCATTACGTAACCCCAGTACACTTAGAATAGACCCCGTCCAATAAGATAGAATTTAGAGGCTAGGAATAAAGTAAAAACAACCCACCTGTCGCCAGTAGAAAAAAAAACCACGCTCGGCTCCCCGCGTCCCGGCGCGCTCCCCGAAGCTTGTCTTGGTCGGTACCGGGCGAAGGAGAGGGATCGTCCTCTTCGCGTTCGTCGGATCTTTGCGGGGAGGCGATCGATCTCTTCTCTTCCACGCCGGCCGATGGAAAGGACGAGGGTTTTTTTTTTTTTTTTTTTTTTTTTTTTTTTTTTTTTTTTTTTTTTTTTTTTTTTTTTTTTTTTTTTTTTTTTTTTGGGGACCGCTCCTCGTCCACGCTCGGATAATATACGCCAAGGAGGGGGAGGCGAGGTTTAGGAAACCTAATTCCCAAGGCCGACTACTTAGACGTTTTGGGCGTAGTGGATTTTGGACCCCAAAATTAATTTTAACCCCTCGGGTGAAAGGAAAACAGAAAGGGGTGGTCGAAACCCATACCTCAAACTGGTCGACTAAACTCGATCTGATTGCGGACCAGAGTTCGGTCCGCCCCCGGTAATTGTGTAAGTCACCTGGGTTACGGTACCAGCTTCCGGAATTTATTCTGGGAGAACCGGGGGTCGGAATCCAAAACCGATCGCGCCGCCGGTCTCCGTTTCGCGAGCTTTATTAACCAAAAATACCCGCGAGCCCCGACCGTCTGCCCAGAAAAATAAGGAAAAAATTACCCTCGAACCCCTATTGTCAACCAGACGGTTCAATAAAAATCGACGGAAAGCCCCGAAAGGTAAAAATAAATCCGCGGTTATCACACCACTCACCTCAAAAAAACGAGTTTCGTCCTCGAAACTCAGACCCGGGTGGTGGTGAACAGGTTCGGGTAGTTCTCCCTCATTTTAGACTCCAGCTCCCATGTTGCTTCTCGCTCCTCGTGGTTGCTCCAGAGCACCTTCACGTAGGGGATGGCTCGATTCCGCAGTGATTTTGTTTCCCTTGCCAGGATCTTCACTGGGGTTTCTTCGAAGCTCAGGTCCTCCTTAAGTTCGAGTGCAGAGGTGTCCAGGACATGTGATGGGTCGGGGAGATATTTCCGAAGCATTGATACGTGGAACACATCGTGGACTCGGTCGAGGTTTGGTGGTAGGGCGAGGCGGTAAGCTACTGGGCCGATGTGCTCTAGAATCTCAAATGGCCCCACAAACCGTGGGCTCAGCTTGCCCCTTAGCCCGAAACGCCTGATTCCTCTGGATGGCGAGACCCGCAAAAACACATGTTCCCCCACTTGAAACTCCAAGTCCCGGCGCCTCTGGTCTGCGTAACTCTTCTGTCGACTCTGGGCGGTCAGCAAGCGCTGTCTGATAAGGCGCACTTTCTCTTCCGTTTCTTCCACTAAGTCGGGTCCCAAAAGTTTTCGCTCTCCCAAGTCGTCCCAGCAGATCGGGGATCGGCAGCGCCTTCCATACAGTGCTTCGTAGGGCGCCATCCGAATGCTGGCCTGGTAGCTGTTGTTGTAGGCAAATTCCACGAGAGGTAGGTAGCGTGACCATCCGATTCCCCAATCAAGCACACAGGCGCGGAGCAGGTCTTCTAGGGTTTGTATCGTGCGCTCTGACTGTCCGTCCGTCTGAGGGTGGAAGGCGGTGCTGAAATGTAGTCTGGTCCCCATGGCCTGCTGGAGGCTTTGCCAAAACTTCGAGACAAAGCGCGTGTCCCTGTCCGAGGTGATCGATGCCGGTACCCCATGTAGTCTCACGATCTCGCTGATGTAGACTTGAGCCAGCCGTTCGCGGGTCCAAGTGGTGTGAATTGGTAGGAAGTGTGCTGACTTGGTTAACCGGTCAACTACAACCCAGATCGCGTCGTGGCCCTGTTGTGAACGTGGGAATCCAGTAACAAAATCCATGGTGATCTGGTCCCATTTCCACTCTGGTACCGGTAAGGGCTGTAGCTTCCCTGCTGGTCGCTGGTGTTCGGCCTTTATCTGTTGGCATACTAGGCAGTGGGCTACGTATCGCGTCACGTCTTCTTTTAACTTAGGCCACCAGAACGTCTGTTTGAGATCCCTGTACATCTTCGTGCCCCCCGGGTGGGCCGCATAAGGGGCTCGGTGTGCCTCCGCTAGGATTTCATTCTTCAACTCTGGTAAATCCGGCACACAGACCCGCCCGCGGAAACATAGGGTGCCGTCGTCTTTCACCGCAAAGTCAATCTCTTGCCCCTGGGGAATCTTGTCTCGTATACGCTGTAGGTGCAGATCGGTCTGCTGTCCCCCCTGGATCTTCTCGTAAAGCGTCGGCTTGACCACCAAGGCTAGGAGTTGCAGAACTGTGCCTGCAGGCACTACCTCCAACCGCATTCGCGCGAACTCCGCGACCAGGTGGTCCTGCTTCGTCAGCGCGCTCTCCGACGCCCCGTCCCGATGCCCTTTTCTGCTCAGTGCGTCTGCCACCACATTTGCCTTCCCGGGGTGATATTGGATCGTCACGTCGTAATCCTTCAGCAACTCGAGCCACCGTCTCTGCCGCAAGTTTAACTCTTTTTGGGTAAAGATGTACTTAAGACTTTGATGATCTGAGAAAACGTTGCAGTGGACTCCGAAGAGGTAATGCCTCCACAGTTTCAAAACGAAGACCACGGCGGCCAATTCCAGGTCGTGTATCGGATAGTTCCTTTCGTAGTCCTTTAGCTGCCTGGACGCGTAGGCGATCACCTTCCCCTGTTGCATCAGAACACCTCCAAGACCGATCCTTGACGCGTCGCAGTACACTTCATAATCCTCTCCGGGCGTCGGCAGCACTAGTATTGGTGCCTTAGTTAATCTCTTCTTGAGTTCCTCAAAACTCTCCTGGCACTTGGCCGTCCATATGAACTTCTCGCCTTTTCTGGTCAATCGGTTTAAAGGGGCAGCGATCTTCGCGAAGCCCTCAACGAAACGCCGGTAGTATCCTGCCAGCCCTAGAAAACTTCGCACTTCTGTCACCGACGTCGGCGGTTGCCAGTCTACCACTGCTTCTACCTTTTTGGGGTCCACAGCGATCCCCTGTGCCGAGATCACATGCCCTAGGAAGCCGACTTCCCGCAGCCAGAATTCACACTTCTTGAGTTTCGCGAACAACTTCTGCTCTCTGAGGGTTTGCAGGATCGTCCGTAGATGGTCCTCGTGCTCCTCGTCGGTAGTGGAGTAAATCAGGATGTCGTCGATAAAGACTACCACGAACCGATCCAAGAAGGGTCTGAAGATCCGGTTCATCATGTCCATGAAAACAGCGGGGGCGTTCGTAAGTCCGAATGGCATCACCGTGAACTCGTAGTGGCCGTATCGAGTCCGGAAGGCGGTCTTGGGGATATCTTCATTTCGAACTCGGAGTTGATGGTAGCCCGACTGTAGGTCAATTTTGGAGAAGACCGTCGCTCCCCGTAACTGATCGAAGAGGTCGTCGATTCTGGGTAGGGGGTACTTATTCTTCACCGTGACTTTGTTTATCCCTCTGTAGTCGATGCAGAGCCGCAGGCTTCCATCTTTCTTCCGTACAAAGAGTACCGGTGCGCCCCAGGGTGACACACTCGGTCGGATGAACCCTTTGTCCAAGAGATCTTCCAGTTGTCCCTTAAGCTCCTTCAGCTCCGCGAAGGCCATTCGGTAAGGGGCCTTCGTAATAGGATGCGTGCCTGGTAGTAGCTCAATAGGGAACTCCACCTCCCTCTCCGGAGGCATCCCCGGCAACTCCGCGGGGAATACGTCAGGATAGTCCCTCACCACTGGGATATCTGCAAGTGTCGTCGAGGGTCGAATAGCCAAGTCCACCGATGCTAGATAGGCCACGCACCCCCCCCTCAACCAGTCTTCTGGCCCGTGCCGCTGAGATAACCGCCGGGAAGGAGATGCTCTTGCCCATTATGTACACATGTTCGGGGAAGCCCGGTTCTTGTAGCCGCAATTGTCGCTTGTCGCAATCAATGAGAGCCTGGTACCTTGTGAGCCAGTCCATGCCCAACACCACGTCGTACTCCTTCAAAGGGATCACCGCCAAGTCCCAAGGGCAGGCCAACCGTCCCAACATAATCGGGCAGGCGGCCACAAAACTGGTCGCCTCCAGAGTCCCTCCCGCCGTTTGTACCGTCAAGGAGGCTTGGAGGGGTGTCTCCTCGAGGTTATGCGTGAAAACGAATTCACGAGAAATGAACGAGTGCGTTGCTCCGGTATCGAAAAGAGTTCTAGCACGGGAATTCAAAACGGAAGTAGTACCTGCAAGAGCGTCCTCCGGTGGATCAGTCCCTTGGCGGGTCATTGAGAAAACCCTCCCGCCTGGTTGTGGTTGCCGGTCCTCCTCACGCCGTGGTGCGGGGGGTCTGGAAGCCGACGCCATAGGAGCTTTTCCCCGCCCTGAGTGCTGTGGCCTGGGCGCAGGTGCTCCCATGGGCGCCGATCCCCCGCCTAAGGGGCAGTTGCGGCGGAAGTGCCCCCGTTTGCCGCACCTGAAACAATGGTCGTCTCTTTGGGGGCACTCTCCCGTCAGGTGTCCTCCCCCGCATATGATACAAGGCCTATTCCACGGCCTCGGCCCTCCTGTTGGCGCGCCCCGGGGCCCTGTCGGCGGTCTCCATCTTTTGGGGGGTCGGCTCCCGCTGGAAGAACCTTCCCCCCAGCCTTGCTGGTGTCGCTTCTGATCCCTTAGCCGCGCCGCGTTCTCCCTTCTGGCACGGGTCACAGCGAAACCCCGCTCCACCGTGGTGGCCTTGTCGACCACTCCCTGAAAGGTATGCAGGCCAGCCGCGTTCACCACCTCGAAGATGTCGCTTCGCAGGCCATCGACGAAGAGTTGTGCCTTGTGAGCCTCGTCCCGTGCGACGAACGGGACGCAATTTACTAGTCGGACGAATTCCCGTTGATATTCCATGACCGTCCGGTCCCCTTGTTGAATGTGGTTTAGGTCATCCTCCAACTTTTTCTTGACGCTGCTGGTGAAGAAGGCCTCGAACAGCTCCTTCTTGAAAGTTGTCCAGGACGGAAGAGCGGTACCCTTAGCAGGATCGGGGCGTATCGTCTTCCACCACAAGCGGGCATTCCCTTCCAAGCAATGGACGGCTAGGGGAACCCGCTCATGATCCTCCATAAGTAAGTCTTCAAAGAGTTTCTCCATTGACCCCACCCAGTTCTCCACGACCCACGGATCTGTCGTGTCCCCTTCGAACGTGGGCGGGTCGTGCTTCTTAAAGTCCTTCAAGTTGGCCCGCACTCGATCCCGTTCGGTCATCACAACCCCCCCTCCACTCGTGGCGGCGGCAGCCGCGATAGGGGTAGGCGTGACCACCGTTTCCTCCAGAATAACCCGGCTAGTTGTCCCTGGCGCCGGCCCCGTAGTCGCCGCTGGTGGTGGCGCTGTCGGCGGTGCCGCGGCCGGTGCTGTCGGCCCCGGCGGAGGGGCCGGGGCGGCCGTCACAGGTGCGGCCTGCTGCTGCGTCATCTGGCGTACGTGATCGGTGAGGGTAGCCAATTGCCCCGCCATTTCCCGCAATTGTTGCCGCAGGAGTTGGTTCTCCGCGGCCGTCGACGTTGTCGCATCCGCCTCGGCGTCCCCCGCCGATGACCTTGTACGGGCCATATCTGTCACTCACCAGAAGATCAAAATTAGACAGTAACTACAACCAGTGTACCCTTTTATGCGAGGAAAGATTCAAACTCCCGCCCCCCGTTCACTCACGTTCTAAAATCCTATGCCCCACCCATTTCATTTATTCGTAGGTATGTGAGGCATTCCCACGGATGTCGGCACGAGTTGTTGTGATTGAATGTAGTCTCTGATACCATCTTAATCTGTCACGCCCCGGGGGTTTGTTTTAGCGGAAACGGCATTTTTTTTGGGCATTTTTTTTTTTGAAAGGTCTCTTTCTTTCCCGGTGCGTGCCCAGACCCGCCGCACATACAGGATCTCTCTGCAAACGGACAGAGTCTCCCCTGTACGTGCACGGCGTGTGGTTGAATACATCTCCCAAGCAAACATAACCATTCAATCACAACATTCAATTTCATACAACCAGTATTCTAAATATTTAAGCGCATGGCCACTTCAACTTGAAAGGATAAATCCACGGTTTTTAAAGAGTGCCCACCCGGCACTTAAGTTTTGAAAACGAGTTTCGAAATCAGCATAAACCCCAGGGTTTTGAAAACGGTGCCCACACGACACTTAGATTTTGAAAACGGTTTTCGCAATCTTTTCTTTGTTTTTGTTTCGCTTTTCAAATGGCCAGTAGGAAATAAAGGAGAAGGTAGTGCATAAACAGAAAATCAAATACCGACATCTACGTCGACCCCACAAGGGTATCGGGAACCTCACACATGCCCACAATATAAATGAAAAACCGAAAAGAAAAGGAAAGTATAAAGTTCAGGGTCTCCAACGGTCCCGCTGTGTCCGCCCCGTCCTCACCGCCACCTACCTCTCCCCTCGCCTGGGCCCTGTCACGAAGTGGGAAGTCAGTGACTAATAAACGCCGTGCAAGGGAAAATAATAAAAACAAACCGTGGCGACAACCGGAGCAACCACCCTTTTGGGAAGGGGGGGAAAAAAGGTAACCTGTATATCTGCATCCTGTAATACCCGGCCGCGTCGGTCCACTACCGACGGCCCCATACCGTACCTGCAACACCGCGACCGCGCCGGACAACTAAACCGGCGGGTCGCTCCGCTCGCACCTAGGCGCCTCAACCCCACAACTAATAAGGGGCCCCCACTACGTCACCTCGTGGGTAAACACGGGTTCTACGACCTCTTTTCCGGAAAAGCGCACCCTCTGCGGTGGCCAAACCGCGGGTGCGCGTGTGGCAACCTCGAGCCCAGTAACCGTAACCACCATCATGTCAGTATCACAATAAGAATAATAAGAGTAATGAGATAAATGAGGTAAATGAGGTAAATGAGGTAAAGTGCATAATCGAAAACAAGGTAATACCGCGCGCACTCGAAGGTGGCCCGCTGACATATAAGGGTTGAAAAAGAAGAACACCGTCGGCGACCGACGCTAGTCATTATAGCGAACCCACTAACATGCATAAGCTTTCACCCGTCATTACGTAACCCCAGTACACTTAGAATAGACCCCGTCCAATAAGATAGAATTTAGAGGCTAGGAATAAAGTAAAAACAACCCACCTGTCGCCAGTAGAAAAAAAAACCACGCTCGGCTCCCCGCGTCCCGGCGCGCTCCCCGAAGCTTGTCTTGGTCGGTACCGGGCGAAGGAGAGGGATCGTCCTCTTCGCGTTCGTCGGATCTTTGCGGGGAGGCGATCGATCTCTTCTCTTCCACGCCGGCCGATGGAAAGGACGAGGGTTTTTTTTTTTTTTTTTTTTTTTTTTTTTTTTTTTTTTTTTTTTTTTTTTTTTTTGGGGACCGCTCCTCGTCCACGCTCGGATAATATACGCCAAGGAGGGGGAGGCGAGGTTTAGGAAACCTAATTCCCAAGGCCGACTACTTAGACGTTTTGGGCGTAGTGGATTTTGGACCCCAAAATTAATTTTAACCCCTCGGGTGAAAGGAAAACAGAAAGGGGTGGTCGAAACCCATACCTCAAACTGGTCGACTAAACTCGATCTGATTGCGGACCAGAGTTCGGTCCGCCCCCGGTAATTGTGTAAGTCACCTGGGTTACGGTACCAGCTTCCGGAATTTATTCTGGGAGAACCGGGGGTCGGAATCCAAAACCGATCGCGCCGCCGGTCTCCGTTTCGCGAGCTTTATTAACCAAAAATACCCGCGAGCCCCGACCGTCTGCCCAGAAAAATAAGGAAAAAATTACCCTCGAACCCCTATTGTCAACCAGACGGTTCAATAAAAATCGACGGAAAGCCCCGAAAGGTAAAAATAAATCCGCGGTTATCACAAACCCACCTTCTTCCCTAACTACCCACACCTCGCAACCGCACCAGCCCTTGCCAAAAAGTCCCTCCCAGTCGCCGGAAAAACCCAAGAAAAACCAAGAGTTGGGGCTCGGGTTTGGTGTTGTTGGGAGGAAGCTATCCGAGGAGGGTTTGGGTTGCTCCAAGCATTTCCTGTGAAGCCCTTTGTGAGGTTGGGACCCAGCCAAGGAACCCCGGTGCCCAGATCCGCCGTGCGCCGCCGCGGGGGAGAGCCACCTTCTTCCTCGGATCCGGCAAGGTAAGGTTCTTTTGTTCTTTATTTTTCTTGCTACCTAGGCCTCCTGAGTGTGTACATCACCTATTGGTGAACCTCCCAGCCGAACCCCGAAGTCGGGATTGCCCCCGGTCGCCGGCGGGGAAATTGCACCCGCCGGAAACCAAGAAAGCTCCGCCGCGGCCGATCTCCGCAACCATTGAACCAAAATGGGTAAAAATTGGTATAAAAGGACTGTAAGACCTATGTATTATTTCTGAAAAGTTTGGAAAAATATGGTGGAGTATTTAGGGAGAAAATCAAAACCCTAGTTTTTCGGGTTTTGAAGCTTCGGCCGAGTTTCTTGCTCCGGCGCCGGCGAGCCTCCCCAGCGTCGGCCACCTACCCAGAACTCTTCCTGGGTGTGAGAGGAGTCCACCCATGTATTTGCATGGCACCATGCAGCAAGAATGGTGCGCGGCCAGATGGGCTCGAGGTGGGTTCGGGGTGCGGTTGCCGGCGTTCCGGCCGTCTCCGGCGGCCGGGGAGTCGACGAGAAGCTTCCTGGGATCAATTAGATCCCAGCCATGCCCTTGCATGGATACCATGAAGCCTCGGTGGAAATCCGCCATTAGAGGCGAAGAAGCTCCAAACCGAGCTTGCTCCACCGCCGCCGCCGCCGCACCCCGTCGCCAAGCATGGGTTCAGGAAGGTTTGGGATGTGTTTTAGCATCAAATTTGCCAAGTAGTTGGATCCCAGATGCTTTGGTTGAAGTATCACAATTTTCGAAGCATTCGACATCATCTTCAACCTTGGACCTCGGCTAAACCGTGGGTGCAAACTTGCACCCAACTTGATGGGAATACTCCTGTAACATAGTAGATAAATTCTATCCAAGAATATTGCTCCAGGTGCTGTGGTTGCAGAGAACCAACTCAAGGTTGGGTGTGGTGTGTGTTGTGTGAAAAGTGCACACCAAGTGTTCGAGTTAATGCCTCAATGAAGATTTTGATGGAATCTGGCCTTGATGTAAATATGAAAGATGTTCCAAATTGTCCCCTGAGATTGATGCTCACTTTATATCAAGTTGTATCTGTGTGGACTAACATTTGGAGCATTGTCGGTTTGTTAGAGAGCAAGGACATGGATCTGTTGATCCAGCAAAGGCTGGGCTGCCAATAGGGCAAGCCCTGTGCTTTTTAGGGCATTTTGAACATATGTTTAAAGCAGATTTTTGATTGGATTAATAAAAGTTAAGTTATAGTGTAATCAACCTCTAAGTGAATAGTTTGGCCCAAAGTCTATTCCGGGCTGTTTGCAAATCCGCGACAGTGAGCCCCTGGCTAATTTGGGGTCACTGGACACGATGCTCGCATTAAAAATTGGTTTTGTTGAGCCGGAGAAACAAAAATTCTTTTAGGCTATGTTAGCAAGGTATTTTATCGCCCGAAGTTTTCCTCGGGTTTCGTGCTGTTGCAAATGTGTGAGCACGGTGTTCAGTAAGTCATTTGTCACCTGCTGGAAGTAACGGATCGTGAAAATGAGTTTCCAGTTGAAAGAACGAGCGAAATCAGTGCTCAAATGGCACTAAAAGTGTGATTTCCGGAAACCCTAGGGGTCTAAATGCAAAATGGCATTGTATAAAGTTGAAAACAGTGTGTTGGTGATTCCTAAGCTTTTCGTTAGGAGTCCAACGGCTTTCGTTGAGTGGAAATCGGTTATCGGATCGCAATTTTGCAAAAGTGTCAGTTTATCGGCAAATTTTCGAAAATGTCGGAAGATTCCGGGACTTCAGTGAAGTTCCCTGTTTAGTTGTCTGCACACAGTGTGTCAGTGGGTTGGGTATGTGTGAGAGTCTATGTTCTGACTTGTGCATATGATTCAGGTCTCAGCAGCCAGCCGCCATCTTGCGAGCCATCCAGCAGCCACCGTGATCATTGAGGTGGGTTAACTTCGGCCCGGGTTGATCTATTCGACCCTCTGGTTGCCTTAGTCCAGTCGGACACTTGTTCTTGGCTTGCCCTGCTGATTTTACCTATATGACATATATTGATCTCTTTTGACATAGCATGATCCCTCTGATTGACATTGACCTGATTAGATCGGTGATTGAGTTTTATTGTCACTATCAGCCGATTATCATATATATACTCCCTGATTAGTCATGACTGATTCTGATTGACTGATATATAGATATGCATGATTGATCCTATGATTGATATACAGACATATGCATCCTATGATTGATGTACAGACATATGCATCCTATGATTGATATACAGACATATGCACCCTATGATTGATATATGATTGATATACAGACTGCATGATATATGATTGATTTATAGACATCTGCATCCCTGTGGGGATTTCCGGCAGTTTGCCGATTACCCGGTCTGTGGACCGTGAGATTTAGCATTTTGCATTGTGATGATTGTACACCTGCTGTTCGTTCGCGTACGCTGTGGGATTGATCCCCCACATTGCGTTCTTTACCGGTAAAGGGTCTGCTTGACCCGTGAGCTTGCCCCTCTTGTCGTATCACTGGGTACGGGGAGCCCCTTGGTTGTACCGATATGAGGAAAACTCTTGGCTGTACCTTTTGGTACGAGGATCCTCTTGGCTATATCAATGGTACGGGGTTTGCGGTTCAGTTCTGCTAGGTGGAATCCAGGATGATTATGATTGGCGCGACATAGATATCTTCGCCTGAGGTCCCCGTGACCAATAGTGGCATTGGTTAGTAGTTGCTGTTCTTTATGTTGATGCATAACTATATTTCCATATTCCAGCTTGTCTGATTTGTCGTTTCAGTTATAGCATGATTTCCAGCACTCATTATGTTCAGTATCTTGATTTATGCTTCTTGCCAGTCTGCTTCCTTTATCAGCTGTTACCTATTGATTTATCTACTATCCGCAGATTATTGTACCCAGTAGGTACGATTAGCTATTCTCGGCTCGTCGTGCCCACTGGGATACACTCCGGTGTATCTCACACCCCTGGGTGACTGTTTTTCAGGTCGCTGGGTGATGGGATGTCGGGACACGTTGGTGAGACGATTGCGATAGTATCGACCCCTTTGTAGTCAGTATATTTATTTTCCGCACTTCTGTTTAAATATTATAAATTGACTAGTCTTGCATGCGTAGTTTAGACTACTCTGATATTGACTGATTATGATTAGCCGTGCATGTATAGGAAAGGATCTGTCCAGTTGGGCAGGGAATTTACTATACATGTGGCGGTCTGTTACGCCTGGTTTGCGAACTCTGATTTATAAAAAAAAAAAAATTTAGCCTGCTTTTCAAAACTCGGGGCGTGACAGCACGCCCATTGTGCATCTGACACGGAGGAGGTCGTCCTGTTGCAGCCCGAGCCACGGCCGTCGTCCCGGCCGCCGGCGGGAGCAAGCTTTGTTGGAATTCCTTGTTTCGGCCGAGAATCACCACGAGCTTCATCCGATCAATTAAATCCAGATCAAGACTGTAGATCTTGCCCCTCTGGGTGACTGCGAGCTGCTCCCGAAGACTGGTGTGGATCGGACGAGGATCGGCGGAGATCCAACATGCCCTAGAACCGGCTGTGTGTGCACTTCGCCGGATTCCCCTCAACCGGCGCCGCCGCTCGACCCCGACACCGGCCAACCACCTAGAAAGCACCGGGGCACCCAGAAGAACCTTTTGGTCCAAGTTGCTACGGCCCGGAGCGAGTTGGCCGGGATCCGCCATTAACGGGTTTTGGAGCTACAACCGAGCTTCGCCGCCGCGCCTGGCCGGCGATCCCCGGCACCGTAAAATCGTCCAGGTGAGCTCCTCTTATCCTGGTGAGCTCCTCCATCATCTTGCATGGCTCTCTTAACGTTGGGGTTTGGATCTGCACAGTTGCACCCGAGCTTGGCCACGATCTTCTCCTCCGGCCATCTTCGGCGCTCCGGACTCCGGCCAACCCCACAGGTAAGCGGTAAAGGTTAATTAGAGAAGCTCCAGGATTTTATTTTAGTCCAGGGTGACTCCTGTAGTCGGTTTCCAAACTTGCACCCGAAACCATCATTTCGGGCTTGTCTCCGGCTGTCACGCCCCGGGTGTAAACCAGAACCCGGGCCCGTCCACAGATCCGCCGTGCACACGGAATTTTCCGTGTACACGAAGCGCTGATAACCTGCTCAGATATAAAACAAATAATAAAAGAGCATAAAACAGAGCTAACTAAAACTAATACAACTCAGACAAATACTGGAAATGAAAGTACAGTAAGCTCTCAAAAATATACAAGTGTCTCTCCCAGCTCACGAAATATATACAACCAGCTGGCCGCAACCAGACCCAAAATAAAAGGAAAATACAACCGTCTGAGTGTACTGGGGATACATCAAAACTATCAAAAACTCGAACTCGGGGGCAGTGGCTATCTAGTCAGCGATCCTCTTACCTCGGTCCAGGGAAGAGGGTCCCGCAACTCCCGCAGAGAACTCTGCAAAACAAAGGGGAACAGAAAAGAGAAAACAGTGGGGGGTGAGAACTACTATAAAAACAGTAGCCTCCCCTAGTGGGTAGACCTCAAACTCAGACATGCCCACTAGGACTATCAGAGGCGAAGAAAATGAAACATAGGTGGTAAGCTACAAGTACACTACTGATGCAAAGCTACCACTAACATGCCTCTACGATGTCTGCTAGAGAATGGCTAAAGGCAAGCACCAGAACGTAAGGACTGACAGACCAACACAATCAAAACACCAGTAAACACTGGTACTGCCTGCTCTGCTGTCAACCTCACAACTCAGTATCTCCCCTGTCCAAAATAGACCGGAACCCAACACGGTCTAGCCGGCACCCAACACGGCCTGACCGGCACCCGACACGGTCAAAATCCTACTCCGGAGTGGCCCTCGGGGGGGAGCGACCCCACACGAGCATAGTATCACAGTCACTAGTATCAACAGTACCATAATCAGCAGGACGGGGTCACGACCCAGATCCAAGTGGGAAAAACCCATCCACTAAAGGGAAACTCGATCCCCTACCTCCAATCCGATGCAAAAGTAATAATAATAATAATCCGGTCAACCGCCCACAGTCCGCGGTCGCCGCAACACCCAAATCCCGATCCCCGACTGTCCCAACTCTGAACATCTGACTACACAATCCCCTAAGACTAGACGACAGGGGAACGAATACAAGCATGGTTTCTCCTAAGTCAATTCCAATATGTTTGTGTAGCAGAAAAAGATGGCTTAGCTAGATGACCATTCAAGCATGCAAAGTCCTTTATTTGCTATAATTACTCCAATTATTCAAACATATGCAACATTAAGTGTTGGGTAATCCCGATGTACATGCGAGAAGATATATGATACTTAATACATTTTAGATGCACAATTTACTAGCAAATATCCCTTATATAACATTCATTCTAACCACATGTCCAACCCTTCCCTTAACTTATATTATGATGTGGCTATAGCATTCATTCCACTAATTAATTTGCATACCTAAACATGGAAACATCACTTACTAACTTGTAGCTAGCTAACAAGGCAAGTATTAACAAATGAACCATAATCTCATACAAGCATGCTAGATACATTCCCATTTAATAACACATGATCGAAGCATTCTAATAGGCCTAGTGACATTCACAAGTAGGAGGTTCACAACATCACCCACCTCAAGCGCTATTCCAATTTCCAAAGGCGAAGTCCAAGACCAGTCCAAACACACCACCAATCTGTACAAAATACCCCAAAGATCAACCATAAGCTATTAGTCACCAACTTCTCACAATCTGCCCCCTAAACCAGCAGTCCAGAGTTCACTAATTTTCACCTGCGAATAATGTCCAGAAAAATCCAAGGGAAATACTAGCGCGATCCTTGCGACGAGCCCGTCGAATCGAGTACCTGCACGCCCAATTTGGAGTTTCCTACGCTGAGATAAAAATCCGACAAGGGGTACACCCCAAATCCAAACTGCACTAAATTCCTGTAACAAGGAACCACAGAGAAAGGAAATTCTCACCCTCGAGTAAAATTCAGGAAATTCTGAGAAAAATCCAGGAGACTCCTTGCGACGCGTAGATGAAAATTGCCTCTTGAATCACCTCGTTCCGACGTCCGAGCGAAAAGATATGGCAAGAACACCGCGGTGCTGTCCCAAAAGTCCGCGAAGAAAAAGGGTCAAATGGGGGCTAAGAAAACTCCAAGATCAACACGGAAATCGAGGAACCATAAAACACAGGAGTCGAAGCCCTACCTGTCGTGAGTCCAACGGCGCAAGAATCGGCGAATTCCGAGGTCGGGGTGGGTCGGAGGAGTCCAAACACTGAAAAGGGGCGAAGAGGATCGCCGGAGAACAAGCGTCGCATCGCGCCGTAAAATGGTGAACCTCGGGAAGCGTGCCTCCAAAAATCTTCAAACTTCTCCAAAGGATCGAGCTCTGAGAGGGGAAGAACTTCTGTGAAGGCGGCCCAGTGAAAAGAGGTCCAAAAAGCCCAAAGAAAGAAAGGGGGAGGCTATTTATAGGCCCAGCCCGAAATGGCTTAAGGCCCGGTTTTCGGGCGCAGTTTCCGGGCGCACTGCGCCCGGAAACCGGGTTGTATGGAACCCGTCCGACGCGCCCGAAAAATTCTGGGACCGCCACGTCGCCCCGAACAGGGGACAGCGGATCCCCGCGCCCGCGCCACGCCACGCGTCTCCCACGCAGTCAACGGGGTAGGTACGGCCGGCCAATCTCGAGGCGACACGTGTCGCACTCGAGTGCGGCCGACCGCCCCCGCCTGCGCCACTGTGCGCGCACGTGCGCGCACAGTACCGAGGCGCCCTCCCCCGCGCACCCGTGGACCGCGCCCACGTGGACCGACGAATCCGGAGCCGCCACGTGCCATGCGCCCGGTCCACTGCACTCCCGCAAATCCAATGAGCCGTGCCGCGTGCGCCCGCCTACCAGAGCACGCCACGCGTCCACCCGCCGCGGTCCATGCACCGCCGCGCCACTCCGTGGACCCAGCTGCGTGAGCCGGCCAATAAGAGGCCGCCACGTGGCTCGGGCCGGTCCACGTGTCACTCCCATGCACCGAAAATCCCCCAAAACTTCCGGAAGCCCGCATTTGGTCATCCGGACTCCAAATTCGACAAATAAATAGTCGTTTTCAAGCGTTTTTTTCCGCGCTGAATCCAAATCCAACCACAGATTGGCCCAAAACCTTTTCTAAAATTCGGCAATCACAGCCGAAGGCCAAATCATCTATCCAAGTCTCACGAGGTCCATCTGTGGCATCCCTTCGATGCACCATGGGCCAGACACCAACACTAGGTGTTCAACACAGTGGATTCACCGGAAAATTGCATGGGAAAACCAGTACACTACATCCTCCCCTACAAGAAAAAGTTTCGTCCTCGAAACAAAAAGTCATACCTCAGGTAGCGGCCTCAAACAAGTGGGGGTGAGCATCCATCATTGCTGACTCCAACTCCCAGGTAGCCTCGCGCTCATCATGACTGCTCCAGAGGACCTTCACATACGGGATGGCCCGACTGCGCAACTCCCTAACCTCACGGTCCAAGATCCTCAACGGCCGCTCAACATAGCTCAGGTCCTCAGCAACCTCCAATGGGGTGAAATCGATGATATGGGACGGGTCATGAACATACCTCCTCAGTGTCGAAACATGAAAAACATTGTGAACACCCGAAAGCCTGGGAGGAAGCGCAAGCCTGTAGGCAACTGGCCCTAAGCGCTCCAACACCTCAAAAGGTCCAATATAACGAGGGCTCAGTTTTCCACGAATACCAAATCTCCGAATCCCCTTCGAAGGCGAGACTTTCAGAAAAACATGGTCACCCACCTGGAACTCTAAGTCTCGCCGTCGAGTATCAGCATAACTCCTCTGTCGACTCTGGGCGGTCTCGAGGTGTCGTCGTATCAATCTGACCTTTTCCTCTGCCTCTAACAGTAGATCAGGACCCAAGGTCTTCTTCTCACCCACGTCACTCCAATAAAGGGGTGACCGACACTTGCGTCCATACAACGCTTCAAACGGAGCCATCTGAATGCTCGCTTGATAGCTGTTGTTGTACGCAAACTCAACTAGTCCCAAGTGTCGGTACCATCCTCCTCCAAAGTCCAGAATGCATGCTCTCAACATATCCTCGAGGGTCTGAATAGTGCGCTCTGACTGCCCATCGGTCTGTGGGTGGAATGCTGTACTGAATCGGAGCTGCGTCCCCAAGGCTGTCTGTAAGCTCCTCCAGAAATGCGAGACAAACCTCGGGTCTCTATCAGATACGATGGAAACAGGTACTCCGTGTAATCTAACCACCTCAGCCAAGTACACCTGTGCGAGTCGCTCCATCGGCCAAGTCATCTGAACCGGCAGAAAGTGAGCGGATTTGGTAAGCCTGTCCACGACTACCCAGATAGCATCCGCTCCCGTCTGTGCTCTCGGCAAACTAGTGACAAAATCCATCGTAACATGTTCCCATTTCCATTCAGGGATTGGGAGACTCTGCAACTTGCCAGCAGGTACACGATGCTCCGCCTTTACCTGCTGACAAGTTAGGCAGTGTGCTACAAATCTCCCAATGTCTCTTTTCATCCCATTCCACCAAAACTGTGCCTTAAGATCCCTATACATCTTAGTCCCACCAGGATGGATGGTATAAGGTGTATAGTGGGCCTCCCTCAAGATCTGCTCTCGAATCTCTGCGTCCATAGGCACACACACGCGGTCCCTGTACCGTAGTACTCCCGCAGCATCGACTGAGAAGTCCCCTATCAAACCAGTCTGCATCTGCTCTCGAATCCTCATCAGGTGGGGGTCCTCACTCTGTCTCTCCCGAATCCTGTCCAACAGAGTGGGCTGCACGACTAGAGACATAAGTCTAGCAGAGACCCCAGGGGACACAACCTCGAGCTCTAACCGCCTCATCTGCTCAAGTAATGGCGCCTGATCGGTGATCATCAAAGATAGACTCTGTACTGCTCTCCTGCTCAGGGCATCAGCAACCACGTTGGCCTTGCCGGGATGGTATAAGATGTCTACATCAAAATCTTTCAACAATTCCAACCATCTGCGCTGCCTCAAGTTGAGTTCCTTCTGCGTGAACAGGTATTTCAAGCTCTTGTGGTCGGTATAAATCTCGCAGTGCTCCCCATACAGATAATGGCGCCACAACTTTAGTGCAAAAATCACCGCAGCTAGCTCCAAGTCGTGGGTAGGGTAATTCTTCTCATAATCCTTCAGTTGCCGGGAGGCATAAGCGATTACCCTTCCCTCCTGCATCAGCACGCAACCAAGTCCACTGTGCGATGCGTCGCTGTATACCACGTATCCTTTCCCCATAACAGGGAGGGAAAGGACAGGAGCCGACATCAATCTGTTCTTTAATTCCTCAAAGCTCCTCTGACAATCCTCACTCCAAGTGAACTTAATCCCTTTTCGCGTCAAACGAGTGAGGGGCGTGGAAAGTTTCGCAAAACCTTCCACAAATCGACGGTAATATCCTGCTAAGCCCATAAAACTGCGAATCTCTGATACCGTCGTCGGTCGCGGCCAATCCCGGACTGCCTCGATCTTCGCCGGGTCTACTGCCACTCCAGCGGCTGAAATCACGTGGCCCAAAAAGACAACCTCCCGAAGCCAAAATTCACACTTAGATAACTTGGCATACAACTTCCTCTCTCTCAGAAGTTGTAGCACAATCCTCAGATGCTCCTCGTGCTCCGCATCGCTTCGGGAATAAACTAGGATGTCATCAATAAAACAACGACGAACCGATCCAGGTATGGTCGAAAAATCCTGTTCATTAAATCCATAAAAGCTGCAGGGGCATTTGTCAGTCCAAAAGGCATGACGGTGAACTCATAATGCCCGTACCGCGACCTAAATGCCGTCTTCGGGATGTCCTCGGCCTTCACCTTCAATTGGTGGTAACCAGACTGTAAGTCGATCTTGGAGAAGACACAAGTCCCTTGCAGCTGATCAAACAAGTCATCAATGCGCGGCAAAGGGTACTTGTTCTTGATGGTCGCTTTATTCAGCTCCCGATAATCAACGCACAGTCGAAGCGAACCATCCTTCTTCTTCACAAATAGCACCGGCGCTCCCCATGGCGATACACTCGGTCGCACAAAACCCTTGTCCATTAAATCCTGGAGTTGCGCCTTTAATTCTCGCAGCTCAGCCGGTGCCATTCGGTAAGGAGCCTTAGAGATTGGCGCAGTTCCTGGGACCACGTCAATCAAAAACTCGACCTCCCTATCCGGCGGCATACTAAACAGCTCTGGAGGGAACACATCCGGGAACTCGCGGGCAATCGGGATATCCGCGAGTCCCGGAGCCGCCGTAGGCTCCTTAACCACAGATGCCATAAAGGCTACGCATCCACTGCGCATCATCTGCCTCGCACGAGAAGTCGAAACCATAGAGGCAAAGAAAGCACTCTGGCACCCCCTGAAAACGAACACCTCCTGGCCTGGCTCGCTAAAAGTAACAGACCTCGCGGCGCAATCAATCGTCGCGAAATAGCGAGCCAGCCAATCCATCCCCAGTACAATGTCAAAATCTCGCAGCTGACTAAGGACCATCAGGTCCGCTGGCAAAATCCAAGACTCAAGCTGTACCGGGCACGACCAGCAACACTCCTCTACATACAATATGTGACCGGGAATCTGTACCTCTAAAACATGTGGCAACCGACCTAACTCTAGTCCATGAGATGATGCAAATGCTCTACTGATAATAGAATGTGATGCACCGGTATCAAATAAAGTGCGAGCTCTAATGCCAAAAAGTAAAGTGATACCTGCCACCACGTGGTCGGCTGCCGCGGAGTCCCCTACCTGAGCGGCGTAGACTCGCCCGCTCTGAGCTGGTGGTCGGTGGTCTGCAGGGTGGGAGGAAGGAGCCCTGCTCGCAGAAGCATAGGGCCGCTGAGCTGGCGGTCGCTGCTGAGATGAAGGAGAAACTGAGGCCGAAGAAGGCGCCACTGATGCCGAAAAAAGGGCATGAAGATCGTATGTGCCCTGCCTGCCCGCAGCCATAACAACGCCCCCACCTCTGATCACAAGTGCCGGGGAAATGCGGACCCCCGCAGAAGATACAACTGCCTGGAGCCCGAAACTGCCGTGACTGCTGCTGCTGCTGCCTGTGCGACTGCCGCTGAGATCCCTGCTGTCGCGACTGCGACCTCTGCTGCTGCGAGTGCTGCTGCTGTCGCTGGGGCTGCTGATGCTGTGGGGGCCTCTGGGATCCCCCAGGCCCTCGCCGCTCCGAACGCCCCCGGCCCGTAAACTGAGGCGGTGGCGGTCGGGGCGGCCTCCAGGAACTGGCCTGTCCCCCCTCATCTGATGCTGGTCGCTTCTTCTCAGAACTCTGAGCGACCGGACCTCCGCGTCTAGAAACAACCTGATCTCCCCTCTCGACCCACTGGGCATGCTCCACTGCCTCTGATAAAGTCTGAAGCCTCTGGGCGTGTACCATGGTAAAGAGCTCGGGGCGCAAGCCTGTCTCAAACAGCTCCACCTGGTGCAGCCCATCCCTGGCAACGTAGGGCACGCAGTTGAGCAACTGCGTAAACTCCTGATAATAGTCCCACACCGGGCGATCACCTTGCTGCAGGTTCTTCAAGTCATCTTCTATCTTCTTCTTCACACTCGTGGAGAAGTAAGTGTCAAGGGTCATCCTCCTGAACTCTGACCAGGGCAGCTGCCGGGTGACCTGAAACTCTAGGGGCTCGACCCGACGCCACCAAGCATCTGCATCCCCCTCCAAACAGTGTACTGCCAAATGTGCTCTGAACCTCTGGTCGATGAAGAAGTCCCGAAACATCTTCTCCATCGACGCTAGCCATGATCCAATCTCCCACGGGTGAGTGCTCCGCCCCGAGAACTTAGGGGGTCCTCGCTTACAGAACTGCGTGAGTTTGTCAGAAAACTCCCGCTCCTCCTCTGGGGTCAAAGGCCTGAACATCCCCTGGGCCCCGCTGCTCGACGATGGCGCCGTAGGGGCAAGTGGAATAGTCGGTGGTACAACAGGTGGTGCGGGGGCCTCAGCAGTAGTAGGGGGAGGTGCCGCAACCTGGGCCAATAACTGCTCAAACCTCTGCTCCTGTCGGCGGTGGCTCTCCGCCAACTGGGCCATCATAGCCCTCAGCTCACTGATCTCGGAAGGCCCGGACTGCTCCGGCTCCTCCGGGGGTATAGGAGTACCCCTAGTAGGAATCTGCCGCCGAGGAGGCATCCTGCCACACAAAATCCACGGGTCAGTAAACCAAACCACTCTCGACCCAATCAAGCGAAAGTCATGGGCATTCCCCTATTTCTGTAACCTTATGTTGTCTGCAGCCAACATAATAGTCCCTCAGAAATAGGCTATGCCAATCCCTCTCCACTCACAGGAAGAGTTAACAACCAATTACCGACTTTCGCACAATATCACGTCACTCGCGCTCAGCCTTCCTAGGGTCTGCCAAAAGCCTAGGGTTTCCTAAGTCCCGTCTGACCTATCCCTAAGCTCTGATACCAACTAATCTGTCACGCCCCGGGTGTAACCAGAACCCGGGCCCGTCCACAGATCCGCCGTGCACACGGAATTTTCCGTGTACACGAAGCGCTGATAACCTGCTCAGATATAAAACAAATAATAAAAGAGCATAAAACAGAGCTAACTAAAACTAATACAACTCAGACAAATACTGGAAATGAAAGTACAGTAAGCTCTCAAAAATATACAAGTGTCTCTCCCAGCTCACGAAATATATACAACCAGCTGGCCGCAACCAGACCCAAAATAAAAGGAAAATACAACCGTCTGAGTGTACTGGGGATACATCAAAACTATCAAAAACTCGAACTCGGGGGCAGTGGCTATCTAGTCAGCGATCCTCTTACCTCGGTCCAGGGAAGAGGGTCCCGCAACTCCCGCAGAGAACTCTGCAAAACAAAGGGGAACAGAAAAGAGAAAACAGTGGGGGGTGAGAACTACTATAAAAACAGTAGCCTCCCCTAGTGGGTAGACCTCAAACTCAGACATGCCCACTAGGACTATCAGAGGCGAAGAAAATGAAACATAGGTGGTAAGCTACAAGTACACTACTGATGCAAAGCTACCACTAACATGCCTCTACGATGTCTGCTAGAGAATGGCTAAAGGCAAGCACCAGAACGTAAGGACTGACAGACCAACACAATCAAAACACCAGTAAACACTGGTACTGCCTGCTCTGCTGTCAACCTCACAACTCAGTATCTCCCCTGTCCAAAATAGACCGGAACCCAACACGGTCTAGCCGGCACCCAACACGGCCTGACCGGCACCCGACACGGTCAAAATCCTACTCCGGAGTGGCCCTCGGGGGGGAGCGACCCCACACGAGCATAGTATCACAGTCACTAGTATCAACAGTACCATAATCAGCAGGACGGGGTCACGACCCAGATCCAAGTGGGAAAAACCCATCCACTAAAGGGAAACTCGATCCCCTACCTCCAATCCGATGCAAAAGTAATAATAATAATAATCCGGTCAACCGCCCACAGTCCGCGGTCGCCGCAACACCCAAATCCCGATCCCCGACTGTCCCAACTCTGAACATCTGACTACACAATCCCCTAAGACTAGACGACAGGGGAACGAATACAAGCATGGTTTCTCCTAAGTCAATTCCAATATGTTTGTGTAGCAGAAAAAGATGGCTTAGCTAGATGACCATTCAAGCATGCAAAGTCCTTTATTTGCTATAATTACTCCAATTATTCAAACATATGCAACATTAAGTGTTTGGGTAATCCCGATGTACATGCGAGAAGATATATGATACTTAATACATTTTAGATGCACAATTTACTAGCAAATATCCCTTATATAACATTCATTCTAACCACATGTCCAACCCTTCCCTTAACTTATATTATGATGTGGCTATAGCATTCATTCCACTAATTAATTTGCATACCTAAACATGGAAACATCACTTACTAACTTGTAGCTAGCTAACAAGGCAAGTATTAACAAATGAACCATAATCTCATACAAGCATGCTAGATACATTCCCATTTAATAACACATGATCGAAGCATTCTAATAGGCCTAGTGACATTCACAAGTAGGAGGTTCACAACATCACCCACCTCAAGCGCTATTCCAATTTCCAAAGGCGAAGTCCAAGACCAGTCCAAACACACCACCAATCTGTACAAAATACCCCAAAGATCAACCATAAGCTATTAGTCACCAACTTCTCACAATCTGCCCCCTAAACCAGCAGTCCAGAGTTCACTAATTTTCACCTGCGAATAATGTCCAGAAAAATCCAAGGGAAATACTAGCGCGATCCTTGCGACGAGCCCGTCGAATCGAGTACCTGCACGCCCAATTTGGAGTTTCCTACGCTGAGATAAAAATCCGACAAGGGGTACACCCCAAATCCAAACTGCACTAAATTCCTGTAACAAGGAACCACAGAGAAAGGAAATTCTCACCCTCGAGTAAAATTCAGGAAATTCTGAGAAAAATCCAGGAGACTCCTTGCGACGCGTAGATGAAAATTGCCTCTTGAATCACCTCGTTCCGACGTCCGAGCGAAAAGATATGGCAAGAACACCGCGGTGCTGTCCCAAAAGTCCGCGAAGAAAAAGGGTCAAATGGGGGCTAAGAAAACTCCAAGATCAACACGGAAATCGAGGAACCATAAAACACAGGAGTCGAAGCCCTACCTGTCGTGAGTCCAACGGCGCAAGAATCGGCGAATTCCGAGGTCGGGGTGGGTCGGAGGAGTCCAAACACTGAAAAGGGGCGAAGAGGATCGCCGGAGAACAAGCGTCGCGTCGCGCCGTAAAATGGTGAACCTCGGGAAGCGTGCCTCCAAAAATCTTCAAACTTCTCCAAAGGATCGAGCTCTGAGAGGGGAAGAACTTCTGTGAAGGCGGCCCAGTGAAAAGAGGTCCAAAAAGCCCAAAGAAAGAAAGGGGGAGGCTATTTATAGGCCCAGCCCGAAATGGCTTAAGGCCCGGTTTTCGGGCGCAGTTTCCGGGCGCACTGCGCCCGGAAACCGGGTTGTATGGAACCCGTCCGACGCGCCCGAAAAATTCTGGGACCGCCACGTCGCCCCGAACAGGGGACAGCGGATCCCCGCGCCCGCGCCACGCCACGCGTCTCCCACGCAGTCAACGGGGTAGGTACGGCCGGCCAATCTCGAGGCGACACGTGTCGCACTCGAGTGCGGCCGACCGCCCCCGCCTGCGCCACTGTGCGCGCACGTGCGCGCACAGTACCGAGGCGCCCTCCCCCGCGCACCCGTGGACCGCGCCCACGTGGACCGACGAATCCGGAGCCGCCACGTGCCATGCGCCCGGTCCACTGCACTCCCGCAAATCCAATGAGCCGTGCCGCGTGCGCCCGCCTACCAGAGCACGCCACGCGTCCACCCGCCGCGGTCCATGCACCGCCGCGCCACTCCGTGGACCCAGCTGCGTGAGCCGGCCAATAAGAGGCCGCCACGTGGCTCGGGCCGGTCCACGTGTCACTCCCATGCACCGAAAATCCCCCAAAACTTCCGGAAGCCCGCATTTGGTCATCCGGACTCCAAATTCGACAAATAAATAGTCGTTTTCAAGCGTTTTTCCGCGCTGAATCCAAATCCAACCACAGATTGGCCCAAAACCTTTTCTAAAATTCGGCAATCACAGCCGAAGGCCAAATCATCTATCCAAGTCTCACGAGGTCCATCTGTGGCATCCCTTCGATGCACCATGGGCCAGACACCAACACTAGGTGTTCAACACAGTGGATTCACCGGAAAATTGCATGGGAAAACCAGTACACTACACCGGCCGCCGCCGCCTCCGGCCGCCGGGGCTCGACCCCACTTGCACCAAACAACTTCAGAGACCTCTATTTACCTGATGCTCCCCTCTGGTACAGGTCTGAGCAAGGTTGATCCAAGAGTACCCCAACCCGAGCTTGGACATTAAGTTGGTGCTGCTCCGGCTACTGTTCCGGCCAAGCTCCGGCAAGCCTGAGGTGAGCCCTCAACTCTACTAAGTCTCCAGTACACCATGCTCCTTTAAGCTCTGGATTTGATCAAGTAGATGTTAACTTTTAGCATTGTTGCTATTTGGAACCCTAATGTTTATGGGCCAACTTGTAAATGGGCCTGGTCTCGGCCCAATTCTTGTGAGCACGACCTGGGTCTTGTCGTAACGGACGCGCTGAAATTTACGGCGCAGCTTTTGGACCCCCGGATTTTAAGAACAAGTCAAAACGAGCAATAATGTTAGGTTTTTATGCAATTTAAGAAATTGTTAGGGATCAAATTGTAAATGGGACATGATAGCTGTCATTAACAGGGTTTTCACACCCACTGGGCACACAGCGAGGGCGTTTTAGTTGGAGTTCCGCACGTCTTCTCCTTCGCATTGAGGTGGGTTTCGTCATAGTGTTTAGCGTCGGTCTCCGACGGTCGTTCTCCTTTTGATAATTATATGTTGGCGGGCTACCTTCGAGTGCACGTATTATTGCCTTTACTTTGATTATACATGATAGCGGGTTACTTTCGATCGCATATGCTACGGTTTTACTTTTGAGTATACATGTTGCCGTTTTACTCTTGTTACGTATATTATGATGCTGACATGATGGTGTTTATGGTTACTTGGCTCGAGGCTGCAACACGCGCACCCGCAGTTTGGCCACCGCAAAGGGTGCGCTTTTCCGGAAAAGTGGTCTATGACCCGTGTATACCCACGAGGTGACGTAGTGGGGCCCCTTATTAGTTGTGGGGTTTGAGGCGCCGAGGTGCGAGCGGTGCGACCCGTCGGTTTAGTTGTCCGACGTGGTCGGGTTTCTGCAGGTACGGTATGGGCCGTCGGTTTAGTTGTCCGACGTGGCCGGGTATTACAGGATACAGGTGTACAGGTTGCCTCTCCACCTTGAGAGGGTGGTTACTCCGGTTATCTTCACGGTTTGTTTTATTATATTCTCCTGCTCTACTATTGTTACGTCACTGACTTCCCACTTCGTGACAGGGTTCAGACGGGGGGAGAGGTAGGCGGCGGTGAGGACGGGACAGGAGCAGCTGGGTCGCTGGGGACCCGGGACTGTAATTCTTCTTTCAGTCTTACTTTTCATTTACATTGTAGTTATGTGAGAGGTTCTCGATACCCTCGTGGGGTCGGCGTGGATGTCGGTACGGGTTGCATTTAATTATCCTCTTATGCGTTACTCTTCCTTTTATTTCTGTTGGCCATTTGAAATGAAAAAGGGCAAAAGCCAAAGAAAAGATTGCGAAAACCGTTTTTAAAACCTAAGTGTCGTGTGGGCACGAGTTTCAAAACTCTGTGGATTTATGGATTGCGAAATGGATTTCAAAACTTGGGTGTCGGGTAGGCACCGTTTTCAAAACCTTGTGGTTTTATGCTGATTTCGAAACTCGCTTTCAAAACGAAAGCGCCGGGTAGGCGCTCTTTTAAAACTGTGGATTTATCCTTTCCAAATTGATCGGCCATACGTTTTTAAGTAAATTAGAATGCTGGTGGTATATGAATAATTGTTGTGATTGAATGGATGTGTATGTTTGGAATATGTACTGAACTCCACGCCGGGCATATACAGGGGAGGCTCTGTCCGTTTACAGAGTGATCCTGTATGTGTGGCGGGTCTGGGCACGCGTCGGGGAAGAGGGGTTCTCCTCTATCAAAAAAATTTATACGTCAAATGCTTGACTTTTGTGAATCGTTTCCGCTAAAACAAACCCCCGGGGCGTGACAACCGCGGTCTACGTAATTAATCGAGTTTATTTGCGCCCGGGTACTTTAAATACACCATATGAACTATGGTTCTGTAGAAAACCAAATATCAAATATTTTCGAATCTTTGGGAGTCGCTGTTACATTTTACGTGATCGCGAAAATCTTGGAAAATTCGACTCTCGAAGTGACGAAGGAATTTTCATGGGTTATTCTACAAATAGTAGAGCATATCGGGCATTTAACCTTTATTCTACAAATAGTAGAGCATATCGGCCATTTAACCTCGAATCTAAAACGATGATAGAATCTTTTAATGTTAAAGTAGATGAAGCTTTTCATTTTGCATCTGATAAATCTACCCCTGATATGTCTCTTGATGATGATACTTCTGTAAATGCATCTTCTCATAATAATTCTATCGATAATGTTGATGCATCTAATGGTTCTTCTAGTTTATCTGATATGCAGGAATCATCACACATACCTCCGAGTACTCCGTTACCTCAAACGCTACGTATCTCCAAGGATCATCCAGAGTCAAATATTATTGGAGACCCACAAGAAGGAGTCAGGACTCGGAGACAATTGGTTTGTGGAGTTGCGTGTTACGTCTCCATGATAGAATCAAAGAACGTTGATGAAGCTCTTCAGGATGATTACTGGATTGAAGCAATGCAGGAAGAGCTCCATCAATTCGAAAGAAACAAAGTCTGTGAACTAACGAAGCCTCCAAAACAGCATAACATAATTGGTACTAAGTGAATTTTCAAGAACAAGAAAAGCGAGGATGGTACCATCATCAGGAACAAAGCACGCCTAGTTGCTCAGGGCAATTCACAAATTGAAGGTATAGACTTTGATGAGACGTTCGCCTCGGTAGCTCGTCTCGAGTTAATTCGCATCCTCTTCGCGATTGCTTGTCATTTTAAAATTAAGTTTTTTCAAATGGACGTTAAGAGCGCCATTTTAAATGGATTTTTAAACGAGAAAGTTTATTTGGCTCAACCGAAAGGTTTCATTGACCATAAACTACCTAATCATGTTTTTCGATTGAAAAAGGCTCTTTACGGTCTAAAACAAGCACCGCGAGCATGGTATGAAAGGTTGACAAAGCACCTTTCGGAAAAGGGCTATACTCGAGGGGGAGCGGATCGGACACTCTTTGTGAAGCATTTTCAGGATAACTTTATTGTGGCACAAATCTATGTCGATGACATTGTATTTGGAGTGTTGTTTCAAAGGATTTTGTTTATGATCGTATTTGGGAGATGGATATTGTATCTTTATTTTCAGTTGTACAGTGATTGGATTTTAGTTTTACAGGAGTTTTCTTTTCAGCTCTGATATTTGTATATCGTTAGTATTATCTTTTGCAGGTTAGACGCTTCACCTATGCGAGGTTTTGTATAGGCGGCGGATCTGTTGGCAAGCCCGGGTCGCAGTTTCGATCCTGGGGCGTGACAGTGGTCCCCTAGGGTTTAGTGGGTGGTTGGTTGAATAGTAAAAATTCTAGGGGATCACGATAATCCCAACCGCACATCCTTTCATCAAAGAACTAGAAACTTGGTGGCACCAATTACACGGTGATATCGATAGTATTCCAGCCGAACTATATATATATATATATATATATTATATTATATTTGTGCAAAACACTAATCAATTGGTGCTTGTAATTTTTCTACGGTTAGATCTACCTCACTTAACCCAAGGGCCACTATCATCCTAATCAAGCATCATTTCATCCAATGACTAAAACCTGTAAACACCAATAAATTGGTACTTTTAAAAGTATAAAAACTATAATATATATATATATATATATATATATATATATATATATATATATATATATATATATATATATATATATATATTATTTATAAATATAAACTATAATAATAATATATTATAGTATGATAATTATTATATATCACTAATATATAATATATGTGGAATAGGAGAAAATATATATAATAATTTTTTATTTTTTATTTTTCTTTCAACCCAACAATCGTAATGAAAAATATATATATTTTTCTACAAACCAAACACTAAAAGCATAAAATTTATTTTCCTTCGAAACTTTTTGCTTACTAAATTTTTTTTTTTCACAATTTTACAAGGAACCAAACACACACTCAGTGGATGTGGATGGTTTTTTAAATTTTAAAATTTAAAATTTAAAATTAAAATTTAAAATTTAGATTTTAAATTTTAATTTTAGATTTTATTCAATTTTAAATTTCAAATATTAAATTTTAAATTTCAAATTTTTAAAATTCAATTTTTAAATTTTTAAATTTTAATTTTAAATTTTAAATTTAATATTTCAAGTCTTAAAATTTTAATATTCAAATTTCAAATTTCAAAATTTCAAATTTAAATTTTAAATTCTAAATTTAGATTTGAATTTGAAATTAAAATTTTAAATTTAGATTTAAAAATTAAAATTTAAAACTTCTAAATTTTAAAATCAAAATTTATATTTTAAATTAAAATATAAAATTTAAATTTTTGTGCAAATTTAAATTTTACATTTAAAATTTAAAATTAAATTTTAATTAAAAATTTTAATTTAAATTATTTTAAACTAAAATTTAGTAAAAAATTATTATTTATAAACAGTAAAAAAATTCGCTTTCTATTTAAATTCAATCAAATATTCTATAACTTTGAATCAAAAGTAGTTTTTTAAATAATTTTTTGAATTAAAATTAATTTTATATAAATTAATTTTTCTAAATTTAAGCCAAATGAGTCTGACTGGGCACTGACTAGGAGTCCTAAGTCAAGAATTCATCGCATCCGTTTCTGCTCCCTGGAAGCATCTCTTCGTCATCCACTCATCCCCGCTTCATCTCAGCTTCGTCTCCACCCCTTTCCGTTTCCTTTCCCCTCCTCGGGTAAGTCTCTCTTTCCTTATCATCTTATCTTTTTCTCTCTCTCAAAAAAAAACCGACCTATAACAACCTAGGAATTGGATATGGTCAGGTTCTCTATTCTCTAATTTTTTTTTTTTTCTTCTTTCAGCCTGATGTGGTAGCTGGATCGATCCCTGGGTTCCTCTGCCTCCCTGAAGGTATATATTCTTTGAACTTTCTATGCTGGTCATGACAATTTTTCTGTGGATGTTTTGTTACAGTAAGCCCATATTCTTCACAAAAGAGGGGGAGAAAAAAAAAGAAGAGAAACTTGTACCATATGTGATGGGTTCCTCTAACAACCATGCTTTGATTTCTTCTATTTTCTCTTTTTGTATTTTTGGGTCTGGGTTCACTTTTTGAATTTGAATTTGATTTTATTCTGTCTTGTGGCTTTCAAATTAGATCGTTTGTTTTTTCTCTATTTTTCTATTTTTCTTGTGATGCTGCCACTATAACCAATATGAAACCATAGAATTCGTTCCGTGATTCAAGTTTTTTTTGTTTTCGTTCTTATGTTTACAATCGCTTTTCATCGGAAAGCTTGAATTTGTTATAGAATTTGTGTCACAGATACTCGTTTATGATCTGAAGACTCTCTTGTCAGATCTAGCGAGGATTGTATCTCCAAGGCACTATATGAACTTATTGCTGCTGGAATTATATTGATTACAAGTTCAGAAAGTTTAAGTTAAGCTGAATTTGGGGCAGAATTCATGTTTGAAGTGAGATTAATCCATCTAAATTCTGTTTTCCTGTTTAGATAAGGCAGGATTATATCTAAACTCTTTGGTAGTGATGTTTGCCAATTACTGTAGTTGAGTTTTGCTGGCGGCAATAGCTATTGCAATGGCGATGGTGATACTGCCGTAGTGGATCCTATGCTAGTTTTGGTGATTGCTCGCCAATGGCTATACATAGTGGCGGTGTTTGGTGTCTGTGTCCGTGCAAGGTTGTGATGATGACATGGTGGTGTTGACATCGGCAATTTGGTTATTCAAGCTTTGCTGTGTTGCTAAGTTCATGACGCTTGAGTGGGGTCTCATTCAGGTCCTACTACCTCAGTGGATCAATTTTGTTGGAGTCTTTAAACTTGAAAACAACCAAACTCAAAGCTCTTAGATAAGATGCTTGTTATCATCAAAATCAGAATGAGTTTGAAACCTTTAAACCAACATTCTGCGGATCTGTGCATGATCCACATAGATTGTGATGGTTTTTTATATATTGATATGTACCATCAACTCAAAATTTTCTTTACAAATTGTGGTTTCGGAGTGAAGAATCTTGAAACACTGAAATCACTTAGCAGAATGCATACTTTCTGGTTCAAAATTAGGTTATAATAGATCGAATTGACTTCATGTAAGTCAATTTAGGTTTGTTTTCAATTTAAATTTTAGTCAATTACTGTTGTATTTGGTCAGATTTGAGGGCTCCTTTTTGTATCAGGTGGAGATATATCCCCAAAAAAAAAGAAGAAAAAAACCGAGGTCAACATCGCTTTGAACTTTGATTGGACTTTACTACTATGGCTGTTTCAAACATATATTCATGCATGCTTTTTTTTCTCACGGAAAGTTACATAAGGATTAATCCCTATAAAGGTTTTACATGAAGATAGAAGTAAGATTCAAGGTAAGGGAGAGAATGGAGCAAAAATGATCACTTAATAGACTTCCTTCGTGGTTAAAACAGAAATCAGAGGTATATACAAGGCGGTCTTGAACTTTTGTTATGTCGCACAACATAGATTTAACCGCTCATTGCTGTGGAGTTGATGATACTCTTTGATATTTTAAAGTTGCATACCCAAGTCCAGTGCTTCCTGGAATTTCTAGTTGTATCTCTGATAACAAGTGGCATTTATTGTTGAAGATTCATGAGTTTTTTTTTCGTGCCAAATAGTCCATAAGTAAGCTACTATGAAGTCCAGAAGTAAGCCGCTATTAAGCAAACCAATCCTCCTTTTAGCTTTGGCTCAAGAGAAGATCTTTAGATTAACCAGACTTCTTTAAGCTTCAAGCCAACAGATAAAATGTTGTTGGGTGGTGCCATAAAACCGTATAGGATCTGTTGGGATACTAGGCAAAGTCAAGAAAAGACGAGATAGTGCATTGGTCTTAGTTCTGGTTCATCACAATTCACAAGTACTGACAATTAGCAGCATATCATAGACAGATAAAAAACAAGTCTAGATACAATGGATGATGTTAAGACAGTCTTTTCTTGATAAGTAATCTTAGCAACAGCTTGGATGTTTTAGGTCGTCTTTTGGGACTATGCTGGTATATTCTTACTTGTGGCCAGAGACAGAGCTGATAATCATGTATATATGATGGATAATTGACGAAAGTGTGTTATTGTTGGGCAAGGACTTTATTGCTCCTTCTCCTTCCTAATTCCTCTATTTTTCTGCTTTTCTCAATTTCTACCCTTTTCTGTATAATGTTCATTATAAGAAAGCTTTAGTCCCATAGGAACAATGTTTGGGTTTCTTTATCCCTTGCCCACCTGAGTGAGAACTTATTGATTATTGATAATGTTTTCTCCATTCCACAGTCAAAACATTATCAATTTTTAGCAAATATGCCGTTAATTCCTTGAATTTGGTTTAATTTATCATCCACGGAAATAATATTAATGTGATCTGTATAAATAGGGTTTTTAAATGAATTTTGAGAAGTTGAACTGATTTTTCTCAGATCATTAATCTAGGGTTTCAAATACAAGGAGCAGGGGACTTGTACTATAATCCTAACTTAAGGATGTCAAATTGATGATTTAAGTGAACATTTCTAATAATTTGATGCTTCGAGTGTCCAACTTATTCGTTGGCAGGTAATAACTTTTCCAACTGTAGAATGAATAAACCGCAAGAATTGCTCACGCTGCCCATCCCGCCTTGTATGGTTCCGTGTCGAGGCCGTTATGGCACATGGCACGGGGTCATGTCAGCACCTTCTTGACAAAATAGTGTTTTTTTTTTTTTTTTTTTTTTTTTTTTTTTTTTTTTTTCTTTTCTTCTTTTTTGGGGATCTTTTTAAGTGTTTTTGAGGTAGAAAGTTTTACAAAAGTTTCTTTTTGTAGTTATGTGGATCTTGTAAATCCGCTAACATTTGAAGCAATTAGCAAGTTTCATTGCATAATAAGGCCAACTTTTAGTGAAAAAAATATAAGAAGATTTCCTCCACTTTCGTTTATCAGTTTATATCAATCGAATTTACCCATTGTAGTGCTTTCCTGTTCATTTTTATCCAATTATGATTTTGGTATTTTTTTCATGCATATAATTTCATAATATATAAAATAAATGTTTTAGTTAGTAGGATGTTTGTGACTCTATTTTGTTAAACTATGTGAGATATGATATATGAACAAGTTTTATAGCCATTAGAAATATGAAAACACTCTAAAAACTAATTATTTTATGAAAATTTAATTTTAAAAAAATGTATGCCAATGCATGCCAAGGTGCCCATGGTATGCCATTTGCATGGGGAGGGAGTGTGCCGACATTGCCACGTTCCATGCTGCTGTGTTGTGCCCGTACCATTGTGCCAACAGGCAACAACGTGCCAATCGTTGATTAGGAGAAATCATCACAATGTCCTGTTCTTTTGAGGCACAGATTGTTTTGAGTTTTGTTTTCCTCATAATAAAAACTGAGAATTCTTATCTTGGTTTTTTGGCTTCATGGTAGGTTTTATTTCCCTTCCTCAATAAAATATATTCTGAAATGGTATTGTACCTTGTGAGAGTATTTTTGGTTGCTTAATCGAACTTTGTAAGATGCTGTCATGCATGTCATCTATGCTCTATTCTGGCTCTTATGGCTTATTATTTTACATTATTTCGTATTTTCAGGAGATTGGGGTGTTTGACATAATCTACGGTTTCATGTAGTAATATATTTTACCCATTTCATTTGTACAGGATCAGTTTATTTAAGAGTCTTTGAGTTGATTTTCCTACTTATTGCTTCAGCTGAATCAGTTGGACTGCTAAAAGGGATAGGAGGAAGATGTCAAGCAGAAACACTCATTGGTGTTATGTATGCATGCAAGCCGTCCGTCCCCATGGGCAAAACATGATGTGTCCCAATTGCAGTGAAGGATTCGTGCAAGACCTACATGAGATAGGGAGCGGCATCATGAACTCCTTGAATCTATTCAGATTGGAATCTGATGAAGATTTCGATCAGGACCCCCGTTTAAGAATTATGGAACTCATGTCTGCCCTGGTGAGACGAGGATCGGCAGGTACAGGCCGTGATATTCGAACCAGAACTGACACGAACCCAGATCCGGCAATGGGACATGACACGGGCTCTTTGCTAATCTTTAATGGACCTCTTCCTTCTAATTTGGCTGAAAACAGAGGCCTCCATATCCTCATTAATGGGCGTGGCAACATGGGTGACTACCTTATGGGCTCTGGACTTGATGCTTTGTTTGAACAGCTTGCAATGAATGACCGGCGTGGCCCACCACCTGCTTCCAGATCTGTGATTAATGCATTGCCCACAATAAGGATAAACCAGAGGCACCTTCAAAGCGATTCGCATTGTCCGGTTTGCACAGACAGGTTTATATTAGAAACTGAGGCTCGGGAACTGCCATGCAAACATATATACCACTCAGATTGTATTGTTCCTTGGCTAGTGCGGCACAACTCATGCCCAGTTTGTCGCTATGAGCTGCCACTGCAGGCCGCTGGATTGGGTAATCAGAATTCAAATGTTGGTGTGGGGGATAGTACAGCGAACGCCAACTATAGGAGTTCTGGGAATGGGGGAGGAAGTCAGGGACGGCGAAACCCGTTTTCCTTTTTCTGGCCTTTTCGCTCTTCCAACTCTCGTTTTCAGTCTTCTGACTCCGGTTTCAACTCTTCAAACTCCGGTTTTCAATCCTCCAACTCTGGTACCAATAATTATCAGCAGAGCAATGCAGGAGGCAGTTCTGCTACTGTTCATGATGATATCAATCAAATGAGCTATTCTGGTTGGCCTTTCGACTATTAGAATTATACTTTTATTTAGTTCTGCAGTATGTTTATCTGCTAAAGTTTACTGTTTATATAGTTAATATAAAGCTGGTTTTAAGACCTTGTTTGTTTGCTACTTTCGTCAGTTTGTCATCCTATGAACTCGTAGCTTCAAGACATTTTCATTTTCAGACAATTTGTGTTTTAGTTTGCCTTCATTTGATGCCATAGTTTAAAAATGGTAGAACGTTTCGGTAGCTGTATACTATCCTAATATTATGATTTGGCTCCTGTACTTGCAGGTCAAACATAACTGGTAATTTCACATATATTTTATTTTATATCCCAACAGTTAAAAAAATGATTTTAACCTTTTCAGCTATGTTCACGGATACCAGGATATGGATTCGATACTACAATTTCTAAAATTAATATTATTTTAAATATATTTAAATATATATTAATTTTATGTAATGATATATTAAGAATAATTAAAATATTTAAATTATAATAAGGAATATATTTTGATATATATTAATTTGTATAATTATTTTACATCTGTGTATAAAAAAAGGAAAAAATTATATGAAATAATAATTTAAAAAGTAGTAATCAAATATTATCCAAGTTGATCAAATGATAACAATAAATATTTAGTGAGTTGGACTGGGCTATTATTAGTGGGTTATTATTAGTAGTAAAATTTGGACTCCACTATTATTAGTGGGTTATTATTAGTAGTAAAATGTCATTATTACTACCGATATTTTTTTAATGGTGGAGCCTCCTAATCGATGATCGGTATTGTCAAAATCTAGATCACTGGAAGTATTTAAAAATTAAATTTTATATTTTTTCGATATTTTTTTCTTGTCCATCAAATAGACACCAAAATGAACGGTTAAAAATGAATAATATCTTTCAAAAAATAATGATAGAAGTCTTGTAATCAAGATCGAGAGTATAAATTTTATTTGAAATAATTAAAAAATTTTCTAATCAAATTTTAATCAATTTAAAATTTTTTTACATCGTTAAACGAGCAAACGTCTCATATCTACTATTAAAATTATAATTTATATAACTCTTTGATCATTAGGTCAATAATGTCAAAAAGATTTGAAAATTAATTTCTAGATAGTTTCAGTAGTCTAGATCATGTTCAACGGTTTTGATCACCGATTCGGATGCTCTATCATCGAAAAAAAATCAGTAGTAATAATATGGTTTTACTACTAATAGTAGTCCAGTAGTATAAACCGGATAATTAGCTATTCAAAATATATTTATATTTTATTAGGTTATTATATAAAACAGTAATAAAAAAAATATCCTAATAATTTAATAAAAAAATATATATTCTTTATACTAGATTGATAAATTAGATGAAAAAAAAAAGTAAAAGTGAAAAGCAAAGGACCGAACCGGGAGCGTTTTCAACCATTCAACCATTTAAGAGCAAAAAGATAAAAAAAATAACAAATTTTAAAAATATTTATATTTTTATATATATATATATTTTTCAATGTGTTTGGATGCAAAAAAAAAAAAAATTCTAACCATATCTCTTGTATCCCCAAATATCCTTCTTTAAAAATGTCAAATACTTCATTCATGTATCAGACGCTGGTATTCGACACCTGTCCGATATGGATACAGAATGAAATTTGAAGTATGTGTATTTCATAATTTTTTAAGTCGAAAAGGTCGAATACTTCATTCCTGTATCAAACGCATACCTGTATCCGACACCTGTCATACGACATGAAATTTGAATTATTCGTATTTCATAGCTTTTCAGTATTGTTTGAAATAAATTTTACCGAGTCATTTTTACAAATGAAATGTTTAAGGGCATGTTTGGCAATTATTCAAAAATAAAATAAAGTTTTATTTTACGAAAGAATATATTGAAAAATTTAATATTTTATAAAAATATTACTCTTTTGTTTACTGTTTGAATTGTGAACTTTTAAAAAAATACTAAGTTTTAAATTTAAACCTTCAATACAAAAATTTAAATTTAAAAATATAACATTTTAATTTTTAATTTTAAATTTTTTAAATTTTAAAATAAAAAATTTAAAATTGAATTTGAATTTTAAAATTTTAAAATTTGAATGTGAAATTTTAAATTTTAATTTTTAAATTTAAAATTCAAATTTAAAAATTCAAATATAAAATTAAAATTAAAGATTAAAAATTAAAAATTAAAAATTAAAATATAAAATATAAAATATAAAATATAAAATTAAAAATTTAAAATTTAAAATATAATACAAAAAAATAAAAAATAAAAAATAAAAACTAAAATTTAATATTTAAATTGAAAATTTAAAATTTAAATTTAAATTAAAATTAAAATTAAAATTAAAATTTAAAATTTAAAATTTCAAAATTTAAAATATAAATTTCAAATATAAAATTTCAAAATTTAAAATTTAAAATTTAAAATTTAAAATTTTATAATATTAATTTTAAGTTTTAAACATAAAATTTTATTATTTTGAAATAATACATTTTAATTTTAAAAAAAATAATTTTAATTTTAAAATTTAGAATTTTAAATTTTAAAATTTAAAATTTAAATTTACATTTTATTTTTTAATTTTTAATTTTTTGTTTTAAATTTTAAATTTCAAATTTAAAATTTAAATTTTAAATTTTTTAAATTTAAATTTAATTTAAAATTTTTAAATTTAAAATTTTTAAAAGTGGCGAAATGCGAAAGAGGGCGATAGAGAAGTCATAGAAAATTTTTTTTTAGCCGGTCTAACTTTTTTTTTATTATTATTCTCCAAAAATAGTTCGAAATACCTATTTTACGTTACTGAACCATCCAAACGAGCTAACTAATAAAAAAAATATTATTTTTTAAAATATTGAATAAAATGATTTAAAATTTTGTTTCTAAAGTTTTTCAAATGGCCCTAAGCTTGCTTATTTTAGGAGAAAGTTTGGATTTTTTTCGGACGGTTTGCATTCATAGTGCAACAAATGGGAGAGCTGAGGGACCAAAGTGTCCAAGTCGAAAGCAAGGGACCAAGCTGTAGTATCGATGTAACATGCAACTTAGTACACTTGGGTTTCTCGTTGATGTCAAGATTTGTATATGTTAGGATTTGATTAGATTTATAGTTGAATCTTAATTGAATTAAAATTAAAATTTAAATTGATTGGAGATAAGTTGGTTAAGATTTAAATATTAATTAGAATAAAAATATATTTAAACTAGAATTTGAATAGATTTTGATGTAAGCTATAAATATAACTGCTATTATTTGACGGTGGTGGTCGCACCCATATGATACGGTGGTGGTGGTAAAGTTTAACTACACCTATATGACATGGAGGTGATGGGGGTTAGGGTTTAGTAATACCCATATGGCATGGTCAATGTGTTCATAATTTTGGATGCACGTACGGATGCGTTCAAAGAGAGAAATCTTCTTTATAGAAGACGAGAGAAGGATGAGAGAGATTCACGAGGAGGGATCGGGTTGAAACTACACTATTGCAAAAGAGGAGTCGGTGTAATTTTTTTTTGGGTTAATAAATTTATTTCAGCCGCATATTTTCTGCTTTGGTTTTTCTTTTCTTTGTGCTTGTGTTGGTTCCAGTTTTGTTGAGGGGACGGGTTTGGTAAAAAAAATCTGATTTGACGTTTCCATTATGAAATCCCAACATTAGGCGGTACCAAAGTGGATTGCGGTACCAGAGCGGGTTGCGGATTCACAGAATCTGGTATTGGAGCGAATACCGGATTCCCAACAATTGGTATCGGAGCTAAAGGTTATCGATTCTCAGAAGAGATCGACATCAGAGTACTGGATTATCGATCGTCATGGGAGGCGATTACAATTTGATCTCGCTATGTGTATTGGACTCGAAGGTATGTGATTTTTCGGCTTCAGATGAAGTTAAGAAAGTCCAAAAGCGGGATCGGATCATACAGAGATGCAGTCGCTCAAGGTGGAGCGAAAGAGAGCTCACTATATTGAAGACTACAAATAAAATCAAGGTGGAGATTGTTAGGATTTAATTAGATTTGTAGTTGAATTCTAGATGGATTAAGATTAAAATTTAAATATGTTGGAGAAAAGTTTGTTAAGATTTAAATATTAATTACAATAAAAATCTATTTAGACTAGGATTTGGATAGTTTTTTATGTAAGCTATAAATATAGCATATGTAGTGGTCCAGGATTTCGTATAGTTTTTCCCGTGAATCCTTGGTGTGAAACACCTATCATTGGTGTATTAGGCCCACAGTACATCAAAGGAATGCTTCGGATGGACACAGCGTGGTATTTACTGTTGGTTTGGCCTTCGGAGGTATTTGCCGAATTTTAGAGAAGGCTTTGGGCCAATCGGAGGCCGTATTTGGATTCAGCGCGGAAAAACGCTTGAAAACGGCTATTTACTTATTTATTTTGGAGTCCGGATGCCCAAAAACGGACCCCCGAAAGTTTTCTGCGCAAAATGGTGCATGGGGGAGCTGTGGACCGGCCGGGGACATGTGGCAGGCGCTTATTGGGCCGGCGCGCCACTCTCGGTCCACGGAAAAAGGCCGCCGGTGCACGGTGGACCGGCGGGCCACGTGGCGGCACGCTATTGGCCCGGTGTAGTGCGCTCGGCGCGCGGGGGCAGCGCGGGCAGGCTGGTGCGGCGTGTGCACAGTGCACGGTGGACCGGGGCGCGCCACGTGGCGGCCCCGGATTGGTCGGCCCATGTGCGCTTGGCGCACGCAGAGCCGCGCGTTTGCGGCCGTACGCACGTGGGCGCACGTGGGCGCGCGTGGGCGGCGGTGGTCGCCGACAGCCGTGTCGGGCGCGGGCCACGTGTCGCCGCGCCATTGGCGGGCGTGCCCACCGCGCCGCCAATCACGGGGGACACGTGGCGCTTTCCCGTTGGGCCGCGCGGCTGCCGCCTGTTTGGCGGACACGTGGCGGGCCCTGGGCCGGGTCGGACGACCAGTTGGACAGGGCGGGATCCCGTGTGCGGGCTGGGCTGGGCCGGGCCGCACTGTGCGCGCCCGGAAAATTCCGGGCCGGGCCGCACTGTTCACGCCCGAAATGGGCCGGGCCGCACTGTAGCAGCCCGAAACTGGGGACTTAAAGGGAATTTTCCCAATTGTTTTGTGGGCCTATAAATAGGCCCTCCCCTCCCATCTTCTTCTGTTTTTCCCAAGTGATAGAGAGAGAACCAGAGAGAGGCCATTGAAGAGAAGTTGTTCCTCACTGATTTTTCTACCTCGTGGTGCGTTCCCAGATTTTCTGGAAGTTCGACAGCGGCGATCCGGATTTTACAGTGTGCCTCGTTTTTCCCCCAATCTTGGCCCGTTATCGTCGCATTTCAGTCCGAGGAGTCCCCTGCGCAGTACAGGAGTCCTTTTTCGACGATTTCTTCGCCAGTGTGTTCCTAAGAGGTAGGGCTTCGTTTTTTTGTTGGTTGTTTCTCTGGATTCAGATTCCTTGGCACGATTCCCGAGGTGTTTTGACCCCTCTTTTGCTGTTTGGATGTTTGGACAGCGGCAACTTCGACGAATTGTTTCTCGGCGTAGGAATATCAGATCGAGGCGATTCAAGAGTCGATTTTGGGCTACTTTTCGCGAGGAACGCAACCGTGATTTTTCTGGGATTTTTGGAGCTCGGAACAGAGGTGAAATTCCTCGTTTTGCGTGCTGATTATAAAAACAGCAAAATCTGTTTTGAGACTGGTAGTTTTTACACCGTGTACACTTGTGTGATGTTGTAGGATATTGTTTCAGCTAACGGTGTGCTTAGAGGACGGCGGGATATTTCTTGGTGTGTTGTGCACGCTTTTCGAGGTGGGCGGTTGTGTTTTCCCTCTTTGTTGACTTGCTCACTAGGAGTATTAGAGTTCCCCAATTATATTTGTGACAACTAGCTGTTAGCATGTGAACCTGGTGCAATGCCCCCTAATTTGATTAATAACCTCTATGCGATAAATTTGGGACAATAATGTTGGACAATTGCTATATCCTGAACCGCATGCAAATAAGGAATACATAAATGTTTTCAAACAATTCTTTGCAAAAACCCTCGATCATTCTTCTAACACTTTTTAAGATGGACATTTGCATGCTTATTTGGACAACTAGTTAAGCCACCATTTTACTGCTGTGAGAACCTGGATCCCCACGACTAGATTACTGGTTGACCAGTAGCTTCTGGAGGCCTATGGGGCGTGTCAGTAGTTTTTGGGCACCAATTGGACACAAGTGATGGGCTCAGTGTGTTAAGTGGATCACGTGGGTGATCGGTGGACCCCGTCGAATGCTTAGAAGTGATTTTGCGCGCAATGAATATTAAATTTGGGCTCAGCGCGAAGTTTGGACAAAAGAACATCTTCCCGGATGCCTTCGACAATTTTTAGAGTTGGAATTTGGCAAATCGGACTTCGGATTTGGATTCAGCGTGCGAAAACGATGAAAATGGACAATTTACTTGTATTTTTCGGAGCCCGGATGACGCGCGCAATTTTTGAGGCATCTTGCTACTGTTCCGGCGCCGGCGGGCAGCGGCGGCAGCGGTGGAGCGCGGCGCGGGCAGGCGCGGGCAGGTGCGCGGTCCACCGGGGGGAGCGTGCACCGGTTGCGGGCCACGTGGCGGATCCCGGTTGGGCCGGCGCGGGGGCGCGGTCCACGGGAAAAGGCGCGGTGCACGGTGGACCGGAGGGTGACACGTGGCGGCTCAGAATTTGACGTGCAGGTACTCGTTTCGAAGGTATCGACGCGAGGAACGCGATAGTAATTTTGTTGGATTTTTCTGGGCACTTTCTGCAGGTGAAAACTGCACGTCTTCGGGGCTGTTTTCTGATGTTGTATATGAGGATTATTTTTGGAATAAAAGTGTAATGTTGGACCTTATTGTTGTACCCAGGGGTGTTTGCAAGTGTTGCTGGACCTGTTGGAACTGGAGAATATTGGACTTAGTGGATTCCGGGCGTTTTCAGTTGTTTGGAGCCACGGCTTGCACGACATGTTCCGAGGGTGCAATTTTGGCAGATTTTGGACTGTGAGCGTCTACACTCTTCACCGACTTCAGGTTTGCCTTGGTTTAAGCGCTTCAGGTGGGTAAGCTTAATATCAGTAACTGTATAAGGCAATGATTATGTTATGGCGAATATAAGTGCACTTGTGGGGATGTCACCCCTCTATGACTGATGCATGCATGTTTAGGGTACATGGTTTATGTTTGTAAGGTAGGTAAGCTTGATAATGATATTTGTATAAATGATTGCAAGAATAGTATTTATGAGGTATACTGAGGACTTGCATGACTTGGACATCCATGTGACGATTAGTGTAAGCTTACCTAGGATAATGTTACCCTATGAGATTATGTAACATGCCATATTAGCACATAGCCTTTCATGTGTTGGTTTATGCTTTGGGACAGGATTTCGTAGCTATGTGCGGATTTGTACTCTGAGGAGTTATTATGATCGAGGATCATGGTCAGGTGTAGGCATGTGGATTACTTTGTTGTATCTTTCTTGAGGACAAATGCATGCTTGTATGGACATATAGTTAGGCCCCCTTTTTATTGCTACACTACTTGTTGGAACTTGACTTAGGAGAAACCATGCTTTTCCTTTCTCCTTCTTGTTAGTCAGGTGGTCAGTGTTGCTCGGGTTCGAGCAGGGGTTTGGATAGTGTAGTCGGGACTTCGTGTCTGGGACAGGTTGGATTAGTCATGGGGCTTTGCGGCAACCGCGGATATTGGGCGGTTGACCGGATGTTTCTCTATGCACCTGATTGGGTATCAGTTTTCTTTAGTGGATGGAGTTTCCCACTTATCGTTCAGTTGCATCCGATTGAGGTCGGGTCTTTCCTTGGTGGTTGAGTTTTCCCACTTTGATCAGATTGATGATCAAAGTCCTGCTATATAGAGATACTTGTGATACTGATGACAGAGATACTTTACTCGTGTGGGTCTCTCCCCTCGAGTGCCGCTCCGGAGTAGGCTTTAGACCGTGTTGGGTTCCGGTCAGACCGTGTTGGGTTCCGGTCATTTGGACAGTGGAGATACTGAGTTCGGGAGATTGGTGACAGAGCAGGCAGTACCGGGTTTTATACCGGTTCATTCGATTGGGTTTATTTCGGTCAAATACTTTTATTGTTACACTCGTGCCTGGGGGCCGAGTGCAGACTGGTAGTTGAGTTTAGATCAGTGCTAGTATTATTGAGAGCCGTTTGGTTGACGGTGGTCCCGTGTCGTTGAGAGTACTTTGACCGCTGTGTGAGAGGTTGAGCATCTTGATTCTATCCGTTCTGAGAGAGAGCGTGGATTTTGACCATAGCCTGCATGAGCCACTACTCGATAGCGAGTTAGTCCGTTTGGACGCCCTACGTAATTCCTGCCCGTCAGCGGGAGGTGGTTGTAGGTGGGCGCAGGTTTGACTGGACCAGATGTGGCAGTCAGCTCGATTGGGTCGATTGTGCACTCCATGTGCTAGTGGTTGCATACCATTGTTTGGTCCTCCCCTTTTAGCCTTTAGATAGGGGCATGGTAGCTGTTGAGAGTCTCCAGCTTACTCATTTCAGTCTTATGACTTGGGTTAGTTTTTGTCTCCGGAGGACTTGGTGGGCAGACCGTCAGGTCTGGCGGTGGTACCCACTGAGAACTCCCTTTTTGGTGTAGTTCTCACACCCTTTGGGGGTCTTTCCCCCATTTTTTCCTTCCTCTCCTTTGTTTTGCAGAGTCTTAGCGGGTGATGCTGATTCTGCGGTTGTTGATCGAGGCGAGGGAGTCGCGAGCTAGATCCCTACCCGTCGTTGGAGAGTAGCGGTATCCCCTACAGAGGAGATCTTCAGTAGTTTAGTTGTTTTGTTTTCCTCTTTTGAGAGACTGTTGTAGTGAGGATATTTTATGTATTGAGAGACTGTACACTGTTGTATTTATTGGAGTTACCTCCCGGTTGGGTTCAGAGCTTGTATTTGAGGATATTGTTTTATTATTATTTTGGGAGGCGGACAGTGTTGTTTTATTTCCTGTTGTACAGTGATTGATTTTGGTTATACAGCAGATTTTTTTATTTATAGCTCTGATATCTGTTTAGCTATAGGACTTTTCTTGCAGGTTGGATGCTTCGCCTATGCGGATTTGGCATAGGTGGCGGATCTGTTGGCAGGCCCGGGTCGCAGTTTCGACCCCGGGGCGTGACAGATTAGAGTGGTATCAGAGCCTAGGTTGTAGGTCATGGTGGACTTAGTGTTACGGAATTTGAGTTGGCGTAGTTTCGTGAAAGTCTCAAGTCTTGAAGATTGAAGGTGAAGAAAGTTGGATCGTTTAACTCAATCTCAAGAAAGAAGAATTCAAAAGGATCAGGTATGATTAACCTAAGATTTTGTGTGATCCGAATACTTCTTGTAGTGTAGAAACACTTGGAAGAATCTTTCATTGCATAAAAATCAAAAACTGGACTTGGGACATGTTCAGGATCCGGATCAGGTTGTTCGATCCGGATCCCGAAGGTGGTTCGTTCATACACCAGTTCAATCCGGATCGTAGCCTCTCTTGATCCGGATCCCGAACACTGAGTTTACCATCTTCCTTGAACGATCCGGATCAGGCTTCGCAATCCGGATCCCGAACGTTGATGTTTGGTGAACTGTATGAACGATCCGGATCAAGCACTTCGATCCGGATCCCGAACCTTCGTTTTTCTGGAATTGCCTGACTCGTTGCGACATCCGGATCACAGTTAATCCGATCCGGATCGCCGTCCGTAAAATCTCCAGAAATGTTAGGTTTTTGATTCTTATCTCCTTCCTAGGGTTTCTAACCTATAAATAGACCCTATGATTCTTTTTCTAGGGTTAATCCACTGTGAATCGAAATAGCCGTCATTTTCATATATCATCTTATACGGCTCTAAGATCCACATATAGAGAAGAAAGGAAATCATTAGAGAATACTCTATGTTTCTTCATCTATATTGATTAGTTTGATTCTAGGTTTTCATACTCACATCTTGAGTTGAATCAAACTAATGAATACTTAGATGGTATTTCCGATCTATCTTTGATCTAAGTATTCGACGGATCATCACCACCCAAAACAACGATTTACCCCAAAAATCGGCGCGTGGATTCGCGTGTCCTTGTGGATTCAAGGTTCAACCGCTCTCGTGGATTCGAAGCGAGGCACGTTCGTGGATTCGAAGGGTGCTATTGGGTGAAGGCCGTGGATTCGGTCGGACGTCGTGGATTCGACGTTGGACGCCGTGGATTCGGCGTTGGGCGCTGATCGTGGATTCGAGAAGCGTCGCGGAGCGAGCGGAGAAGATCCTCTAGGAGCGTATGGAAAAGGTTGAGTCGTAAGTGTGTACGGTAAATCACCTTGTACGTGTTTTAATTCTAGTGGATTTCTGCCGTGTTATCGGTCCCGTGGTTTTTTACTCCGGTGATGGAGTTTTCCACGTAAAAATCTTGCGTATTATTTTTATTTCCGCATTGGGTTTTTATCGCAACGATTTTTTGAGTGTTTATGCGTTTACACCTATTCACCCCCCTCTAGGTGTTTTTTCCCCTATTTAGATCCTTATTACATATAACCCAACAAGTGGTATCAGAGCGGTAATAGGGTTGTAAACAATGGTTGAAGGTGGAAACATCAACCGACCCCCGTTCTTCGATGGAACAAATTATGCGTACTGGAAAGTACGGATGAAAGCCTTTTTAATTTCCATCGACGAACGGGTGTGGCAATCAATTGAATTAGGATGGTCTAATCCAACTGAATTTATTGGTGATGTTCGCACCTTAAAACCTAGGTCGAAATGGACCAAGGAAGAGTTAGATTCATCTTCTTACAATGGCAAGGGAATTAATGCTATCTTTAATGCCTTATCTCAAACTGAATTCTCTCGCATCTCGGCATGTGAGACTGCGAAAGAAATCTGGGATGTTCTTCAGGTTACACATGAGGGAACTAACCTCGTGAAGATTCAGAAACTGCAAATGCTTACGAGCAAGTTTGACTCTATCTTAATGGCAGAAAATGAATCTTTCACGGACTACTATACACGATTGCAAGACATCGTAAACTCATGTGCTAATCTGGGAGAGAAGATTCCAGAATTTAAGATTGTAAGAAAGATCTTAAGAACTCTTCCTGAACGATTTCGCCCAAAGGTTACTGCCATTGAATCTATTAAACACCCGGACGAAATACGTGTAGAAGAATTAGTTGGTTCATTACAAACTTATGAAATGACATTTACTACTAACAATTCTTCTGGAAAGGCATCCACTTCTAAGTCTTCAGGTTATGCGTTGAAAACAACTAAGGAAGAAGACGCGGATACGTCCTCCTCAGACGATGACGAGAACCTTTCTATGGAGGAATTTGAGAAGCAGCTCGCTCTCTTGACAAGGAAGTTTCGCCGCAATTTTCGAAGGGGTAATTCAAGCAAATCTCCATCCTTCGGAAAGTCGAACAAAGGCAAGGGTACTTCAGGTTACAAGTCAAGAAAGCAAGAGAACTTCTCAAAGGATAAGAAAAGTTCAGAAGGACAACTACAATGCTTCAAATGTCGAGGTTACGGCCACATTGCAACGGAATGTCCTAACAAGTATCCGGCAAAGAAGAAGGCGATGCAAGTTGTCACTTGGGATGACAACTCAACGTCAAATGAGTCGTCTTCGAGTGATGAAGAAAAGAGCTCCACCGCATTCCACGCGTCCGTATCTTCACCCTTCATGTGCTTTATGGCAAATACATCTGAGTCGTTGTCCAACTCCACTGTTGAAAAGAACGCAACGGACAACAAATCGGATGATTCGGAAGGTGAAGAATTTGCTCTAGCCTATCACAGATCTTTACGGGATTTAAAGAAACCGGCTAAGCAAAACAAGGGGTTGAGAGGGAGATTGCAGGATCTCGAAGAAGAAGTAAAAAGGGTAACTTCTCTCTCGACCGATCTTGAAGTGGAAAGGGATAAACTGATAAAAGAAAATGTTTCCCTTCAAGAGTCCAATGAGCAACTCGAGAAGAACTATATAGATATGGTGAACAAAGCGAACTATTTCTTGAAGCTCTACGGCGAGGCCCGACGGGAAAAATTGGAAATGACAGAGACCATTTGCCAACTCAAGGATGACTTACAGCAATTTTCTTTAGGAAGGAGTAAGTTGGATAAACTTCTTGGTCTTGGTCAAACAAACAAGTTCGGCCTCGGATACAATCGAACTGAAGACAATTTTAGTTCGGCTGGGACAGTCTTTGTGCCTCAGTCGGTATCTCCTTCTCCGACACCGGAAATCATGACAACCAACGACAACAAGCCTACTTCATCCTCTTCAGAATCGTCAAGCACAAAGGTATGTTTTCGTTGTAATTTTGCAGGGCACATTGGAAGAAATTGCAAGATTGGAGCTCAAGGATCAAATCAACCACATCTTGCAACTGCTACCAATAAGTTCACTCCATGGAATTCAAAGAAGGATTCTCCTAAAGAAAAGGACATTGGTAGTACTTCAAACAAGACGTCTTCATCAAGGAAAACTTCTCAACCATTGCCAACATACTCCAAAACTCAAAAGGTTTGGGTATGCAAAGGTGAAACCCCTCCTTGTCTTTAATCGTTTTACGATTAAATCTTGTGTAGTTTATGTAGACTATTTTCTTTTCTTCCTTTTCTTTTGGCCGACCCGTCAACCATCTTTGGGAGGTAATGGTACATTTTTTTATTGGTTGATGATTTCTCTCGGTTTTCTTGGGTAGCATTTTTAAAAGAGAAAGCTGATACGTTTGACTCTTTTCATGAGATTTGCCATCGTATTATGATTGAAAAGAATGAAAAGATCATTCGTGTTAGAAGTGATAGAGGTGGAGAATTCATAAATTCAAAATTCATTGATTTTTGCACTTCAAATGGAATTAAACATGAATTCTCGGCACCCTATACACCTCAGCAGAATGGTGTTGTTGAGCGCAAGAACAGGGTTGTTCAAGAGATGGCGCGTGTGATACTTCATAGCCGGAATTTACCGCTACATTTTTGGGCTGAAGCTGTGAACACCGCTGTCTATGTCATTAATAGAGTTTACTTGCGCCCAGGAACTTTAAATACACCATATGAGCTGTGGTTTAGTAGAAAACCCAATATCAAATATTTTCGTGTCTTCGGGAGTCGATGTTACATTTTACGTGACCGTGAAAATCTTGAAAAGTTCGACTCTCGAAGTGATGAAGGGATCTTTTTGGGTTACTCTACGAATAGCAGAGCATATCGAGTATTTAACATTGAATCTAAGACGATCGTAGAATCTATAAATGTTAAAGTAGATGAAGCTTTTCACTTTGAAACTGGAAAATCTACCCTCGATATCTCTCTAGATGATGATTCTCCTGCTAGTGCATCTTCTCATAATAATACTTCCAATATTAATGATGCATCTAATGGTTCTTCTAGTTTATCTGATGTGCAGGAATCATCTCATATATCTCCGAGTACTCCGTTTCAACAAACGTTACGAATCTCCAAGGATCATCCGGAATCGAATATTATTGGAGATCCACAAGAAGGAGTCAGAACTCGGAGGCAGTTGGTTTGTGGATTCGCTTGCTACGTATCTTTAATCGAACCAAAGAACATAGATGAAGCTCTTCAGGATGACTACTGGATTAAAGCAATGCAGGAAGAGCTCCATCAATTTGAGCGAAACAAAGTCTGGGAATTAACGAAGCCTCCAAAGCAACACAATGTGATAGGTACCAAATGGATCTTCAAGAACAAGAAAAATGAGGTTGGTACTATCATCAGGAACAAGGCACGATTAGTTGCTCAAGGCTACTCTCAAGTAGAAGGTATAGACTTTGATGAAACCTTCGCCCCTGTAGCTAGACTCGAGTCCATTCGTATACTATTTGCTATTGCTTGTCATTTTAAAATCAAATTATTTCAAATGGACGTTAAGAGCGCATTTCTAAATGGGTTTTTAAATGAGGAAGTTTATGTGGCTCAACCGAAAGGTTTTGTAGATCATAAACAACCTAACCATGTTTTTCGTTTGAAAAAGGCTCTGTACGGTCTGAAACAAGCACTGCGAGCATGGTACGAAAGGTTAACAAAGCACCTTTTGGAGAAGGGCTATACTCGAGGGGGAGCTGATAGGACTCTCTTTGTGAAGCATTATCAAAGCAATTTCATTGTAGCACAAATCTATGTCGATGACATTGTATTTGGCGCAACAAGAGATAACGATGCTTCTAAATTCGCGGAGACCATGGAAAGCGAATTTGAGATGTCCATGATGGGCGAATTGACTTATTTCCTTGGATTGCAAATTAAACAAAAAGATGAAGGTATTCACTTGAGTCAATCCAAGTATGCAATGGAGTTGGTCAAAAAGTTTGATCTAGAAAATTGTAAAAATTTTCCGACTCCAATGGGAACTAGCCACAAGGGACTTGGAAGTGAATCACATAGTGAGAATGTAGACGAGAAACTGTATCGAAGTATGATTGGAAGTCTACTTTATCTCACGGCTAGTCGCCCAGATATATCTTTTGGTGTTGGGATTTGCGCGAGATATCAATCAGCACCAAAGGAGGTTCACCTGAAAGCGGTGAAAAGGATCATCCGGTATATCAAAGGATCAATTAATTTCGGAATTTGGTATCCTATGGGAACAAGTTTGGATATTGTTGGATACTCAGATGCCGATTGGGCAGGATCAGTGGATGATCGGAAAAGCACGAGTGGTGCATGCTTCTATCTTGGCCATTGCCTTGTTGCATGGCACAGTAAAAAGCAGAACTGCATAGCACTCTCGACTGCCGAAGCGGAATACATTTCAGCTGGAAGTTGCTCAACTCAACTCATTTGGATGAAAAGCGTATTGAGCGACTTCCGCATTTCAGCATCTTCGGTAACAATACTTTGTGACAACACTAGTGCAATTAACATTTCTAAAAACCCTGTGTTGCACTCTAGAACAAAACATATTGAACTTAGATATCATTTTCTTAGAGAGCTAGTTGAATCAAATACTCTTCAACTTTCATATATTTCAACTGAGGATCAATTAGCTGACATTCTAACAAAACCTTTGGATCAAAAACGTTTTATTCATTTACGAAAAGCCATTGGGATGCTTTCCTTGAAATAATCTTCTTTTTGAAATCTTTGCTTAGGATAGGTTTTGTATTTGTTTTTGTTTTGTTCATTATCTATGTTTGTACATAGGACATTAATTGAGCATAGATCATAATTGACTTTAATTGCATCTTTTCGCACATTTAGAAATTTATTATGCTTTTGCCATCATAATATTTCACTGTTGCAATGATCATTTATGTTAATTAAATCATCTTCTAAGTGATCAAAGTCAATTTCTCCCTCTCTATGATCTCTTGGTATAGTCATTATCTTATTTGACTGCTTAGTCGAGTATGAAATCGAGATCAATATTTGGTTGAATACTTTATATCTTAAATAATTGATAGCCAATTGAGGGGGAGTCATAGAAAAGGTAAAATGCTCAAAAGATGTGGAAAGAGTTACATCCCAATGAGGAGTGTGAAAACTACCACCACATGGAGGAAAGAGCTACCACCTCGGTCGTCCGAGTATTGTGTGCAGCTACCACATGTATACCAAGCATGGTTGTTCAAATTTTTGATTAAGTAAAATGCATGTTGAAATACTTGACTCTGTCAAATTTCAAGGTTGGTATAAGGTGGGTTTTTAAAGAAAGATGCTCAAAGAGCCACTCTCTTCAACAGATTGTCTAGATACATTATCTATTATATTTGGGATTTCAAACATCTATTGATCTTTGTATTTCATTTTCTTTACTGAATTGATGATTTGATAAAGGCATTACTCATAAGATCAAGTTAGATGTAATTGAAGGTGTTCAACTTTAAGGGATTTAATTTTTGTAAATTTTCGTTTCATTTTTGGATATTATTGATAGATTTGGCATAATCTAATTCTTGTTGTATGAAACGATGATTTTTGTTTAAAGTTGATACACATTTGCGCTTACAATCTTTTTCTGGTTTTTCTTGAATTTCTCTGAAATTCTCTAAAGAAAAAGTTGGGGCCGATCCGGATCGGGCTAGATGATCCGGATCCCGAACGCAGGAATTCTTCTGCGGGCTGACGATCCGGATTGTATCTGCCGATCCGGATCCCGAACGCAGGTTCTTACTGCGGGTAGCCGATCCGGATCGCAGTTATGAACTGATCCGGATCGCGGCTAGGTTTTATAAAGAACGAAAGGGGTTTTTGATTTCTTTTACTCCAATCTTTTGTTCCAAAGTTTCCAGAGCCTCTCTCTCTAGATTTCATCCTTCCTGGAAGCTTTCAAACTCAAGTTCTTCAACTCCAAGTAAGTTTTATTGATCAAAATCTCGGTGTTTCACCGTTTTTCTCTTTTCCTCCTCAAACGTGATGAATTTCTTGGATCAACTTTGTTTGTGGATGGTTTTTGATCAAATTTCTTTTGAAATAAGAACTCTGGGTAGATTAGTTTTGATTATATGCTAGGTATTCTCCTGATCAACGGATTTTTAGGCTTCGATTTCTAAAATTTCGGTTTTAGGGCATATAATAAGGATTTTCGAAAATCATGCAATTGATCTATTTTTAAAAGTCCTTTTGCAAAACTAATTTGATTCTTAGTCTCTCTACATGATTATGATTGTTTGGGTACAATTTTTCAATCCTTGAAAATTAACAATTTTTTCATGTGTTCTTGAGTTGGTCTACACAGGATTCCTTTTCTCAAGAAACCATTAGCAATGGTGATCACTTGGATTGTTCTCCTACTTGCGGCTATGGTTCATACGAGAGACACCGTCAAGGCTAAGAAGGCTAAGAAAGCGAAGAAAGCTAAAGATGATTCCGATACAGAATCTGAAACGGAATCAATTAATTGGGATGAACTGCAAGTTGAAGCAACGACTGTTCCGACTGCTTCAAAGGGAAAAGTGTAGAGTTATTATGGATCCACAAGGATCTAAATAGGTACTATCAAACAACTAGAGGGGGGGTGAATAGGTGTAATACTTAAAAACTCAATCCCAGTGCAAAATAAAAACTAATGCGGAAAATAAAAACAGCACACCGAGATTTACGTGGAAACTCCAATCCAGGAGAAAAACCACGGGACCAACACGCAATAACAATCCACTAAGAATAGAAGAATAACAAGGTGATTACCGACTCCACGGACTCAACCCCTCCTTCAGCTTCTTCGGACCTTGCGCTGACCGGTTGGATATCCGCGCAATAACAATCCCTAAGAAAAGAAGAATAACAAGGTGATTACCGTCTCCACGGATTTAACCCCTCCTTCAATTTCTTGGACCTCGCGCTCCACCGATTTTGCACGTCCACTGCTCACGTTCGAATCCACGAACGCACGCTTCGAATCCACGAAACGCCTTTAGCACACCGAATCCACGATGCCACGTCGAATCCACGACGCAAACTCAGTCGATAAGAATATTGACTTCGATGGTGATCCTTTGCTTAGATTATCAATGAAGAACCGTAGAAGAAATCTCTAAGCAAAGATTAGATCAATTCGACAAAAGATATGTTCTTGAAAGAACCATCGAATTGACCTAAAAGAGGCTATGAAGAAGATCGATAAAAACCTAGCCTCTAGGGTTGCTCTCAAGTGTTTTATAAATTGATCGGCCGTAGCTCCCACGTTTTTGAGAAACCCTAAGTGTCTATTTATAGTTTAGAAACCTTTGGAAAGAGATAAGAATCAAAAACTTACCTTATCTGGAAATTTTCAGGACGGCGATCCGGATCGGATTTACTGCGATCCGGATCGTCGTAACGAGATTGACGATTCCAGAAAACCAAGGGTTCGGGATCCGGATCGCATTGCCCGATCCGGATCGTTCATACAAATCAGAAAACTTAACATTCGGGATCCGGATCGGAAATTGCATGGATCCGGATCGAAGTCTTGTATGAAGCAACAACCTTCGGGATCCGGATCGTTGGCCCTGATCCGGATCCTGAACATGTCCGAACACCAGTTTTTGATTATTATGAAATTAAAAATTCTTCCAAGTGTTTCTATACTATAAGAAAGTATTCGGATCACCAAAATTATTTAGTTAACCATACCTGATCCTTTTGAATACTTTCTTCTTGAGATTGATGTAACTGATCCACAATTCTTTAACTTCAATCTTCAAGATTCAAGACACTGAGTGTCAACTTGAGCTCTTGTTGAGTCTTCTCTAAGTCTTTGATTGCTGATTGACAATTTGATCCCTTTAAGACTCCGACTCAACTCACTGACTTGACTCACGAAATATGCCAATACCAAAATGCCGTAACAATCTCCCCCTTTGGCAATTTCGTGACAAAACCCAAAAATACATAAAAGCGCTCAAGTCACTTATCTTAAACCAAAAATCGAAATTCAATGTTATCACCAAAACATTGATTTTCTTTGCGTGAAAGATCCAATAAATACAAAATTACATTTGAACCAAACAGTCCTAGAACATACTCTATGACTTAGGACTTGGAGTCTTAAAGTGATGTAATTCCTGCAAAACAAAACTCCAAACAAAATCAAACGTCAGTCGTTAGAAATTAAAATCCTACATTTGATTCATCCTTTTGGTTCTTTTGTTTTTCCCAGCTCTTTCAACCTTTCTTTGTCTCCCCCTATCTTGAGCATCTCTAACATGTTCTCCATGTTCTTGAGCATCTATGTTCTCCCCCTTTGTGGTACGATCATCATTTTCCGTTCTCCCCCATTTTTCCATTTTCGTTTCGTTTGTCCTCTCTTGATGATCTCATCTCCGTCATTTCTCTTCTCCCCCTTTTTGTCACAAATTGTCAAACAGTGAACATACTAGACAAAAGGAAATTACTAACAAAATTAGTTCATGGAGAAAGAGAGATAAAAGCTCAGTTCTGGTATATATAACAAAAATGCAGATTGCGTACCGGTACCAGAAAGCAAAAATTAAATAATTTCTTGAAACAAATCCAGATTTTAGAATCTTTTCAAATACCGATTTGTATTCCATCAAGAAATCAATTTAAGTGCTTTAAACAGTGAATTCACACAGATGTCATTCAATCCAATTAATTTCACAAAATTAAAAAGATTTACTCCAAAATCATGAAAAATAAAGGTAAAACATTATAAACCGTTTTTCATGTTATATTCATCAAACACAAGTCATCAAAAATAATCTTGAGATCCAAAGTCTATCAAGATGTAACGGATTTACAAAGATGACATACGGAGATTTCCAAACGACATCAATCTTGAATTCTACCCTTTCAAATTGAGATAAGCACTAAAATACCTAAGGGTGGCTCTTTGAGCATCTTTCAACTATCCCACCTTATACCAATCAGGAGATTGTTCAAAATATAAGAGTTTTGCATATAAATCTCCAAATGCTTCAACTAAAGATTTTCTCATAAAATACTATCAAGCATCCATAACATGTGGTAGCTTCACACACAAACCGGACGACCGGGGTGGCAGCTCTTTCCAGCATGTGGTGGTAGTTTTCACACTCCTTTCGGATGTAACTCTTTCCACATCTTTCATAATTCAATTATTTACCCTTGTAAGAAGGCAATCTCTTACGTGAAAGAATTAAATCCCAAATTTTAGTCAATCGGTTGTCTCATGTTTATCACAAAGAACTCACACAACCGAGATAGATTAAGCATCTGAAGATCACACATGATTTCTAAAATTTGATGCTTATAATATCAAAAACTCCTATAATGAAGTATCTTCAAGATTATGATTATGGAGTAAAGTTGATAATCCATATAAAATTAAATTGGAGTGATTGAAAGTGAAAGCCCTTTTCATTCAATGCACTTGTTCATTAAAAACCCTTTTGTTCAAAAACAAAGTATAAAAACGAAGAGCATTGAAACCCATGTAATGCAAAGATTAAGAAAGATATGAAGGGAAAACCAATCAAAGCATTACATACAGTCATAAGCTAATTAGAACTTAAGACAAGGAAAGATATCACCTTTCCGAATCCAAAATTGTCGAATTCTGGGTTGTCTTGATTCATTGTGGTTGGGAGATGATAGCTTTGACTGTTGATCCACCTTAGGTCTTTGCCTCGCAGTGATCCACTTGTATGATTGATGATGTGGCTCGGACCTTTGGTGGGTTGAGTGAACTCCTTTGACTTGATGTGTCTTTTGATTCCGTTGAGTTCGCTCCGTAGATGAAGTTGCCGAAGAATTTTTCTTTCTCTTTTTCGGGCAATCCTTCACCAAATGTCCTTCAAGTCCACATAGGTGACAAGTTCTTCCTTTCAATTTCATTGTGGAACTTGAAGCATTCACAGTTTGGTTCTTTTTGAATCCCAAACCAACCTTGCTTGTTTGACCTAATCCGGACATACATTCAAGTTTCTTGGAACCGGTTGAAATCCTTTGTATGTCGGATTTAAGTTGATGAACTTGCTTGGTCAATGCTTGATTGGTGACATGTATTTCCTCAAACTGCTTTTCAAGAAAATCAATCTTGTTAATATGGGAATTAACGACCGTTTCCGATTGATTTATCTTTTCTTGGAGGATTTTATTATTATCCAATAAAAGCTCTCGTTCCTCCTCGAGATCATGAAGTTTGATCTTTAAAGCATGATTCTCGTCTTGATCTTCAAGTCGTTGCTTTCTCAACTTCTTGATATGTTTGGCCATCTTCTTAGATTCCGCAAGAAGTTGTTGATATGCCTCAACGAGTTCTTCCTCGTCCGACTCCCCCTCACTTGATGACTCTCCGCCGGTTGTTGATGTTTCATACAAAATCAAAGGAGTAGAGTTAGTGACTAATGATGATAAACAATTATTAGAAGAGGGAAAATGAGAGGCATGAGAAGCAACGATTTTTTCCTCTTTACTTGAGGTTGATTCATTAGAAGTAAAATTGTCCCAAGTTTTCGCTTGCAAAGCCTTCTTTTTATATAATTTCGGAGTAGGACAATCCGTTGAAATATGGCCGTAGCCTTTGCATCTATAACATCGGATTTCCCCTTCGAATTCATCTTTTTCCTTAGAAGGTTTTGCAAGGAATTTGAGGTTAGAGGATTTAGAACCCGATGATCCTTTAGATGGTTTCGTGGATGAAGATCCATCGGTTCGATTCTTCCAAAATTTCCGACGAAATTTCTTTGTGATCCGCGCCAATTGTTCTTCAAAATCGGCAAAAGAGATTTCATCGTCGGAACTCGATTCGCTATCTTCTTTCTTTGTGGATTTGAATGCAATACCTGTAAGCTTAGAAGAAGACTTGGAAGAAACTTGATTAGTAGGAAAAGTCAATTCATAAGTTTGCAAAGCACCTACTAATTCCTCAACACTCATCTCATCCGGATGACTAACGGTTTCAATGGCGGTAACCTTTGCCCTAAACCGTTCCGGAAGAGTCCGAAGTATCTTTCTTACAATTTTCGACTCCGGGATCTTTTCTCCTAGATTAGCACATGTATTAATTACATCTTGAAGTCTAGTGTAATAATCTGTAAACAATTCATGCTCTTCCATATGAATAGAGTCAAATTGACTTGTAAGCATCTGGAGCTTTTGAATTTTTACAAGATTAGTACCCTCATGTGTAATTTTGAGAATATCCCAAATTTCCTTCGCGGTTTCACACGCGGAAATTCTTGTAAATTCAGTCGAGGAAAGAGAGTTAAATAAAGCGTTCATACCTTTCCCATTGTAAGAAGATCTTTCAAATTCCTCTTTGGACCATCTAGAGCGAGGTTTTGGGGTAGTAGAATTTCCTACTTCCTCAACAGGATGCACCCAACCGCATTCCACGGATTGCCATACTCGCTCATCAATTGCGATGAGAAAAGCTCTCATCCGCACTTTCCAATAAGCATAATTAGTCCCATCAAAAAGAGGAGGTCTATAAATATTACCACTTTCACCCATCAAGATAGATAAACCTAAAACCCGCTCTGATACCAATTGTTGGTTATTAATCCCAAAGGATCTAAATAGGTACTATCAAACAACTAGAGGGGGGGTGAATAGGTGTAATACTTAAAAACTCAATCCCAGTGCAAAATAAAAACCAATGCGGAAAATAAAAACAGCACACCGAGATTTACGTGGAAACTCCAATCCAGGAGAAAAACCACGGGACCAACACGCAATAACAATCCACTAAGAATAGAAGAATAACAAGGTGATTACCGACTCCACGGACTCAACCCCTCCTTCAGCTTCTTCGGACCTTGCGCTGACCGGTTGGATATCCGCGCAATAACAATCCCTAAGAAAAGAAGAATAACAAGGTGATTACCGTCTCCACGGATTTAACCCCTCCTTCAATTTCTTGGACCTCGCGCTCCACCGATTTTGCACGTCCACTGCTCACGTTCGAATCCACGAACGCACGCTTCGAATCCACGAAACGCCTTTAGCACACCGAATCCACGATGCCACGTCGAATCCACGACGCAAACTCAGTCGATAAGAATATTGACTTCGATGGTGATCCTTTGCTTAGATTATCAATGAAGAACCGTAGAAGAAATCTCTAAGCAAAGATTAGATCAATTCGACAAAAGATATGTTCTTGAAAGAACCATCGAATTGACCTAAAAGAGGCTATGAAGAAGATCGATAAAAACCTAGCCTCTAGGGTTGCTCTCAAGTGTTTTATAAATTGATCGGCCGTAGCTCCCACGTTTTTGAGAAACCCTAAGTGTCTATTTATAGTTTAGAAACCTTTGGAAAGAGATAAGAATCAAAAACTTACCTTATCTGGAAATTTTCAGGACGGCGATCCGGATCGGATTTACTGCGATCCGGATCGTCGTAACGAGATTGACGATTCCAGAAAACCAAGGGTTCGGGATCCGGATCGCATTGCCCGATCCGGATCGTTCATACAAATCAGAAAACTTAACATTCGGGATCCGGATCGGAAATTGCATGGATCCGGATCGAAGTCTTGTATGAAGCAACAACCTTCGGGATCCGGATCGTTGGCCCTGATCCGGATCCTGAACATGTCCGAACACCAGTTTTTGATTATTATGAAATTAAAAATTCTTCCAAGTGTTTCTATACTATAAGAAAGTATTCGGATCACCAAAATTATTTAGTTAACCATACCTGATCCTTTTGAATACTTTCTTCTTGAGATTGATGTAACTGATCCACAATTCTTCAACTTCAATCTTCAAGATTCAAGACACTGAGTGTCAACTTGAGCTCTTGTTGAGTCTTCTCTAAGTCTTTGATTGCTGATTGACAATTTGATCCCTTTAAGACTCCGACTCAACTCACTGACTTGACTCACGAAATATGCCAATACCAAAATGCCGTAACAAAAAGCACCTGCAGAAACATCAAAGGCTCCGCCCACTGCTGCTGAGAAAGGCAAAGCTCCAATGGAAGAAACTTCTGGGAAGACAAGAAGAAAAAGTATTGCTCGCAAAAGAGGGAGTGCACAAGGAATCTCCATTGAGCAACCAGCTGATAGGCAAGCACCTCCTCAAGACTTTGTCAGCTCGGCTAGAATAAAGGATTTTGAAAACAGAGAATGCATTGGAGAAAGGCATGTTGATGTAAAAGCCTTAAAGCAGCGTTCTCAGACGTTTGGGACTTTGTTTGACCAGAGAGGTCTTGTTTCCATTTGCGATTTCCCGGAGACCACTGGGTATTGTCTTCACTCAGTGAGGATGTTTTATCAGAATGCCTGCTATCTAGTTGATCAGGAAAGCGGGCGTCGGGATTTTCAAACATTAGTCAAGAATGTCAGAATCAAAGTAACGCCTCAGCTAATTGGTGAAGTACTAGGGATGGACGCCCGAGCCGATGGCACTCATTACCTGAAGAATCAAGCCTTCAACACCTACTCCTGGAGAGTGGTAGTTGATGGAATCTGTGTTCCAAATACTCGGTCGACAGGAAACTCCGTTTTCTCGAAAGAACTACGACCAGAGTACCGCATCTTAAACCTTATTGTTTGTTACAATATTATTCCAAACATGAACACAAAGGTTCTTTGGTGGGAAAGAATGATATTCCTTTATCTACTTGGAAACCCCGCAGCAGCAATGGGAGCTAACTTAAACATTCCCTATGTCATCTGGTCAAGGATGGCACGATATGTGGAGCAAGCTCATCCGTCAGAGAGACTACCTTTTCCAATGATCATCATGCGCATTCTTCGCAAATTTAAAGCTGACACAAATGCGAGTTCCTATCTGCACAGTCTAGGAACGATCAATGACACAACAATTGTAAAGTCTCTTTCGACGAAGCCAGATGAACCTTTTATACCTCTTCACCGGCAACGAGAACAACGACAACAAGCAACAACCTCTGCACCGGCAGCAGCTCCTCCAGTCCAACCAGCACCACCATCACAACCAGCACCTCCGGCACAACAAGCACCGCAATCAACTTCTGATGATGATGCATCTATTACCTCAATCTATAAAGAACAGCAAAGGCTCTCCAACGAGCAAGAACGTATATCAAATGAACTAATTGAGGTAAAGGAAGAAATAAAGAAGGTAAATAAAAATCAATCAGCAATGAACAAGCGAATAAAGAAGATTTTCCAAATCCTCGGCTGTATCAGTTCAGACGAGTCTGAATAATCCGTATCCTTCTAATTTCTGTTTATTATGCATATGTTTAAATCCTTTTGTTGTGCAGGTTTTTAAGTTTTAATTTGAGTTTTTTGTTCTCTAACTTAAACTGTTAACCATTCTCTCCACTTCTGTAATCTTTGGCTTTATTTGTGACAAAAAGGGGGAGAGAGTTTAGAACAATGATTTGAACAATGAACAATACAATGAACAATGATTGTGAAAATCTTGATGATGAAGATTTTGTATACATCAAGGTAAGTATATCTTCAACTTCAACTTTGGTTTTCATCTTGTGATTGTTTGCATGTCTCGACTAACTATTCGACTAACTATTTGGGCATGTAATATAACTAACAAGTTGATGTTGGACTAACATTTTGTGACATTTGGTTTTTAATTGCATAGAAGATATGTTGGTTTTTGACTATGATTCTCTTACATATCTGAATTCTCAAATGTCATGATGATCAGATAAACTCTATCTCTGTACTAGGTTTTGTATGCTAAATATTCTTGAGGTATCTAACGATCTCTTTTTGTCAAGAATGATTTCTTGTGCAGAGAGTACAGATGTCTAAGTCTAGAGTCTGTTTTAGGAGTTTATCTCATGTTTTTAAATTTTTGGATCTCCATTGTAAATTTTTGTTGTATGGTGATAGCAACAAAAATATCTTTTTGAATTTTCTTTAGTGGATCTGTGTTTTGTCACGAAACCGCCAAAGGGGGAGATTGTTACGGAATTTGAGTTGGCGTAGTTTCGTGAAAGTCTCAAGTCTTGAAGATTGAAGGTGAAGAAAGTTGGATCGTTTAACTCAATCTCAAGAAAGAAGAATTCAAAAGGATCAGGTATGATTAACCTAAGATTTTGTGTGATCCGAATACTTCTTGTAGTGTAGAAACACTTGGAAGAATCTTTCATTGCATAAAAATCAAAAACTGGACTTGGGACATGTTCAGGATCCGGATCAGGTTGTTCGATCCGGATCCCGAAGGTGGTTCGTTCATACACCAGTTCAATCCGGATCGTAGCCTCTCTTGATCCGGATCCCGAACACTGAGTTTACCATCTTCCTTGAACGATCCGGATCAGGCTTCGCAATCCGGATCCCGAACGTTGATGTTTGGTGAACTGTATGAACGATCCGGATCAAGCACTTCGATCCGGATCCCGAACCTTCGTTTTTCTGGAATTGCCTGACTCGTTGCGACGATCCGGATCACAGTTAATCCGATCCGGATCGCCGTCCGTAAAATCTCCAGAAATGTTAGGTTTTTGATTCTTATCTCCTTCCTAGGGTTTCTAACCTATAAATAGACCCTATGATTCTTTTTCTAGGGTTAATCCACTGTGAATCGAAATAGCCGTCATTTTCATATATCATCTTATACGGCTCTAAGATCCACATATAGAGAAGAAAGGAAATCATTAGAGAATACTCTATGTTTCTTCATCTATATTGATTAGTTTGATTCTAGGTTTTCATACTCACATCTTGAGTTGAATCAAACTAATGAATACTTAGATGGTATTTCCGATCTATCTTTGATCTAAGTATTCGGCGGATCATCACCACCCAAAACAACGATTTACCCCAAAAATCGGCGCGTGGATTCGCGTGTCCTTGTGGATTCAAGGTTCAACCGCTCTCGTGGATTCGGAGTGAGGCACGTTCGTGGATTCGAAGGGTGCTATTGGGTGAAGGCCGTGGATTCGGTCGGACGTCGTGGATTCGACGTTGGACGCCGTGGATTCGGCGTTGGGCGCTGATCGTGGATTCGAGAAGCGTCGCGGAGCGAGCGGAGAAGATCCTCTAGGAGCGTATGGAAAAGGTTGAGTCGTAAGTGTGTACGGTAAATCACCTTGTACGTGTTTTAATTCTAGTGGATTTCTGCCGTGTTATCGGTCCCGTGGTTTTTTACTCCGGTGATGGAGTTTTCCACGTAAAAATCTTGCGTATTATTTTTATTTCCGCATTGGGTTTTTATCGCAACGATTTTTTGAGTGTTTATGCGTTTACACCTATTCACCCCCCTCTAGGTGTTTTTTCCCCTATTTAGATCCTTATTACATATAACCCAACACTTAGAAACCCTAGGCTTATGGTTTGACCCTTGGTTGACTTCGTGAGAGTCGTGATTTATAGCGAGAGTCCTGATTGAGTTTTATACCTCTCCCAAGGGACGGGAGGAGTGATTGTCATGTTTATTCTCCTAAGTGATTATGTTGGCTGCAGACAACATAATGCTGTGGAACGGGTGACATGCTTTAGACTTTCGCTGGATTGGGTCGAGCGTTGTGTTGTGCTGTTTTGTTGTTTCGTCGTGGCGAGCGGTGTCTCCCCGACGCTGGGTTTTGACCCGTGTGTATCCTGTCATAGTAGTTGAGCTTAAGCGGTTGGTTTTGGGCCGGATACCCGGATTGAGGTCAGAGCGCTCCGGACCCAGATGACAGGATTGTTAGAGGCTTATCAGCGGCTGAGTGAGCGAGCAGCTGGTTTTAGTGACACAGTTGTCGGAGCAACGGGCAGCTCGACAGTGCTTCCTTCCGAGACCACCCGGTTGTAGTATCCTCAGTGGCGGGGATTTCTGTGGCACCGATGGAGTGAGTAGCCCCCTCTGTGCCAATGGTTAGTGGCAAGGCACTGAGGTAGGGTGGATAGTTGACAGCTGGTGAGCTGAGGGGACGCGATCGATCTATTAAGCCAGATTTGGCAGATGAACCACCCCGACTCGTAAGATTGAGTTGGAGCATTTGGAGGCAGAGTCGTGGTTGGTGGTGATGGAGTGATCAATTGAGAGCCTCCCTGTACTAGAGAGTTTTGGCAGTCGTTGAACTGCGCGCTCCAGGTTCGAGGGACGAGGCGCATAGGATATGTGGCTGGGGGTGGATTGCGCCAGGATACCTTTCTGTTTATTCAGTCCCTCCGTTATAGGTTTTTACGCCTCGTTGGAGTAGGCATTGTGTATGGAGCGTGGCGCTGCAGTTCCTTTGGATAGGGATCTGCCGCCAGGGGCGAGTTCTGGATTTTGGGCGCTTGGCGCCAGGTGATGGAGGACAGATCAGCCGGCAGAGGCATTTCTGGTTTCTGTCTCCAGGATAACGAGTTTCTGAGATGCCGGAGATCGGGTGGACCCCGAAGGCAGCATCAGTATTTGTATCAGAGTGGCGCAGCGGTAGCGTGGATTTGTTATCTGCGGAGGACCTTATTCGTCGCCTCAAGGTGATCAGAGACAGAGGTCGTGCTCCCTTGTGGATAGTCCTGATTTTCAGGCAGATTGAGCGACAACCACTTGCATCGAGGGGATGAATCTGTGCCGGCCGATTGGAGGGCGCCACGGTGGTGGATCTAGTTGTCGCAGGTGTGATTTCATCACAGTAGTCGGAGTTAGAGCATGTTCCACTCTTGCATGGTCTAGAGGTAGATTTGTTACCACGTGCACTAGAGGTACAGGTTCCTGTTGTTGTTGTGCACGTGGAGGAGGCTTTTGGATCATGTCCAGTGCGGCCGAGACCGCGAGTTACCGGCAGAATTATTGGGAATTGTAGCAATTCGGTGTTTCGACCCTGTGCTTGAGATTGTTTGGCACAATGCCACTGAATGTTTGACTGCGGCGAGAGAGGACTTTGATCTTCGGCAAGGCGGACAAGAGGAGGCTTGCTTGTTGAGATTGTTAGAGCACTCAGGTTTTAGCGACAGGGTGAGAGGTGCTTACGGCGGCACCGGGACTCAAGGATGTCTCTGTTGCCCACGAGATCCCGGGTGTGATTTCACCTTAGTTGTTGGTAATGCCGCCGGTTAGGAAGATAGAGATTGCGTTTGACGTGGTTCGGGGAACCGCGCCACCCTCGACAGTACTTTATTGGGCATCGCCGGTAGAGCCGAGAGAGCTGATGGCGCAGTTGTAGGATCTGATGTATCGTTGGGTCTGTTTGACCTAGTGCCACGCCGTTGATATACGGTGGTGATGCCACGCTGTTGGTATACGGTGGTGATGCCACGCCGTTGGTACACGGTGGTGATGCCACGTCGTTGATACACGACTGTGAGGGTCCTTTTATGGTTCGAGTGTAGACAGGTCCGGGTGGTATCTAGGACCTTCGATGGAGCTATATGCAGGCAGTTATTGTATAATGCGGGTACCTACTTGGAATTAGACAGCCGAGTAATTTGCCTAGATGGCGTTCGGGACACGGTAGGGGCATTATGAGCTCATAGTAAGGCCAAATGGAATAATTAATGCCCTGTTGTCTTGAAGATTTGAGAAATTGTGCATCCCAGTTGTACTTGGATGGATTGGGAGTGGTGTTCCCCTAAGGATATTATGATTTACTCCCAGAGCGACTTGGAGTACGTGGAGCACTTGTGGATGTGCTACCATGCCTGTGTGGATGAAGCTGTATGCCAAGTTATTGAGGTACAAGTTGTAGCTTCAGAAGCATACCTTCTTAGGTCACTTTGTTCGAGCCGTAGGAGCGGCGGTGTAAATCCGGCCAATTTGGATATCACTTGGGATTTGGCCGAGATCGACAATTATCGTCGAGGTGAGGAGTTTCTTGGACTGGGCAGTGCCAGGAGAGCTTGGCAATCGGATGATGAGACTGATACCAGCGCCAATGTTAGTATTTCCAGTGTTGGGAGAGATACTGCGAGTTTTAGTGATGCCTCCTGCAGCAACTGTGGAATTACCGTTGGGTTATTGTTGAGCATTCTGGATTACCCCGACAGGGCCACTGTGATGGCGGATACCTGGCGCAGGAAAGCTGTCTGGGGATGAGTTTGATAATTCCATAGCTGGCGCTGTGTGGACTATTGGGGCAAACATGGCTTGTGGTTGTGTCCCTGAGGGTTCCTTTGGATGATAGACCGCGGCTGAGTAGTTCACTCGGATGGTCAAGATTCGGGAGTGACCGAGCGAGGACCCCTCCTTGTTAGGGCTCTTTTCCTTATTGGATAATCGTGAGGGTGTGCTTCGGGTTGCCTTGGTTGAGTTGACACAGGTTGTGGTTTGGTGCGTGTTGCACTGGCGGTTATCTTGTTTCCCCCAACTTTTGATGGAAACCTTGTTGTGTTTCATGTCTCAGCTCAGGAAGGTTATGTTTTTGGATCCCTCGACCATGATTGACTCGCCCCATTTGAGATCTAGGAATGTTTGGAGTACGAGGGATGCCCGTTGCGAATTCTGGCTCGTGAGATTAGAGGTGTCGCAATCGGGCTATGCCGTATTGGCTGTTGTTGTTGTGTTGAGGAGTAATCACGGGGAGTGAGAGGTGACTTGGGAAGCTAGAGACAGTGATGTTGAGTACTTACCCTTGGTGTTTGTGACTCCTGGTGGAATCGAGCTAGTTTCGAGGACGAAACTTTCTTTAGTGGGGGAGGATGTGAGAACCTGGATCCCCACGACTAGATTACTGGTTGACCAGTAGCTTCTGGAGGCCTATGGGGCGTGTCAGTGGATTTTGGGCACCAATTGGACACAAGTGATGGGCTCAGTGTGTTAAGTGGATCACGTGGGTGATCGGTGGACCCCGTCGAATGCTTAGAAGTGATTTTGCGCGCAATGAATATTAAATTTGGGCTCAGCGCGAAGTTTGGACAAAAGAACATCTTCCCGGATGCCTTCGATAATTTTTAGAGTTGGAATTTGGCAAATCGGACTTCGGATTTGGATTCAGCGCGCGAAAACGATGAAAATGGACTATTCACTTGTATTTTTCGGAGCCCGGATGACGCGCGCAATTTTCGAGGCATCTTGGTACTGTTCCGGCGGCGGCGGGCAGCGGCGGCGGCGGCGGCAGCGGCGGAGCGCGGCGCGGGCAGGCGCGGGCAGGTGCGCGGTCCACCGGGGGGAGCGTGCACCGGTCGCGGGCCACGTGGCGGATCCCGGTTGGGCCGGCGCGGGGGCGCGGTCCACGGGAAAAGGCGCGGTGCACGGTGGACCGGAGGGTGACACGTGGCGGCTTGTGATTTGACGGTGCTGTGGACCGGGTCCACGGTGTGTGTGTGGGTGGCCTCGGGGCGCGTGCCTGGCAGGGGGGCGCAGGCGGCGCTGACAGCGCGCACGTGGGCGTGGCAGCGACGCGTTGACTGGGTGCGTGCCACGTGTCGGCTGTGCAGTGAGCCACGTGTCGTGCAGTGGACGGTCCGGAGTGCTGTCGCCTGTTTGGCGGGCGACGTGGAGGCCCAGGGGAGTTTCGGGCTGCTACAGTTCGCGCCAGGGGAGGATTCGGGCTGCTACAGTGCGCGCCCGAAAGTCCCAAGCGCCCGGAAATTGGGACATATCCGGTATTAATTGATTTGTTTCTGGAGCCTTAAAAAGGGGATCCGAGCCTTCTTCCTTCCCCCTTTTCCGCCATTTCTGTGTCTCCTCTCGCCATGGCACCTTCAGCAAAGATGATCCCCGAGTTTTGCTGCATCCATCTGCAAAGTTTTGAGATTTTTGGTGGCACGCTTATCGAGGTTTCCATTTTTACGGCGCGGCGCGACGCTCGTCCATTTGGGTTCCCCTTCGTCGCGTTTCGGTGCGCGAGCTCCCCCGGCCTACTCCGACCACCTTCTCGAGTGATTTCTTCACCGCTGGTTCTGCGACGGACAGATCTACGATCTTGGTATTTTCAACTTTCCCCCATTTCGCGCTTTTCGAGGAGTTCTTCCATGTTTACTGTGACACGGTTTTCTGATGGATTTTCTGGATAGCGACACCTTGCCGGATTTTTATCTCCGCAACCGGGCATCGGATGGCGACGTGCTTATACACTTTTTTCATCTACTCGACGCGAGGATTGTCACAGTATTTTTCTTGGATTTTTCTGAGTTTTGCCCGAAGGTATATTTCTCGCCCTTTATCTGTGCATGGAAATACAGATGTGTGGTTGTATGTTTGTGGGCGCCCTGTGTTGTGGAATTCGTAACTCGGCCTACGGTGCTCGGAATTTGACGTGCAGGTACTCGTTTCGAAGGTATCGACACGAGGAACGCGATAGTAATTTTGTTGGATTTTTCTGGGCACTTTCTGCAGGTGAAAACTGCACGTCTTCGGGGCTGTTTTTTGATGTTGTATATGAGGATTATTTTTGGAATAAAAGTGTAATGTTGGACCTTATTGTTGTACCCAGGGGTGTTTGCAAGTGTTGCTGGACCTATTGGAACTGGAGAATATTGGACTTAGTGGATTCCGGGCGTTTTCAGTTGTTTGGAGCCACGGCTTGTGCGACATGTTCCGAGGGTGCAATTTTGGCAGATTTTGGACTATGAGCGTCTACACTCTTCACCGACTTCAGGTTTGCCTTGGTTTAAGCGCTTCATGTGGGTAAGCTTAATATCAGTAACTGTATAAGGCAATGATTATGTTATGGCGAATATAAGTGCACTTGTGGGGATGTCACCCCTCTATGACTGATGCATGCATGTTTAGGGTACATGGTTTATGTTTGTAAGGTAAGTAAGCTTGATAATGATATTTGTATAAATGATTGCAAGAATAGTATTTATGAGGTATACTGAGGACTTGCATGACTTGGACATCCATGTGACGATTAGTGTAAGCTTACCTAGGATAATGTTACCCTATGAGATTATGTAACATGCCATATTAGCACATAGCCTTTCATGTGTTGGTTTATGCTTTGGGACAGGATTTCGTAGCTATGTGCAGATTTGTACTCTGAGGAGTTATTATGATCGAGGATCATGGTCAGGTGTAGGCATGTGGATTACTTTGTTGTATCTTTCTTGAGGACAAATGCATGCTTGTATGGACATATAGTTAGGCCCCCTTTTTATTGCTACACTACTTGTTGGAACTTGACTTAGGAGAAACCATGCTTTTCCTTTCTCCTTCTTGTTAGTCAGGTGGTCAGTGTTGCTCGGGTTCGAGCAGGGGTTTGGATAGTGTAGTCGGGACTTCGTGTCTGGGACAGGTTGGATTAGTCATGGGGCTTTGCGGCAACCGCGGATATTGGGCGGTTGACCGGATGTTTCTCTATGCACCTGATTGGGTATCAGTTTTCTTTAGTGGATGGAGTTTCCCACTTATCGTTCAGTTGCATCCGATTGAGGTCGGGTCTTTCCTTGGTGGTTGAGTTTTCCCACTTTGATCAGATTGATGATCAAAGTCCTGCTATATAGAGATACTTGTGATACTGATGACAGAGATACTTTACTCGTGTGGGTCGCTCCCCTCGAGTGCCGCTCCGGAGTAGGCTTTAGACCGTGTTGGGTTCCGGTCAGACCGTGTTGGGTTCCGGTCATTTGGACAGTGGAGATACTGAGTTCGGGAGATTGGTGACAGAGCAGGCAGTACCGGGTTTTATACCGGTTCATTCGATTGGGTTTATTTCGGTCAAATACTTTTATTGTTACACTCGTGCCTGGGGGCCGAGTGCAGACTGGTAGTTGAGTTTAGATCAGTGCTAGTATTATTGAGAGCCGTTTGGTTGACGGTGGTCCCGTGTCGTTGAGAGTACTTTGACCGCTGTGTGAGAGGTTGAGCATCTTGATTCTATCCGTTCTGAGAGAGAGCGTGGATTTTGACCATAGCCTGCATGAGCCACTACTCGATAGCGAGTTAGTCCGTTTGGACGCCCTACGTAATTCCTGCCCGTCAGCGGGAGGTGGTTGTAGGTGGGCGCAGGTTTGACTGGACCAGATGTGGCAGTCAGCTCGATTGGGTCGATTGTGCACTCCATGTGCTAGTGGTTGCATACCACTGTTTGGTCCTCCCCTTTTAGCCTTTAGATAGGGGCATGGTAGCTGTTGAGAGTCTCCAGCTTACTCATTTCAGTCTTATGACTTGGGTTAGTTTTTGTCTCCGGAGGACTTGGTGGGCAGACCGTCAGGTCTGGCGGTGGTACCCACTGAGAACTCCCTTTTTGGTGTAGTTCTCACACCCTTTGGGGGTCTTTCCCCCCTTTTTTCCTTCCTCTCCTTTGTTTTGCAGAGTCTTAGCGGGTGATGCTGATTCTGCGGTTGTTGATCGAGGCGAGGGAGTCGCGAGCTAGATCCCTACCCGTCGTTGGAGAGTAGCGGTATCCCCTACAGAGGAGATCTTCAGTAGTTTAGTTGTTTTGTTTTTCTCTTTTGAGAGACTGTTGTAGTGAGGATATTTTATGTATTGAGAGACTGTACACTGTTGTATTTATTGGAGTTACCTCCCGGTTGGGTTCAGAGCTTGTATTTGAGGATATTGTTTTATTATTATTTTGGGAGGCGGACAGTGTTGTTTTATTTCCTGTTGTACAGTGATTGATTTTGGTTATACAACAGATTTTTTTATTTATAGCTCTGATATCTGTTTAGCTATAGGACTTTTCTTGCAGGTTGGACGCTTCGCCTATGCGGATTTGGCATAGGTGGCGGATCTGTTGGCGGGCCCGGGTCGCAGTTTCGACCCCGGGGCGTGACAACTGCAGCACTATATTATGGGATTTGACTTAGGAGAAAACATGTTTTATTGTTGTTCGTCTTTATCGCTGCATGATGCTCGAGTCTGATCGGGATTTTGAGATAGTATTGTCTGGGACAGTTTAGACTAGTTATGGGGATTGTGGGGCATAGTGGCAACCGCGGATGTTAGGCGGTTGACCAGATGTTTTTACCTTATCAGATTGGGGTTTATGGGTTCAGCGGTGACCGCGGATTTTGGGCGGTTAACCGGATGTTTACTACTGCATCAGATTGGGGATCGGGATTGCATTAGTGGATGGAGTTTTTCCCACTTTGATCATAGTCATGATCCAGTCCTGCTATTGTGCGATATTGGTTACAGAGATACTTGATACAGAGACACTTTACTCGTGTGGGTCGCTCCCCTCGAGTGCCACTCCGGAGTAGGCTTTACACCGTGCCGAGCGCCGGGCACAGTTAGTGAGTTGTGAGTGATGACACTTTACACCGTGCCGAGCGCCGGGCACAGACAGAGCAGGCAGTGCCAGTATCTCCTGACCCTTTGATTGAGTCTCCTTGGGCAGTTGGGTTATAGTTGCATATATACAGTCATCTTCTTGGCATTGCATTTTGAGGCATAGTAGTGGTAGCTTCCTTTTTCAGCAGTCTTTATTGCATACCACTGTTCCTTTCTTTTTCCTCTTATAGTCCTAGTGGGTGCGTCAGCATTTGAGGTTTTTACCCACTAGGGGAGGCTACTGGTTTATCTAGTAGTTCTCACCCCCATGGTTGTTCTCTGTCTTCTCCCCCTTTGCTTTGCAGAGTCGTCTGTGGGAGCTGCGGGGCCTTCAGCGGCAGAACGAGATAAGAGGATCGCCGACTAGCTAGATCATCTACCCCGAGCGAGAGATTAGCGAGGTTTTTATTGTACCCCTTTTGTATCTCAGACTTCAGTAGTTTACTTTTGGGTCTGGCTTTGACCAGCTGGTTGTATATTTATGGTGAGCTGGGAGTTTTTTGTACTTTTATTTCAGCTTGTAGTTTATTTCAGTCTGAGATTACTTTTAGTTCTATTAGTTCAGCTCTGTTTATGCTCTTTTATTGTATATTATCTATCTGAGCAGGTTACCAGCGCTTCGTGTACATAGAAAATTCTGTGTGCACGGCGGATCTGTTGGCGGGCCCGGGTTCTGGTTGACACCCAGGGCGTGACAGCATAGGCGTTGTTATTTGATGGTGGTGATCACACCCATATAATACGGTGGTAGAGGTAGAGTTTAACCACACCAATGTGACATGGAGGTGGTGGGAGCTAGAGTTTAGCCACACCCATATTGCATGACCAAGGTATTCATGATTTTGGATGCACGTACGAGTGCGTTCAAAGAGAGAAGTCTTCTTTATAGAAGACGAGAGAAGGGTGAGAGAGATTCAGTAGGAGGGCTCGGGTTGAAACTGCTCTATTGCAGAAGAGGAGTCGGTGTAACTCTTCTATTGGTTAATGAATATTATTTTATCCGTATATTTTTTTTTTTGGTTTTTTTTCTTTTTGTGGTTGTGTTTGTTCCAGTTTGTTGAGGGGACGGATTTGGTAAAAAAAAATAATTTGACGTTTTCATTGCGGAATCCCAATATTAGGTGGTACCAAAGTGGATTGCGGTATCGGAGCGGATTGCGAATTTATAGAATCTGGTATTGAAACGAGTACTGAATTTTCCAACAGTATATCAGTTGATCTTTCCCTTACTTGAAGTTTGAAAATCATTAAACATTATTACTTGATGTTCTTTGCATGTTTATCCATAGTACACTTGAAAAAATAATACGGTGTTTATCCATATATAGGTGAATCTGAATGACTGTACGTACCTGTTCAAGCAGTTAGGTCCAACACACTGGTAACTTCTTTATGAGCTTTGCTGATTGAGTCCACTTAATGAAATAACGTAGCAAATTAAGATACTCTGGATTTACTTGGTAGTGTTGAGTCCCTGAATCATATTCTTGTAATTGATTATCATTTTAATCGATGATTTTTCTTATCAACTAGATTGCGACGTTCTTGTGTCTCAAGTATTATGCGTTTCTCCTAGACCAGAATTAATTACTAATGCTTGTGTGATCTTCGATGTAGTTGAACTTTACCCTATGAAGCTATTTGGCTCAAGGCTTATAATATTTCGAGAATGTTATATAATTTATATTTGAAATGATAAGTTTGTTACTAATTTATTAAGTTACTTGCGTTGGGAGGTTATTAAGAATTGATTTATTTTTATTAATGGACTGCTAAATATTTCAATCAAGTATGAAAATGAGAATACCTTCTAACTCATGATAATCTAATTTTTCTACCACTTAGGAATCCACAATGATTCCACTATTTGACTTACACTTTTAACATGCACCAAACTTGAATTTAATGGTAATGATTTGAATATTTTCTGTCATGCTTCGGGACTGTCAATTTAGTCGACTCGGACACGCCAACAGATCTGTCAATCAGGCATGACTTCTCCTATATCCGAAAGGAACGGAAACAATACAATCACAAGAAATATAATGTGATAACCAAGAGTATCAAAAAGTGAATAGCTAATATTTTCAACTTTAAAATTAAAACGCTTTGAATAAAGCTGAAATGTAATATACTAGAATTAACATTAAGTATATATTTAATTACATATTTTTCTTCTCTTTTCTCATCCATAATACAATATTCACTCTATACACAAAAATGTAAAGCACCACTAGACCCTCAAGGCCCTCTACTATGTCGGGTCCTTACCCCTATTGCCTGCCTCACCGGTTGTACTCGGATCTACAAAAAGTGAAAACCACGGGGTGTGAAAACTACAAATAGTTCTCAGTAGGTTTATCCACCGAGAAACATACTCTACACCTCTTGGTCTAATGAAAGCATTAGTAGCAAGATAAATAAGGAAAGCAGTAAATACTACACTAATATGTAGGTAAGGTAAATCACTACACTTCTAGTTCAAGCATATATGGCATCATACTGCTATGCCATGGCAAACTAGGCTACTATACCAACTCGGCCTCTAAGCCGCTACTCAAGGGTTACCTCTAACCCGATTACAACCGGTCACTCTAATCATTTTATGATTTAGGTTTCATATTAGGTGTTTTGTATAGAGTCGATTTATGCGCGAAACCTCTTTACTCATCGGTTGCTTGGGCCCCCTATAGAGCCATTACTATGGAGAGTCAACTTCTACGCAGAACCCTCTCCAACTTACCATGAGTAAGTTTAAGACACCTTGACATTCATTCGCACTAGGAAGTCAAAATATGCTCGTAACCCTTTCTTCGGGAGTCGAAATATGCTCGTAATCCTCCCGTTGGCATTTTATCACTTTCAAAAATTTTGTTATCTTTACTTTTTCTCTTTTATCTTAGGTTATTAATTCTAAATAGCCAAGATGTACCAAGAACACCAGAAATCACGTTAGAGTTCTTTTGTTTACTTATTTTCCACTTTTAACCCTATATTCAAGACTCCAGGGTTCAAAATGCCCCAAAGACACCAACTAACTCATACTATGTCACTATAACCTAGAATTCAATAATTCTATATTGAAATTCTACCATCCTCACCTTAGGTTTTTCCTGCAGGTTATGAATCCTTAGAATCTAAATAGGTGAAACTATACCTAGAGGGGAGTGAATAGGTGTAAACGATAAAACAATCAATCTCAGCGTAAATAAAAATAAATACAAAAATTAAAATCAACACGCCAAGATTTTATGTGAAAAAACTCCTCTCGGAGTAAAAAACCCATAAAATCAATAGCACAAAAAATTCACTAAGAAAGAAACACGTACAAGGTGATTACTCTACACAATAACTCAACCTTTACCGTACGTTCGAAGTAGATCTCCTTCACTAGTCAACAACACGTCATGACTCCGCCATCTGTGCCCGACTTTGAATCCACAAAGCCTCCACCGACTCCTCGGCTTTCACGTGAATCCACGTGTCGTCGTTCCTTTCGAAACTCGTTGAAAGTAGTTGGTGGTGATTTAAATGCTTAGAGAATCATGTATGATAAAGCAACACATTCTGTCACGCCCCGGGTGTAAACCAGAACCCAGGCCCGCCCACAGATCCGCCGTGCACATGGAATTTTTCGTGTACACGAAGCGCCGGTAACCTGCTCAGATATAAGAGATATAATAAAAGAGCATAAAAACAGAGCTGAACTAAAACTAATACAACTCAGACTGAAGCTGGAAAATAAAAGTAAAATACAACTCTCAATAAGTACAAGTGGCTCACCAAATAAAATACAAACAGCTGGCTAGAGCGAGACCCAAAATAAAGATACAACTATCTGAGAATAAAGGGGTACAACCAAAACACTGCTAAGCTCGCAGACGGGGTAGACGATCTATCTAGTCCGCAATCCTCTTACCTCGGTCTGCCGAAGATGGCCCAGCAACTCCCGCAGAGGACTCTGCAAAATAAAGGGGGAAAAAAAGGAAAAATGACAATGGGGGTGAGAACTACTATAAAAACAGTAGCCTCCCCTAGTGTGTTAAGCCTCAAACTTTGACGAGCCCACTAGGTCTACCAGAGGCAAAAAGGGAAGAAGAGGTGATAAGCTATAAACAGGACTGCGAATAAAATGAAGCTACCACTACTATGCCTCTAAATGTCGTGCCAATAAAAATAGCTAAATGTATGCATTAGTGAAAGTGCCTGCTTGAACCAACCCAATCCAACCGCTAGTAAAAACTGGTACTGTCTGCTCTGCCTGCCACATCGGATTTGCCAGCCTACGCATAATACCGATGTAAAGAAAGAGTATCAAGAACTCAAGCCTGCCTGTCGTACACTTCGGAGTGGCACTCGAGGGGAGTGATCCACACGAGTAAAGTAACAAGTCACAAGTATCATAATATAGCAGGACTGGATCACGACTCTGATCGAAGTGGGAAAATCTATTGTAATATCACGACTTTTCGTGTATCGTTTTACCCTCTTGCTAATAAATTACATGTTAGGAAAAGTCGAATTATCGAGTTCTCTTAGGTTGACTATCACACGGTGCGGGTATTTTTCTATGATAAAGCTCGAAAAATGATGAACGGCGGTGCAATCGGATCTAAAATCTGACTTACGGATGCCCCGGAATGTGGTTTGAAGGTCGCGGTAACCGTAGTGTGTATCGGAATCCGTGCTAAAGATCTGGCATGCTTTTTGAGGAGTCGTGGAATTATCTCGTGGCAATAGTTAATTATTTTTAAATAATACCCGGATGTGGGTTTTATCGTACGTACCAAGGGAGAAATCTGTTTTCCCGAAGGAAAAGAGAAAACCCTAGCCAGAGAGAAAAGAGAGAAAAGAGAAAAAGAAAAGAAAACCCTAACCGGAGGAAAAATTGAGAGAAGAAGAAAGCGGAGGAGTCCGATCGCCCCGATCGACGTGCCGGAGACCGAAGAACGAGACGCCACCATCCACGGGGAGCGGATCCAGATCCTCAGTGCCGCGAAGAATGAGATCAGATCATCGTCCCCGATAGATCGAGGTTAGCACCGTTACTCTTACGATTTCATCGCTCTAGGGTTCGGCGTTTTTGGGTCTTTCGCGATTCTTGTTTGCTTTTATCGCCGCCGCCGCCGCCGCACCGCACGCGGGCAGCGAAACCCAAGGGTACCGCGCGGTCGCACCGCGTGCGGTGCCGCGCGGGGTTAGTGCCTGCGCGGCCGCAACGCGGGCAGCACCGCGCGGGGTTGGTGCCGCGTGGCAGCACCGCGAGCGGCGCGCGCGTGCCGCGCCGGGCGGGGCTGGAGCCCGCGCGGCCGCGCCGCTTGCACCGCACGGGGCCGGCGCCGCGCGGGGCTGGAGCCCGCGCGGTCACGTCGCTTGCGCCGCGCGCGGCCGGCGCCCGCGCGGCCGCCGCATGCGCCGCACGGGGCTGGAGGCCACGCGGCTGCGCCGCTTGCGCCGCGCGCGGCCGGCGCCCGCGCAGCCGCCGCATGCACCGCGCGCGGCTGGCGCCCGCGCGGCTGCACCGCACGCGGCGCGCGTGCCTCATCGTGGCCGCTTCGTCGCCGCCGCCACCGTGAGTCGTTAGTCCTTTTGTTTGCGCTTTCGGAGTCATGTTTTCCTTATGAGAGTCGTTGTCACGCCCCGGGTGGAAACCAGAACCCGGGGTCGCCAATAGATCCGCCGTGCACACGAAATTTCCCATGTACACGAAGCGTCGGTAACCTGCTCAGATATAAGATGTACAATAAAAGAGCGTAATACAGAGCTGAACTAAAAAGAACTACATAATATCTTAGACTGGAAATAAAATAAAGCTGTAATAAATATAATAAACTCCCAGCTCACCAAAATAATACACCCAGCTGGCCAAAGCCAGACCTCAAAATAAAAGTAAACTACTATAGTCTGAGTAAAATATGTACAATATCTGTCTAACAGTAGCTCACAGCCTCACAGGAGATCTATCTACTCAGCGATCCCCATACCTCGATCAGTTGCCGATGTCCCAGCAGCTCCCGCAGAAGACTCTACAAAACAAAGGAAAGAGAAAAAAAAAAAAACAACAATGGGGGTGAGAACCACTAGTAAACCAGTAGCCTCCCCCTGAGGGTAAAGCCTCATACTCCAACGTACCCACTAAGTCTACCAGAGGCAAAGGGAAAGGTAAAGTGGTAAGCAATAAGACTGTTGAAAAAGGAAAGTACCACTACTATGCCTCTAAATGCAGTCTCGAAAAGGATGACTGCATGTATGCATCAGTAACGACATCTGTCCAAATAAACCCAATCTAGCCATCAGTAAAAACTGGTACCGCCTGCTGCCGCTATCATCTTCGTGCAAGCTGATCCGCGCCAAAGTGATAGCAATGAGTCAATGTCGTCCGGTACCAATTTGGTACCCCGCACGCTCCGGAGTGGCACTCGAGGGGAGCTACCCACACGAGGAAAGTAACAATGTCATAAGTATCATAAAAGCAGGACTAGATCATAACTATGATCAAAGTGGGAAAACCCATCCAATAAAGAAAACCCCAATCTGATGCAAAGATCGACAAGACTCAACCCCAATCTGATGCAAAGATAAACATCCGGTCAACCGCCTAATGTCCGCGGTTACCGCAATACCCCACAAGTCCATAATAAGATAAAATAGACAATATCCGGTCAACCGCCTACTGTCCGCAGTTGCCGCAATCCCCTATAAATCTATAATCAAGTACCACCTGTCCCAGACACCAAGGTCCCGACAACACTATCCCAAACCCCTGCTCGAATCCGAGCAACATGAATCGAAAGTCTAAATGAAAAGGAGAAAAGAAGCAATCATGGTTTCTCCTAAGTCAAGTCCCAATATGATAGTGTATCAACAAATAGTGACCTATCTAGATGTCCATACAAGCATCCAAATGTCCTCATGAAAGATAAAAGAGTATATCAAATAGTAGCTCCACATAGATATAACCATCATGTCAAAATCACTAACCGACTACATATGTCTATAATCCATGATCCGTAGTAAATCACTAAAGTAGCACCCGCACATAGATATTGTTGGGTCAACTCTATAATAAGGATCTAAATAGGGAAAAAAATACCTAGAGGGGGGGTGAATAGGTGTAAACGATAAACACTCAAAAATCTTTGCGTAATAAAAACCCAATGCGGAAATGAAAATAACACGCAAGATTTTTACGTGGAAAACTCCAAAACCAGGAGTAAAAGACCACGGGACCGATAACACGGTGAAATCAACTAAGATTATAACACATACAAATGTGATATAACGCACTCACAGACGACTCATCATTTTTCCATACGCTCCGAGTTGATCTTCTCCGCTCGCTCCACAACGCGCCTCGAATCCACGATTTGCGTCCAACGCCGAATCCATGGCGTCCAACGTCGAGTCCACGACGTCTGACCGAATCCACGGTCTCCACCAGGTAGTACGTCTCGATCACACGAACGTACCTCGCTCCGAATCCACGAGAGCGGTTGCACCTTGAATCCACAAGGTCACGCGAATCCACGCGCCGATTTTGGGGAAAATCGTTGTTTTGTTGGTGGTGATGATCCGTCGAATACTTAGATCAAAGATAGATCGGAAATGCCATCTAGGTATTCATTAATTTGATTCTACTCAAAATCTGAGTATGAAAACCTAGAATCAAATTAATTAATATAGATGAAGAAACATAGAATTAAATCTAGTTATTTCCTTTCTTCTCTATATGTGGATCTCTAAGTTTTTCTCCGTTAATATTTATCTGTTATTTCCCAGAGATAAAACTTAGTGTGGATTACCCTAAAAGATAGATTTAGGGTTTACTTATAGGTTAGAAACTATTGGAAGAGGATAAGAATCAAAAACTGATTGTAACAGAATTTTTCCCGCACGACGGTCCGGACCGGATTAGGCTCGTTCAGGACTGTCGTCGTTTTTCAAAGAATTCATGAAAAATCAAGGTTCGGGGTCCGGAATGAAATCCACGGTCTGGACTGTTCATGCGGTTTCAGCAAACTCCACGTTCGGGGTCCGGAACGAAATCCTACGGTCCGGACTGTTCATGCAGTTTCACCAAAATCCACGTTCGGGGTCCGGAAGAAAACAGGGATGTTCAGGACTGGATTTGCGCATGAACTACCAACGTTCGGGGTCCGGACTGTAGTCCCCTGTTCCGGATCCTGAACATGTAACTTGTCTAGTTTTTGATTTTTATGCGATTAAAAATCCATCCAAGTGTTTCTACATTTTAAGAAAATTCAGATCACCAATAATGTTTAGTTAAACTTACCTGATCATATTGAATTCTTCTTTCTTGAGATTGAGGTATATGATCCAAGTTTCTTTATCTTCAATCTTCAAGACTTAAATACTTTCATGAAATACGCCAAAACTAATATCCTTAACAATCTCCCCCCTTTGGCGGTTTCGTGACAAAACAGAGATCCACTTAAGAAAATTCAAAAAGATATTTTTGTTGCTATCACCATACAACAAAAATTTACACTTGAGATCCAAATAAAACAAATACATGAGATAAACTCCTAAAACAGACTCTAGACTTAGACATCTGTACTCTCTGCAAAAAGAAGTAAATCTTGACAAGAAAAGATCGTTAGATAACTCAAGAATTTTTGCATTCAAAAACCAACCAGAGAGATAGAGTTTATACTCACAATGACATTCACGAACTCAGATATGTAATAAAATATCAATCAGAGATAGACATATCTTCTAAGCAATAAAATCCAAATGTCATAAATTTGTTAGTAATCAAACAACTTGTTAGTAATAATGCATGCCCAAATAGTTAGTCAAATAGTTAATCGAGGCATGCATGCAATCACAATACAAAACCAAAAGTTGTTGTTACTTACCTTTCAAGTTTTAATCGTTCCAAAGTTCTCACAATCACTTGTTAAAACCTGTCATTGTTCATATTTCTCTCCCCCTTTTTGTCACTAAAGTAGCCAAAATTACAAAATAAAGGGAGTGTTAAAAGTTCAAAAAGATAGAGAACTAAGACTAAAACCTGCAAAAGAGAAAATTAGCTAGTATAACAAAGAAACCACAGATTAGATCATCAGAGCAAATGATCATTCGAGATCAGACTGGTCTGAACTGCTACAGTTCAATTTGTTCAAAATTCCTTTAAGCATTCCTGATATTTTGGAACATTTTCTTTTCATCTTGTGAATGTTAGTGGACATTCTTTCTTGTTCTGCAGACATTTTCCTCTGTTCTCGTTGGATAGATAGTATATCAGCCTCTGTGGTGTTTCTCCTGGAGGTCGAAGGAGATTGTGTGGACGCTGACGGTGCATATTGACCTTCATTCCATGGATGTTCTCTAGGCAGAGAGCGTGCTCTGGCGAGAGGTTCATTAATCTGAATTCCAGTGCCCCTCGAATTCTTTCGCCTAGTGTACTGCTTGGTTGTTGAAGAAGACTTCATCAGCTTTTTGTTCTTTAAAATGAACCTATCTTCGTCATCAACAGCCTGTTGTACTTCCTTACAAAATGTGTCCCAATCCTCTTCATCTTCTGATTCTGACTCAATTTGAGGAACATTCTTTGTCTCTTCATGATTTGTTCCATCTTTTTCCTTTTTAACAGATGCTCGAGTTCCCACTAATGCTACAATGAGCACAATAATCCAAGCAAAAACCATCCTTGCTAGTGCGTTAGTCAAGAGCAACCTGCGAGCTAGAACTCAAGAACACGAAAAAATTGTTTATTTTCAAAAATTTGAAAAATTGTACCTGAACAACCATTATCATGTAGAGAGACTAGGATTAAAATTAGTTCTGCAAAAAGAATTTTAAAAATAGATCAATCCATGATTTTCCAAAATTCTTATTATATGCCCTAAAACCGAATTTTCAGAAATCGAAGCCCAAAAATTCGTTAATCGGGAGAATACCTAGCATATAATCAAAACTAATCTACTCAGAGTTCTTATTTTAAAATAAATTTGACCAAAAACCATCTAGAATTGAATTTCACCCATGATTTCCACTCACGTTTCTGAAGAACAATGCAAAACAGTGGAAAAATGAAATTTTGATCAAAGAAACTTACTTTAATCCGAAGAACTCGAGTTGGAAAGGCTCAAAATAGGTTGATTTCTAGAGAGAGAAGCTCTGGAGACTTGGAAACAAAAGATTGTTGTAAAAAGAAATGAAATCCCTTTTGTTTCTTATAAAACCCTAGCCGCGGTCCGGAACGGATCAAGAATCCAGTCCGGAACGGCTACCCGCAGAATTTTCTGCGTTCGGGATCCGGAACGGATATTCCGGTCCGGATCGGCTCCAAACTTTTTCTTCACAAAATTTTAGAAAAATTTCAGAAAATCCAGAAAAAGTATGTAAGCACTTTTGCATGTCAACTTTAAACAAAAGTCATCATTTCACATCAAAAGAAATAGATTATGCTAAATCTGTTGGGTTATATATAATTGGATCTAAATAGGGGAAAAAACACCTAGAGGGGGGTGAATAGGTGTAAACAATAAACACTCAAAAATCTTTGCGATATAAAACCCAATGCGGAAAAATAAATAACACGCAGAGATTTTTACGTGGAAAACTCCAAACCGGAGTAAAAAACCACGGGACCGATAACACGGTGAAATCCACTAGAATTATAACACGTACAAAGGTGATATACCGTACTCACAGACGACTCAACCTTTTTCCATACGCTCCTAGTTGATATTCTCCGCTCGCTCCGCAACGCTTCTCGAATCCACGATCTGCGTCCAACGCCGAATCCACGGCGTCCAACGTCGACTCCACGACGTCCGACCGAATCCACGGTCTTCACCCAGTAGCACGCTTCGAATCCACGAACGTACCTCGCTCCGAATCCACGAGAGCGGTTGCACCTTGAATCCACAAGGCCACGCGAGTCCACGCGCCGATTTTGGGAAAATCGTTGTTTTTTGGGTGGTGATGATCCGCTGAATACTTAGATTAGAAATAGATCAGAAATACCATCTAAGTATTCATTAATTTGATTCTACTCAAAATCTGAGTTTAGAAAACCTAGAATCAAATTAATAATATAGATGAAGAAACATAAAATTAAATCTAGTATTTCCTTTCTTCTCTATATGTGGATTTTTCTATTTCGGTCGTATTTTTCGCTTTATGCGTCGTCCCTTCAAAGATGAATTAAAGGGTCTATATATAGGTTAGAAACCGTTGGAAGAGGATAAGAATCAAAAACTAACCTTTTCTGGAATTTTTCAGGACGGCGATCCGGATCGGATTTCGGCGATCCGGATTGCAGTAACGAGACAGACAGTTTCCAGAAAAACAAAGGTTCGGGATCCGGATCGAAGTGCCTGATCCGGATCGTTCATACAATTCACCAAACACCAATGTTCGGGATCCGGATTGAAATGCCTGATCCGGATCGTTCATATATTTCGGTAAAAACCAGTGTTCGGGATCCGGATCAAAAGAGGCTACGATCCGGATTGAATTTGCGTATGAACTAACACCCTTCGGGATCCGGATCGAAGTGCATAATCCGGATCCTGAACATGTCCCATGTCCAGTTTTTGATTTTTATGCAATTAAAAATTCATCCAAGTGTTTCTACACTATAAGAAGTATTCGGATCACCAAAAATAATTAGTTAAACATACCAGATCCTTTTGAATTATTCTTTCTTGAGATTGAGTTATATGATCCAACCTTCTTTATCTTCAATCTTCAAGACTTAACCGAATTCACGAAATATGCCAACTCAAATTCCGTAACAATCTCCCCTTTTGGCGGTTTCGTGACAAAACACAAATCCACTCAAGAAAATTCAAAAAGGTATTTTTGTTGCTATCACCATACAACAAAAATTTACATTGGAGATCCAAAATAAAATACATGAGATAAACTCCTAAAACAGACTCTAGACTTAGACATCTGTACTCTCTGCAAAAAGAAGCAATTCTTGACAAAAGAGATCGTTAGATACCTCAAGAATTTTATGTCATTCAAAAACCACACACAGAGATGAAGTTTATACTCATTTATACTTACCATGACATTTTACGAATTTAGATATGTAATAGGATCAACAATAAAACATCGACATATCTTCCAAGCAATAAAATTCAAGATGTCATAACTTTGTTAGTAATCAAACAACTTGTTAGTAATAGTACATGCCCAAATAATTAGTCAAATAGTTAGTCGGGGGCGCATGCATTCAACCACAATAGAAAAACACAAGTTGTGATACTTACCTTCATAGTGCAAAGTTCAGAGTTCACATATCATTGTTCATCATTCATTTCTCTCTCCCCCTTTTTGTCACAAAGTTAGCCAAAATTATAAAAATAAGGAGAGTTAACAAGTTCAAAATGTAGAGAAAAATGAAAGAACTAAACGATAAAAATTTGCAAAACAAAAAAATATTAAAAGAAGTCAATCATCAAATTCAGAGTCTTCAGAGCTCGTGCAGCCCATCTTAGAGAACATATTTTTCACCAGCTTGTTCATTGAATTGACCTTCTTAGTTAAGGTAATATGAGCTGCCGTGATGAGCTCAAGCTCATTGGACATTCTCTTCTGTTCCTTCGAAATCTGTTCCTGCTCAAAGGATAATCGTTGTTGTTCTTTGCAGATGGATGAGACTGATGCTTCATCCGCTGGTGCGGGTGCTAGTTGTGATGGTGATGCGAAAGTGCCGGTACTGGGTTTCGTTCCGCATGGTGGAACTGGAGTGACATGAGGCAACTTATGAAGGGACTTAACAATGGTGGACTCATCGATCATGCCCAAGCAGTGATGATAAGTTGTTGAACTAATATCAACCTGAAATTTCTTTAAAATCCTCATTATAATCAATGGAAATGGGATTCTTTCAGTGGGATGAGGATGCTCAACATATCTCGTCATTCTATTCCAAATAATGTATGGAATGTTGATATTTAATCCCATTGCCTCTGACGAATGTCCTAAGAGATACAAAAACAGCATTCGATCCCATCTCAAGACTTTCGTCTGCATATTTGGAAGGATATTGTAACATGTGATGAAGTTTAGGAACCGGTACTCAAGACGAAGTTCTTTGGATTTGACAGATTTCTCTGTTGATTGAGTTCCCTCCAAACATATTCCCTTTATAACCATTTGCCACAACGTGTTTGTCAAACTCTTTCCCTTCAAGTAGTTAACTCCTGTCTTGCTGGCTTGCATTCCCAAAACTTCGCAAATCAATTGTGGAGTAATTTTAAACCTTGTGCCTTGGATATTCGTGTAAAACTCCATCGGACCGTTTTCATTTTCTCGAAGGTGCCGTGCATTTGTATAGAAAGTCCTCACGTGATGCAGACAATATCCAAGCATTTCTGGGAATCGGCATACTTGAATAAGGTTTGTTTGTTCAATCAGAACACCAAACTCAGGGGAGTGGTCTCGTAGAGCCTCAATATTAACATGCCTCTCGCCAATGCACTCACGATTCTCAAATGCCCTTAGGCGATCCACATTAACGAACACTTGTTCCTCACGGGGTGGAGAATCCGGAACTATTGGTTCGTTAATTTCGAAACCTCGTGCTCGTCCAAAACGTCGAGCCAGTCTTTTTCTTTTCATTGAGATAGAGGATGTCATTGGCGCTTTACCTTTTGATGTGTCGAAAGTCTTTTGCTTAGGTTGAACAGGCATTGATTCATCATCCGACAATTTGTCCCAATCTACTTTTTGATCATCTGCTTCAGCCTCTGAATCGCTGACAAGAAGAAACTCACCTTTCCGTTGAGTTTTCTTAGCTCTTTTCTGTTTCTTTGTTGCTCGAGTGTGTACCATTGCAACTAGCAGAAAGATGATCCAGGAAAACGTCATTGTTGCTATTAATGGTGAAAAGAAATCCCGTGAGCAACAACTCAAGAACACGAAAAATTGTCAATTTTTCAAAAATTTGAAAGATTGTACCCAAACAATCATTATCGTGTAGAGAGACTAAGAATCAAATTAATTTTGCAAAAAGAATTTTATAAATAGATCAATCGCATGATTTTGGAAAATTCCCATTATATGCCCTAAAACTGAAATTTTTGAAATCGAAGGCCAAAAATCCGTTTATCATGAGAATACCTAGCATATAATCAAAACTAATCTACCCAGAGTTCTTATTTCAAAAGAAATTTGATCAAAACTAATCCAAAACGAAAAAGATACAGAAATTTCATCACGTTTTGAGGAAGAATATGAAAAACTGTGAAAAACCGAGATTTTGATCAATAAAACTTACTTAGAATCGAAGAACTTGAGTTTGTAAGCTTCCAAGACGAATGAATTCTAGAGAGAGAAGCTCTGGAGACTTTGGAACAAAAGATTGAAGTAAAAAGAAATCAAACTCCTTTTGTTCTATTTAAAACCCAAGCCGCGATCCGGATCAGTTCGTGAATCCGATCTGGATCGGCTACCCGCAGAGAATACCTGCGTTCGGGATCCGGATCGGCTTGCCCAATCCGGATCGGCTCCAACTTTTTCTTCAGAAAAATTCAGAAAAATTCTAGAAAATCCAGAAAAAGATTGTAAGCACTTTTGTGTATCAACTTTAACCAAAAATCATCATTTCATATCAAAAGAAATAGATTATACTAAATCTATCAATAATAGCCAAATAATGAAATGAAGATTTATAAAAATTAAATCCCTTAAAGTTGAACAACTTCAATTACATCTAACTTGATCTTATGAGTAATGCCTTTATCAAATCATCAATTTGGTAAAGAAAATGAAATACCAAGATCAACAGATGTCTGAAATCCCAGATAAGTTAGATAATATATCTAGTCAATTTATTGAAGAGAGTGGCTCTTTGAGCATCTTTCATTAAAATTCCCAACTTATACCAACCTTGAAATTTTGACAGACTCAAGTATTTCAACATGCATTTTATTTAATCAAACTTGAAAAACCTTGCTTGGTATACATGTGGTAGCAGCACACAGTACTCGGACGACCGAGGTGGTAGCTCTTTCCTCCATGTGGTAGTAGTTTTCACACTCCTCATTGGGATGTAACTCTTTCCACATCTTTTGAGCATAACACTTTTTCTTTGACTCCCCCTCAATTGGCTATCTGTCACGCCCCGGGTGTAAACCAGAACCCGGGCCCGTCTACAGATCCGCCGTGCATGCGGTATTTCCCACATACACGAAGCGTCGATAACCTGCTCAGATATAAGAAATAATAACAAAAGAGCATAAAAATCAGAGCTAAACTAAAACTACTGTATCTCAAATAGAAGCTGGAAGTAAAAGAGTACAACAGTGGAATAAAATACAGATGTCTCTCCCAGCTCACCACTAAATACAAACAGCTGGCAAAAGCCAGACCCAAAAAGAAATAAACAAAAGCTGTCTGAGAAGACCAGGTACCCAAAAGCTCCAACTACGTGCTACAACCCTCGGGTGGCTCTCTATCTAGTCCGCAATCCGCTTACCTCGATCAGTTGCTGACGGCCCAGCAACTCCCGCAGAGGACTCTGCAAAACAAAGGGGAAGAAAGAAACAAGAAAAGACAATGGGGGTAAGTACTACTATAAACAGTAGCCTCCCCTAGTGGGTAAAGCCTCAGCTCAATTATGCCCACCAGGTAATCAGAGGCAAAAGGGGAAGAAGAGAAAGGGGGGTGAAGCTATGAATGACAACTGATGAAGTGCTACCCCTAATATGCCTCTACATGATAAACCAATAAGGATGGAAAAGTATGCATCAGTATCAAGAAGCCTGTCAAAACGACCCAATCTAACGCCAGTGGACACTGGCACTGCCTGCTAATCTCATCTGTGGGGATACTGACCGACTACTGCCTGATACGGTCATGTCCCCAAAGTAAGTAACAGATCGGCCTCGGCCCGTCCGATCAAGCTCTAAAGTAATAACAGACCGGCCTCGATCCGTCCGGTCGCACACTCCGGAGTGGCACTCGAGGGGAGCGACCCACACGAGTAAGGAAATCATGTCTCAATATCTCACTGTAGCAGGACTGGATCATGACAATGATCGAAGTGGGAAAAACCCTCCACGAAAGATAGCCCGATCCCCATCACCCAATCTGATGCAATAGTACAACCCGGTCAACCACCCAAGATCCGTGGTTGCCGCAATACCCTGTCATAAAGCCCAGCCTGTCCCAAATCCCCAACACCTGACCACACTGACCAACCCCCGCTCGAACCCGAGCAACTATGCCTCAAGTCTATCAATAATAGGAGAAGAAAAGAATAAAAGCATGGTTTCTCCTAAGTCAAGTCCCAAAGAAAGTGTAGCAGTAAAAAGATGACTGAGATAAGTGACCAGTTTAAACTTGCATTTGTCCCAATATTGTGTCCATTTTCCAAGAATAATCAGTTTAGAGTGACATAAGCTAAGGTGACAGTCTCATATGAAAAATCATCAATCTTGCAGTCCTCAATTACTATTTTTGCCCCTAAACATGCAGTCCAGAATAATTAAGCGATTAAATAAAGTAATCATTCTACAACAATTTATCAAGGATCAATCAACCAATAATTAATTCCCTAGAGCATGCAAGGTTACTAATAATACTTTGGGTCTCAAAAATAAGGGAACACTCTAATGTTCCTAGTGGGCATACCAAAGGAGAGGAGTACAACAACCACCCACCTGAAGTGCGAACTGTCCGGATCCGTACAGATGAAAAATACCAAAATTCCAAATCCCTTTGCTCCAATAAGTTCAGCACACCCGAAACACTCCTGGCACAATACAAAGTCCACTAAAACATTTAATTTCCCAAATACTGTCCATACAGTCCACATACAACAATAGTCCCAAAACTGCTAAATTATCACCTGCAGAAATTGCCTAGGAAATTCCAAGAAAAATATCACGGCGATCCTCGCGTCGATAGCTTCGCAACGGTACCTTGCACGCCCAAATCTGAGTTCGGTAAGTCAAGATATAAATTCGGCAAGAGGGGTACATCATACAAAAATCTGTGCTAAAACTGTACACTGTTCACTGAGAAAACAGTGATTTTCACCTTGAAATAATCCCCTAGAAAATCCAAGAAAAATACCAGCGCGTTCCTTGCGATCCGTAGATGAAAAAGTTGTACAAGCTCGTTTCCGTCTGACGCTCGTGCGCGAAGATACGGCCAAAATACCTCAGGGCTGTCAAGGGAATCCACACAGAAAAAAGGGTCACTGTTTGCCTCGGGATCCGTGCCAAAACCTCGAAACGGGAGAGTGCGACCAAAACAAAAGATGAAGCCCTACCTCTTAGGAGTCTGTCGGCGCAAGAATCACTGAAAAAGGACCTCGGGGTAGCCCAGGGGACCTAAACCCTGCCGCTGCGCCGAAGAAGAACACAGGAATGCAACGTTGCGCCGCGCCGTAAAATGGGGAACCTCGGGATGCGTGCTCCTAAAATCCTAGAACTTGGCAAGAAGATCAAGGATTAAGAGATGAACAAATCTCCTTAGGGTGGCTCGGGCAGAAGAGGCGCGGGTTGAGAGAAAAAAAGCCAAAGAAGAAGGCTCGGCAGGTATTTATAGTGCTGGAGGAACAAATGGGAAAATTCCCATTTTGTCCCAAGTTTCGGGCGCCCAGAACCTTTCGGGCGCGCACAGTGCGGCCCGGCCCACGGTTTTTCGGGCGCGCATAGTGCGGCCCGGCCCGCTACACGCCGTCGGACAGGATCCGCGCTTCGTCCGACCCGCCCCAGCGCCCGCCACGCGTCCCCGGAACACGCTGCAGCCGTGCAAGCCACCGCGGAGAGCGCCACGTGTCCCTGCCCGCGTCAACGCGGTAGTTGGCGCCCGCGAATCAGCGGGCGCCATGTGGCACCGCCCACGTCGCCCGCGCCTGCCCCGCGTACGGCCACCTGCCCGCGGTACGGCGCCTGCCCCCGACACCTGCCCCGCGCGCTGCGTGGACCGCGCGCTCGTGCGCCCGCCAACCGGGTGCTGCCACGTGGTGCGCCCCCGGTCCACGCCTCCCCGCACGCACCCGCGGACCGAGCGCACCTGAGCCGCCCAATCAGGCGCTGCCACGTGGCGCGCCCCGGTCCACGTGCCCCGCGGTGCACCCCGGTCCATACCCTTGCGCTCTGTGGACCCGGCCGCGTGCGCCGGCCAATCCGGGCCTGCCACGTGGCACCCCCGCCGGTCCACGGTTCCCCCATGCACCAGAAAAGCTGTAAAACTTCCGGGAGTCCGTTTTTGGCCATCCGGACTCAGAATCAAGCAAACAAAAAGCCATTTTCAAGCGTTTTTTCGCGCTGAATCCAAATCCACCATCCGTTTGGCCTAAATCCTTTTCTAAAATTCGGCAAAAGAAACCGAAGGCCAATACAGCTAACCAAAGCTCATAGGGTCCATCTGCGGCACCCCTTTGATGCACTATGGGCCAGATACACCATCAACAGGTGTTTACACAGTGGATTCACGGGAAAAAGCTGCATGGGGTTCAGGGGCCCTACATCCTCCCCCACTAAAAAAAAGTTTCGTCCCCGAAACAAGGATAAACAAAGCAAACGAACCTCACTCAGAAGCCTCGAACAAGAAGGGGTAGGCATCTCTCATTTCTGTCTTCAGCTCCCAAGTGGCCTCTCGCTCCTCGTGATTGCTCCACAGGATCTTCACATACAGAATGGCCCGATTGCGCAATTCCCTCACCTCACGAGCAAGAATTCGCAACGGGCGCTCCTCGTAGACCAAGTCCTCGCCGATCTCCAAAGGAGTGAAGTCAATCACATGCGACGGGTCAAAAACATATCTCCTCAGAGCTGAGATGTGGAAGACATCATGAACTCCGGCGAGGCGTGGGGGTAGAGCAACTCTGTAAGCCACAGGACCAACTCTGCCAAGAATCTCAAAGGGTCCAATATAGCGGGGACTGAGCTTTTCCCGAACTCCAAATCTCCGGACCCCTTTCGAGGGCGAGACCTTCAAGAAGACATGATCCCCAACCTGAAACTCTAGGTCTCGTCGTCGAGTGTCCGCATAGCTCTTCTGACGACTCTGGGCTGCCGCAAGATGTCGGCGAACAATTCTGACTTTTTCCTCTGCCTCTAGAAGCAAATCCGGTCCCAAAGTCCTCCTCTCACCCACGTCACTCCAATACAAGGGAGACCGACACTTGCGTCCATACAACGCCTCAAACGGAGCCATCTGGATGCTCGCTTGATAGCTGTTGTTGTACGCGAACTCAACCAAAGATAAGTGTCGGTACCACCCTCCTCCAAAATCCATAACGCACGCTCTCAACATATCCTCAAGGGTCTGTATGGTGCGCTCTGACTGACCATCGGTTTGTGGGTGGAAAGCGGTGCTAAACCTGAGCTGAGTCCCCAATGCCGACTGTAAACTCCCCCAAAAGTGCGACACAAATCTCGGGTCCCTGTCTGAAACTATCGAAGCAGGCACACCATGAAGCCTCACTACCTCATCCAAATATAACTGCGCTAGACGCTCAAGTGGCCAAGTCATCGGAACCGGTAGAAAGTGTGCCGACTTGGTGAGCCTATCCACGATAACCCAAATAGCATCTGCCCCGCTCTGAGCCCTCGGCAATCCAGTGACGAAATCCATAGTAACGTGGTCCCATTTCCACTCGGGAATTGGAAGACTCTGCAACTTACCAGCAGGAACGCGATGCTCTGCCTTCACTTGCTGGCAAGTTAAACAATGAGCTACAAATCTCCCAATATCCCGCTTCATTCCGGGCCACCAGAACTGTGCCTTGAGGTCCTTATACATCTTAATACCTCCAGGGTGGATGGTATAAGGTGTACAATGGGCCTCCCTCAAAATCTGATCTCTAATCTCCTAATCCATAGGCACACACACTCGGTCCCTGTACCGTAGTACTCCCGAGCTATCCACAGAAAAATCCCCTGTCTGATCCGCCTGAAGCTGCGTCCTGATCCTCGTCAAGTGGGGGTCCTCACTCTAAGTGTCCCTGATCCTCTCCAACAGAGTGGGCTGCAAGACCATAGACATGAGTCTAGCAGAGACCCCAGGGGATACTACCTCCAGTTGTAACCGCCTCATCTGCTCGATCAACGGCGCCTGCTGCGAGATCAATAAGCTCAGGCTCGTCCTCCTACTCAAAGCATCTGCCACGACATTGGCCTTGCCGGGATGATAAAGGATACTCAGATCGTAATCCTTTAGCAGCTCCAACCACCGGTGTTGCCTCAAATTCAGCTCTTTTTGGGTGAACAGATACTTCAAGCTTTTATGATCAGTAAATACCTCGCAATGCTCTCCGTATAAGTAATGCCGCCACAGCTTCAGAGCAAACACCACCGCTGCCAGCTCCAGATCATGAGTAGGGTAATTTTTCTCATAGTCCTTCAATTGCCGTGAAGCATAGGCAATCACCCTACCATGCTGCATCAACACGCAACCCAAACCGCTATGTGAGGCATCGCTGTAAATTACAAATCATTCCCCCATAACTGGGAGGGCAAGGATTGGAGCGGTCATCAACCTCTGCTTCAGCTCCTCAAAACAGCTCTGGCAAGTCTCGCTCCAAACAAACTTAACCCCTTTCCTGGTCAGGCGTGTGAGGGGAGAGGAAAGCTTTTCAAAGCCTTCCACAAAACGCCGATAGTAGCCCGCCAAACCAAGAAAGCTCCGCACCTCGGTGATAGTCGTCGGCCTCGGCCAATCTCGAATAGCATCCACCTTGGCCGGATCCACCGCCACTCCAGCAGCTGAAACAACATGACCCAGAAAGGCGACCTCCCGGAGCCAAAACTCGCACTTTTTGAACTTAGCATATAGCTTCTTCTCTCGCAGAAGCTGTAGCACAGTCCTTAAGTGCTCCTCGTGCTCCAGATCACTCCGGGAGTAGATCAGAATATCATCTATAAACACCACCACAAACCGGTCCAAAAACGGCTGAAATATCCTATTCATCAAATCCATGAATGCGGCAGGGGCATTTGTCAACCCAAAAGGCATCACAGTAAACTCATAATGCCCGTACCGCGATCTGAAAGCCGTTTTGGAGATGTCCTCGGCCCTCACCCTCAGCTGGTGGTAACCGGACTGCAGATCAATCTTCGAGAATACAGACGCTCCCTGCAGCTGATCAAACAAATCATCTATCCGGGGGAGGGGATACTTGTTCCGGATGGTCACTTTATTCAATTCCCTGTAATCCACACACAATCGAAGTGACCCATCCTTCTTCTTCACAAACAACACAGGCGCTCCCCACGGAGAAACACTGGGTCTGATGAAGCCCCTATCCAAAAGATCCTGAAGCTGGGCTTTCAACTCCCTCAACTCAGCTGGCGCCATCCTATAGGGTGCCTTTGAGATTGGTGCGGTCCCAGGGACCACATCAATCACAAACTCAATCTCCCTCTCTGGCGGCATCACCGTCAACTCCGGGGGAAACACATCTGGGAACTCTCGGACAATAGGGATATCCTCGAGTCCCAGTGCCGCCGTAGGCACCTCTACCACAGTGGCCAAAAAGGCAGTGCAGCCTCTGCTCATCATCCTCCTAGCTCTCGCCGAGGAAATGGTCGCTGCGAACAGCGTGCTCTGGCAGCCTCTGAAGATGAACTCCTCCTGTCCAGGCTCACGAAGGGTCACCGTCCTCTCTCTGCAGTCGATAGTGGCAGAATACCGGGACAGCCAATCCATCCCTAGCACCAAGTCAAAATCCTGGAGCTGCTGCAAAACGAGCAAATCTGCAGGCAAAATCCAAGGCCCCAACTGCACTGGGCAAGCCACACAACGATCCTCGACATGCAAAATACGATCAGGAATCCGCACCTCTAATGCACATGACAAAGACTCTACCTCTAGACCATGAAGGGATGCAAATGCTTGACTAATGAAAGAATGCGAAGCTCCAGTGTCAAATAAAGTGCGAGTCCGAATACCAAAGAGTAGAGTAATACCTGCCACCACCTGGTCTGCCGCTGGAGAATCTGCTAACTGGGTGGTATACACCCGCCCGCTCGGTGCAGGAGGTCAGGAATCTGTATGATAGGAGGTGGACGGCCTGCTCGCTGGAGCATAAGGCCGCTGAGCTGGTGGCCGCTACTGCTGAGGGGAATATGGAGCCGATGCCGAAGAAGGTGCCGAGGAAGTAGTAAGGGGGCAGGTAGCTCGCACATGCCCTGGCTGTCCACATCGGAAGCATCGTCCCCATCTCTGGTCACATGTATCTGACGGGTGCTGCCCCCTGCAGAAAACACACCTATCTGATGGCCGGATATGCCTCGACTGCTGCTGCTGCTGCCTCGAGGACTGCTGCTGAGATCTCTGCTGCCTGGGCTGCGATCTCTGCTGCTGGTGCTGCTGCTGATGCTGCTGCGGTCTCTGGGGTCCACCAGGCCCTCTCCTATCAGATCGCCCACGGCCGTAAGACTGGGACTGCGGCGGCCGTGGCGGTCTCCATGAGCTGGCCTGTCCCCCGTCCTCTGGGGCTGGTCGCTTCCTGTCAGAACTCTGCGCGACCGCGGCCCTCCGTCTGGCCACCTCCTGATCACCCCTCTCCACCCACTGTGCATGCTCTGCGGCTGCCTCCAGGGTCTGAAATCTCTGCGCATGCACAAGTGTGTAAATCTCTGGACGGAGGCCTGCCTCAAACAACTCTACCTGGTGCGGACCGTCACGAGCGACGAAGGGCACACAGTTCAACAGATCCATGAACTCCTGGAAATAAGCATGAGCCGATCGATCGCCCTGTTGCAGATTCTTCAGGTCGTCCTCCAACTTCTTCTTCACACTGGTAGAAAAATAGGTATCCAACACCATCCGTCGGAACTCCTCCCAAGGCAGCTGCCGAGTAATCCGGAACTCCAGTGGCTCAACCCGCTGCCACCAAAAATCAGCATCTCCGTCCAAACAGTGCACCGCCATGTGCACACGATACCTCGGGTCGATGAAGAAGTCCCGAAAAAGCTTCTCCATCGCAGAAAGCCACCTCCCAACAGCCCAGGGCTGAACATCCCGCCCGGAGAATCTAGGTGGTCCCCGCTGAACAAACTTGGAGAGTTTGTCAGCAAAATCCTGCTCCTCCTCCGCAGTCAGGGGCTGAATAGCTCCAGGAGCCCCGCAACTCGAAGATGGCGCTGACGGCACAAGAGGTGCCACAGGAGGCACAGGGGCCTCAGGAATAGCCGGGGGTGGTGCCTCCCTCTGAGCAAGCAGCTGCTCAATCCTCTGCTCCTGGCGGCGCTGTCCCTCCGCCAACTGGGCCACCAAGGCCCTCAACTCAACAATCTCAGAGGGACTGGACTGCTCTGGCTCGTCAGGGGGTAGGGGAGTACCCAAAGGAGGAATCCGGCGACGCGGAGGCATCCTGCCACAAGAAACCAACCATCAGCAACAAAACCCCACACGACCCAATCTGGCGAAAGTCAAAAGACATCCTCCTATTTCTGTAACCTTATGTTGTCTGCAGCCAACATAATGGTCCAACAGAAATAGGCTATGTCAATCCCTCTTCGCTCACTGGAAGAGTTAACTATAAAAATCACCGACTTTCGCAAAATGTCGCGCCACTCATGCCCCATCATCCTAGGGTCTGTCCAAAAGCCAAGGGTTTCCTAAGTCCCAACTGACCTATCCCTAAGCTCTGATACCAACTTAATCTGTCACGCCCCGGGTGTAAACCAGAACCCGGGCCCGTCTACAGATCCGCCGTGCATGCGGTATTTCCCACATACACAAAGCGTCGATAACCTGCTCAGATATAAGAAATAATAACAAAAGAGCATAAAAATCAGAGCTAAACTAAAACTACTGTATCTCAGACAGAAGCTGGAAGTAAAAGAGTACAACAGTGGAATAAAATACAGATGTCTCTCCCAGCTCTCCACTAAATACAAACAGCTGGCAAAAGCCAGACCCAAAAAGAAATAAACAAAAGCTGTCTGAGAAGACCAGGTACCCAAAAGCTCCAGCTACGTGCTACAACCCTCGGGTGGCTCTCTATCTAGTCCGCAATCCGCTTACCTCGATCAGTTGCTGACGGCCCAGCAACTCCCGTAGAGGACTCTGCAAAACAAAGGGGAAGAAAGAAACAAGAAAAGACAATGGGGGTAAGTACTACTATAAACAGTAGCCTCCCCTAGTGGGTAAAGCCTCAGCTCAATTATGCCCACTAGGTAATCAGAGGCAAAAGGGGAAGAAGAGAAAGGGGGGTGAAGCTATGAATGACAACTGATGAAGTGCTACCCCTAATATGCCTCTACATGATAAACCAATAAGGATGGAAAAGTATGCATCAGTATCAAGAAGCCTGTCAAAACGACCCAATCTAACGCCAGTGGACACTGGCACTGCCTGCTAATCTCATCTGTGGGGATACTGACCGACTACTGCCTGATACGGTCATGTCCCCAAAGTAAGTAACAGATCGGCCTCGGCCCGTCCGATCAAGCTCTAAAGTAATAACAGACCGGCCTCGATCCGTCCGGTCGCACACTCCGGAGTGGCACTCGAGGGGAGCGACCCACACGAGTAAGGAAATCATGTCTCAATATCTCACTGTAGCAGGACTGGATCATGACAATGATCGAAGTGGGAAAAACCCTCCACGAAAGATAGCCCGATCCCCATCACCCAATCTGATGCAATAGTACAACCCGGTCAACCACCCAAGATCCGTGGTTGCCGCAATACCCTGTCATAAAGCCCAGCCTGTCCCAAATCCCCAACACCTGACCACACTGACCAACCCCCGCTCGAACCCGAGCAACTATGCCTCAAGTCTATCAATAATAGGAGAAGAAAAGAATAAAAGCATGGTTTCTCCTAAGTCAAGTCCCAAAGAAAGTGTAGCAGTAAAAAGATGACTGAGATAAGTGACCAGTTTAAACTTGCATTTGTCCCAATATTGTGTCCATTTTCCAAGAATAATCAGTTTAGAGTGACATAAGCTAAGGTGACAGTCTCATATGAAAAATCATCAATCTTGCAGTCCTCAATTACTATTTTGCCCCTAAACATGCAGTCCAGAATAATTAAGCGATTAAATAAAGTAATCATTCTACAACAATTTATCAAGGATCAATCAACCAATAATTAATTCCCTAGAGCATGCAAGGTTACTAATAATACTTTGGGCCTAAAAAATGAGGGAACACTCTAATGTTCCTAGTGGGCATACCAAAGGAGAGGAGTACAACAACCACCCACCTGAAGTGCGAACTGTCCGGATCCATACAGATGAAAAATACCAAAATTCCAAATCCCTTTGCTCCAATAAGTTCAGCACACCCGAAACACTCCTAGCACAATACAAAGTCCACTAAAACATTTAATTTCCCAAATACTGTCCATAAAGTCCACATACAACAACAGTCCCAAAACTGATAAATTATCACCTTCAGAACGTGCCTAGGAAATTCCAAGAAAAATATCACGGCGATCCTCGCGTCGATAGCTTCGCAACGGTACCTTGCACGCCCAAATCTGAGTTCGGTAAGTCAAGATATAAATTCGGCAAGAGGGGTACATCATACAAAAATCTGTGCTAAAATTGTACACTGTTCACTGAGAAAACAGTGATTTTCACCTCGAAATAATCCTCTGGAAAATCCAAGAAAAATACGAGCGCGTTCCTTGCGATCGGTAGATGAAAAAGTTGTACACGCTCGTTTCCGTCTGACGCTCGTGCGCGAAGATACGGCCAAAATACCTCAGGGCTGTCAAGGGAATCCACACAGAAAAAGGGGTCACTGTTTGCCTCGGGATCCGTGCCAAAACCTCGAAACGGGAAAGTGCGACCATAAAAAAAGATGAAGCCCTACCTCTTAGGAGTCTGTCGGCGCAAGAATCACTAAAAAAGGACCTCGGGGTAGCCCAGGGGAGCTTAAACCCTGCCGCTGCGCCGAAGAAGAACACAGGAATGCAACGTTGCGCCGCGCCGTAAAATGGGGAACCTCGGGATGCGTGCTCCTAAAATCCTAGAACTTGGCAGGAAGATCAAGGATTAAGAGATGAACAAATCTCCTTAAGGTGGCTCGGGCAGAAGAGGCGCGGGTTGAGAGAAAAAAAGCCAAAGAAGAAGGCTCGGCAGGTATTTATAGTGCTGGAGGAACAAATGGGAAAATTTCCATTTTGTCCCATGTTTCGGGCGCCCGGAACCTTTCGGGCGTGCACAGTGCGGCCCAGCCCACGGTTTTTCGGGCGCGCATAGTGTGGCCCGGCCCGCTACACGCCGTCGGACAGGATCCGCGCTTCGTCCGACCCGCCCCAGCGCCCGCCATGCGTCCCCGGAACACGCTGCAGCCGTGCAAGCCACCGCGGAGAGCGCCACGTGTCCCTGCCCGCGCCAACGCGGTAGGTGGCGCCCGCGAATCAGCGGGCGCCACGTGGCACCGCCCACGTCGCCCGCGCCTGCCCCGCATACGGCCACCTGCCCGCGGTACGGCGCCTGCCCCCGACACCTGCCCCGCGCGCTCGTGCGCCCGCCAACCGGGTGCTGCCACGTGGCGCGCCCCCGGTCCACGCCTCCCCGCACGCACCCGCGGACCGAGCACACCTGAGCCGCCCAATCAGGCGCTGCCACGTGGCGCGCCCCGGTCCACGCGCCCCGCGTTGCACCCCGGTCCATACCCTTGCGCTCCGTGGACCCGGCCGCGTGCGCCGGCCAATCCGGGCCTGCCACGTGGCACCCCCGCCGGTCCACGGCTCCCCCATGCACCAGAAAAGTTGTAAAACTTCCGGGAGTCCGTTTTTGGCCATCCGGACTCAGAATCAAGCAAACAAAAAGCCATTTTCAAGCGTTTTTTCGCGCTGAATCCAAATCCACCATCCGTTTGGCCTAAATCCTTTTCTGAAATTCGGCAAAAGCAGCCGAAGGCCAATACAGCTAACCAAAGCTCACAGGGTCCATCTGCGGCACCCCTTTGATGCACTATGGGCCAGATACACCCTCAACAGGTGTTTACACAGTGGATTCATGGGAAAAAGCTGCATGGGGTTCAGGGGCCCTACACTATCAATTATTTAAGATATACAGTATTCAACCAACCAGTGATCTCGATTTCATACTCGACTAAATAGTCAAATAAGATAAAAACTATACCAAGAGATCATCGAGAGAGAAATTGACTTTGATCAAAACAAAGATGATTTAATTCACATAAATGATCATTGCATCAAATGAATTATTATGATATCCAAAGCATAATAAATTTCTAAATAAACGAAAAGATGCTACTAAAGTCAATAAGACATATGCTCAATTAATGTTCTATGTCTAAGCATAGATAATGAACAAAAACACAAAAACAAAACCTAACCTAAACAAGAGTTTCAAAAAGAGGTTATTTCAAGGAAAGCATTCCAATTGCTTTACGCAAATGAATAAATCATTTTTGATCCAAAGGTTTTGTTAAAAAGTCAGCTAATTGATCTTCAGTTGAAATGTAGGAAATTTGAAGAATATTTGATTCAACTAGCTCTCTAAGAAAATGATATCTAAGTTCAATGTGTTTTGTTCTTGAGTGCAACACAGGGTTTTTTGAAATGTTTATAGCACTAGTGTTGTCACATAAAACAGTTACCGAAGTTGCTAAAATTCGGAAGTCGCTCAACACGCTTTTCATCCAAATGAGTTGAGTTGAACAACTACTCGCTGAGATATATTCCGCTTCGGCAGTCGAGAGTGCAATGCAGTTTTGCTTTTTACTATGCCATGCAACAAGACAATGGCCAAGATAAAAACATGCACCACTCGTACTTTTCCGATTATCCACAGATCCTGCCCAATCGGCATCTGAGTATCCAATAATATCTAGACTTGTTCCCATAGGATACCAAATTTCGAAATTAATGGTTCCTTTGATGTACCGGATGATCCGTTTCACCGCTTTCAGGTGATCCTCCTTTGGTGCTGACTGATATCTCGCGCAGATCCCAACACTAAAGGATATGTCCGGGCGACTAGCTGTGAGGTAGAGTAGACTTCCAATCATACTTCGATAGAGTTTCTCGTCTACACTATCACTAAGAGATTCACTTCCTAATCCCTTTTTGCTAGTTCCCATAGGAGTAGGAAAATCTTTAGAATCTTCTAATCCGAATTTCTTTACCAACTCCTTTGCATACTTGGATTGACACAGATGGATGCCTTCACCATTTTGTTTCACTTGCAATCTAAGAAAGTATGTTAGTTCGCTCATCATAGACATCTCAAATTCGCTTTCCATGGTTTCTGCGAATTTAGAAGCATCATTATCCTTTGTTGCTCCAAATACAATGTCATCGACATAGATTTGTGCAACAATGAAGTTATTTTGACAATGCTTCACAAAGAGAGTCCTGTCTGCTCCCCCTCGAGTATAGCCCTTCTCCAAAAGGTGCTTTGTCAACCTTTCGTACCACGCTCGCGGTGCTTGTTTTAAACCGTAAAGAGCCTTTTTCAAACGAAAAACATGGTTAGGTAGTTTACAGTCTACAAAACCTTTCGGTTGAGCCACATAAACTTCCTCATTTAAAAACCCATTTAAAAACGCGCTCTTAACGTCCATTTGAAAGAGTTTTATTTTAAAGTGACAATCAATAGCGAATAAGATACGAATGGACTCGAGTCTAGCTACAGGGGCGAACGTTTCATCAAAGTCTATACCTTCTATTTGAGAGTAACCTTGAGCAACTAAACGTGCTTTGTTCCTGATGATGGTACCATCCTCATTTTTCTTGTTCTTGAAAATCCATTTAGTACCAATCACATTGTGTTGCTTCGGAGGCGTCGTTAATTCTCAGACTTTGTTTCGTTCAAACTGATGGAGCTCTTCCTGCATTGCTTCAATCCAGTAGTCATCCTGAAGAGCTTCATTGACGTTCTTTGGTTCAATCATGGAAACGTAACAAGCGAATCCACAAACCAACTGCCTCCCAGTTCTGACTCCTTCTTGTGGGTCTCCAATAATGTTTGATTCAGGATGATCCTTGGAGATGCGTAACGTTTGAGGTAATGGAGTACTCGGAGGTACATGAGATGATTCCTGCACATCAGATAAACTTGAAGAACCATTAGATGCATCATTAATATTGGAAGTATTATCATGAGAAGATGCATTTACAGGAGTATCATCATCAAGAGAGATATCAGGGGTAGATTTATCAGATGCAAAGTGGAAAGCTTCATCTACTTTAACATTTATAGATTCTACTATCGTTTTAGATACCAAGTTAAATACCCGATATGCTCTACTATTTGTAGAATAACCCAAGAAAATCCCTTCGTCACTTCGAGAGTCAAAATTTCCAAGATTTTCGCGGTCTCGTAAAATGTAACACCGACTCCCAAAGATACGAAAATATTTAATATCCGGTTTTCTACAAAACCATAGTTCATATGGTGTATTTAAAGTTCCCGGGCGCAAATAAACTCGATTAATAACATAGATTGCAGTGTTCACAGCTTCAGCCCAAAAATATAACGGTAAATTCCGGCTATGAAGCATAACACCTGCCATCTCTTGAACAACCCTGTTTTTGCGCTCGACTACACCATTCTGTTGAGGTGTATAGGGTGCTGAGAATTCATGTTTAATGCCATTGGAAGTGCAAAAATCAATGAATTTAGAATTTATGAATTCTCCACCTCTATCACTTCTAACACGAATGATCTTTTCATTCTTTTCAATCATAATACGAAGGCAAATCTCGTGAAAAGAATCAAAAGTATCAGCTTTCTCTTTTAAAAATGCTACCCATGAGTATCTAGAGAAATCATCAACCAATAAGAAAATATACCATTTACCTCCCAAGGATGGTTGACGAACCGGCCCCATTAAATCCATATGCAGTAATTCCAAGGGCCGTTTGGTACCGACGTGGTTCAAGTATAAAAGAAGAATTCACCTTTGCGTACCCAAATGTTTCGAGTTTTGGTGTACGTCGGAAATGATTGTGAAGTTGATACCTTTGGTGAAAGCGTCTTGTTTGATCCATAGCTTTTCCTTGACGTCGTCGTCTTGTTTGATGAACTACCGAGGCTCTTTTCCTTCGAATAATTTGCATTTGATTTCCGAGGAATCACCCTTTTGGTAGTCGTTGCAAGAAGTGCTTGAGTTGAGCATTTGGCTCCCATCTTGCAGTTTCTCCTTATGTGCCCTCCAATACCACAACGAAAACATACCTTAGTGCTTGACGATTCCGAAGAGGGTGAAGTAGGCTTGTTGTCGTTGCTTGTCGTTAGTTCCGGTGTCGGAGGAGGAGATACCGACTGGGGCACAAAGACTGTCCCAACTGAACTAAAATTGTCTTCAGTTCGATTGTATCCGAGGCCGAATTTGTTTGATTGACCAAGACCAAGAAGCTTATCCAACTTACTCATTCCTGACGAAAATCGCTGTAAGTCATCCTTGAGTTGGAGAATGGTCTCTGTCATTTCCAATTTTTCCTGTCGAGCCTCGCCGTTGAGCTTCAAGAAGTAATTCGCTTTGTTCACCATATCTATATAATTCTTCTCGAGTTGCTCATTGGACTCTTGAAGGGAAACATTTATTTTAATCAGATTATCCCTTTCCACTTCAAGAGCGTTTGAGAGAGAAGATGCCCTTTTTGCTTCTTCTTCGAGATCCTGCAATCTCCCTCTCAAACTCTTATTTTGCTTTGCCAGTTTCTTTGAATCCCTCAAAAGCTTATGGTAGGCAAGAGCAAAGTCTTCACCTTCAGAATTATCCGATTCATCGTCCGTTGCAATTTTTTCAACAGTGGAGTTGGACAATGACTCGGATGTACTAGCCATTAAGCACATGAAGGGTGAAGATGTAAAAACTCAAAATATTTTATTTTAATAAATAGTCTAAAAGTAAATTTTGACCTGGCTTTCGAATTCAAAAGACCTATGTTGATTTATCTAGTCAATTGCCAGTGTGCGAGTTGCACGTTTTACGAGATAAAAAGGCTACTTTCCAATCCGGACATGACCTTGGAAATCCGAGTGGACCGTTGCGATCGTCTCGTCGAACTGAGCGAGATTCATTTTCAGCACTTCTCGATCTGACGGTCGGATCTTCCAGAAATCGATAAAGAAGCGAGTAAATAAACGCAATCATTGTGACAGTGCCTGTGCACAGTGTCACTTAAGTGGCCACTGTAGATGAACAGTAAACCTCAATTTCGGGACTACGGCGGTTACAACGCTGACTAATTCACTGTTCGGGACCCAAACATAGTGATTCAGGTAGTCGTTTTGATCCGTTTCGACGTTCTGAACACAATGGCACTGACGGAATTTCCGTCTGGCGACCCTAAGGCATCGTGACGCGTGCCGAACTGTATAATTTACAGTATAGGATGGAATTTAAAAATTCTGGAGCGAAACTTGAACGAACCAAAATCGCTACCTGATAGGTTTCGTCGAGCCGGACGTCATGGCGCAGTCCATTTTCCGTTTCGGCGACCGGATCACCTCGAAAAGCGTGAAATACGGGAAAAAGTGGCTTTTTACACATAAAACCCTATATTTTATACCTCGTATTGCGTGCCACCTCTGTGGTGAGGGACTTAAACGTGAAAAAGAGTTGCTGTGAGGGACTAGGCTCCAAATATGAAGAGTCGAGGGACTACATTGCGATTGTGCTAATGCACTATTAATACACCTCTCGGCTAGGGTCCCATAAACCCTAACCCCGCAACTCGAGCCCTGCAGCCGCCCACTCCAACAACCTTCCCCTCTCTGCCTCGCTCCCCGGAACCTCCCCCGCACCGGCCGCCGCCTCTCCATTGCCGGAGAAGAAGGGGATCAAGAACTCACCTTGATCTCGGGTGCTTGGAGAGGAAGGTGATCGAGAGGGTATGGGTGATCAAGACCTTGCCTGTGGAGTCCCTAGTGGAGCCGCAACCAAGCCCGAGTGGAACCCGACACCCCGCCGCCGCCGTGCGCCGCCGCGGCCATCTTCTCCTTCCACGGTTTTCCGGCGGGGTAAGTGTTTGTAAAAGTTTGTTTTAAACCTCCCCAAGAACACTTCTAGTGTATTCCTGACCTCGAGAGAAATCTCTCCGTGAAGCCTGAGCCGTCGCCGTCGTCCCGTCCGCCGGCGGGAGGGAAATATTGCCGGAATTCCTTGTTTCGGCTGAGGATGATCACTAGCTTCTTCCGGCCGACAAAATCAAGATCAAGACCGTTGATCTTGGTCTTCTCGGTGACTGAAAGCTGATCCTAAAGTTTGGAGTTGATCGGTGGAGGATCCGGGAAGATCCGGCATGCCCTAGAACCGGATATTTTGCATCTTCGCCGGAACTCCTCCAACCGGCGCCGCCGCTCGACCCCGTCGCCGGCCACCACTGTATAAATTACCCTGGCAACCAGCAGAACACTTTGGTCCATCTCGCACCATCCCGGACTTCGCCGGCCGGATTCCGCCATTAGAGCACCCGTTTTCCGGCGAACTCCTTTCCCGGCCAACCCGGCGCTCTGCGAGGTGGGAAACCGACTCGGGTAGGTTCAAATGATTATGTTGGAGCTTCTCATGCATTTGCATGCAAATGTTTACGTACGGTTTTTGTTTGGTGTAGTTGCACCCTTTTCTCGGTCCGGGCATCACCACCGCCGCCCCCGCCGCTTCGGATTGTCGGGCATCGATTCAGGTGAGCCCTAAACACTTTTTTAAGAGTTCCTACCATTTTAGTTTAGCCCAAGAACCCAGGGTTATTAAGTTGGCTCAATCTTGCTAATTAGAGGATAATTAGTGTGTTTTTTTTTTCCGGCCGCCGCCGCCTCTGGACGTCGGCCGTGGGTCGGACCTGGTCCGGAGCTCCTCTGGGAAGTTGTTTTAATGTGTGCCCCACTTTGTTCCAGACGTGAAGCCGGTTTGATCCCAATTTGCCCAAAACCGAGCCTTGGCATTTGGTGGTGCTGCTCCGGCCACTACTCCGGCGGGTTTCCGGCAAGCCTCAGGTGAGCCCCACTGTCTACACTCCCTACTGAGTACCATGCTCCTCTTAGATCACCTTTTGATCAAGTTTGTATTAGGTTGCCACATAGTTGTATATTGAACACTAAAAGATTATGGGCCAACTTGTAAATGGGCCTGGTCTCGGCCCAAATATTGTGAGCATGGCCTCCGTCTCGTCGTAACAAACGCGCTGAAAGTTACGGCGCAGCTTTTGGACTCCCGGATTTTGAGAACGAGACGAAACATCGGATTAATGCAATAACTTTGGGCAAATTAAAATACATTTTGGACTAAAATGCGTTTCGGACTTGCTGGCTGACCTTAGACAGCGTTTACACGCCTACTAGGCATCTTGTTAGAGTTCAGTAGGTCCTCATTGATCGAGAGTTAGATTCTGTGCGGTAAATCGGCAATTTTGCCCCGTATAAACACTCCGTTACCGTCGTGTCGTCGGGACGGGTATATGTGAGTCTAGTTCTGACTACAGTCTCTGTTCAGGGCCCAACAGTTCAGCACCAACCTCCGGATAGTCTAGCGGGAGTTCGGGATCGGCCTTCATTCAGGTGGGTTGTTTTTACTTTATTCCTAGCCTCTAAATTCTATCTTATTGGACGGGGTCTATTCTAAGTGTACTGGGGTTACATAATGACGGGTGATAGCTTATGCATGTTAGTGGGTTCGCTATAATGACTAGCGTCGATTGCCGACGGTGTTCTTCTTTTTCAACCCTTATATGTCAGCGGGCCACTTTCGAGTGCGCGCAGTATTACCTCGTTTTCGATTATGCACTTTACCTCATTTACCTCATTACTCTTATTATTCTTATTGTGATACTGACATGATGGTGGTTACGGTTACTGGGCTCGAGGTTGCCACACGCGCACCCGCGGTTTGGCCACCGCAGAGGGTGCGCTTTTCCGGAAAAGAGGTCGTAGAACCCGTGTATACCCACGAGGTGACGTAGTGGGGGCCCCTTATTAGTTGTGGGGTTGAGGCGCCTAGGTGCGAGCGGAGCGGCCCGCCGGTTTAGTTGTCCGGCGCGGTCGCGGTGTTGCAGGTACGGTATGGGGCCGTCGGTAGTGGACCGACGCGGCCGGGTATTACAGGATGCAGGTGTACAGGTTGCCTTTCCTCCTTGGGAGGACGGTTGCTCCAGTTGTCTTCACGGTTTGTTTTACTATATTCTCCTGCTTTACTGTTTCTGCGTCACTGACATCCCACTTCGTGACAGGGTCCAGACGGGGAGGGAGGTAGGCGGCGGTGAGGACGGGACAGGAGCAGCTGGGTCGCTGGGGACCCTGGACTGTATTTATTCTTTTATTCTCGCTTTTCATTACTCTGTAGTTATGTGAGTGGTTCGCGATACCCTCGTGGGGTCGGCATGGATGTCGGTACGGGCTACATTTAGTGCCCCTGGTGCAATATTTTTCCCTTTTATTTCTATCGGCCATTTAAAAACCAAAAAGGCAGAAGCCAAAGAAAGGATTGCGAAAACCGTCTTTAAAAACTTGGTGTCGGGTGGGCACCGCTTTCAAACCTTGTGGATTTATGCTGATTTTGAAAACTAGCTTTCAAAACGTAAGCGCCGGGTAGGCGTCCTTTCAAACTTGTGGATTTATCCTTTCCAAAACGATCGGCCATGTGATCTTCTTTTATCAGTATAGAATGCTGGTTGGTTATGTATGATTGTTGTGATTGATTGGTTGTGTATGTTGGAACATGTACTGAACGCTACGCCGTGCACGTACAGGGGAGACTCTGTCCGGTTGCAGAGTGACCCTGTACGTGTGGCGGGTCTGGGCACGCGCCGGGGAGGAGGGGTTCTCTTTTAAACAAAAAAAAAAAAAAAAAATTTACGCGTCAAATATTCGGCTTTTATGAATCGTTTCCGCTAAAACAAACCCCCGGGGCGTGACAGATTAAATGGTATCAGAGCGTTCTTTCAATCACAACAGTTAGTGCCGACATCCGTGGACAACCCTCACATGCCTACATACGAATGAAATGGGTAGGGCATAGGACTGTAGAACGCGAGTGATCGGGGGAGCGGGGGAAAAGTATATGTCCCGTTTTCTCGATAGTTGGTTAAGTGCTATACTAGCGGAGTCTAGAACTGACTTGTGGGGTGTGCGAGTACGGGCTAAGTTTTGTTTCTTGGTTTAGCTCGGTTGTCGCGTTTGTGTAGTCGTGTTGTTTGGGCTAGTGTAGTGGTGTTGTTGTGGGGGTCTTAGGATTCCCCCTGGGGTCGAGAAAGGAGACCACTGGGACTAGCAAATCTTGTTCGTTTGGGCTTGATTCTTCCTTTTGTTGAGCGGACCTAGAGCTTAAATACTCCTAGTTGGGAAAGTGATCGTTGGCCTGGGGGTATGCAGCTCGGCTCAGTATATGGTGCTTGGAAGGGCAATGGATTGGGACCGAGCGGTAGAGGTTAATCAGAGTGTCACACCCCCTTGGGTGCCAAGACGGAAGTAGGACCGTGCTTCTTGGGTTTTGTCGCCAGCTCCCCAGGACCAAGGCATAGTCTTGAGGTTTTTGGGTTGCGAGTTTGTGATTGTGAAGCAGTACAGATCACGAGGGGCGCAAGGCCAATGGGAAGCGCAAGTCGGACATGTTTGGCCACTTTTCCCATGTATTGGATCCCTGGCGTATTTAAGTTTCGGGGATGAAACTTCTTTTAAGGTGTGAGTGATGTAGCACTCGAGAAATTCTAGTGTGCTCGCGGGCGAGAAAGCAGATCTAACCTTAGCGATTTGCATACCGGTGCGTGAATTGCACAGTTTCCGATGCACAAATTTCCGCCCTTCCGATCCGATACCTGGGTTTTTGGTTAGGAACGACCCCTAGGATGACTTGTGTTCACAAGGGAGCGTAGGGTATTGGCACAGTGGTTTGGAGCTCTGGTGTGTGTCACACAGTTGAGTCTCGTTGTTCCGGTTATTAGTCGTACGCACTCCGGTTTTTGGGATCGTGGTTAGTGCAGGGTTAGCCGCGGTCATGGTTTCGGCTGTGGGCTGATGTTTTCAATGGAGCCAGAGTGCTCGGATCAGTTACGGTGGTTAAAGGTTAAATCACTGTTCTCTTCGTAATCGTCCAGCTGATGGCATAGCAGTAGATGACTGCTATTAGTGCACTAGCCTCACAGTTTGCTTAGAGGTTGAACAAGTTGCTGACCCTTCAGTGTCCCCGTGTCTTAATTCGTTGGCCTATGGGCCCGATGGTAACCCTGTTTTGGGACGGATGCAAATCGACCCCACCTTTTGCACAGGTTTTGTGGATCGACGTGGACTCGCCTATGTGTTAGTCAGGGTGATGTTTGTGACCACGAGGCGGTAGTAATCCTCGATAAAGGTTATGTTTCGGGCACTGAGATTGTGTTGGGAAGTATGTGATATACCTTCTAGTGGGAGTTGCGTCCCCAACTTGTTGTTGGCGACAAACCTTTAGTATTCCGCTGTCCTTTTGGTAAGCACGTTGGCTACAGGCAACGGACGGTCGAAAGAACTGAGGAAATACCCTGCCCTATAATGAGGAGTACCAGATTGGGTCTAAATTAGTAGCCTTAGAGTTGTAGATACCTTGCGACTGACTTGTAGCCCTCGATTAAACTTTTTGAGCATTTCTCATAGAGTGTGACTTCAGGCTGTAAGCTCCGGGAATGAAACTTTTAAGTTGTAAGCTTCGGGGACGAAACTTCTTTTAAGTTGTAAGTTTCGGGGACGAAACTTCTTTTAAGTTGTAAGTTTCGGGGACGAAACTTCTTTTAAGTTGTAAGTGATGTAAAAACTCAAAATATTTTATTTTAATAAATAGTCTAAAAGTAAATTTTGACCTGGCTTTCGAATTCAAAAGACCTATGTTGATTTATCTAGTCAATTGCCAGTGTGCGAGTTGCACGTTTTACGAGATAAAAAGGCTACTTTCCAATCCGGACATGACCTTGGAAATCCGAGTGGACCGTTGCGATCGTCTCGTCGAACTGAGCGAGATTCATTTTCAGCACTTCTCGATCTGACGGTCGGATCTTCCAGAAATCGATAAAGAAGCGAGTAAATAAACGCAATCATTGTGACAGTGCCTGTGCACAGTGTCACTTAAGTGGCCACTGTAGATGAACAGTAAACCTCAATTTCGGGACTACGGCGGTTACAACGCTGACTAATTCACTGTTCGGGACCCAAACATAGTGATTCAGGTAGTCGTTTTGATCCGTTTCGACGTTCTGAACACAATGGCACTGACGGAATTTCCGTCTGGCGACCCTAAGGCATCGTGACGCGTGCCGAACTGTATAATTTACAGTATAGGATGGAATTTAAAAATTCTGGAGCGAAACTTGAACGAACCAAAATCGCTACCTGATAGGTTTCGTCGAGCCGGACGTCATGGCGCAGTCCATTTTCCGTTTCGGCGACCGGATCACCTCGAAAAGCGTGAAATACGGGAAAAAGTGGCTTTTTACACATAAAACCCTATATTTTATACCTCGTATTGCGTGCCACCTCTGTGGTGAGGGACTTAAACGTGAAAAAGAGTTGCTGTGAGGGACTAGGCTCCAAATATGAAGAGTCGAGGGACTACATTGCGATTGTGCTAATGCACTATTAATACACCTCTCGGCTAGGGTCCCATAAACCCTAACCCCGCAACTCGAGCCCTGCAGCCGCCCACTCCAACAACCTTCCCCTCTCTGCCTCGCTCCCCGGAACCTCCCCCGCACCGGCCGCCGCCTCTCCATTGCCGGAGAAGAAGGGGATCAAGAACTCACCTTGATCTCGGGTGCTTGGAGAGGAAGGTGATCGAGAGGGTATGGGTGATCAAGACCTTGCCTGTGGAGTCCCTAGTGGAGCCGCAACCAAGCCCGAGTGGAACCCGACACCCCGCCGCCGCCGTGCGCCGCCGCGGCCATCTTCTCCTTCCACGGTTTTCCGGCGGGGTAAGTGTTTGTAAAAGTTTGTTTTAAACCTCCCCAAGAACACTTCTAGTGTATTCCTGACCTCGAGAGAAATCTCTCCGTGAAGCCTGAGCCGTCGCCGTCGTCCCGTCCGCCGGCGGGAGGGAAATATTGCCGGAATTCCTTGTTTCGGCTGAGGATGATCACTAGCTTCTTCCGGCCGACAAAATCAAGATCAAGACCGTTGATCTTGGTCTTCTCGGTGACTGAAAGCTGATCCTAAAGTTTGGAGTTGATCGGTGGAGGATCCGCGAAGATCCGGCATGCCCTAGAACCGGATATTTTGCATCTTCGCCGGAACTCCTCCAACCGGCGCCGCCGCTCGACCCCGTCGCCGGCCACCACTGTATAAATTACCCTGGCAACCAACAGAACACTTTGGTCCATCTCGCACCATCCCGGACTTCGCCGGCCGGATTCCGCCATTAGAGCACCCGTTTTCCGGCGAACTCCTTTCCCGGCCAACCCGGCGCTCTGCGAGGTGGGAAACCGACTCGGGTAGGTTCAAATGATTATGTTGGAGCTTCTCATGCATTTGCATGCAAATGTTTACGTACGGTTTTTGTTTGGTGTAGTTGCACCCTTTTCTCGGTCCGGGCATCACCACCGCCGCCCCCGCCGCTTCGGATTGTCGGGCATCGATTCAGGTGAGCCCTAAACACTTTTTTAAGAGTTCCTACCATTTTAGTTTAGCCCAAGAACCCAGGGTTATTAAGTTGGCTCAATCTTGCTAATTAGAGGATAATTAGTGTGTTTTTTTTTCCGGCCGCCGCCGCCTCTGGACGTCGGCCGTGGGTCGGACCTGGTCCGGAGCTCCTCTGGGAAGTTGTTTTAATGTGTGCCCCACTTTGTTCCAGACGTGAAGCCGGTTTGATCCCAATTTGCCCAAAACCGAGCCTTGGCATTTGGTGGTGCTGCTCCGGCCACTACTCCGGCGGGTTTCCGGCAAGCCTCAGGTGAGCCCCACTGTCTACACTCCCTACTGAGTACCATGCTCCTCTTAGATCACCTTTTGATCAAGTTTGTATTAGGTTGCCACATAGTTGTATATTGAACACTAAAAGATTATGGGCCAACTTGTAAATGGGCCTGGTCTCGGCCCAAATATTGTGAGCATGGCCTCCGTCTCGTCGTAACAAACGCGCTGAAAGTTACGGCGCAGCTTTTGGACTCCCGGATTTTGAGAACGAGACGAAACATCGGATTAATGCAATAACTTTGGGCAAATTAAAATACATTTTGGACTAAAATGCGTTTCGGACTTGCTGGCTGACCTTAGACAGCGTTTACACGCCTACTAGGCATCTTGTTAGAGTTCAGTAGGTCCTCATTGATCGAGAGTTAGATTCTGTGCGGTAAATCGGCAATTTTGCCCCGTATAAACACTCCGTTACCGTCGTGTCGTCGGGACGGGTATATGTGAGTCTAGTTCTGACTACAGTCTCTGTTCAGGGCCCAACAGTTCAGCACCAACCTCCGGATAGTCTAGCGGGAGTTCGGGATCGGCCTTCATTCAGGTGGGTTGTTTTTACTTTATTCCTAGCCTCTAAATTCTATCTTATTGGACGGGGTCTATTCTAAGTGTACTGGGGTTACATAATGACGGGTGATAGCTTATGCATGTTAGTGGGTTCGCTATAATGACTAGCGTCGATTGCCGACGGTGTTCTTCTTTTTCAACCCTTATATGTCAGCGGGCCACTTTCGAGTGCGCGCAGTATTACCTCGTTTTCGATTATGCACTTTACCTCATTTACCTCATTACTCTTATTATTCTTATTGTGATACTGACATGATGGTGGTTACGGTTACTGGGCTCGAGGTTGCCACACGCGCACCCGCGGTTTGGCCACCGCAGAGGGTGCGCTTTTCCGGAAAAGAGGTCGTAGAACCCGTGTATACCCACGAGGTGACGTAGTGGGGGCCCCTTATTAGTTGTGGGGTTGAGGCGCCTAGGTGCGAGCGGAGCGGCCCGCCGGTTTAGTTGTCCGGCGCGGTCGCGGTGTTGCAGGTACGGTATGGGGCCGTCGGTAGTGGACCGACGCGGCCGGGTATTACAGGATGCAGGTGTACAGGTTGCCTTTCCTCCTTGGGAGGACGGTTGCTCCAGTTGTCTTCACGGTTTGTTTTACTATATTCTCCTGCTTTACTGTTTCTGCGTCACTGACATCCCACTTCGTGACAGGGTCCAGACGGGGAGGGAGGTAGGCGGCGGTGAGGACGGGACAGGAGCAGCTGGGTCGCTGGGGACCCTGGACTGTATTTATTCTTTTATTCTCACTTTTCATTACTCTGTAGTTATGTGAGTGGTTCGCGATACCCTCGTGGGGTCGGCATGGATGTCGGTACGGGCTACATTTAGTGCCCCTGGTGCAATATTTTTCCCTTTTATTTCTATCGGCCATTTAAAAACCAAAAAGGCAGAAGCCAAAGAAAGGATTGCGAAAACCGTCTTTAAAAACTTGGTGTCGGGTGGGCACCGCTTTCAAACCTTGTGGATTTATGCTGATTTTGAAAACTAGCTTTCAAAACGTAAGCGCCGGGTAGGCGTCCTTTCAAACTTGTGGATTTATCCTTTCCAAAACGATCGGCCATGTGATCTTCTTTTATCAGTATAGAATGCTGGTTGGTTATGTATGATTGTTGTGATTGATTGGTTGTGTATGTTGGAACATGTACTGAACGCTACGCCGTGCACGTACAGGGGAGACTCTGTCCGGTTGCAGAGTGACCCTGTACGTGTGGCGGGTCTGGGCACGCGCCGGGGAGGAGGGGTTCTCTTTTAAACAAAAAAAAAAAAAAAAATTTACGCGTCAAATATTCGGCTTTTATGAATCGTTTCCGCTAAAACAAACCCCCGGGGCGTGACAGAAGATGTGGACGCGTGGAACGCCGTTGCGTTATCTTCTTCATCACTTGACGATGACTCATTTGACGATGAGGTGTCATCCCAAGTGACGGCTTGCATCGCTTTCTTCTTTGACGGATTCTTATTTGGACACTCCGTTGAGATATGGCCATATCCTCGGCACTTGAAGCACTGGACTTGTCCTTCTGAGCTTTTCTTATCCTTTGAAAAACTCTTTTGCTTTCTTGACTTTTGGCTTGAAAAACCTTTGCCTTTCTTCCACTTTCCGGAGGGTGAGGTTTTACTTGAATTACCCCTTCGGAAGTTTCGGCAAAAATTTCTTGTCAAGAGAGCAAGCTGTTTCTCAAAGTCCTCCATAGATAAGTTCTCGTCATCGCCTGAGGAGGATGAATCCGCGTCTTCTTCTTTTGTAGTTTTCAAAGCAAAACTTGAAGACTTAGAAGTAGATGCTTTTCCGGAAGAATAGTTAGTAGGAAATGTCATTTCATAAGTTTGTAATGAACCAACTAATTCTTCTACACGGATTTCGTCCGGGTGTTTAATAGTTTCAATGGCCGTAACCTTGGAACGAAATCTTTTAGGAAGAGTTCTTAATATTTTTCTTACAACTTTAAATTCTGGAATCTTCTCTCCCAAGTTAGCACATGAGTTTACGATGTCTTGCAATCGTGTGTAATAGTCTGTGAACGATTCATTTTCTGCCATGAAAATAGAGTCAAACTTGCTCGTAAGCATTTGCAGTTTCTGAATCTTCACAAGGTTAGTTCCCTAATGAGTAACTTGAAGAACATCCCAGATTTCTTTCGCAGTCTCACATGCCGAGACGCGAGAGAACTCAGTTTGAGACAAAGCATTAAATAGAGCATTAATCCCTTTGCCATTGTAAGAAGAAGAATCTATCTCTTCCTTGGTCCATTTCGACCTAGGTTTGATGGTGCGAACATCAGCAAGAATTTCAGTTGGATTAGACCATACTAATTCAATTGATTGCCACACCCGTTCGTCGATGGAAATTAAAAAGGCTTTCATCCGTACTTTCCAGTAGGTATAATTTGTTCCATCGAAGAACGGGGGTCTGTTGATGTTTCCACCTTCAACCATTGTTTACAACCCTATTCCCGCTCTGATACCACTTGTTGGGTTATATCTAATTGGATCTAAATAGGGGAAAAAATACCTAGAGGGGGGTGAATAGGTGTAAACAATAAACACTCAAAAATCTTTGCGATATAAAACCCAATGCGGAAAAATAAATAACACGCAGAGATTTTTACGTGGAAAACTCCAAACCGGAGTAAAAACCACGGGACCGATAACATGGTGAAATCCACTAGAATTATAACACGTACAAAGGTGATATACCGTACTCACAGACGACTCAACCTTTTTCCATACGCTCCTAGTTGATCTTCTCCGCTCGCTCCGCAACGCTTCTCGAATCCACGATATGCGTCCAACGCCGAATCCACGGCGTCCAACGTCGACTCCACGACGTCCGACCGAATCCACGGTCTTCACCCAGTAGCACGCTTCGAATCCACGAACGTACCTCGCTCCGAATCCACGAGAGCGGTTGCACCTTGAATCCACAAGGCCACGCGAGTCCACGCGCCGATTTTGGGAAAATCGTTGTTTTTTGGGTGGTGATGATCCGCCGAATACTTAGATTAGAAATAGATCGAAAATACCATCTAAGTATTCATTAATTTGATTCTACTCAAAATCTGAGTTTAGAAAACCTAGAATCAAATTAATAATATAGATGAAGAAACATAGAATTAAATCTAGTATTTCCTTTCTTATCTATATGTGGATTTTTCTATTTCGGTCGTATTTTTCGCTTTATGCGTCGTCCCTTCAAAGATGAATTAAAGGGTCTATATATAGGTTAGAAACCGTTGGAAGAGGATAAGAATAAAAAACTAACCTTTTCTGGAATTTTTCAGGACGGCGATCCGGATCGGATTTCGGCGATCCGGATTGCAGTAACGAGACAGACAGTTTCCAGAAAAACAAAGGTTCGGGATCCGGATCGAAGTGCCTGATCCGGATCGTTCATATAATTCACCAAACACCAATGTTCGGGATCCGGATTGAAATGCCTGATCCGGATCGTTCATATATTTCGGTAAAAACCAGTGTTCGGGATCCGGATCAAAAGAGGCTACGATCCGGATTGAATTTGCGTATGAACTAACACCCTTCGGGATCTGGATCGAAGTGCCTAATCCGGATCCTGAACATGTCCCATGTCCAGTTTTTGATTTTTATGCAATTAAAAATTCATCCAAGTGTTTCTACACTATAAGAAGTATTCGGATCACCAAAAATAATTAGTTAAACATACCTGATCCTTTTGAATTCTTCTTTCTTGAGATTGAGTTATATGATCCAACCTTCTTTATCTTCAATCTTCAAGACTTAACCGAATTCACGAAATACGCCAACTCAAATTCCGTAACAAAATCTATCAATAATATCCAAGTAATGAAATAAAAATTTATGAAAATTAAAACCTTTAAAGTTGAACAAGTTCAATGACATCTATCTTGATCTTATGAGTAATGCGTTTATCAAATCATTAACATAGTAAAGAAAATAAAGTACCAAGATCAATAGATGTTTGAAATTCCAAATATGTTAGATAATATATCTAATCAATTTATTGTAAGGAGTGGCTCTTTGAGCATCTTTCAATAAAATTCCCACCTTATACCAACCTTGGAATTTGATAGAGTCAAGTATTCCAAAATGCATTTTATCTTATCACTTGAAAAACCATGCTTGGTATACATGTGGTAACTGCACACAGTACTCGGACGACCGAGATGGTAGCTCTTTCCTCTATGTGGTGGTCGTTTTCACACTCCTCAATGGGATGTAACTCTTTCTACATCTTATGAGCATAAATATTTTAACAAACTCCCCCTCAATTGGTTATAAATTATTTAAGTTATAAGGTATTCAACCAAAGATTGATCTCGAGTTTCATACTTAACTCAATTTTCAAATATGATAAAAACTATACCAAGAGATCATATGAGAGAGAAATTGACTTTGATCAATTAAAGATAACTTAATTGACATAAATGATCATTGCATCAAATGAATTATTATGATATCCAAAGCATAATAAATTTCTAAATATATGAAGGGATGCAAGTAAAGTCAATTACATATGCTCAATTAATGTTCATGTACATACATAGATAAGGAACAAAAACACAAAACAAAACCTAACCTAAGCAATGATTTCAAAAAGTGTTATTTCAAGGAAAGCATTCCAATTGCTTTACGTAAATGAATAAACCGTTTTTGATCCAAAGGTTTTGTTAAAATGTCAGCTAATTGATCCTCAGTTGAAATATAAGATATTTGAAGAATATTTGATTCAACTAGCTCTCTTAGAAAATGATATCTAAGTTCAATGCGTTTTGTTCTCGAGTGCAACACAGGATTTTTAGAAATATTTATAGCACTTGTGTTGTCACAAAGAATAGTTACCGAAGTTGCTGAAATTCGGAAGTCGCTCAATATGCTTTTCATCCAAATGAGTTGAGTTGAACAACTACCCGCTGAGATATATTCCGCTTCGGCAGTCGAGAGTGCTATGCAGTTTTGCTTTTTACTATGCCATGCAACAAGGCAATGGCCAAGATAAAAACATGCACCACTCGTACTTTTCCGATCATCCACAGATCCTGCCCAATCGGCATCTGAATATCCTATAATGTCAAGCGTTGTTCCCATAGGATACGAAATTCTGAAGTTCAGTGTTCCTTTGACGTACCGGATGATCCTTTTCACCGCTTTCAGGTGAACCTCCTTTGGTGCTGATTGATATCTCGCGCAGATCCCAACATTAAAGGATATATCCGGGCGACTAGCCGTGAGGTAGAGTAGACTTCCAATAATGCTGCGATAAAGCTTCTCGTCTACACTTTCACTAAGAGATTCACTTCCTAATCCCTTATTGCTAGTTCCCATTGGAGTTGGAAAATCTTTAGAGTTTTCTAAATCGAATTTCTTAACCAACTCCCTTGCATACTTGGATTGGCACAAATGGATCCCTTCTTCATTTTGTTTCACTTGCAATCCAAGAAAGTATGTCAGTTCGCCCATCATAGACATCTCAAATTCGCTTTCCATGATTTTTGCGAATTTAGAAGCATCATTGTCTCTAGTTGCACCAAATACAATGTAATCGACATAGATTTGTGCTACAATGAAATTATCCTGATAATGCTTCACAAAGAGAGTCCGGTCTGCTCCCCCTCGAGTATAGCCCTTTTCCAATAGGTGCTTTGTTAACCTTTCGTACCACGCTCGTGGTGCTTATTTTAGACCGTAAAGAGCCTTTTTCAAACGAAAAACATGGTTAGGTAGTTTACAGTCTACAAAACCTTTTGGTTGAGCCACATAAACTTTCTCGTTCAAAAACCCATTTTAAAACGCGCTCTTAACGTCCATTTGAAAGAGTTTGATTTTAAAATGACAAGCAATCGCGAACAAAATACGAATCGACTCGAGTCGAGCAACTGGGGCGAACGTCTCATCAAAGTCTATACCTTCTATTTGTGAATAGCCCTGAGCAACTAGGCGTGGTTTGTTCCTGATAATGGTACCATCCTCATTTTTCTTATTCTTGAAAATCCATTTAGTACCAATCACATTGTGTTGCTTCGATGGCTTCGTTAGTTCCCAGACTTTGTTTCTTTCGAACTGATGGAGCTCTTCCTGCATTGCTTCAATCCAGTAGTCATCCTGAAGAGCTTCCTCGATGTTCTTTGGTTCTACCATGGAGACGTAACATGCGACTCCACAAACCAACTGTCTCCAAGTCCTGACTCCTTCTTGTGGGTCTCCAATAATGTTCGATTCCGGATGATCCTTGGAGATCCGTAGCGTTTGAGGTAATAGAGTACTCGGAGGTACATGTGATGATTCCTGCATATAAGATAAACTAGAAGAACCATTAGATGCATCAACTTTATCAAAAGAGTTATTATGAGAAGATGCATTTACAGGAGTATCATCATCTAGAGACATATAAGGGGTAGATTTATCAGATGCAAAATGAAAAGCTTCATCTACTTTAACATTAATAGATTCTACCATCATTTTAGATTCCAAGTTAAATACCCGATATGCTCTACTGTTTGTAGAATAACCCATGAAAATTCCTTCGTCACTTCGAGAGTCGAATTTACCAATATTTTCGCGATCACGCAAAATATAACAACGACCCCCAAAGATACGAAAATATTTGATATTCGGTTTTCTACAAAACCACAGCTCATATGGTGTATTTAAAGTTCCCGGGCGCAAATACACTCGATTAATTACATAAACGGCGGTGTTCACAGCTTCAGCCCAAAAATGTAACGGGAGTTTCCGGCTATGAAACATCACACGCGCCATCTCTTGAACAACCCTGTTTTTGCGCTCGACTACACCATTTTGCTGAGGTGTATAGGGTGCTGAGAATTCATGTTTTATGCCATTGGAAGTGCAAAAATCAATGAATTTAGAATTAATGAATTCTCCACCTCTATCACTTCGAACACGAACGATCTTTTCATTTCTTTCAATCATAATACGATGACAAACCTCATGAAAAGAGTCGAAAGTATCCGCTTTCTCTTTTAAAAATGTTACCCATGAATATCTAGAGAAATCATCAACCAAAAGAAAAATATACCATTTACCTCCCAAAGATGGTTGACGAGTCGGCCCTATTAAGTCCATAGGCAGTAATTCTATGGGCCGATTGGTACCAACGTGGTTCAAAGACGAAGAAAGAATTCACCTTTGCGTACCCAAACCTTTTGAGTTTTGGGGTACGTCGGCAATGAATGTGAAGTTATTCTCCTAGGTGAAAGCGTCTTGATTGATTTATTCCTTGACGTTGTCGTCTTGTTTGATGTACTACCAATGTTCTTTTCTTTTGAAAAATCCTTCTTTGATTTCCGGGGAGTGAACTCATTGGTAGTAGTTGCAAGAGGTGCTTGATTTGTTCGTTTCGCTCCAATCTTGCAGTTTCTTCTTATGTGCCCTGGATAACCACAACGAAAACATACCTTTGTACTTGACGATCCCGAAGTAAATGAGGTAAGGTTGTTCTCGTTGATTGCAGTGAATTCCGTCGTCGGAGGAGGAGATACCGACTGGGCACAAAAACTGTCCCAACCGAACTAGGATTGTCTTCAGTTCGATTGTATCCAAGGCCGAAACGGTTTGTTTGACCAAGACCAAGCATCCTATCCAACTTGCTCATTCCAGAAGAAAATATCTTTAAATCATCTTTAAGTTGGAAAATGGTCTTCGTCATCTCCATTTTTTCCTGTCGAGCCTCGGAGTAGAGCTTCAAGAAGTAACCAGCTTTATCAACCATTTTTACATGTTCCTTCTCGAAATGCTCATTTTTCTCTGGAAGTGAAGCATTTACTTTGATCAAGTTATCCCTTTCCACTTCACAAGGTTTGTTCCCTCATGTGTAACTTGTAGAACATCCCAGATTTCTTTCGCAGTCTCACATGCCGAGACGCGAGAAAACTCAGTTTGTGACAAAGCATTAAATAAGGCATTAATTCCTTTGCCATTGTAAGAAGATGAGTCAATCTCTTCCTTGGTCCATTTCGACCTAGGTTTGATGGTGTGAACATCAACAATAACTTCAGTTGGATTTGACCATCCTAACTCGATAGATTGCCACACCCGTTCGTCGATGGAAATTTAAAAGGTTTTCATCCGTACTTTCCAGTAGGCATAGTTTGTTCCATCGAAGAACGGGGGTCTGTTGATGTTTCCACCTTCAACTATTGTTTACAACCCTATTCCCGCTCTGATACCAATTGTTGGGTCAACTCTATAATAAGGATCTAAATAGGAGAAAAAACACCTAGAGGGGGGGGGGGGGGGGGGTGAATAGGTGTAAACGATAAACACTCAAAAATCTTTAAGTAATAAAAACCCAATGTGGAAATGAAAATAACACGCAAGATTTTTACGTGGAAAACTCCAAAACCAGGAGTAAAAAACCACGGGACCGATAACACGGTGAAATCAACTAAGATTATAACACGTACAAAGGTGATATAACGCACTTACAGGCGACTCATCCTTTTTCTATACGCTCCAAGTTGATCTTCTCCGCTCGCTCCACAACGCGCCTCGAATCCACGATTTGCGTCCAACGCCGAATCCACGGCGTCCAACGTCGAGTCCACGACGTCTGACCGAATCCACGGTCTTCACCAGGTAGTACGTCTCGATCACACGAACGTACCTCGCTCCAAATCCACGAGAGCGGTTGCACCTTGAATCCACAAGGCCACGCGAATCCACGCGCCGATTTTGGGGAAAATCGTTGTTTTGTTGGTGGTGATGATCCACCGAATACTTAGATCAAAGATAGATCGGAAATGCCATCTAAGTATTCATTAATTTGATTCTACTCAAAATCTGAGTATGAAAACCTAGAATCAAATTAATTAATATAGATGAAGAAACATAGAATTAAATCTAGTTATTTCCTTTCTTCTCTATATGTGGATCTCTAAGTTTTTCTCCGTTAATTTTTATCTGTCATTTCCAAGAGATAAAACTTAGTGTAGATTACCCTAAAAGATAGATTTAGGGTTTACTTATAGGTTAGAAACCATTGGAAGAGGATAAGAATAAAAAACTGATTGTAACAGAATTTTTCCCGCACGACGGTCCGGACCGGATTAGGCTCGTTCAGGACTGTCGTTGTTTTTCAAAGAATTCCTGAAAAATCAAGGTTCGGGGTCCGGAATGAAATCCACGGTCCGGGCTGTTCATGCAGTTTTAGCAAACTCCACGTTCGGGGTCCGGAACATAATCGTACGGTCTGGACTGTTCATGCAGTTTCACCAAAATCCACGTTCGGGGTCCGGAACAAAACAGGGATGTTCAGGACTGGATTTGTGCATGAACTACCAACGTTCGGGGTCCGGACTGTAGTCCCCTATTCCGGATCCTGAACATGTAACTTGTCCAGTTTTTGATTTTTATGCGATTAAAAATCCATCCAAGTGTTTCTACATTATAAGAAGTATTCAGATCACCAATAATGTTTAGTTAAACTTACCTGATCATATTGAATTCTTCTTTCTTGAGATTGAGGTATATGATCCAAGTTTCTTTATCTTCAATCTTCAAGACTTAAATGTTACGGAATTTGAGTTGGCGTAATTTCGTGAAAGGTTCAAGTCTTGAAGATTGAAGGTGAAGAAGGTTGGATCATTTAACTCAATCTCAAGAAAGAAGAATTCAAAAGGATCAGGTATGTTTAACTAAAGATTTTTGGTGATCCGAATACTTCTTGTAGTGTAGAAACACCTGGAAGAATTTTTCATTGCATAAAAATCAAAAACTGGACATGGAACATGTTCAGGATCCGGATCAGACATTCCAATCCGGATCCCGAAGGGTGTTCGTTCATACACTGGTTCAATCCGGATCGCAACATCTCATGATCCGGATCCCGAACACTAGTTTTACATTTTTACTTGCACGATCCGGATCAGGATTTGCAATCCGGATCCCGAACGTTGATGTTTGGTGAAACTGTATGAACGATCCGGATCAGCCATTTCGATCCGGATACCGAACTATTGTTTTTCTGGAAACCGTCTTTCTTGCTACTGCAATCCGGATCGTCGAAATCCGATCCGGATCGCCGTCCGTAAAATTTCCAGAAATGGTAGGTTTTTGATTCTTATCTCCTTCCAAATGTTTCTAACCTATAAATAGACCCTATGATTCTTTTTCTAGGGTAAATCGAAAGAGCGGCATATATTGAAAAAGACGGCCGTGAAAGAATAATCCACATATAGAGAAGAAAGGAAATACTAGATTTAATTCTATGTTTCTTCATCTATAATTGATTGATTTGATTCTAGGTTTTCATACTCAGATTTTGAGTAGAACCAAATCAATGAATACTTAGATGGTATTTTCGATCTATTTCTAATCTAAGTATTCGGCGGATCATCACCACCCAAAAACAACAATTTCTCCAAAATCGGCGCGTGGATTCGCGTGTCCTTGTGGATTCAAGGTTCAACCGCTCTCGTGGATTCGGAGCGAGGTACGTTCGTGGATTCGAAGCGTGCTACTGGGTGAAGACCGTGGATTCGGTCAGACGCCGTGGACTCGACGTTGGATGCCGTGGATTCGGCGTTGGACGCAGATCGTGGATTCGAGACGCGTTGCGGAACGAGCGGAGAAGATCAACAAGGAGCGTATGGTAAAAGGTTGAGTCATCTGTGAGTACGTTAAATCACCTTGTACGTGTTTCAATTCTAGTGGATTTCACCGTGTTATCGGTCCCGTGGTTTTTTACTCCGGTTTGGAGTTTTTCCACGTAAAAATCTTGCGTGTTCATTTATTTTTCCGCATTGGGTTTTATTGCGCAATGATTTTTTGAGTGTTTATTGTTTACACCTATTCACCCCCCTCTAGGTGTTTTTTCCCCTTTTTAGATCTATATTACATATAACCCAACAAGTGGTATCAGAGCGGGAATAGGGTTGTAAACAATGGTTGAAGGTGGAAACATCAACAGACCCCCATTCTTCGATGGAACAAATTATGCGTACTGGAAAGTACGGATGAAAGCCTTTTTAATTTCCATCGACGAATGGGTGTGGCAATCAATTGAATTAAGATGGTCTAATCCAACTGAAATTATTGCTGATGTTCGCACCATCAAACCTAGGTCGAAATGGAACAAGGAAGAGTTAGATTCATCTTCTTACAATGGCAAGGGAATTAATGCTATTTTTAATGCCTTATCTCAAACTGAATTCTCTCGCGTCTCGGCATATGAGACTGCGAAAGAAATCTGGGATGTTCTTCAGGTTACACATGAGGGAACTAACCTCGTGAAGATTCAGAAACTGCAAATGCTTACGAGCAGATTTGACTCCATTTTTATGGCAGAAAATGAATCTTTCACGGACTACTATACACGATTGCAAGACATCGTAAATTCATGTGCTAACCTGGGAGAGAAGATTCCAGAATTTAAAGTTGTAAGAAAGATATTAAGAACTCTTCCTGAACGATTTCGCCCAAAGGTTACAGCCATTGAAACTATTAAACACCCGGACGAAATGCGTGTAGAAGAATTAGTTGGTTCATTACAAACATATGAAATGACATTTTCTACTAACAATTCTTCTGGAAAAGCATCATCTTCTAAGTCTTCAGGTTATGCGTTGAAAACAACTAAGGAAGAAGACGCGGATACATCCTCCTCAGACGATGACGAGAACCTTTCTATGGAGGACTTTGAGAAGCAACTCGCTCTCTTGACAAGGAAGTTTCGCCGCAACTTTCGAAGGGGTAATTCAAGTAAATCTCCATCCTTCGGAAAGTCGAAGAAAGGCAAGGGTACTTCAAGTTACAAGTCAAGAAAGCAAGAGAACTTCTCAAAGGATAAGAAAAGTTCAGAGGGACAACTACAATGCTTCAAATGTGGAGGCTACGACCACATTACAACGGAGTGTCCCAACAAGTATCCGGCAAAGAAGAAGGCGATGCAAGTCGTCACTTGGGATGACAACTCAACGTCAAATGAGTCGTCTTCAAGTGATGAAGAAAAGAGCACCACGGCATTCCACGCGTCCACATCTTCACCATTCATGTGCTTAATGGCAAGTACATCCGAGTCATTGTCCAACTCCACTGTTGAAAAGACTGCAACGGACAACGAATCGGATAATTCGGAAGGTGAAGATTTTGCTCTAGCCTACCACAGACTTTTGAGGGATTCAAAGAAAGTGGCTAAGCAAAACAAGAGTTTGAGAGGGAGATTGCATGATCTCGAAGAAGAAGCAAAAAGGGCAACTTCTCTCTCAAACGCTCTTGAAGTGGAAAGGGAAAATCTGATAAAAGTAAATGTTTCCCTTCAAGAGTCCAATGAGCTTTTTGAGAAGGAACATACAAAACTGGTGGATAAAGCGGATCACTTCTCAAAGCTCTACAACGAGGCTCGACGGGATAACCTGGAAATGACAAAGACCATTTTCCAACTCAAGGATGACTTGCAGCGATTCTCTTCTGGAAGGAGTAAGTTGGATAAGTTTCTTGGTCTTGGTCAAACAAATCGGTTCGGCCTCGGGTACACTCGAACTCAAAACAGTCCAAGTTCGAGTGGGACAGTCTTTGTGCCCCAGTCGGTGTCTCCTCCTCCGACACCGGAACTAACAACAAGCAACGACAACAAGCCTACTTCATCCTCCTCGGGATCGTCAAGTACTAAGGTATGTTTTCGTTGTGGTATTTTAGGGCACATAAGGAGAAATTGCAAGATGGGAGCCAAACGCTCAACTCAAGCACTTCTTGCAACGACTACCAAAAAGGCGCCTCCTCGGAAATCAAAGCAAAACTTTTCAAATGAAAAGAGCCTTGGTAGTTCACCGCACAAGACGACATCATCAAGGAGCAGCAATCGATCTGACAAGACGCCTTCACCTAGGAGAATAACCTCACGACCATTACCGACGCATTCCAAAAAGGTTTGGGTGCGCAAAGGTGAAATTTACCCTTGTCTTGTTACTAATGTTTCCTTGCATGCATATGATAATTCGTCTTGGTATCTGGATAGCGGATGTTCCCGTCACATGACCGGTGACAAAAATAGTTTTCAAAACTTTGAGAAAATCTCCGGAGGACTCGTTGTTTTCGGAGACGGTCGATCTTCCAAAATTGTTGGAAAAGGAACAGTAGCTATTCCAGATGGCCCGGTTCTAAATAATGTGTTATATGTAGAAGGCCTTAAGACTAACCTCATTAGCATAAGTCAACTTTGCGACAATGGTTTTTCAGTTAACTTTTCATCTGTTGAATGTGTTGTAACTGATAAGGACCATGTATTCTTTTTAAAGGGGGTTAGATCTGAAAACAATTGTTATGTTGTTCCTAGTAAAACTTCTGAAAATTGTAACTTAGCCTCTTTGAATAATGAAACACTTTGGCATGAAAGGCTAGGTCACATAAATTTTAAGGAACTTGCTAGAATTTCAAATAAAGATGTGGTCAAGGGGGTTCCTAAACTTTCATTTGAACAAAACATTGTGTGCGGCGGTTGTCAAAAGGGGAAACAGTCCAGGACTGCACACAAGAACTTGAACCACGTTGGTACAAAACGGCCTTTGGAACTTTTACACATGGATTTAATGGGGCCAACTCGTCAACCATCTTTGGGAGGTAAATGGTATATTTTCTTATTGGTTGATGATTTCTCTAGATATTCTTGGGTAGCATTTTTAAAAGAGAAAGCTGATACTTTTGATTCTTTTCACGAGATTTGCCATCGTATTATGATTGAAAAGAATGAAAAGATCATTCGTGTTAGAAGTGATAGAGGTGGAGAATTTGTTAACTCTAAATTCATTGACTTTTGCACTTCAAACGGTATTAAGCATGAATTCTCAGCGCCCTATACACCTCAACAGAATGGTGTTGTCGAGCGCAAAAACAGGGTTGTTCAAGAGATGGCACGTGTTATGCTTCACAGCCGGAATTTACCGCTACTTTTTTGGGCTGAAGCTGTGAACACTACAATCTATGTAATTAATCGAGTTTATTTGCGCCCGGGAACGTTAAATACACCATATGAACTATGGTGTGGTAGAAAACCCAACATCAAATATTTTCGTATCTTTGGGAGTCGGTGTTATGTTTTGCGTGACCGCAAAAATCTTGGAAAATTTGACTCTCGAAGTGACGAAGGGATTTTCTTGGGTTATTCTACAAACAGTAGAGCATATCGAGTTTTTAACTTAGAATCTAAGACGATCGTAGAATCGATAAATGTTAAAGTAGATGAAGCTTTTCACTTTGCATCTGAAAAATCTACCCTCGATATCTCTCTAGATGATGATACACCTGCCATTGCATATTCTCATGATAATACTTCCAATATTAATGATGCATCTAATGGTTCTTCAAGTTTATCTGATGTGCAGGAATCGTCTCATGTACCTCCGAGTACTCCGTTACCTCAAACGTTACGAATCTCCAAGGATCATCCGGAATCGAATATTATTGGAGATTGTGACACCCCCGTAATTTGGATTAGTCCTCTATATAAATGATATAATAGGACTAAATCTCTAACCCGGCTATAGCATTTTGGATGGTAGCAAGATCCAAGAGGAACATGAGAGTTAAGCGTGCTAGAGCTAGAGTAGTATTAGGATGGGTGACCCCCTGGGAAGTGGGGCGTCACAGTTGGTATCAGAGACATTCACCAGCCGGAAATGTGAGATGAGTCTCCGCTGAGCCAGGGTTATTTAGCGGGTAGAGCGAGGCTCCCCGACTAATGACCGTTGTGAGTGGAGTGCAGCTCCTCACAAGGTCGGCTAAGGCTAGCGAGACGAGTCTCACATCGCCTGGTGCTTGTGAGTGTGCTTGAGCCTGACGTGGACGTCAGGGCTTAAAGGGGGGAAGAATGTGACACCCCCGGAATTTGGATTAGTCCTCTATATAAATGATATAATAGGACTAAAATCTCAAACCCGGCTATAGCATTTTGGATGGTAGCAAGATCCAAGAGGAACATGAGAGTTAAGCGTGCTAGAGCTAGAGTAGTTCTAGGATGGGTGACCCCCTGGGAAGTGGGGCGTCACAGTTAAGAATGTGACACCCTCGGAATTTGGATTAGTCCTCTATATAAATGATATAATAGGACTAAAATCTCAAACTCGGCTATAGCATTTTGGATGGTAGCAAGATCCAAGAGGAACATGAGAGTTAAGCGTGCTAGAGCTAGAGTAGTTCTAGGATGGGTGACCCCCTGGAAAGTGGGGCGTCACAGTTGGTATCAGAGCCATTCACCAGCCGGAAATGTGAGATGAGTCTCGGCTGAGCCAGGGTTATTTAGCGGGTAGAGCGAGGCTCCCCGGCTAATGACCATTGTGAGTGGAGTGCAGCTCCTCACAAGGTCGGCTAAGGCTAGCGAGACTAGTCTCACATCGCCTGGTGCTTGTGAGTGTGCTTGAGCCTGACGTGGATGTCAGGGCTTAAAGGGGGGAAGAATGTGACACCCCCGGAATTTGGATTAGTCCTCTATATAAATGATATAATAGGACTAAATCTCTAACCCGGCTATAGCATTTTGGATGGTAGCAAGATCCAAGAGGAACATGAGAGTTAAGCGTGCTAGAGCTAGAGTAGTTCTAGGATGGGTGACCCCCTGGGAAGTGGGGCGTCACAGAGATCCACAAGGAGTTAGAACTCGGAGGCAGTTGGTTTGTGGATTCGCTTGCTACGTATCTTTAATCGAACCAAAGAATATAGATGAAGCTCTTCAGGATGACTACTGGATTAAAGCAATGCAGGAAGAGCTCCATCAATTTGAGCGAAACAAAGTCTGGGAATTAACGAAGCCTCCAAAGCAACACAATGTGATAGGTACCAAATGGATTTTCAAGAATAAGAAAAATGAGGATGGTACTATCATCAGGAACAAGGCACGATTAGTTGCTCAAGGCTACTCTCAAGTAGAAGGTATAGACTTTGATGAAACTTTCGCCCCTGTAGCTAGACTCGAGTCCATTCGTATACTATTTGCTATTGCTTGTCATTTTAAAATCAAATTATTTCAAATGGACGTTAAGAGCACGTTTCTAAATGGGTTTTTAAATGAGGAAGTTTATGTGGCTCAACCGAAAGGTTTTGTAGACCATAAACAACCTAACCATATTTTTCGTTTGAAAAAGGCTCTTTACGGTCTGAAACAAGCACCGCGAGCATGGTACGAAAGGTTGACAAAGCACCTTTTGGAGAAGGTCTATACTCGAGTGGGAGCTGACAGGACTCTCTTTGTGAAGCATTATCAAAACAATTTCATTGTAGTACAAATCTAAGTCGATGACATTGTATTTGGCGCAACAAGAGATAATGATGCTTCTAAATTCGCGGAGACCATGGAAAGTAAATTTGAGATGTCCATGATGGGCGAATTGACTTATTTTCTTGGATTGCAAATTAAACAAAATGATGAAGGTATTCACTTGTGTCAATCCAAGTATGCAATGGAGTTGGTTAAAAAGTTTGACTTAGAAAATTCGAAGGATTTTCCGACTCCAATGGGAACTAGCCACAAGGGACTTGGAAGTGAATCACATAGTGAGAATGTAGACGAGAAACTGTATCGAAGTATGATTGGAAGTCTACTTTACCTCACGGCTAGTCGCCCGGATATATCCTTTAGTGTTGGGATTTGCGCGAGATATCAATCAGCACCAAAGGAGGTTCACCTGAAAGCGGTGAAAAGGATCATCCGGTACATCAAAGGATCAATTAATTTCGAAATTTGGTATCCTATGGGAACTAGTTTGGATATTATTGGATACTCAGATGCCGATTGGGAAGGATCAGTGGATGATCGGAAAAGCACGAGTGGTGCATGCTTCTATCTTGGCCATTGCCTTGTTGCATGGCACAGTAAAAAGCAGAATTGCATAGCACTCTCGACTGCCGAAGCGGAATACATTTCACCGGGTAGTTGTTCAACTCAACTCATTTGGATGAAAAGTGTGTTGAGCGACTTCCGGATTTCAGCATCTTCGGTAACAATTCTTTGCGACAACACAAGTGCAATTAACATTTCTAAAAACCCTGTGTTGCACTCTAGAACAAAACATATTGAGCTTAGATATCATTTTCTTAGAGAGCTAGTTGAATCAAATACTCTTCAACTTTCATATATTTCAACTGAGGATCAATTAGCTGACATTTTAACAAAATCTTTGGATCAAAAACGTTTTATTCATTTGCGAAAAGCAATTGGAATGCTTTCCTTGAAATAATTTTTAAAACCTTTGCTTAGGATAGGTTTTGTTTTTGTTTTGTTTTGTTCATTATCTATGTTTGTACATAGGACATTAATTGAGCATAGATCATAATTGACTTTAATTGCATTTTTTCACACATTTAGAAATTTATTATGCTTTTGACATCATAATATTTCACTGTTGCAATGATCATTTACGTTAATTAAGTCATCTTCTAAGTGATCAAAGTCAATTTCTCTCTCAATGATCTCTTGGTATAGTCATTATCTTATTTGACTGCTTAGTCGAGTATGAATGCGAGATCAATTTTTGGTTGAATACCGTATATATTAAATAATTGATAGCCAATTGAGGGGGAGTCAAAGAAAAGTAAAATGCTCAAAAGATGTGGAAAGAGTTACATCCCAATGAGGAGTGTGAAAACTACCACCACATGGAGGAAAGAGCTACCACCTCGGTCGTCCGAGTACTGTGTGCAGCTACCACATGTATACCAAGCATGGTTGTTCAATTTTTGATTAAGTTAAATGCATATTGAGATACTTGACTCTGTCAAATTTCAAGGTTGGTATAAGGTGGGATTTTAAAGAAAGATGCTCAAAGAGCCACTCCTTGAACAGATTGTCTAAATACATTATCTAACTTATTTGGGATTTCAAACATCTATTGATCTTGGTATTTCATTTTCTTTACCAAATTGATGATTTGATAAAGGCATTACGCATAAGATCATGTTAGATGTGATTGAAGTTGTTCAACTTTAGTGGATTTAATTTTTGTAAATTTTCGTTTCATTTTTGGATATTATTGAAAGATTTGGCATAATCTAATTCTTGTTGTATGAAACGATGTTTTTGTTTAAAGTTGATACACAATTGTGCTTACATACTTTTTCTGGATCTTATGAAATTTTTCTAAATTTTTCTAAAGAAAAAGTTGGAGCCGATCCGGATCGGGCAAGCTGATCCGGATCCCGAACGCAGGCTTCTTCCTGCGGCTGGCCGATCCGGATCAAAATCTCGATCCGATCCGGATCACGGCTAGGGTTTTTAATAGAACGAAAGGGTTTTGATTTCTTTTACCCTAATCTTTTGTTCTCAAGTCTCTAGAGCTTCTCTCTCTAGAATTCTTGCATCTTGAAGCTTTCCTAACTCAAGTTCTTCGAATCCAAGTAAGTTTTATTGATCAAAATCTCGTTTTTCACAGGTTTTCTCTATTTTCTTAAAAACGTGATGAGATTTTTCTATCTTTTTCGTTTGTGAATGGTTTTTGGTCAAATTTCTTTTGAAATAAGAACTCTGGGTAGATTAGTTTTGATTATATGCTAGGTATTCTCCTGATTAACGAATTTTTGGGCTTCGATTTCTGAAAATTCTGTTTTAGGGCATATAATGGGAATTTTTCAAAAACATGCAATTGATCTAGTTTTAAAATTCCTTTTGCAAAACTAATTTGATTTTTAGTCTCTCTACATGATTATGATTGTTTGGGTACAATTTTTCAAATTTTTGAAAATTAACAATTTTTTCATGTGTTCTTGAGTTATTGTTCACAGGACTTTAAATCTATTAAGCACTTGCACCAATGGCGTTCGCCTGGATAATCTTCCTTTTGGTAGCAATGGTAGGACCTAGTGCATCTTCTATAAAAAGAGAACAAGATGACCCAAATCAAGGAGAGACAAGAAAAGTTTGTCAAAATAATTCAGAATCAGATGAAGAAGACTGGGAAGAGATTTGTAAACAAGCACAACAAGCTGTTGACAAAGAAGATAGGTTGTATTTGAAGAACAAGAAGCTGATGAAATCTTCCTCAACAACCAAGCAGTACACTAGGCGAAAGAAGTCGAGGGGAACTGGAATTCAGATTGATAGACCCCTCGCCAGAGCTCGCTCTCTCCCTAGAGAATCTCCATGGACTGAAGGTCAAGATGCACCGTCTGGATCTATACTACATCCTTCAACGTCCTGGAGACACACAGCAAAAGCGAATGTATGGTCCTCAATTCGACAAGAACAACGAAGATTGTCTGCTGAACAAGACAGTGTGTCTACAAATCTCCAACAGATTATCTCTGAGCAACATAAGATGAAAAGAAAGTGCTCCACAATGTCAAAAATGCTTCAAGCAATTTTGAAGAAGTTGGATTGTACCAATCCCACTAGTTCTGATTCAGACTGACTTAACTTTCTTTCTAATCTTTTTGTGCAGGATTTCAGTTTTTAGGTTTTAATATTCTGTTTTTACTTTGCTTTAGTTTTAGTTCTCAGGTTTTTCTTGATTTTGAAATTTTTAACTCTCCTTAAATTTTTGTAATTTTGGCTTAGTTTGTGACAAAAATGGGGAGAGAGTTTAGAGAGAACTTGAACAATGATGATGTGAAAACTGTGTGAATGTGTGAACATCAAGGTAAGTATCACTTCAACTTCAACTTTGGTTTTTTTTTTTATCTTGTGATTTGTTGCCTGTCTCTACTAACTATTCGACTAACTATTTGGGCATGTAATATGACTAACAAGTTGATGTTGGACTAACACTTTGTGACATTTGGTTTTTGAATGCATAGAAGATATGTTGGTTTTTGACTATGATTCTCTTACATATCTGAATTCTCAAATGTCATGATGATCAGATAAACTCTATCTCTGTACTTGGTTTTGTATGTTTCAATTCTTGAGGTATCTAATGATTCTTTTTGTCAAGAATGATTTCTTTGTGCAGAGAGTACAGAAGTCTAAGTCTAGAGTCTGTTTTAGGAGTTTATCTCATGTTTTTAAAATTTTTGGATCTCCATTGTAAATTTTTGTTGTATGGTGATAGCAACAAAAATATCTTTTTGAATTTTCTTTAGTGGATTTGTGTTTTGTCACGAAACCGCCAAAGGGGGAGATTGTTACGGAATTTGAGTTGGCGTAATTTCGTGAAAGGTTCAAGTCTTGAAGATTGAAGGTGAAGAAGGTTGGATCATTTAACTCAATCTCAAGAAAGAAGAATTCAAAAGGATCAGGTATGTTTAACTAAAGATTTTTGGTGATCCGAATACTTCTTGTAGTGTAGAAACACCTGGAAGAATTTTTCATTGCATAAAAATCAAAAACTGGACATGGGACATGTTCAGGATCCGGATCAGACATTCCAATCCGGATCCCGAAGGGTGTTCGTTCATACACTGGTTCAATCCGGATCGCAGCATCTCATGATCCGGATCCCGAACACTGGTTTTACCTTTTTACTTGCACGATCCGGATCAGGATTTGCAATCCGGATCCCGAACGTTGATGTTTGGTGAAACTGTATGAACGATCCGGATCAGCCATTTCGATCCGGATCCCGAACTATTGTTTTTCTGGAAACCGTCTTTCTTGCTACTGCAATCCGGATCGTCGAAATCCGATCCGGATCGCCGTCCGTAAAATTTCCAGAAATGGTAGGTTTTTGATTCTTATCTCCTTCCAAATGTTTCTAACCTATAAATAGACCCTATGATTCTTTTTCTAGGGTAAATCAAAAGAGCGGCATATATTGAAAAAGACGGCCGTGAAAGAATAATCCACATATAGAGAAGAAAGGAAATACTAGATTTAATTCTATGTTTCTTCATCTATAATTGATTGATTTGATTCTAGGTTTTCATACTCAGATTTTGAGTAGAATCAAATCAATGAATACTTAGATGGTATTTCCGATCTATTTCTAATCTAAGTATTCGGCGGATCATCACCACCCAAAAACAACGATTTCCCCAAAATCGGCGCGTGGATTCGCGTGTCCTTGTGGATTCAAGGTTCAACCGCTCTCGTGGATTCGGAGCGAGGTACGTTCGTGGATTCGAAGCGTGCTACTGGGTGAAGACCGTGTATTCGGTCAGACGTCGTGGACTCGACGTTGGACGCCGTGGATTCGGCGTTGGACGCAGATCGTGGATTCGAGACGCGTTGCGGCGTGCTACTGGGTGAAGACCGTGGATTCGGTCAGACGTCGTGGACTCGACGTTGGACGCCGTGGATTCGGCGTTGGACGCAGATCGTGGATTCGAGACGCGTTGCGGAAAGAGCGGAGAAGATCAACTAGGAGCGTATGGTAAAAGGTTGAGTCGTCTGTGAGTACGTTAAATCACCTTGTACGTGTTTCAATTCTAGTGGATTTCACCGTGTTATCGGTCCCGTGATTTTTTACTCCGGTTTGGAGTTTTTCCACGTAAAAATCTTGCGTGTTCATTTATTTTTCCGCATTGGGTTTTATTGCGCAATGATTTTTTGAGTGTTTATTGTTTACACCTATTCACCCCCCTCTAGGTGTTTTTTCCCCTTTTTAGATCTATATTACATATAACCCAACAAGTGGTATCAGAGCGGGAATAGGGTTGTAAACAATGGTTGAAGGTGGAAACATCAACAGACCCCCATTCTTCGATGGAACAAATTATGCGTACTGGAAAGTACGGATGAAAGCCTTTTTAATTTCCATCGACGAACGGGTGTGGCAATCAATTGAATTAGGATGGTCTAATCCAACTGAAATTATTGCTGATGTTCGCACCATCAAACCTAGGTCGAAATAGACCAAGGAAGAGTTAGATTCATCTTCTTACAATGGCAAGGGAATTAATGCTATTTTTAGTGCCTTATCTCAAACTGAATTCTCTCGCGTCTCGGCATGTGAGACTGCGAAAGAAATCTGGGATGTTCTTCAGGTTACACATGAGGGAACTAAGCTCGTGAAGATTCAGAAACTGCAAATGCTTACGAGCAGATTTGACTCCATTTTTATGGCAGAAAATGAATCTTTCACGGACTACTATACACGATTGCAAGACATCGTAAATTCATGTGCTAACCTGGGAGAGAAGATTCTAGAATTTAAAGTTGTAAGAAAGATATTAAGAACTCTTCCTGAACGATTTCGCCCAAAGGTTACAGCCATTGAAACTATTAAACACCCGGACAAAATGCGTGTAGAAGAATTAGTTGGTTCATTACAAACATATGAAATGACATTTTCTACTAACAATTCTTCTGGAAAAGCATCCTCTTCTAAGTCTTCAGGTTATGCGTTGAAAACAACTAAGGAAGAAGACGCGGATACATCCTCCTCAGACGATGACGAGAACCTTTCTATGGAGGACTTTGAGAAGCAACTCGCTCTCTTGACAAGGAAGTTTCGCCGCAACTTTCGAAGGGGTAATTCAAGTAAATCTCCATCCTTCGGAAAGTCGAAGAAAGGCAAGGGTACTTCAAGTTACAAGTCAAGAAAGCAAGAGAACTTCTCAAAGGATAAGAAAAGTTTAGAGGGATAACTACAATGCTTCAAATGTCGAGGCTACGGCCACATTACAACGGAGTGTCCCAACAAGTATCCGGCAAAGAAGAAGGCGATGCAAGTCGTCACTTGGGATGACAACTCAACGTCAAATGAGTCGTCTTCAAGTGATGAAGAAAAGAGCACCACGGCATTCCACGCGTCCACATCTTCACCATTCATGTGCTTAATTGCAAGTACATCCGAGTCATTGTCCAACTCCACTGTTGAAAAGACTGCAACGGACAACGAATCGGATAATTCGGAAGGTGAAGATTTTGCTCTAGCCTACCACAGACTTTTGAGGGATTCAAAGAAAGTGGCTAAGTAAAACAAGAGTTTGAGAGGGAGATTGCATGATCTCGAAGAAGAAGCAAAAAGGGCAACTTCTCTCTCAAACGCTCTTGAAGTGGAAAGGGAAAATCTGATAAAAGTAAATGTTTCCCTTCAAGAGTCCAATGAGCTTTTTGAGAAGGAACATACAAAACTGGTGGATAAAGCGGATCACTTCTCAAAGCTCTACAACGAGGCTCGACGGGATAACCTGGAAATGACAAAGACCATTTTCCAACTCAAGGATGACTTGCAGCGATTCTCTTCTGGAAGGAGTAAGTTGGATAAGTTTCTTGGTCTTGGTCAAACAAATCGGTTCGGCCTCGGGTACACTCGAACTGAAAACAGTCCAAGTTCGAGTGGGACAGTCTTTGTGCCCCAGTCGGTGTCTCCTCCTCCGACGCCGGAACTAACGACAAGCAACGACAACAAGCCTACTTCATCCTCCTCGGGATCGTCAAGTACTAAGGTATGTTTTCGTTGTGGTATTTTAGGGCACATAAGGAGAAATTGCAAGATGGGAGCCAAACGCTCAACTCAAGCACTTCTTGCAACGACTACCAAAAAGGCGCCTCCCCGGAAATCAAAGCAAAACTTTTCAAATGAAAAGAGCCTTGGTAGTTCACCGCGCAAGACGACATCATCAAGGAGCAGCAATCGATCTGACAAGACGCCTTCACCTAGGAGAATAACCTCACGACCATTACCGACGCATTCCAAAAAGGTTTGGGTGCGCAAAGGTGAAATTTACCCTTGTCTTGTTACTAATGTTTCCTTGCATGCATATGATAATTCGTCTTGGTATCTGGATTGTGACACCCCCGGAATTTGGATTTGTCCTCTATATAAATGATATAATAGGACTAAATCTCTAACCCGGCTATAGCATTTTGGATGGTAGCAAGATCCAAGAGGAACATGAGAGTTAAGCGTGCTAGAGCTAGAGTAGTTCTAGGATGGGTGACCCCCTGGGAAGTGGGGCGTCACAGTTGGTATCAGAGCCATTCACCAGCCGGAAATGTGAAATGAGTCTCGGCTGAGCCAGGGTTATATAGCGGGTAGAGCGAGGCTCTCCGGCTAATGACCGTTGTGAGTGGAGTGCAGCTTGTCACGCCCCGGGTGTAAACCAGAACCCGGGCCCGTCCACAGATCCGCCGTGCATACGGAATTTTCCGTGTACACGAAGCACTGGTAACCTGCTATAAAATATAATAAAGGAGCATAAAACAGAGCTAAACTAAAACTAATACATCTCAGACAAATGCAGGAAATAAAAGTACAATAAGCTCTCACAAATATACAAATGTCTCTCCCAGCTCACGAAATAAAATACAACCAGCTGGCCGCAGCCAGACCCAAAATAAAAGGAAATACAACCGTCTGAGTGTACTGGAGATACATCAAAACTACAAAACTCGAACTCGGGGCAGTGGCTATCTAATCCGCGATCCTCTTACCTCGATCCAGGGAAGAGGGTCCCGCAACTCCCGCAGAGGACTCTGCAAAACAAAGGGGAAAAGAAAAGAGAAAGCAGTGGGGGGTGAGAACTACTATAAAAACAGTAGCCTCCCCTAGTGGGTAGACCTCAAACTCAGACATGCCCACTAGGACTATTAGAGGCGAAAAATGAAAACAGAGGTGGTAAGCTACAAGTACACTACTGATGAAGAGCTACCACTAACATGCCTCTACGATGCCTAATAAAGAATGGCTGAAAGTATGCACCAGAACGTCAAGGACTGACAGATCAACCCAATCAAAACACCAGTAAACATTGGTACTGCCTGCTCTGCTGTCAACCTCACAACTCAGTATCTCCCCTGTCCAAATGACCGGAACCCAACACGGTCTGACCGGCACCCAACACGGTCTGTAACCTACTCCGGAGTGGCACTCGAGGGGAGCGACCCCACACGAGCATAGTATCACTGTCACTAGTATCATCAGTATCATAAAATAGCAGGACGGGGTCACGACTCTGATCAAGTGGGAAAAACCCATCCACTAAAGGGAAACTCGATCCCCTACCTCCAATCTGATGCAAAAGTAATAATAATAATAATAATCCGGTCAACCGCCCACAGTCCGCGATCGCCGCAACACCCAAACATCGATCCCCGACTGTCCCAACTCTGAACATCTGACTACACAATCCCCTAAGACTCGACGACAGGAGAACGAATAAAAGCATGGTTTCTCCTAAGTCAATTCCAATATGTTTGTGTAGCAGAAAAAGGTGGCCTAGCTAGATGACCATTCAAGCATGCAAAGTCCTTTATTTGATAAAATCATTTCAATTATTCTAACATATGCAACATTAAATGTTTGGAACTCCCGATGTACATGTGGCAGGACATATGATACATGATACAATTTAGATGCACAATCTACTAGCAAGTACCCCTTATACAACATTCATTCTAACCACATGCCCAAACCTTCCCTTAACATATGACATGATATGGCTTTAGCATTCTTTCCAACTAATTAAATTGCATATCTAAACATGGAAACACCACTTACTAACTTGTAGCCTGCTAACAATGCAAGTATTAACAAAGGAACCTTAATCTCATACAAGCATGCTAGATACATTCACAATTAATAGCACATGATCAAGGCATTCTAATAGGCCTAGTGACATTCACAAGTAGGAGGTTCACAACATCACCCACCTCGAGCGCTATTCCAAGTTCCCCAAAAGCGAAGTCCAAGATCAGTCCAAAACTCACCACCAATCTGTACAAAATACCCCAAAGGAAAATACATAAGCTATTCAATCACAATTTCCAAAATCTATCCCCTAAATCCATAGTCCAGAATTCTCCAATTTTTACCTGCGAATGATGCCCAGAAAAATCCAAGAAAAATACTATCGCGATCCTTGCGACAAGTACCTGCACGCCCAAATCGGAGTTTCCTACGCTGAGATAAAAATCCGGCAAGGGGTACACCCCAATCCAAACTGTACCAAATTTCTGTAACAAAGAACCACAGAGAAAGGAGATTCTCACCCTCGTACAAAATCCAGAAAAATCTGAGAAAAATCCAGGAGACTCCTTGCGAAGAGTAGATGAAGATTGCCTTTTGAATCGCCTCAATCCGACATCCAAGCGAAAAGATACGGCAAGAACACCGCGGTGCTGTCCAAAAGTCCGCGAAGAAAAATGGGTCAAATGGGTGCTCAGAAAACTCCAAGATCAGCACGGAAATCGAGGAACCTCAAAACACAGGAGTTGAAGCCCTACCAGTCGTGAGTCCAACGGCGCAAGAATCGGCGAAATCCGATGTCGGGGTGAGTCGGAGGAGTCCAAACACTGAGAAGGGGCGAAGAACATCGCCGGGAAACAAGCATCGCGCCGCGCCGTAAAATGGTGAACCTCGGGAAGAGTGCCTCAAAAAATCCTCAAAGTTCTCCAATGGGTAGTGCACTGAGGGAGGGAAAACTTCTCTGAAGAATGCTCTGCGAAAAGGGGTCCAAAAAGCCTAAGGGACGAACAGGGAATCCTATTTATAGGCCCAGCCCATTAGCTGTTGGGCCGGGTTTTCGGGCGCAGTTTTCGGGCGCACTGCGCCCGGAAACCGGGTTGTATACCTCCCGTCCGACGCGCCCGAAAGTCCCAGGGGCGGCCACGTCACCCCAAACAGGGGACAGCAAAACCCGGCGGCCCGCTATGCGCCGCGTGTCCCCTCGCGGTCAGCGGGGGTAGGTACGGCCGCCCAACCGCGAGGCGACACGTGGCGCACTCGAGTGCGGCTGACCGCCCGCCTGGCGCCACAGTGCGCGCGCTGTCCCGAGGCGCCCCCCCGCGCACACCGTGGACCGCGCCCACGTGAGCCAACGAATCCGAAGCCGCCACGTGTCATGCGCCCGGTCCACCGCAACCCCGCAAAACCAGTGAGCCGTGCCGCGTGCGCCGGCCTATCAGGGCACGCCACGCGTCTCCCGCCCGCGGTCCATGCACCGCCGCGCCACCCCGTGGACCGAGCTGCGTGAGCCGGCCAATAATAGGCCGCCACGTGGCTCCGGCCGGTCCACGAGTCTCCCCCATGCACCGAATAACCCCGAAAACTTTCGGAAGCCCGCTTTTGGTCATCCGGACTCCAAATTTAACAAGCAAATAGCCGTTTTCAAGCGTTTTTCCCCGCTGAATCCAAATCCAACCTCAGATTGGCCCAAAACCCTTTCTAAAATTCGGCAAATGCAGCCGAAGGCCAAATCCGCTATCAAAGTCTCACAAGGCCCATCTGTGGCACCCCTTCGATGCACCATGGGCCAGACACACCAACACTAGGTGTTCTACACAGTGGATTCACCGGAAAGTTGCATGGGAAAAACCAGTACACTACATCCTCCCCCACAAGAAAAAGTTTCGTCCTCGAAACAACAGTCATACCTCAAGCAGGGGCCTCAAACAAGTGGGGGTGAGCATCCATCATCGCTGACTCCAGCTCCCAGGTAGCCTCGCGCTCATCATGACTGCTCCAGAGGACCTTCACATACGGGATGGCCCGACTGCGCAACTCCCTAACCTCACGGTCCAAGATCCTCAACGGCCGCTCAACATAGCTCAGGTCCTCAGCAACTTCCAATGGGGTGAAATCGATGATATGGGACGGGTCATGAACATACCTCCTCAGTGTCGATACATGAAAAACATTGTGAACACCTGAAAGCCTGGGAGGAAGCGCAAGCCTGTAGGCAACTGGCCCTAAGCGCTCCAACACCTCAAAAGGTCCAATATAACGAGGGCTCAGTTTCCCACGAATGCCAAATCTCCGAATCCCCTTCGAAGGTGAGACTTTCAGAAAAACATGGTCACCCACCTGAAACTCTAAGTCTCGCCGTCGAGTATCAGCATAACTCCTCTGTCGACTCTGGGCGGTCTCGAGATGTCGTCGAATCAATCTGACCTTTTCCTCAGCCTCTAACAGTAGATCAGGACCCAAAGTCTTCTTCTCACCCACGTCACTCCAATATAGGGGTGACCGACACTTGCGTCCATACAACGCTTCAAACGGAGCCATCTGAATGCTCGCTTGATAGCTGTTGTTGTACGCAAACTCAACTAATCCCAAGTGTCGGTACCATCCTCCTCCGAAGTCCAGAACGCATGCTCTCAGCATATCCTCGAGGGTCTGAATAGTGCGCTCTGACTGCCCATCGGTCTGTGGGTGGAATGCTGTACTGAATCGGAGCTGCGTCCCCAAGGCTGTCTGTAAACTCCTCCAGAAATGCGAGACAAACCTCGGGTCTCTATCTGATACGATGGAAACGGGCACCCCGTGCAATCTAACCACCTCAGCCAAGTACACCTGTGCGAGTCGCTCCATCGGCCAAGTCATCTGAACCGGCAAAAAGTGAGCGGACTTGGTAAGCCTGTCCACGACTACCCAGATAGCATCCGCTCCCGTCTGTGCTCTCGGCAAACTAGTGACAAAATCCATCGTAACATGTTCCCATTTCCATTCTGGGATTGGGAGACTCTGCAACTTGCCAGCAGGTACACGATGCTCAGCCTTTACTTGCTGACAAGTTAGACAGTGTGCTACAAACCTCCCAATGTCTCTTTTCATCCCATTCCACCAAAACTGTGCCTTAAGATCCCTATACATCTTAGTCCCACCAGGATGGATGGTATAAGGTGTATAGTGGGCCTCCCTCAAGATCTGCTCTCGGATCTCTGCATCCATAGGCACACACGCGCGGTCCCTGTACCGCAGTACTCCCGCAGCATCAACTGAAAAGTCCCCTATCAAACCAGTCTGCATCTGCTCTCGAATCCTCATCAGGTGGGGGTCCTCACTCTGTCTCTCCCGAATCCTGTCCAACAGAGTGGGCTGCACGACTAGAGACATAAGTCTAACAGAGACCCCAGGGGACACAACCTCGAGCTCTAACCGCCTCATCTATTCAAGTAATGGCGCCTGGTCGGTGATCATCAAAGATAGACTCTGTACTGCTCTCCTGCTCAGGGCATCAGCAACCACATTGGCCTTGCCAGGATGGTATAATATGTCTACATCATAATCTTTCAACAATTCCAACCATCTGCGCTGCCTCAGGTTGAGCTCCTTCTGTGTGAACAGGTATTTCAAGCTCTTGTGGTCGGTGTAGATCTCGCAGTGCTCCCCATACAGGTAGTGGTGCCACAACTTGAGTGCAAATATCACTGCAGCTAGCTCCAAATCATGGGTAGGGTAATTCTTTTCATAATCCTTCAGTTGCCGAGAGGCATAAGCGATTACCCTTCCCTCCTGCATCAGCACGCAACCAAGTCCACTGTGCGATGCGTCGCTGTATATCACGTATCCTTTCCCCATAACGGGGAGGGAAAGGACAGGAGCCGACATCAATCTGTTCTTTAATTCCTCAAAGCTCCTCTGGCAATCCTCACTCCAAGTAAACTTAATCCCTTTTCGCGTCAAACGAGTGAGGGGTGTGGAAAGTTTCGCAAAACCTTCCACAAACCGACGATAATATCCTGCTAAGCCCATGAAACTGCGGACCTCTGATACCGTCGTCGGTCGGGGCCAATCCCGGACTGCCTCGATCTTCGCCGGGTCTATTGCCACTCTAGCGGCTGAAATCACGTGGCCCAAAAAGACAACCTCCCGAAGCCAGAAATCACACTTAGATAACTTGGCATACAACTTCCTCTCTCTCAGAAGTTGTAGCACAATCCTCAGATGCTCCTCGTGCTCCACATCGCTTCGGGAATAAACTAGGATGTCATCAATAAAAACAACGACGAACCGATCCAGGTATGGTCGAAAAATCCTGTTCATTAAATCCATAAAAGCAGCAGGGGCATTTGTCAATCCAAAAGGCATGACGGTGAACTCATAATGCCCGTACCGCGACCTGAATGCCGTCTTTGGGATATCCTCGGCCTTCACCTTCAATTGGTGGTAACCAGACTATAAGTCAATCTTGGAGAAGACACAAGACCCTTGCAGCTGATCAAATAAGTCATCAATGCGCGGAAAAGGGTACTTGTTCTTGATGGTCCCTTTATTCAGCTCCCGGTAATCAACGCACAGTCGAAGCGAACCATCTTTCTTCTTCACAAATAGCACCGGCGCTCCCCAAGGCGATACACTCGGTCTCACAAAACCCTTGTCCATTAAATCCTGGAGTTGCGCCTTTAATTCTCGCAGCTCAGCCGGTGCCATTCGGTAAGGAGCCTTAGAGATTGGCGCAGTTCATGGGACCACGTCAATCAAAAACTCGACCTCCCTATCCGGCGGCATACAAATCAGCTCTGGAGGAAACACATCCGGGAACTCGCGGGCAATCGGGATATCCGCGAGTCCCGGAGCCGCCGTAGGCTCCTTAACCACAGATGCCATAAAGGCTACGCATCCACTGCGCATCATCTGCCTCGCACGAGAAGTCGAAACCATAGAGGCAAAGAAAGCACTCTGGCACCCCCCGAAAACGAACACCTCCTGGCCTGGCTCGCTAAAAGTAACAGTCCTCGCGGCGCAATCAATCGTCGCGAAATAGCGAGCCAGCCAATCCATCCCCAGTACAATGTCAAAATCTCGCAGCTGAGTAAGGACCATCAGGTCCGCTGGCAAAATCCAAGACTCAAGCTGTACCGGGCAAGACCAGCAACACTCCTCTACATACAATATGTGACCGGGAATCTGTACCTCTAATGCATGTGGCAACCGACCTAACTCTAGTCCATGAGATGATGCAAATGCTCTGCTGATAATAGAATGTGATGCACCGGTATCAAATAAAGTGCGAGCTCTAATACCAAAAAGTAAAGTGATACCTGCCACCACGTGGTCGGCTGCCGTGGAGTCCCCTACCTGAGCGGCGTAGACTCGCCCGCTCTGAGCTGGTGGTCGGTAGTCTGCAGGGTGGGAGGAAGGAGCCCTGCTCGCAGGAGCATAGGGCCGCTGAGCTGGCGGTCGCTGCTGAGGTGGAAGAGAAACTGAGGCCGAAGAAGGCGCCACTGATGCCGAAAAAGGGCATGAAGATCGTATATGCCCGGCCTGACCACAGCCATAACAACGCCCCCACCTCTGATCACAAGTGCCGGGGAAATGCTGACCCCCGCAGAAGATACAACTGCCTGGGGCCCGAAACTGCCGTGACTACTGCTGCTGCTGCTTGTGCGACTGCCGCTGAGATCCCTGCTGTCGCGACTGCGACCTCTGCTGCTGCGAGTGCTGTTGCTGTCGCTGGGGCTGCTGATGCTGTGGGGGCCTCTGGGATCCCCCAGGCCCTCGCCGCTCCGAACGCCCCCGGCCCGCAAACTGAGGCGGTGGCGGTCGGGGCGGCCTCCAGGAACTGGCCTGTCCTCCCTCATCCGATGCTGGTCGCTTCCTCTCAGAACTCTGAGCGACCAGACCTCCGCGTCTAGAAACAACATGATCTCCCCTCTCGACCCACTGTGCATGATCCACTGCCTCTGATAAAGTCTGAAGCCTCTGGGCGCGTACCAAGGTATAGATCTCGGGGCGCAAACCTGTCTCAAACAGCTCCACCTGGTGCAGCCCATCCCTGGCAACATAGGGTACGCAGTTGAGCAACTGCGTAAACTCCTGGAAATAATCCCACACTGGGTGATCACCCTGCTGCAGGTTCTTCAAGTCATCTTCTATCTTCTTCTTCACGCTCGTGGAGAAGTAAGTGTCAAGGATCATCCTCCTGAACTCCGACCAGGGTAGCTGTCGGGTGACCTGAAACTCTAAGGGCTCGACCCGACGCCACCAAGCATCTGCATCCCCCTCTAGACAGTGTACTGCCAAATGTGCTCTGAACCTCTGGTCAATGAAGAAGTCCCGAAACAACTTCTCCATTGACGCTAGCCACGATCCAATCTCCCAAGGGTGAGTGCTCCGCCCCGAGAACTTAGGGGGTCCTCGCTTACAGAACTGCGTGAGTTTGTCAGAAAACTCCCGCTCCTCCTCTGGGGTCAAAGGCCTGAACATCCCCTGGGCCCCACTGCTCGACGACGGCGCTGTAGGGGCAGGTGGAATAGTCGGTGGTACAACAGGTGGTACTGGGGCCTCTGCAGTAGTAGGGGGAGGTGCCGCAACCTAGGCAAATAACTGCTCGAACCTCTTCTCCTGTCGGCGGTGGCTCTCCGCCAACTGGGCCACCATGGCCCTCAGCTCACTGATCTCAGAAGGCCCGGACTGCTCCGGCTCCTCCGGGGGTGTAGGAGTACCCCGAGTAGGAATCTGCCGCCTAGGAGGCATCCTGCCACACAAGAATCCACGGGTCAGTAAACCAAACCACTCTCGACCCAATCCAGCGAATGTCACGCCCCGGGGGTACGAATCGCGCGGAAGAGGAGCCACCGATGCCCCTGAATCAGCCATATATTTTTTTTTGTAAAACATTACTCCCCGGCGCGTGCACAGACCCGCCGCATACACAAATTCGCTCTGCAAATGGGCAGAGGCCCCTTTGTATATGCACGGCGTCTCGGCTACAAAGTGTCTCACAAGGCGTAGTACATACAATCTCTAACCACATCAGTTGGGGTCTCGTACTCATACAACCAAACAATTCACATGACATTCTAGCATTCACTTAGAGTATAGAGGCCGGTGTTTTGAAAGGATAAATAATCACAAGGTTTTGAAAGCAGCATCCACACGATGCCCTCGTTTGTGAAAACAGTTCGCAAACACATAAATCCCACAAGGTTTATAAAGCTCGGTGCCCACACGACACCCACGTTTTAGAAATAGTTTTCGCAAACGGTTTTCTTTGTTTTTCATCGTTCAAAACGGCCAAGTAAGAGAGAACGTAGTATTCATTCAATTATTCAAAAAGGAAAGGAAAGGCAACATCCACTTCGACCCCACGGGGGTGTCGCAATCCACAACTAGCTACCATGAATAATAAAAGAAAAGGGAAAGAAGAGTCACTGTATCTGAAGTCACCCAAAAATCAGATCAGCACCCTAACGTCCTCACCGGCGCCCCAGCACTCGCCCCTGGACGAACCTGTCACGGAGTGGGAAGTCAGTGACTAGAAATAAACATAATGAGCAAGAATACTATAATAAAACAAACCACTGTAACCAGAGCAACTGTCACCCCCCTCCCATAAACCGTCAACAATGATCACAACCTGCACCAAACATAAACCGGGCACCCTCCCCGGACACCGCACCGGGCCCCTACCCCGGTGCCTCTCCCCTCTCCGCCGAGCACCTGCCTCGGCCGCCGAGCACCAACCTCGGCGTCACCGCTCACACCCTCCACCCATGAGGGCCCCCATCCCTAACGCCACCTCCGCGTGGGGTACACGGGTCAACGTACCACTTTTCCGGAAAAGCACACCCTTGCGGTGGCCAAACCGCTGGTGTGCGTGTAGTAAAACTTGAGCCTCAGATGATAAAGCGAATAGAATAAGATTCGGGGTCAGCGTTGCTCATAAGGACAACCAGAAGGGTGAACACCTTTGCTCATGAGGAAATCTTAAGGAGGAAAACACCGTTGCTCATTGTGAGCAACTTGAAGAGGAACACACCTTCGCTCACGAAGAGCATCTTAGAGAGAAAACCCACCTTTGCTCACGAGGAGCAACTTAGAGAGAAACCCACCTTTGCTCACGAGGAGCAACTTAGAGAGAAACCCACCTTTGCTCACGAGGAGCAACTTAGAGAGAAACACCTTTGCTCATGTCCGCCCTTACCCAATTAACCTCGGCGAATTTACCCACCTTTTGCGTGCGTCGTCCGGCGTTCGGTACGTCCGTGATCGTGCGCCCGTCGCCAACAATGTCCTGCACTCCTGAAGGAATAAGGGCAAGTCAAGACTAAGGATCCGACACTCACACCGACTCCCACCCATGTGCGGCGGAGTTCCCCGCCCGGCACTGGCCCGTGCGGCGCGCACTCCGCCCGGGCACAGCATCGCGTGGCCCCAGCCCGCGCGGGCGCCCCTCCTGCGGCGGCCCCGCGCGGCCAAGCGCCGCGCGAGTGCGTTGCCCGTGGTGCGGGGGCGACCCCGCGCGGCCCCAGCCCGCGCGGGCACCCCACCTGCGAGCGGCCCTGCGCGGCCAAGCGCCGCGCGAGCGCGCTGCCCGCGGTGCGGGGGCGACCCCGCGCGGCACCAGCCCGCGCGGGCGCCCCACCTGCGGGCGGTCCCGCGCGGCCAAGCGCCGCGCGGGTGCGTCGCCCGCGGTGCGGGGGCGACCCTGCGCGGCACCAGCCCGCGCGGGCGCCCCACCTGCGGGCGGCCCCCCGCGCGGCCAAGCGCCGCGCGGGTGCCCCGCCCGTGGTGCGGGGGCGACCCCGCGCGGCACCAGCCCGCGCGGGCGCCCCACCTGCGGGCGGCCCCGCGCGGCCAAGCGCCGCGCGGGTGCCTCGCCCGCGGTGCGGGGGCGACCTAGCGCGGCACCAGCCCGCGCGGGCGCCCCCACCTGCGGGCGGCCCCGCGCGGCCAAGCGCCGCGTGGGTGCCTCGCCCGCGGTGCGGGGGTGACCCCGCGCGGCACCAGCCCGCGCGGGCGCCCCCACCTGCGGGCGGCCCCGCGCGGCCAAGCGCCGCGCGGGTGCCTCGCCCGCGATGCGGGGGCGACCCCGCGCGGCACCAGTCCGCGCGGGCGCCCCCACCTGCGGGCGGCCCCGCGCGGCCAAGCGCCGCGCGGGTGCCTCGCCCGCGGTGCGGGGGTGACCCCGCGCGGCACCAGCCCGCGCGGGCGCCCCCACCTGCGGGCGGCCCCGCGCGGCCAAGCACCGCGCGGGTGCCTCGCCCGCGGTGCGGGGGCGACCCCGCGCGGCACCAGTCCGCGCGGGCGCCCCACCTGCGGGCGGCCCCGCGCGGCCAAGCGCCGCGCGGGTGCCTCGCCCGCGGTGCGGGGGCGACCCCGCGCGGCACCAGCCCGCGCGGGCGCCCCACCTGCGGGCGGCCCCGCGCGGCCAGGCGCCGCGCGGGTGCCTCGCCCGCGGTGCGGGGGCGACCCCGCGCGGCACCAGCCCGCGCGGGCGCCCCACCTGCGGGCGGCCCCGCGCGGCCAGGCGCCGCGCGGGTGCCTCGCCCGCGGTGCGGGGGCGACCCCGCGCGGCACCAGCCCGCGCGGGCGCCCCACCTGCGGGCGGCCCCGCGCGGCCAAGCGCCGCGCGGGTGCCTCGCCCGTGGTGCGGGGCGGCCCCGCGCGGCACCAAGCGCCGCGCGGCGCCCCGCCCGCGGCCGGTCCGGCGGCGGCGGCGGTGTTCCCCGTGAAGACCCCACCCCCCGAAACGCCTACACCACAAAACTAATAAAAACTCACCTTTGATCCGCCGGAAAAGAGAGGAAGAGGATCGTCCTAACGTTGCCCGGTTGATCCCGCGAGCAAGAACCTCCGTCCTTTCCTCGAAAGCCCCGCCGTCGGTCGTACAAGAGCGAAAAAGGGTTGGGTCCCCGTTTTATTCTCCTCTTTTTCCCTCTCGTGGTGTTTCTTAAAGAGAAACCCTAGCCGTCCTTCCCTCTCTCTTTTTCCCTCTCGTGATGACTCTTAAAGGGAAACCCTAGCCGTCCTTCCCTCTCTCCTTTTCCCTCTCGTGATGACTCTTAAAGGGAAACCCTAGCCGCCGAACGAAGGGACCTAGGAGGGAACACCTAAAACCCTAGGTCCCTCAAAGGGTAAGAGAATAATTAATCAATAGGGACAGATCCAGCGGCTATAATTACCTCGAGAAACGTGCCGATCGTCCGCACGGATCCCGGGGCGCCTAAGTGGGGTCCGAACTTCGGAAAATTATTCCGGGTGAACCGGGAGTCGGAATCTGAAACCGATCGCGCCCCCGTTCTCCATTTCGCGAGCCCTTCGGCCTAAAAATGTCCGCGAGCCCCGACGGATTCTCCGGAAAAACACCAAAAATTGTCCCTCAGTCGGGCAGTCGAAGAAAAAGGGGTAACGGGGAGGGTCACGGAAAAGTCAGGTCTTACAGCGAAAGTCATGGACATTCCCCTATTTCTGTAACCTTATGTTGTCTGCAGCCAACATAATAGTCCCCCAGAAATAGGCTATGCCAATCCCTCTCCACTCACAGGAAGAGTTAACAACCAATTGCCGACTTTCGCACAATATCACGTCACTCACGCTCTGCCTTCCTAGGGTCTGCAAAAAGCCTAGGGTTTCCTAAGTCCCAACTGACCTATCCCTAAGCTCTGATACCAACTAATCTGTCACGCCCCGGGTGTAAACCAGAACCCGGGCCCGTCCACAGATCCGCCGTGCATACGGAATTTTCCGTGTACACGAAGCGCTGGTAACCTGCTCAGATATAAAATATAATAAAGGAGCATAAAACAGAGCTAAACTAAAACTAATACATCTCAGACAAATGCAGGAAATAAAAGTACAATAAGCTCTCACAAATATACAAATGTCTCTCCCAGCTCACGAAATAAAATACAACCAGCTGGCCGCAGCCAGACCCAAAAGAAAAGGAAATACAACCGTCTGAGTGTACTGGGGATACATCAAAACTACAAAACTCGAACTCGGGGCAGTGGCTATCTAATCCGCGATCCTCTTACCTCGATCCAGGGAAGAGGGTCCCGCAACTCCCGCAGAGGACTCTGCAAAACAAAGGGGAAAAGAAAAGAGAAAGCAGTGGGGGGTGAGAACTACTATAAAAACAGTAGCCTCCCCTAGTGGGTAGACCTCAAACTCAGACATGCCCACTAGGACTATCAGAGGCGAAAAATGAAAACAGAGGTGGTAAGCTACAAGTACACTACTGATGAAGAGCTACCACTAACATGCCTCTACGATGCCTAACTAAAGAATGGCTGAAAGTATGCACCAGAACGTCAAGGACTGACAGACCAACCCAATCAAAACACCAGTAAACACTGGTACTGCCTGCTCTGCTGTCAACCTCACAACTCAGTATCTCCCCTGTCCAAATGACCGGAACCCAACACGGTCTGACCGGCACCCAACACGGTCTGTAACCTACTCCGGAGTGGCACTCGAGGGGAGCGACCCCACACGAGCATAGTATCACTGTCACTAGTATCATCAGTATCATAAAATAGCAGGACGGGGTCACGACTCTGATCAAGTGGGAAAAACCCATCCACTAAAGGGAAACTCGATCCCCTACCTCCAATCTGATGCAAAAGTAATAATAATAATAATAATCCGGTCAACCGCCCACAGTCCGCGGTCGCCGCAACACCCAAACATCGATCCCCGACTGTCCCAACTCTGAATATCTGACTACAAAATCCCCTAAGACTCGACGACAGGAGAACGAATAAAAGCATGGTTTCTCCTAAGTCAATTCCAATATGTTTGTGTAGCAGAAAAAGGTGGCCTAGCTAGATGACCATTCAAGCATGCAAAGTCCTTTATTTGATAAAATCATTTCAATTATTCTAACATATGCAACATTAAATGTTTGGAACTCCCGATGTACATGTGGCAGGACATATGATACATGATACAATTTAGATGCACAATCTACTAGCAAGTACCCCTTATACAACATTCATTCTAACCACATGCCCAAACCTTCCCTTAACATATGACATGATATGGCTTTAGCATTCTTTCCAACTAATTAAATTGCATATCTAAACATGGAAACACCACTTACTAACTTGTAGCCTGCTAACAATGCAAGTATTAACAAAGGAACCTTAATCTCATACAAGCATGCTAGATACATTCACAATTAATAGCACATGATCAAGGCATTCTAATAGGCCTAGTGACATTCACAAGTAGGAGGTTCACAACATCACCCACCTCGAGCGCTATTCCAAGTTCCCCAAAAGCGAAGTCCAAGATTTGTCCAAAACTCACCACCAATCTGTACAAAATACCCCAAAAGAAAATACATAAGCTATTCAATCACAATTTCCAAAATCTGTCCCCTAAATCTACAGTCCAGAATTCTCCAATTTTTACCTGCGAATAATGCCCAGAAAAATCCAAGGAAAATACTATCGCGATCCTTGTGACGAGCCCGTCGAAACGAGTACCTGCACGCCCAAATCGGAGTTTCCTACGCTGAGATAAAAATCCGGCAAGGGGTACACCCCAATCCAAACTGTACCAAATTTCTGTAACAAAGAACCACAGAGAAAGGAGATTCTCACCCTCTTGGAAAATCCAGAAAAATCTGAGAAAAATCCAGGAGACTCCTTGCGAAGAGTAGATGAAGATTGCCTTCTGAATAGCCTCAATCCGACGTCCGAGCGAAAAGATACGGCAAGAACACCGCGGTGCTGTCCAAAAGTCCGCGAAGAAAAAATGGGTCAAATGGGTGCTCAGAAAACTCCAAGATTAGCACGGAAATCGAGGAACCTCAAAACACAGGAGTTGAAGCCCTACCTGTCGTGAGTCCAACGGCGCAAGAATCGGCGAAATCCGATGTCGGGGTGAGTCGGAGGAGTCCAAACACTGACAAGGGGCGAAGAAGATCGCCGGGAAACAAGCGTCGCGCCGCGCCGTAAAATGGTGAACCTCGGGAAGAGTGCCTCCAAAAATCCTCAAAGTTCTCCAATGGGTAGTGCACTGAGGGAGGGAAAACTTCTCTGAAGAATGCTCAGCGAAAAGGGGTCCAAAAAGCCTAAGGGACGAACAGGGAATCCTATTTATAGGCCCTGCCCATTAGCTGTTGGGCCGGGTTTTCGGGCGCAGTTTTCAGGCGCACTGCGCCCGGAAACCGGGTTGTATACCTCCCGTCCGACGCGCCCGAAAGTCCCAGGGGCGGCCACGTCACCCCAAACAGGGGACAGCAAAACCCGGCGGCCCGCTATGCGCCGCGTGTCCCCTCGCGGTCAGCGGGGGTAGGTACGGCCGCCCAACCGCGAGGCGACACGTGGCGCACTCGAGTGCGGCCGACCGCCCGCCTGGCGCCACAGTGCGCGCGCTGTCCCGAGGCGCCCCCCCGCGCACACCGTGGACCGCGCCCACGTGAGCCAACGAATCCGAAGCCGCCACGTGTCATGCGCCCGGTCCACCGCAACCCCGCAAAACCGGTGAGCCGTGCCGCGTGCGCCGGCCTATCAGGGCACGCCACGCGTCTCCCGCCCGCGGTCCATGCACCGCCGCGCCACCCCGTGGACCGAGCTGCGTGAGCCGGCCAATAATAGGCCGCCACGTGGCTCTGGCCGGTCCACGAGTCTCCCCCATGCACCGAATAACCCCGAAAACTTCCGGAAGCCCGCTTTTGGTCATCCGGACTCCAAATTTAACAAGCAAATAGCCGTTTTCAAGAGTTTTTCCGCGCTGAATCCAAATCCAACCTCAGATTGGCCCAAAACCCATTCTAAAATTCGGCAAATGCAGCCGAAGGCCAAATTCGCTATCAAAGTCTCACAAGGCCCATCTGTGGCACCCCTTCGATGCACCATGGGCCAGACACACCAACACTAGGTGTTCTACACAGTGGATTCACCGGAAAGTTGCATGGGAAAAACCAGTACACTACACAGCTCCTCACAAGGTCGGCTAAGGCTAGCGAGACGAGTCTCACATCGCCTGGTGCTTGTGAGTGTGCTTGAGCCTGACGTGGACGTCAGGGCTTAAAGGGGGGAAGAATGTGACACCCCCGGAATTTGGATTTGTCCTCTATATAAATGATATAATAGGACTAAATCTCTAACCCGGCTATAGCATTTTGGATGGTAGCAAGATCCAAGAGGAACATGAGAGTTAAGCGTGCTAGAGCTAGAGTAGTTCTAGGATGGGTGACCCCCTAGGAAGTGGGGCGTCACATGGATAGCGGATGTTCCCGTCACATGACCGGTGACAAAAATAGTTTTCAAAACTTTGAGAAAATCTCCGGAGGACTCATTGTTTTCGGAGACGGTCGATCTTCCAAAATTGTTGGAAAAGGAACAGTAGCTATTCCAGATGGTCCGGTTCTAAATAATGTGTTATATGTAGAAGGCCTTAAGACTAACCTCATTAGCATAAGTCAACTTTGCGACAATGGTTTTTCAGTTAACTTTTCATCTGTTGAATGTGTTGTAACTGATAAGGACCATGTATTCTTTTTAAAGGGGGTTAGATCTGAAAACAATTGTTATGTTGTTCCTAGTAAAACTTCTGAAAATTGTAACTTAGCCTCTTTGAATAATGAAACACTTTGGCATGAAAGGCTAGGTCACATAAATTTTAAGGAACTTGCTAGAATTTCAAACAAAGATGTGGTCAAGGGGGTTCCTAAACTTTCATTTGAACAAAACATTGTGTGCGGCGGTTGTCAAAAGGGAAAACAGTCCAGGACTGCACACAAGAACTTGAACCACGTTGGTACAAAACGGCCTTTGGAACTTTTACACATGGATTTAATGGGGCCAACTCGTCAACCATCTTTGGGAGGTAAATGGTATATTTTCTTATTGGTTGATGATTTCTCTAGATATTCTTGGGTAGCATTTTTAAAAGAGAAAGCTGATACTTTTGATTCTTTTCACGAGATTTGCCATTGTATTATGATTGAAAAGAATGAAAAGATAAACTCCTAAAATAGACTCTAGACTTAGACATCTGTTCTCTCTGCAAAAAGAAGTAATTCTTGACAAGAAAAGATCGTTAGATACCTTAAGAATTTTTGCATTCAAAAACCAACCAGAGAGATAGAGTTTATACTCACAATGACATTCATGAACTCAGATATGTAATAAAATATCAATCAGAGATAGACATATCTTCTAAGCAATAAAATCCAAATGTCATAAATTTGTTAGTAATCAAACAACTTGTTAGTAATAATACATGCCCAAATAGTTAGTCAAATAGTTAGTCGAGGCATGCATGCAATCACAATACAAAACCAAAAGTTGTTGTTACTTACCTTTCAAGTTTTAATCGTTCCAAAGTTCTCACAATCACTTGTTAAAACCTGTCATTGTTCATATTTCTCTCCCCCTTTTTGTCACTAAAGTAGCCAAAATTACAAAATAAAGGGAGTGCTAAAAGTTCAAAAAGATAGAGAACTAAGACTAAAACCTGCAAAAGAGAAAATTAGCTAGAATAACAAAGAAACCAAAGATTAGATCATCAGAGCAAATGATCATTCGAGATCAGACTGGTCTGAACTGCTACAGTTCAATTTGTTCAAAATTCCTTTAAGCATTCCTGATATTTTGGAACATTTTCTTTTCATCTTGTGAATGTTAGTGGACATTTTTTCTTGTTCTGAAGACATTTTCCTCTGTTCTCGTTGGATAGATAGTATATCAGCCTCTGTGGTGTTTTTCCTGGAGGTCGAAGGAGATTGTGTGGACGCTGACGGTGCATATTAACCTTCATTCCATGGATGTTCTCTAGGCAGAGAGCGTGCTCTGGCGAGAGGTTCATTAATCTGAATTCCAGTGCCCCTCGAATTCTTTCGCCTAGTGTACTGCTTGGTTGTTGAAGAAGACTTCATCAGCTTTTTGTTCTTTAAAAAGAACCTATCGTCGTCATCAACAGCCTGTTGTACCTTTTTACAAAATGTGTCCCAATCATCTTCATCTTCTGATTCTGACTCAATTTGAGGAACATTCTTTGTCTCTTCATGATTTGTTCCATCTTTTTCCTTTTTAACAAATGCTCGAGTTCCCACAAATGCTATAATGAGCACAATAATCCAAGCAAAAACCATCCTTGTAGTGCGTTAGTCAAGAGCAACCTGCGAGCTAGAACTCAAGAACACGAAAAAATTATTTATTTTCAAAAAATTGAAAAATTGTACCTAAACAATCATTATCATGTAGAGAGACTAGGAATCAAATTAGTTCTGCAAAAAGAATTTTAAAAATAGATCAATCCATGATTTTCAAAAATTCTTATTATATGCCCTAAAACCGAATTTTCAGAAATCGAAGCCCAAAAATTCGTTAATCAGGAGAATACCTAGCATATAATCAAAACTAATCTACTCAGAGTTCTTATTTTAAAAGAAATTTGACCAAAAACCATCTAGAATTGAATTTCACCCATGATTTCCACTCACGTTTATGAAGAACAATGCAAAACAGTGGAAAAATAAAATTTTGATCAAAGAAACTTACTTTAATCCGAAGAACTCGAGTTGGAAAGGCTCCAAATAGGTTGATTTCTAGAGAGAGGAGCTCTGGAGACTTGAAAACGAAAGATTGTTGTAAAAAGAAATCAAATCCCTTTTGTTTCTTATAAAACCCTAGCCGCGGTCCGGAACGGATCAAGAATCCAGTCCAGAACGGCTACCCGCAGAAATTTCTGCGTTCGGGATCCGGAACGGATATTCCGGTCCGGATCGGTTCCAAACTTTTTCTTCACAAAAATTTAGGAAAATTCCAGAAAATCCAGAAAAAGTATGTAAGCACTTTTGCATGTCAACTTTAAACAAAAGTCATCATTTCACATAAAAAGAAATAGATTATGCTAAATCTATCAATAATATCCAAGTAATGAAATGAAAATTTATGAAAATTAAAACTTTTAAAGTTGAACAAGTTCAATGACATCTATCTTGATCTTATGAGTAATGCGTTTATCAAATCATTAACATAGTAAAGAAAATGAAGTACCAAGATCAATAGATGTTTGAAATCCCAAATATGTTAGATATTATATCTAATCAATTTATTGTAAGGAGTGGCTCTTTGAGCATCTTTCAATAAAATCCCCACCTTATACCAACCTTGAAATTTGACAGAGTCAAGTATTCCAAAATGCATTTTATCTTATCACCTTAAAAAACCATGCTTGGTATACATGTGGTAGCTACACACAGTACTCGGACGACCGAGGTGGTAGCTCTTTCCTCCATGTGGTGGTAGTTTTCACACTCCTCAATGGGATGTAACTCTTTCTACATCTTATGAGCATAAATATTTTAACAAACTCTCCCTCAATTGGTTATCAATTATTTAAGATATAAGGTATTCAACCAAAGATTGATCTCGAGTTTCATACTTAACTCAATTTTCAAATATGATAAAAACTATACCAAGAGATCATATGAGAGAGAAATTGACTTTGATCAATTAAAGATAACTTAATTGACATAAATGATCATTGCATCAAATGAATTATTATGATATCCAAAGCATAATAAATTTCTAAATATATGAAGGGATGCAAGTAAAGTCAATTACATATGCTCAATTAATGTTCTATGTACAAACATAGATAAGGAACAAAAACACAAAACAAAACCTAACCTAAGCAATGATTTCAAAAAGTGTTATTTCAAGGAAAGCATTCCAATTGCTTTACGTAAATGAATAAACAATTTTTGATCCAAAGGTTTTGTTAAAATGTCAGCTAATTGATCCTCAGTTGAAATATAAGATATTTGAAGAATATTTGATTCAACTAGCTCTCTTAGAAAATGATATCTAAGTTCAATGTTGTTGGGTTATATATAATTGGATCTAAATAGGGAAAAAAACACCTAGAGGGGGGTGAATAGGTGTAAACGTTAAACACTCAAAAATCATTGCGCAATAAAACCCAATGCGGAAATAAAAATAAACACGCAAGATTTTTACGTGGAAAAACTCCAAACCGGAGTAAAAAACCACGGGACCGATCACACAGCGAAATCCACTAGAATTAAACACGTACAAGGTGATATACCGTACTCACAGACGACTCAACCTTTTCCATACGCTCCTAGTAGATCTTCTCCGCCCGCTCCGCAATGCTTCTCGAATCCACGATCAGCGCCCAACGCCGAATCCACGGCGTCCAACGTCGAGTCCACGACGTCCGACCGAATCCACGGTCTTCACCCAGTAGCACGCTTCGAATCTACGAACGTACCTCGCTCCGAATCCACGAGAGCGGTAGCACCTTGAATCCACAAGGCCACGCGAGTCCACGCGCCGATTTTGAGAAAATCGTTGTTTTTGGGTGGTGATGATCCGCCGAATACTTAGATTAGAAATAGATCGGAAATACCATCTAAGTATTCATTAATTTGATTCTACTCAAAATCTGAGTTTGGAAAACCTAGAATCAAATTAATAATATAGATGAAGAAACATAGAATTAAATCTAGTATTTCCTTTCTTCTCTATAAGTGGATTTTTCTATTTCGGTCGTATTTTTCGCATACCCTAAAAGATGAAACATAGGGTCTATTTATGGGTTAGAAACCATTGGAAGAAGATAAGCATCAAAAACTAACTATTTCTGGAATTTTTCAGGACGACAGTCCGGACTGGAATTGACGGTCCGGACTGTCTCAGCGAAACAGACTATTTCGAGAAAAGACGACATTCGGGGTCCGGACTGCTATCCACGGTCCGGACTGTTCATGCAATTCCTTCAAATTACACGTTCGGGGTCCGGACTCAGATCCACGGTCCGGACTGGAATTGCGCATGAACAAACCTACGTTCGGGGTCCGGATTGAGAACTACGGTCCGGACTCTGAACATGTAAAATGCCTAGTTTTTGATTTTTATGCAATCAAAAATTCATCCAAGTGTTTCTACACTATACTAAGTATTTGGATCATCAAAATTATTTAGTAAAACGTACCTGATCCATTTGAATTCTTCTTTCTTGAGATTGAGGTATATGATCCAAGCTTCTAAACTTCAATCTTCAAGACTTAAACAATTTCACGAAATACGCCAACTCAAATTCCGTAACAATCTCCCCCTTTGGCGGTTTCGTGACAAAACACAAATCCACTCAAGAAAATTCAAAAAGATATTTTTGTTGATATCACCATACAACAAAAATTTACAATGGAGATCCAAATACATACATGAGATAAACTCCTTAAACAGACTCTAGACTTAGACATCTGTACTCTCTGCAAAAAGAAGCAATTCTTGACAAAAGAGATCGTTAGATACCTCAAGAATTTTCAACAATCAAAACCAAATACAGAGATAGAGTTTTTACTCATTATGACATTTGCAAAATCAGATATGTATGAAAATCACAATAAAAAATCGACATATCTTCTAAGCAATAGAAATCCAAATGTCATAGAAAGGTTAGTCAACAAGCAACTTGTTAGTTATATTACATGCCCAAATAGTTAGTCGAATAGTTAGTTGAGGCATGCATCAAATCACAAGATAAAACCAAAGTTGAAAGTTATACTTACCTTAGTTTCAGCATTGTTCTCACACAAGAATAGTCATGGTCAATCACAGAGCATTATGCATTGTTCAATCACTGTTCAAAGTTCTCTAAACTCTCTCCCCCTTTTTGTCACAAAACTAAGCCAAAATTACAAAATGTAAAGAGAGTTAAAAAAGTTCAAGTGATAAGAAAAACCTGAGAACTAAAACTAAAAACTAGAATTAAAAACCTGCACAAAAAGATTAAAACTCTGCACTAGAAAAAGAAAATTAGAGTGCACAAATTAGTCATCTGAGTCTGATTCATCAGAGGCACTACATCCTATTTTTGAAAACATTCTCTTCATCAACTTCTTCAATGAGGAGACTGTCTTAGTCAATGTTATTTGGGATGCTGTGATAATTTCAAGTTCTTCTGAGATTCGCCTCTGTTCTTTGGTGATCTGCTCTTGTTCGAAAGATAGGCGTTGTTGCTGCTTGTAAATTGAGGTTACCGATGCTTCTTCATCTGGTCCGGGTGTTTGTCGTAATGGAGAGGCAGAGGTGCCGACACAAGGTTTCTTTCCAGAGGAAGGAGTCGGAGTAACATGAGGCAATTTGTGAAGGGACTTAACAATTGTGGATTCATTTATCATCCCCAAACAATGCTGGTACGATGTTGAGCTGATATCGATTTGAAATTTCTTTAGAATCCTCATAATGATCAATAGGAACGGAAGCCGTTCAGTAGGATGAGGGTGCTCAACATATCTAGACATTCTGTTCCAAATAATGTAAGGGATGTTCATGTTCAATCCAACTGCTTCAGATGGATGCCCTAGGAGGTATAAAAACAGCATTCGATCCCATCTCACCACCTTTGTTTGCATGTTCGGGAGAATGTTATAACAGGTGATGAAGTTGAGAAACCGGTATTCAAGCCGGAGTTGTTTGGATTTAACGGTTTTACCATCTGTCGATTCAGTGCCGTCCAAACAAATTCCTTTTATAACGGTTTGCCACAGAGCATTCATCAAGCTTTTTCCAGTAAAAAAGTTAATCCCCGATCTACTCGATGGCATTTCTAGAACTTTCCCGATCAATTGCAGAGTTATTTTGAGTCTCATCCCTTGGATGTTTGTGTAAAATTGCATCGAACCGTGTTCATCTTCCTGAAGATGTCTCGCATTTGAGTAAAAGGTTCTCACACGATGCAAACAATACCCAAGTAATTCCGAGAATCTGCAAACTTGGATAAGATTAGCTCGTTCAATTAACATCCCGAACTCCGGTGAGTGATCTCGGAGGGCACCAATATTCACATGTCTTTCTCCGATGCATTCTCGATGTTCAAATGCCCTCAGACGGCCAGCATTAATGAACACTTCTTCCAAGCGAGGCGGAGAATCAGGAACTATTGGTTTGTTAATATCAACATCTCGTGCTTGTCCAAAGCGTCGAGCTAGTCGTTTCCTTTTCACTGAGATGGTTGGTGAAGTCATAGGTGCTTTTCCTCTTGATGTGTCGGAAGTCTTTTGCTTAGGTTTAAACGGGCATTGATTCATCATCCGTCAATTTGTCCCAATCTACTTCTTCATTATTTGCTTCAGCCTCTGAATCGCTGACAAGAAGAAACTCACCTTTCCGTTGAGTTTTCTTAGTTCTTTTCAGTTTGTTTGTTGCTCGAGTGTGCACCATTGTGACTAGCAGAAGATGATCCATGCAAAAACCATTGCTCTTTGTGCTTTAAGAAGGAAGTGTCCTGCGAAGACCAACTCAAGAACACGAAAAAATTGTTAATTTTCAAAAATTTGAAAAATTGTACCCAAAAAAATCATAATCGTGTAGAGAGACTAGGGATCAATTAGTTTTGCAAAAGAAATTTTAAAAGTAGATCAATTCCATGATTTTCAAAAATTCTGAAAATATGCCCTAAAACCGAATTTTAGAAATCGAAGGCCAAAAATCCGTTTATCCTGAGAAAACCTAGCATATAATCAAAACTAATGTTCCCAGAGTTCTTATTTCAAAAGAAGTTTGATCAAAAAACCATCCACAAACGACAAAGATATGAAATCTTCTTCACGTTTTGAGCAAAAATATGTAAAACTGTGAAAAACTGAGATTTTGATCAAGATAACTTACTTTGAAGTGAAGAGAATGAGTTAGAGGGCTCCAAGATCCTTGCTTTTTAGAGAGAGAAAGTTGGAAGCTTAGAAACGAAAGCTTGTGATGAAATAAAAATCAAAATCCTCTTCGTTTCATATAAACCCTAGCCGCGGTCCGGACTGCCTGAAGAATGCAGTCCGGATCGGCTACCCGAAGGATTTTCCTGCGTTCGGGGTCCGGATCGGCTTGTCCAGTCCGGACCGGCTCCAAACTTTTCTTCAGAAAAAATTCAGAAAAATTCCAGAAATTCCAGAAAAGATTGTAAGCACTTTTGTGTATCAACTTTAAATAAAAAAAATCGTTTCATTAGAACAAGAAATAGATTATGCCAAATCTATCAAAAGATTCAAATAACGAAACGAAAATTTATAAAAATTAAATCCCTTAAAGTTGAACAACTTCAATCACATCTAACATGATCTTATCAGTAATGCTTTTATCAAATCATCAATTCAGTAAAGAAAATGAAATACAAAGATCAATAGATGTTTGAAATCCCAAATATAGTAGATAATGTATCTAGACAATCTGTTGAAGAGAGTGGCTCTTTGAGCATCTTTCTTTAAAATCCCACCTTATACCAACCTTGAAATTTGACGGAGTCAAGTATTTCAACATGCATTTTACTTAATCAAAATTTGAACAACCATGCTTGGTATACATGTGGTAGCTGCACACAATACTCGGACGACCGAGGTGGTAGCTCTTTCCTCCATGTGGTGGTAGTTTTCACACTCCTCATTGGGATGTAACTCTTTCCACATCTTTTGAGCATTTTCCATTTCTTTGACTCCCCCTCAATTGGCTATCAATTATTTAAGATATAAAGTATTCAACCAAAAATTGATCTCGATTTCATACTCGACTAAGCAGTCAAATAAGATAATGACTATACCAAGAGATCATTGAGAGAGAGAAATTGACTTTGATCACTTAGAAGATGATTTAATTAACATAAATGATCATTGCAACAGTGAAATATTATGATGGCAAAAGCATAATAAATTTCTAAATGTGCGAAAAGATGCAATTAAAGTCAATTATGATCTATGCTCAATTAATGTCCTATGTACAACCATAGATAATGAACAAAACAAAACAAAAACAAAACCTATCCTAAGCAAAGGTTTCAAAAAGAAGTTTATTTCAAGGAAAGCATTCCAATTGCTTTTCGCAAATGAATAAAACGTTTTTGATCCAAAGGTTTTGTTAGAATGTCAGCTAATTGATCATCAGTTGAAATATATGAAAGTTGAAGAGTATTTGATTCAACTAGCTCTCTAAGAAAATGATATCTAAGTTCAATATGTTTTGTTCTAGAGTGCAACACAGGGTTTTTAGAAATGTTAATTGCACTTGTGTTGTCACAAAGAATTGTTACCGAAGATGCTGAAATTCGGAAGTCGCTCAATACACTTTTCATCCAAATGAGTTGAGTTGAACAACTTCCAGCTGAAATGTATTCCGCTTCGGCAGTCGAGAGTGCTATGCAATTCTGCTTTTTACTGTGCCATGCAACAAGGCAATGACCAAGATAGAAGCATGCACCACTCGTGCTTTTCCGATCATCCACTGATCCTGCCAATCGGCATCTGAGTATCCAACAATGTCCAAACTAGTTCCCATAGGATACCAAATTCCGAAATTAATTGATCCTTTGATGTACCGGATGATCCTTTTCACCGCTTTCAGGTGAACCTCCTTTGGTGCAGATTGATATCTCGCGCAAATCCCAACACCAAAAGATATATCCAGGCGACTAGCCGTGAGGTAAAGTAGACTTCCAATCATACTTCGATACAGTTTCTCGTCTACATTCTCACTTTGTGATTCACTTCCAAGTCCCTTGTGGCTAGTTCCCATTGGAGTCGGAAAATCCTTCGAATTTTCAAGATCAAACTTTTTAACCAACTCCATTGCATACTTGGATTGACTCAAGTGAATACCTTCATCATTTTGTTTAATTTGCAATCCAAGGAAATAAGTCAATTCGCCCATCATGGACATCTCAAATTCGCTTTCCATGGTCCTCCGCGAATTTAGAAGCATCATTATCCTTTGTTGCTCCAAAAACAATGTCATCGACATAGATTTGTGCAACAATGAAGTTATTTTGATAATGCTTCACAAAGAGAGTCCTGTCAGCTCCCCCTCGAGTATAGCCCTTCTCCAAAAGGTGCTTTGTCAACCTTTCGTACCATGCTCGCGGTGCTTGTTTCAGACCGTAAAGAGCCTTTTTCAAACGAAAAACATGGTTAGGTTGTTTATGGTCCACAAAACCTTTCGGTTGAGCCACATAAACTTCCTCATTTAAAAACCCATTTAGAAATGCGCTCTTAACGTCCATTTGAAATAATTTGATTTTAAAATGACAAGCAATAGCAAATAGTATACGAATGGACTCGAGTCTAGCTACAGGGGCGAAAGTTTCATCAAAGTCTATACCTTCTACTTGAGAGTAGCCTTGAGCAACTAATCGTGCCTTGTTCCTGATGATAGTACCATCCTTATTTTTTTTGTTCTTGAAAATCCATTTGGTACCTATCACATTATGTTGCTTTGGAGGCTTCGTTAATTCCCAGACTTTGTTTCGCTCAAATTGATGGAGCTCTTCCTGATAGCTTTAATCCAGTAGTCATCCTGAAGAGCTTCATCTATGTTCTTTGGTTCGATTAAAGATACGTAGCAAGCGAATCCACAAACCAACTGCCTCCGAGTTCTAACTCCTTCTTGTGGATCTCCAATGATGTTTGATTCAGAATGATTCTTGGAGATTCGTAGCGTTTGTTGAAACGGAGTACTCGGAGGTATATGAGATAATTCCTGCGCATCAGATAAACTTGAAGAACCATTAGATGCATCATTAATATTGGAAGTATTATCATGAGAAGATGCACTTACAGGAGTATCATCATCTAGAGAGATATCGAGGGTAGATTTTTCAGATGCAAAGTGAAAAGCTTCATCTACTTTAACATTTAGAGATTCTACAATCGTTTTAGATTCGATGTTAAATACTCGATATGCTCTGCTATTTGTAGAATAACCCAAAAAGATCCCTTCGTCACTTCGAGAGTCAAACTTTCCAAGATTTTCACGGTCACGTAAAATGTAACATCGACTCCCGAAAATACGAAAGTATTTGATATCCGGTTTTCCACTAAACCACAGCTCATATGGTATATTTAAAGTTCCTGGGCGCAAATACACTCGATTAATGACATAGACAGCGGTGCTCACAGCTTCAGCCCAAAAATGTAGCAGTAAATTCCGGCTATGAAGCATCACACGCGCCATCTCTTGAACAACCCTGTTTTTGCGCTCAACAACACCTTTCTGCTGAGGTGTATAGGGTGCTGAGAATTCATGTTTTATGCCGTTGGAAGTGCAAAAATCAATGAACTTGGAATTTATGAATTCTCCACCTCTATCACTCCTAACACGAATGATCTTTTCATTCTTTTCAATCATAATACGATGGCAAATCTCATGAAAAGAGTCAAACGTATCAGCTTTCTCTTTTAAAAATGCTACCCAAGAAAACCTAGAGAAACCATCAACCAATAAGAAAATATACCATTTACCTCCCAAAGATGG
>CM055066.1:18835597-18935780 GCA_029204045.2 Tillandsia leiboldiana
GAGATGCTCTTGCCCTGATGTACCATGCAACATGGACCCCGTTTCTTTAATCCGTAGCTGTCGCTTGTCCAATCTATGATGCCTGTACCCTCTTAGCCATTTCATTGCCCCAACCCACGTCGTCTCCCTCAGGGGAATTACCACCAAATCCCCAGGCGCCAGCCGCCCTAGCAAAATCGGGCAGGCTCCACAAAGCTGACCGCCCTCCAACGTCCCTTCCCGCCGTTTGAACCGTCAAGAAAAGTTGGAGGGGTGGCCATCCTCGAGATCATGCATAAATAACGAAATCACGAGAATGAACGGTGTGTTGCTCCGGTATCGAAAAGGGTTCTAGCACGGGAATTTGAAACGTAAGTATACCTGCAAGTGGCGCCTCCGCGGCGGATCTGTATCTTGGCGGTCCAGTGAAAAACTCTCCCTCCTGGTTGTGGCTGCCTGTACTCCTCGCGCCGTGGTGCAGGGGGTCTAGAAGTTGACGCCATAGGAGCTTTCCCCCCGCCCTGAGAGCTAGTGGCTGGGCGTAGAAGCTGCAGAGGACGCAGATCTCCCCGCCTAAGGGCCAGTTGCGGCGAAAGGGCCCCCGTTGCCGCACCTGAACCAGTGGTCGCCTCTTTGGGGGCACTCTCCCGCGCAGGTGCCCTCCCCCGCTATGACACAAGCCTAATCCCCAGCCCCGGTCCGCCTGCTGGCGCGCTCGGGGCCCCCGCCTGGGGTCTCCACCGTTTGGGGGCCCCGCCGCCGCTCCAAGCCTCCCCCCCCGAGTTCTGCTGTTGCCGCTTTCGGTCCTCCAGCCGCGTCGAGTTCTCCCTTCTGGCGCGGGTGACCGCAAAACCCCCTCCACCGTAGTGGCTCTGTCGACCACTTTCTAGAAGGTGGGCAGTTCGGCTGCATGCCCACCTCGAAGATATTGCTTCCGCAAGCCATCCACAAGAGTTGCGCCTTGTGAGCCTCGTCCCTTATGACGAACGGGACGCAGTTTGCTAGCCGGACGAACTCCCCCTGATACTCCATGACAGTTCGGTTCCCCTGCTGGATGTGGTTCAGGTCATCCTCCAACTTTTTTCTTGACACTGCTGGTGAAGAAGAACCCGAACAGCTCCTGTTTGAATATTGCCCATGACGAAGTGCGGTACCCTTAGCAGGATCGGGCGTACCGTCTTCCACCACAAGCGGGCTTCCCCTCCAAGCAGTTGGACCTGCTCGGGGGACCCGCTCGTCATCCTCCATGAGTAAGTCTTCAAAAAGTTTCTCCATCGACCCCACCCATTTCTCGACGACCCAAGGATCAGTCGTGTCCCCTTCGAACGTGGGTGGGTCGTATTCTAAAGTCCTTATGGTTGGCCCGCACCCGATCTCGCTCAGTCCTCACAACCGTCCCCTCCCCCCGCGGCGGCGGCAGCCACGGTAGGGGTAGGTGTGACCCCAGTCTCCTCCAGAGTAACCCTGCTGGTTGTCCTCGGCGCCTGTAGTGTACTGGTTTTCCCATGCAACTTTCCGGTGAATCCACTGTGTAGAACACCTAGTGTTGGTGTCTGGCCCATGGTGCATCGAAGGGATGCCACAGATGGACCTTGTGAGATTGGATAGATGATTTGGCCTTCGGCTGTGATTGCCGAATTTTAGAAAGGGTTTTGGCCAATCTGAGGTTGGATTTGGATTCAGCGCGGAAAAACGCTTGAAAACGGCTATTTGCTTGTTGAATTTGGAGTCCGGATGACCAAATGCGGGCTTCCGGAAGTTTGGGGGATTTTCGGTGCATGGGAGTGACACGTGGACCGGCCCGAGCCACGTGGCGGCCTCTTATTGGCCGGCTCACGCAACTGGGTCCACGGAGTGGCGCGGCGGTGCATGGACCGCGGCGGGGGGACGCGTGGCGTGCTCTGGTAGGCGGGCGCACGCGGCACGGCTCATGGGATTTGCGGGTTTGCGGTGGACCGGGCGCATGACACGTGGCGGCTTCGGATTCGTCGGTCCACGTGGGCGCGGTCCACGGTGCGCGGGGAGGGCGCCTCGGTACTGTGCGCGCACGTGCGCGCACAGTGGCGCCAGGCGGGGCGGTCGGCCGCACTCGAGTGCGACACGTGTCGCCTCGAGATTGGCCGGCCGTACCTACCTCCGTTGACTGCGGGGGGCCACGTGGCGTATGCGGGCCGCGGGGATCCGCTGTCCCCTGTTTGGGGGTGACGTGGCCGCTCCTGGGTGTTTCGGGCGCGTCGGACAGGGACTGTGCGACCGGGTTTCCGGCGCAGTGCGCCCGAAAGTTGCGCCCGAAAACCCGGCCCGAAAGCTTAGTGGGCTGGGCCTATAAATAGCTCCCCCCATTCGTCTTGTAGGCTTTTGGGACTCTATTTTCGCTGGGCTTTCTTCTGAGGAATTTCTCCTCCCTCAGTGCACTACCCTTTGGAGAAGTTGAAGATTTTTGGAGGCACGCTTCCCGAGGTTCCCCATTTACGGCGCGGCGCGACGCTTGTTCTCCGGCGATCCTCTTCACCCCTTCTCAGTGTTTGGACTCCTCCGACTCACCCCGACCTCGGAATTCGCCAATTCTTGCGCCGTTGGACTCTTGACAGGTAGGGCTTCAACTCCTGTGGTTTTGTGGTTCCTCGATTTCCGTGCTGATATTGGAGTTTCCGAGGCAACCATTTGACCCTTTTTCTTCGCGGACTTTTGGGACAGCACCGCAGTGTTCTTGCCATATCTTTCGCTCAGGCGTCGGAACGAGGTTGATTCAAGAGGCAATTTTCATCTACGCGTCGCAAGGAGTCCTCCTGGATTTTTCTCAGAATTTTCTGAATTTTACTCGAGGGTGAGAATCTTCTTTCTCTGTGGTACATTGTTACAGGAATTTGGTACAGTTTTGGGTACGGGGTGTACCCCTTGTCGGATTTTTATCTCAGCGTAGGAAACTCCAAATTGGGCGTGCAGGTATTCGTTTCGACGGGCTCGTCGCAAGGATCGCGCTAGTATTTTCTTGGATTTTTCTGGACATGATTCGCAGGTGAAAATTAGTGAATTGTGGACTGCTGTTTTGGGGGACAGATTCTGGAAAGTGTGGATGTTTAGCTTATGAATTTTCCTTTGGGGTACTTTGTACAGATTGGTGGTGTATTTGGACTGGTCTTGGACTTCGCCTTTGGATAATTGGAATAGCGCTTCAGGTGGGTGATGTTGTAAACCTCTTATTTGGGATTATCACTAGGCCTATTAGAATGCTCTTGATTATGTTATTAGTAGATCTGTGAGAAGAACCTAGCATGCTTGTATGAAATCCTGCTTTCTTCATTGATAATCGCAATGTTAGAAAACTACAAGTTAATTAACGGTGAGTCCATGCTTTAAACATGTAGTAGAGTTACTTGGAATTTATGCTAAATTCTTATATTGTTGATTGTTTAAATGAAAGGCTGAGGTATGTGGTTAGGGTAATTAAAATGGTTCAGCAAGTTAATGACTTTTGCATGCTTGAATGGTCACCTAGATAGGCCACCTTTTTCTGCTACACTATCATGCTGGAATTGACTTAGGAGAAACCATGTTGCATTCTTTCTTCAGTCACTTAGACATAGGGGATATTATGCTCGGGTTAGAGCAGGGGCTGGGTTAGTGTAGTCAGATACTTGGGTTTCGGGGAGAGGGTTTTGGGCTTCCTTTGGGAGACGGTACTTTTCCTTATAGAGCGGAGTGCGTGATTTGCAGACTTGAGACCCTGGGACTCCTGTCCCATATCGGTGTTATGCGTAGGCTGGCATACCCGATTTGGCAGACATTGAGAACCCTACCCCTTATCGGTGCTATGCGTAGGCTGGCATACCCGATTTAGCAGACCTTGAGACTCCTGTCCCATACCGGTGTTATGCGTAGGCTGGCATACCCGATTTGGCAGACATTGAGACTCCTATTCCACACCGGTGTTATGTGTAGGCTGGCATACCCGATGTGGCAGGCTTCGATTCTCTGATGCATACTTTTAGCTATCTTTAGCTGGGCAGGTAGAGGCATATTAGTGGTAGCTTTTATCAGGAGTCATACTCTTAGTTACCGCATTTATTCCTTTAGCCTCTGGTAGACCTAGTGGGCAGGTAGGAGTTCGTGTTGAGGTTTACCCACTAGGGGAGGCTACTGTCTTTATAGTAGTACTGACCCCCACTGTTTTTCCCTTTTCTTGTCCCCTTTGTTTTGCAGAGTCATCTGCCGGAGTTGCGGGGCCTTCCTACCAGGATCGAGGTAAGAGGATCGCCGACTAGATAGCTGCTACCCCGAGCTCGAGTTTTTGGTAGTTTTGTTGTATCCCCAGTACACTCAGACGGTTGTATTTTCCTTTTATTTTGGGTCTGGCTGCGGCCAGCTGGTTGTATATATTTCGTGAGCTGGGAGAGACACTTGTATATTTTTGAGAGCTTACTGTACTTTCCTTTCCAGTATTTGTCTGAGTTGTATTAGTTTTAGTTTAGCTCTGTTTTATGCTCCTTTATTACTTGTTTTATATCTGAGCAGGTTACCAGCGCTTCGTGTACACGGAAAATTCCGTGTGCACGGCGGATCTGTGGACGGGCCCCGGGTTCTGGTTTACACCCGGGGCGTGACAGATTAGTTGGTATCAGAGCTTAGGGATAGGTCAGACGGGACTTAGGAAACCCTAGGCTTGTGGCAGACCCTAGGAAGGCAGAGCGTGAGTGACGTGATATTGTGCGAAAGTCGGTAATTGGTTGTTAACTCTTCCTGTGAGTGGAGAGGGATTGGCATAGCCTATTTCTGGGGGACTATTATGTTGGCTGCAGACAACATAAGGTTACAGAAATAGGGGAATGCCCATGACTTTCGCGTGATTGGGTCGAGAGTGGTTTGGTTTACTGACCCGTGGATTTTGTGTGACAGGATGCCTCCTAGGCGGCAGATTCCTACTCGGGGTACTCCTACGCCCCGGAGGAGCCGGAGCAGTCCGGGCCTTCTGAGATCAGTGAGCTGAGGGCCATGGTGGCCCAGTTGGCGGAGAGTCACCGCCGACAGGAGCAGAGATTTGAGCAGTTGCTGGCTCAGGTTGCGGCACCACCCCCTACTACTGTAGAGGCCCCTGTACCACCAGTTGTACCGCCGGCTATTCCATTAGTCCCTACGGCACCGTCGTCGAGCAGTGGGGCTCAGGGAGAGTTCAGGCCGTTGACCCCAGCGGAGGAGGAGGAGTTTGCTGACAAACTCGCCAAGTTCTGTAAGCGAGGACCACCTAGGTTCTCAGGGAGGAGCACTCACCCATCGGAGATAGGATCATGGCTGGCAGCAATGGAGAAGTTGTTCAGAGACTTCTTCATTGACCACAGGTTCAGAGTGCATATGGCTGTACATTGCCTAGAGGGGGATGCATATGCTTGGTGGCGTCGGGTCGAGCCCTTGGAGTTTCAGATCACCCGACAGCTACCCTGGTCGGAGTTTAGACGGTTGATCCTTGACACTTATTTCTCCACGAGCGTGAAGAAAAAGCTTGAGGATGATTTGAAGAATCTCCAGCAGGGGGACAGGACGGTATGGGATTATTATCAGGAGTTTACGCAGTTGCTCAACTGCGTACCCTATGTTGCCAGGGATGGGCTGCACCAGGTGGAGCTGTTTGAGACAGGTTTGCGCCCCGAGGTCTATACCTTGGTACACGCCCAGAGGCTTCAGACTTTATCAGAGGCAGTGGATCATGCACAGTGGGTCGAGAGGGGAGATCACGTCGTCGCTAGACGTGGGGCTTGGCCGCTCAGAGTTCTGAGAGGAAGCGGCCAATGCCAGACGAGGGGGGACAGGCCAGTTCATGGAGGCCGCCCCGACCACCACCGCCGCAGTTTACGGGCCGTGGGCGTTCGGAGCGGCGAGGGTCTGGTGGATCCCAGAGACCCCCACAGCAGCAGCAGCAGCAGCAGCAGCCCCAGCGACAGCAGCAGCACTCGCAGCAGCAGAGGTCGCAGTCGCGACAGCAGGGGTCACAGCGGCAAGGACAGCAGCAGCAGCAGTCGAGGCAGTCCCAGTCTGCGGTCAGGTGCGTCTTTTGTAGGGGACAGCACGCGGCGGATACTTGTGACCAGAGGTACGGCCGCTGTTATCGGTGTGGACAGTCCGGCCATAATTCGAGCTACTTGCCCTCTCTCTACACCGCAGGCTCCTTCCTCAGCATCAGCTCCTTCAGTGCCCCAGCAGCGGCCTTATGCTCCAGCGAGCAGGGCTCCTTCCTCCCACCCTGCAGACCACCGACCACCAGCTCAGAGCGGGCGAGTCTACGCCGCTCAGGTAGGGGACTCCGCGGCAGCCGACCACGTGGTGGCAGGTATCACTTTACTTTTTGGCATTAGAGCTCGCACTTTATTTGATACCGGTGCATCACATTCTATTATCAGTAGAGCATTTGCATCATCGCATGGACTAGAGTTAGGTCGGTTGCCACATGTTTTAGAGGTACAGATTCCCGGTCACATATTGTATGTAGAGGAGTGTTGCTGGTCGTGCCCGGTACAGCTTGAGTCTTGGATTTTGCCAGCGGACCTGATGGTCCTTAGTCAGCTGCGAGATTTTGACATTGTACTGGGGATGGATTGGCTGGCTCGCTATTTCGCGACGATTGATTGCGCCGCGAGGTCTGTTACTTTTAGCGAGCCAGGCCAGGAGGTGTTCGTTTTCAGGGGGTGCCAGAGTGCTTTCTTTGCCTCTATGGTTTCGACTTCTCGTGCGAGGCAGATGATGCGCAGTGGATGCGTAGCCTTTATGGCATCTGTGGTTAAGGAGCCTACGGCGGCTCCGGGACTCGCGGATATCCCGATTGCCCGCGAGTTCCCGGATGTGTTCCCTCCAGAGCTGTTTAGTATGCCGCCGGATAGGGAGGTCGAGTTTTTGATTGACGTGGTCCCAGGAACTGCGCCGATCTCTAAGGCTCCTTACCGAATGGCACCGGCTGAGCTGCGGGAATTAAAGGCGCAACTCCAGGATTTAATGGATAAGGGTTTGTGCGACCGAGTGTATCGCCTTGGGGAGCGCCGGTGCTATTTGTGAAGAAGAAGGATGGTTCGCTTCGACTGTGCGTTGATTATCGGGAGCTGAATAAAGCGACCATCAAGAACAAGTACCCTTTGCCGCGCATTGATGACTTGTTTGATCAGCTGCAAGGGACTTGTGTCTTCTCCAAGATCGACTTACAGTCTGGTTACCACCAACTGAAGGTGAAGGCCGAGGACATCCCGAAGACGGCATTTAGGTCGCGGTACGGGCATTATGAGTTCACCGTCATGCCTTTTGGACTGACAAATGCCTCTGCAGCTTTTATGGATTTGATGAACAGGATTTTTCGACCATATCTGGATCGGTTCGTTGTTGTTTTATTGATGACATCCTAGTTTATTCCCGAAGCGATGTGGAGCACGAGGAGCATCTGAGGATTGTGCTACAACTTCTGAGAGAGAGAAAGTTGTATGCCAAGTTATCTAAGTGTGATTTCTGGCTTCGGGAGGTTGCCTTTTTGGGCCACGTGATTTCAGCCGCTGGAGTGGCAGTAGACCCGGCGAAGATCGAGGCAGTCCGGGATTGGCCCCGACCGACGACGGTATCAGAGGTCCGTAGTTTCATGGGCTTAGCAGGATATTACCGTCGGTTTGTGGAAGGTTTTGCGAAACTTTCCACACCCCTCACTCGTTTGACGCGAAAAGGGATTAAGTTTATTTGGAGTGAGGACTGCCAGAGGAGCTTTGAGGAATTAAAGATCAGATTGATGTCGGCTCCTATCCTTTCCCTCCCTGTTATGGGGAAAGGATATGTGATTTATAGTGATGCATCGCACAGTGGACTTGGTTGCGTGCTGATGCAGGATGGTAGGGTAATCGCTTACGCCTCTCGGCAACTGAAGGATTATGAAAAGAATTACCCTACCCATGATTTGGAACTAGCTGCAGTGATTTTTGCACTAAAGTTGTGGCGCCACTACCTGTATGGGGAGCATTGCGAGATTTATACCGACCACAAGAGCTTGAAATACCTGTTCACAGCAGAAGGAGCTCAACTTGAGGCAGCGCAGATGGTTGGAATTGTTGAAAGATTTTGATGTAGACATCTTATACCATCCCGGCAAGGCCAACGTGGTTGCTGATGCCCTGAGCAGGAGAGCAGTACAGAGTCTATCTTTGATGATCACCGATCAGGCGCCATTACTTGAGCAGATGAGGCGGTTAGAGCTCGAGGTTGTGTCCCCTGGGGTCTCTGCTAGACTTATGTCTCTAGTCGTGCAGCCCACTCTGTTGGACAGGATTCGGGAGAGACAGAGTGAGGACCCCCACCTGATGAGGATTCGAGAGCAGATGCAGACTGGTTTGATAGGGGACTTCTCAGTCGATGCTGCGGGAGTACTACGGTACAGGGACCGCGTGTGTGTGCCTATGGACGCAGAGATTCGAGAGCAGATCTTGAGGGAGGCCCACTATACACCTTATACCATCCATCCTGGTGGGACTAAGATGTATAGGGATCTTAAGGCACAGTTTTGGTGGAATGGGATGAAAAGAGACATTGGGAGATTTGTAGCACACTGCCTAACTTGTCAGCAAGTAAAGGCGGAGCATCGTGTACCTGCTGGCAAGTTGCAGAGTCTCCCAATCCCTGAATGGAAATGGGAACATGTTACGATGGATTTTGTCACTGGGTTGCCGAGAGCACAGACGGGAGCGGATGCTATCTGGGTAGTCGTGGACCGGCTTACCAAAACCGCTCACTTTTTACCGGTTCAGATGACTTGGCCGATGGAGCGACTGGCGCAGGTGTACTTGGCTGAGGTGGTTAGATTGCACGGGGTACCCGTTTCCATCGTATCAGATAGAGACCCGAGGTTTGTCTCGCATTTTTGGAGGAGTTTACAGACAGCCTTGGGGACGCAGCTCCGATTCAGTACAGCATTCCACCCACAGACCGATGGGCAGTCAGAGCGCACTATTCAGACCCTCGAGGATATGTTGAGAGCATGCATTCTGGACTTTGGAGGAGGATGGTACCGACACTTGGGATTAGTTGAGTTTGCGTACAACAACAGCTATCAAGCGAGCATTCAGATGGCTCCGTTTGAAGCGTTGTATGGACGCAAGTGTCGGTCACCCCTTTATTGGAGTGACGTGGGTGAGAAGAAAACTTTGGGTCCTGATCTACTGTTAGAGGCAGAGGAAAAGATCAGAGTGATACGACGACACCTCGAGACCGCCCAGAGTCGACAGAGGAGTTATGCTGATACTCGACGGCGAGACTTAGAGTTTCAGGTGGGTGACCATGTTTTTCTGAAAGTCTCGCCTTCGAAGGGGATTCGGAGATTTGGTATTCGTGGGAAACTGAGCCCTCGTTATATTGGACCTTTTGAGGTGTTGGAGCGCTTAGGGCCAGTTGCCTACAGGCTTGCGCTTCCTCCCAGACTTTCGGGTGTTCATAATGTCTTTCATGTTTCGACACTGAGGAAGTATGTTCATGACCCGTCTCATATTATCGATTTCACTCCATTGGAGGTTGCTGAGGACCTGAGTTATGTTGAGCGGCCGTTGAGGATCTTGGATCGTGAGGTTAGGGAGTTGCGCAGTCGGGCCATCCCGTATGTGAAGGTCCTCTGGAGCAGTCATGATGAGCGCGAGGCTACCTGGGAGTTGGAGTCAGCGATGATGGATGCTCACCCCCACTTGTTTGAGGCCGCTACCTGAGGTATGACTTTTGTTTCGAGGACGAAACTTTTTCTTGTAGGGGAGGATGTAGTGTACTGGTTTTCCCATGCAACTTTCCGGTGAATCCACTGTGTAGAACACCTAGTGTTGGTGTCTGGCCCATGGTGCATCGAAGGGATGCCACAGATGGACCTTGTGAGACTTGGATAGATGATTTGGCCTTCGGCTGTGATTGCCGAATTTTAGAAAGGGTTTTGGGCCAATCTGAGGTTGGATTTGGATTCAGCGCGGAAAAACGCTTGAAAACGGCTATTTGCTTGTTGAATTTGGAGTCCGGATGACCAAATGCGGGCTTCCGGAAGTTTTGGGGGATTTTCGGTGCATGGGAGTGACACGTGGACCGGCCCGAGCCACGTGGCGGCCTCTTATTGGCCGGCTCACGCAGCTGGGTCCACGGAGTGGCGCGGCGGTGCATGGACCGCGGCGGGGGGGACGCGTGGCGTGCTCTGGTAGGCGGGCGCACGCGGCACGGCTCATGGGATTTGCGGGTTTGCGGTGGACCGGGCGCATGACACGTGGCGGCTTCGGATTCGTCGGTCCACGTGGGCGCGGTCCACGGGTGCGCGGGGGAGGGCGCCTCGGTACTGTGCGCGCACGTGCGCGCACAGTGGCGCCAGGCGGGGCGGTCGGCCGCACTCGAGTGCGACACGTGTCGCCTCGAGATTGGCCGGCCGTACCTACCTCCGTTGACTGCGGGGGGCCACGTGGCGTATGCGGGCCGCGGGGATCCGCTGTCCCCTGTTTGGGGGTGACGTGGCCGCTCCTGGGTGTTTCGGGCGCGTCAGACAGGGACTGTGCGACCGGGTTTCCGGGCGCAGTGCGCCCGAAAGTTGCGCCCGAAAACCCGGCCCGAAAGCTTAGTGGGCTGGGCCTATAAATAGCTCCCCCCATTCGTCTTGTAGGCTTTTTGGACTCTATTTTCGCTGGGCTTTCTTCTGAGGAATTTCTCCTCCCTCAGTGCACTACCCTTTGGAGAAGTTTGAAGATTTTTGGAGGCACGCTTCCCGAGGTTCCCCATTTTACGGCGCGGCGCGACGCTTGTTCTCCGGCGATCCTCTTCACCCCTTCTCAGTGTTTGGACTCCTCCGACTCACCCCGACCTCGGAATTCGCCAATTCTTGCGCCGTTGGACTCTTGACAGGTAGGGCTTCAACTCCTGTGTTTTGTGGTTCCTCGATTTCCGTGCTGATATTGGAGTTTTCCGAGCAACCATTTGACCCTTTTTCTTCGCGGACTTTTGGGACAGCACCGCAGTGTTCTTGCCATATCTTTTCGCTCAGGCGTCGGAACGAGGTGATTCAAGAGGCAATTTTCATCTACGCGTCGTAAGGAGTCTCCTGGATTTTTCTCAGAATTTCCTGAATTTTACTCGAGGGTGAGAATCTTCTTTCTCTGTGGTACATTGTTACATGAATTTGGTACAGTTTGGGTACGGGGTGTACCCCTTGTCGGATTTTTATCTCAGCGTAGGAAACTCCAAATTGGGCGTGCAGGTATTCGTTTCGACGGGCTCGTCGCAAGGATCGCGCTAGTATTTTCCTTGGATTTTTCTGGACATTATTCGCAGGTGAAAATTAGTGAATTGTGGACTGCTGTTTTGGGGGACAGATTCTGGAAAGTGTGGATGTTTAGCTTATGAATTTTCCTTTGGGGTACTTTGTACAGATTGGTGGTGTATTTGGACTGGTCTTGGACTTCGCCTTTGGATAATTGGAATAGCGCTTCAGGTGGGTGATGTTGTAAACCTCTTATTTGGGATTTATCACTAGGCCTATTAGAATGCTCTTGATTATGTTATTAGTAGATCTGTGAGAAGAACCTAGCATGCTTGTATGAAATCCTGCTTTCTTCATTGATAATCGCAATGTTAGAAAACTACAAGTTAATTAACGGTGAGTCCATGCTTTAAACATGTAGTAGAGTTACTTGGAATTTATGCTAAATTCTTATATTGTTGATTGTTTAAATGAAAGGCTGAGGTATGTGGTTAGGGTAATTAAAATGGTTCAGCAAGTTAATGACTTTTGCATGCTTGAATGGTCACCTAGATAGGCCACCTTTTTCTGCTACACTATCATGCTGGAATTGACTTAGGAGAAACCATGTTGCATTCTTTCTTCAGTCACTTAGACATAGGGGATATTATGCTCGGGTTAGAGCAGGGGCTGGGTTAGTGTAGTCAGATACTTGGGTTTCGGGGAGAGGGTTTTGGGCTTCCTTTGGGAGACGGTACTTTTCCTTATAGAGCGGAGTGCGTGATTTGCAGACTTGAGACCCTGGGACTCCTGTCCCATATCGGTGTTATGCGTAGGCTGGCATACCCGATTTGGCAGACATTGAGAACCCTACCCCTTATCGGTGCTATGCGTAGGCTGGCATACCCGATTTAGCAGACCTTGAGACTCCTGTCCCATACCGGTGTTATGCGTAGGCTGGCATACCCGATTTGGCAGACATTGAGACTCCTATTCCACACCGGTGTTATGTGTAGGCTGGCATACCCGATGTGGCAGGCTTCGATTCTCTGATGCATACTTTTAGCTATCTTTAGCTGGGCAGGTAGAGGCATATTAGTGGTAGCTTTTATCAGGAGTCATACTCTTAGTTACCGCATTTATTCCTTTAGCCTCTGGTAGACCTAGTGGGCAGGTAGGAGTTCGTGTTGAGGTTTACCCACTAGGGGAGGCTACTGTCTTTATAGTAGTACTGACCCCCACTGTTTTTCCCTTTTCTTGTCCCCTTTGTTTTGCAGAGTCATCTGCCGGAGTTGCGGGGCCTTCCTACCAGGATCGAGGTAAGAGGATCGCCGACTAGATAGCTGCTACCCCGAGCTCGAGTTTTTGGTAGTTTTGTTGTATCCCCAGTACACTCAGACGGTTGTATTTTCCTTTTATTTTGGGTCTGGCTGCGGCCAGCTGGTTGTATATATTTCGTGAGCTGGGAGAGACACTTGTATATTTTTGAGAGCTTACTGTACTTTCCTTTCCAGTATTTGTCTGAGTTGTATTAGTTTTAGTTTAGCTCTGTTTTATGCTCCTTTATTACTTGTTTTATATCTGAGCAGGTTACCAGCGCTTCGTGTACACGGAAAATTCCGTGTGCACGGCGGATCTGTGGACGGGCCCCGGGTTCTGGTTTACACCCGGGGCGTGACAGCGCCGGTCCCGTAGCCGCCGCCGGCGGTGGCACTGTCGGTGGTGCCGCGGCCGGTGCTGTCGGCCCCTGTGGAGGAACCAGGGCGACCGTCACCGTCGCGGCCTGCTGCTGTTGCATCAACTGACGCACGTGCTCAGTGAGGTTTGCCAGATTCCCCGCCATCTCCCGCAGTTGCTGCCGCAGGAGCTGGTTCTCCGCGGCCGTCGACGCCGTCGCGTCTGCCTCTGCGTCCCCGGCCGATGATCTAGTACGGGCCATGTCTGTCACACATCACAAGAGTCAACTTTAGACTACCCTACTAACAACAACCATAAAGTGAGAGAAAGGACTCAACATTTTCCCCCCCTCGGTCACTCACGTTCTACAGTCCTATGCCCTACCCATTTCATTCATGTGTAGGCAAGTGAGGTATTCCCACGGATGTCGGCACTAACTGTTGTGATTGAAAGAACTCTCTGATACCATTTAATCTGTCACGCCCCGGGGGTTTGTTTTAGCGGAAACGATTCACAAAAGTCAAACATTTGACGTATAAATTTTTTTTTGATAAAAGAAAACCTCTCTTCCCCGGCGCGTGCCCAGACCCGCCGCATATACAGAATCTCTCTGTAAACGGACAGAGTCTCCTCTGTATATGCACGGCGTAGCATTTAGTACATGTTCCCAACACAAGCAACCATTCAATCACAACAGTTACTAACATACAACTAGTACCATAATTTATTTAAAACGTATGGCCAATCAATTTGAAAGGATAAATCCACAGTCGTTGAAAATGCGCCTACCCGGCACTCGAGTTTTGAAAATGCGTTTCGAAACCAGCATAAATCCACAGGGTTTTGAAATCAGTGCCCACACGACACTCAAGTTTTGAAATTCATTTTCGCAATCCATAAATCCCCAGGGTTTTGAAATCAGTGCCCACACGACACTTAAATTTTGAAAACGGTTTTCGCAATCTTTTCTTTGGTTTTGCTTTTTCTTTTCCAAAAGGCCAACAGAATTAAAGGAAGAATAAAAGTATAAGAGGACAACCAAATGTAAACCGTACCGACATCCACGCCGACCCCACGAGGGTATCGAGAACCTCACAAATAACTACAATGTAAATGAAATGTAAAGGTGAAAGAGGAAATACAGCCCAGGGTCCCCAGCGCCCCGGAAGCTCCTGCCCCGTCCTCACCGTCGCCTACCTCTCCCCTCGTCTGGACCCTGTCACCACGTGGGAAGTCAGTAACGAATGATAGTAGAGCAGGAAAAGTAGTAAAACAAACCGTAAAGTCAACCGGAGCAACCACTCCCCTCAAAGGGAAAAGACAACCTGTACCCCTGTATCCTGCAATACCCGGCCACGTCGGACAACTAAACCGACGGCCGTACCGTACCTGCAATACCCGACCACGTCGGACAACTAAACCGACGGCCGTACCGTACCTGCAATACCCGACCACGTCGGACAACTAAACCGACGGGTCGCACCGCTCGCACCTCGGCGCCTCAAACCCCACCACTACATAAGGGGCCCCACTGCGTCACCTCGTGGGTATACACGGGTCAATAGACCGCTTTTCCGGAAAAGCGCACCCTTTGCGGTGGCCAAACCGCGGGTGCGCGTGCTGCAGCCTCGAGCCAAGTAACCATAACCACCATCATGTCAGTATCATAATATATAGCAAGAGTAGAACGGCAACATGCATAATCAAAAGTAAAACCGTAGCATACGCGATCGAAAGGAACCCGCTAACATGTATAATCAAAGTTAAGGCAATAATACGTGTACTCGAAGGTAACCCGCCAACATATAATTATCAAAAGGAGAACGACCGCCGGAGACCGACGCTAAACACCACGAAGAAACCCACCTCAATGCGAAGGAGAAGACGTGCGGAACTCCAACTAAAACGCCCTCGCTGTGTGCCCAGACAGCTACAATAAAGATTAGACTTGTTAAAAACATCTTCGTGGTTAAAAACACTCAAAAACGGCGCGAAACGGGCTGAAAACGGAGTTTCTGGGCTCTTTTTTGGAACCCTGGTGCACGGGACCAGGCGTGGACCGGGTCCACGGCGGCGAGCGGGCGCGGCGCGGACCGGGAGCACACTGCAGTGGTGGACCGGGGCGTCTTGGGCCGGGCCGCGCACGGGTGCGGGCGCGCACTGGGTCCATGGCCCCACTGCTGTTGTGACGAACACCGGGTGCACGCCCGGGCGTGCACCGCGCGGCCTAGCGCACGGCCCCGTGCACCGGGTCCGCGCCCCCGGGCCGCGAGGGCGTGCGCCGGGTGCATGCCAGCCCGGTGGACCGCGCGGCCTGGCGCACAGCCTTGTGCGCCAGGTCTGCGGCCCCGGGCCGGAACGGCGTGCGCCGGGTGCACTAGTGCGTGTGGACCGCAGCCAGAGAACCCCAACAGTAACCTCGTTTTCGGCTCCGATCGCGACCCCGCGGCCACGGCGGCTCCGACGATGACCCCGTGAACACGGTGACGGCGGCGACGGCCTCCCGTTTAACCACGGCGGCGGCGTCCTCCCGTTTGGTCCCCAAATTCGCCTCGCACGCGTCCCGAGGCGAAGGAAAACCCACCGCGAAAAGCTCAAAGGATTTCCCCTCACCTTGCCCGAAATAAGAAAAAGAAAGAAAATAAATTCACCGCTTACCTTGGTCACGGCGTCGGGGTTGCAAGAAGAGGGATCGTCCCGGGGGTGTGCGATCGTTCCTCCTCTCCTCGATCGCTTCGCCGCGGTAATCCACGCCGATCTATGGGAAGAAGAGGGTTTGGGGAAAACGTTCCTCGTCCGCGCTCGGGGTATCGTGCGTCCAGGTAAGAGGAACAAGAAGGGGTTCCCAAAACCTAATTCCCCAAAGCCGATTAATTGGTCGTTTAGGCGCAATCGGATTAAACCCAATTAGAAAGAAAAGAGAATAAATGATCGGGGGCACATGAAATGGAGTGGGTAAATCCCCTACCTCAAACGGAAAGACTAGTCGATTGGGTGCGAACCAGGGTCCGGTCTGCCTCGATAATTGTGTAAGTCGCCTGAACCGTACTGAAACTTCCGGAATTTATTTCGGGAGATTCCGGAGTCGGAATCCAAAACCGATCGCGCCGCCATTCTCCGTTTGACGAGCTTTATTGTCTAAAAATACTTGCGAGCCCCGACGGTCTGCCCAAAAATACAGGAAAAATAATTCACCCCCGGACCCCTTAGTCGAAAAGCGGTTCAGAAAAATTCAAAGGAAAGTCTAGAAAGACAAATAAACCCACGGTTATTACAAGTTCCCTCATGTGTAACCTGAAGAACATCCCAGATTTCTTTCGCAGTCTCACATGCCGAGACGCGAGAGAATTCAGTTTGAGATAAGGCATTAAAAATAGCATTAATTCCCTTGCCATTGTAAGAAGATGAATCTAACTCTTCCTTGGTCCACTTCGACCTAGGTTTGATGGTGCGAACATCAGCAATAATTTCAGTTGGACTAAACCATCCTAATTCAATTGATTGCCACACCCGTTCATCGATGGAAATTAAAAAGGCTTTCATCCGTACTCTCCAGTACGCATAATTTGTTCCATCAAAGAATGGGGGTCTGTTGATGTTTCCACCTTCAACCATTGTTTACAACCCTATTCCCTCTCTGATACCACTTGTTGGGTTATATGTAATAATGGATCTAAATAGGGGAAAAAACACCTAGAGGGGGGTGAATAGGTGTAAACAATAAACACTCAAAAAATCATTGCGCAACAAAAACCCAATGCGGAAATATAAATGAACACGCAAGATTTTTACGTGGAAAAGCTCCAAACCGGAGTAAAAAACCACGGGACCGATAACACGGTGAAATCCACTAGAATTAAACACGTACAAGGTGATATACCGTACTCACAGACGACTCAACCTTTTCCATACGCTCCTAGTTGATCTTCTCCGCTCGCTCCGCAACGCGTCTCGAATCCACGATCTGCGTCCAACGCCGAATCCACGGCGTCCAACGTCGAGTCCACGACGTCTGACCGAATCCACGGTCTTCACCCAGTAGCACGCTTCGAATCCACGAACGTACCTCGCTCCGAATCCACGAGAGCGGTTGCACCTTGAATCCACAAGGCCACGCGAGTCCACGCGCCGATTTTGGGGTAAATCGTTGTTTTTGGGTGGTGATGATCCGCCGAATACTTAGATCAAAGATAGATAGGAAATACCATCTAAGTATTCATTAGTTTGATTCAACTCAAGATGTGAGTGTGAAAACCTAGAATCAAACTAATCAATATAGATGAAGAAACATAGAGTAATATCTAATGATTTCCTTTCTTCTCTATATGTGGATCTAGGGCCGTATATGATGATATTTGATTATGACGGCTCTATGTGGATTATTTGGATTATATGGATTAGCCCTAGAAAAAGAATCATAGGGTCTATTTATAGGTTAGAAACCCTAGGAAGAAGATAAGGATCAAAAACTGTCCGTTTCTGGAAATTTTCACGACGGCGATCCGGATCGGATTAGCTGTGATCCGGATCGTCGTAACGAGTCAGGCAATTCCAGAGAAACAGGGTTCGGGATCCGGATTGTAATGCACGATCCGGATCGTTCATGAATTTCAGCAAATTCCCATGTTCGCGATCCGGATCGAAATGACTATGATCCGGATCGGATTTGCCAATGAACAAACACCCTTCGGGATCCGGATCGGACTGTCCGATCCGGATCCTGAACATGTCCCATGTCCAGTTCTTGATTTTTATGCGATAAAAAATTCTTCCAAGTGTTTCTCCACTACAAGAAGTATTCGGATCACCAAAAATATTTAGTTAAACTTACCTGATCCTTTTGAATTCTTCTCTCTTGAGATTGAGGTATATGATCCAAACTTCATTCATCTTCAATCTTCAAGACTTAACACTTTCACGAAATGCGCCAAAACAAAATCCGTAACACAGTGCTTAGAAAAAATCCAGAAAAATCACCGTTGCGATCCTCGCGATGAGTAGCCCCAAATCGAGTATTTATACACCTCAATCCGACACCTGTAGGCCAAGATAAAAAATAAAATATCGCGGTATGTTAACTCCCTCATAATCACAAGTCTCCAGCAAAACAGTCCCCATAAAGCTTAATTATCACCTGCGAGATAAATTCTAAAAATTCCAATAAAAATACGACGGCGATCCACGCGAAGTGTAGATATCAATTGAGTCCTTAATCGTTGAATTCCGATTCTTGAGTGCAGAGATAAAAATCCATCAAGCCTCCGCTATCCAGAAAACCACCAATAGGAAAGGGGGTTCAAAAATGCCTCGGGAACTGTGCCAAAAATCCAAAATGAGATGAAGTAATCAATACGGAAATCAAAGGCGTACCTCTCATGATCGCGCTGCCGGAAAAATAGGGTCAAAATACCATCGGAGTAATCAAGGGTGCATCTCTGACCGAAAAGTGACGGCGAAAGCCAAAATCCAAGAAACGTCGCAGTGCGCCGCATCGCAGAAAGCGCGGATGTCGAGACCACTATAAAATTTGAAAATCCCTCAGTAGATGGAGCACAAGATAAAGAACATTTTCTCTTCAGGCCTCAGTCGAAGATGGGCTCGGGAAGAGGCTCGAATCCGCGGCCCAAGAGGAGCTATATATAGCCCAAACCAAACAATTGCCAAAATACCATATGTGTCCCCACATTCGGGCGCCCGAAAGATTTGGGCTGCTACAGGGACCCTAAAATGCACCCCAATCCATCAGAGCCCGAGTCGTCCCTGGAGCGCCACGTGTCCCCGAACAGCAAACAGCATAATGGGCCACTCCCTGCGTGCCACGTGGCACGCCGCATAGTGCACAGCGGCGCCAGCCGCTGCAGTCGCGCCACGTGGCGCCGACCGCGCCTGCCCTGCGCACGTCGCCCCGGCTGACCCGGGTGTACGGCCACCTGCCCGCCGTACAGCCACCTGCCCGCCATCGCCGTGTGGACCGAGCGCACAAGAGCCAGCCAATCAGACGTTGCCACGTGTCCACCCATCGGTCCACCGTACACCCGCGCTTCTCGCGTGGACCGCGCCTGCTGCGCCGGCCAATCGGGAGCCGCCACGTGTCCCGCGCACGGGTACACGCTTCCGCGGTGGACCGAGCGGCTGCGCCACTGCCCGCCGCCGCGCTCCACCGCCTGCCGCCGCCGCGCTCCGCCGCCTGCCGCCGCCGCCGGCGCAACTCCGGTCGCCGGAACAGTGCCACTACACCTCGAAATCCGTGTTTTCGCATCCGGGCTTCGAAAAATAAAAGTAAATAGTCCATTTTCATCGTTTCCGCGTGCTGAATCCAAATCCGATGTCCGTTTTGCCCAATTCCACTTCTAAAATTTTCCAAAGGCCTCCGGTTAAGCAAACTTGCTCCCATTTTCCACCCTGAATCCATTCCTTGGGCCCGATGCGCGCACAAACACTCCCAGAAGCCACTAAACCAACAGTAAACCCTTAAGCGGGGATTCGGGTCCTCACATCCTCCCCCACTAAAAGAAAGTTTCGTCCTCGAAACTAACAGGGCTTAAAAGGGAGTCTCCAAGGCAAAGGTAAGTATCCATCAACACAGTCTCCAACTCCCCAGTCGCTACTCACTCTCCACAAAGCAAGTCCAAAAGCTGGAAAAACCTCAGGAACTCCAAAAACTGGGGACAAGGAAGAACAACCAACTCTACTCGTCCAAATCTACACGAAGTACGCCAACACTACCAAACAAGGAAGGTAAAGGCCCCACCAGCAGGAAAGTCATCAACCCCAACTCTCTATTTAGAAAAAAACTAAAATTCACGAAAAGTCCGAAAATTTCGAAAAGACTAGTGCCTTCGCCCCAATCAAACAAGAACAGGTTCGGGCACCGTCTTCATTTCTGGAGTAGCCTTTCGAAGCTTTCGTCCTGTTCGTAAATTTCAGCACAAGGGCGAGAAAAAGGGAGAGAAGTGTTAAAGTCGTTCCTGCTGTGGCTACAGAAACGGAAGCTACGATCTAACCGTGACCCCTAGGGACACAACCTCTAGTCCTAATCGTCACCTACGCTCAAAAGGTAGCACATAACCCAAAACCGCTGAAACCACTACTGCAGGAAGGATACCCCGGTGACCTGTGAAAATGAACTCCTCCAGTCCAGCTCGCGGAAGGGTCACTGTTCTCATTCCACAATCAGTCGTTGCATGCTATCGCTCCAACCGGTCCATTCCGCGTGCTCGATCACAGTCTTGGAGATGTCACCCAACCGTCACCTCTGCCGGCAAAATTCAAAGTCTCAACAGCACTAGACATAGTCCATAAGGCTTCCCTAAGTGCACAATACCTACAGGAACCTGTACCTCTAGTGCGCGTGGTAATCACTCTATCTCCAAACTAGGCAGGGAAGCAAAAATACTCTAACTCAGCTTGTCGTAATGAAATAATGCCTACGACAATCCGATCCACTACCGTGGCACCTTCCAACCGGGCGACACAGACTCATCCGCTCGATGTGAGTGGTCGTCGCCAAAAGAACCTAAAGTCGCTCCTCAATAAAAAGGGTCTCAAAGAGTCGCTCCATCGCTGTGATCCAAGACTCTGCCTCCCACGGCTCCAAGCTCAATCATGCAAATCGGGGTGGATCAGACTGCCGGGACTGGCTCTATCGATGAATGATGTCCCAAAGCTCATCTACTATCCGCTATCCACCCTACCTCGGTGCCTCGGCACTACTCGTCGGCACGGAGGGGGCTGCTCACTCAATCGGTGCCACCGGTATAGCTGGAGATGCCACTGCATGGGAAGAAAGTTCTGGAGGACACTCAGGCGGTACTGCAACTGGCTGTGCTCTCTACTCCAACAGACGCATCAAACGTTCCATGGCCTCCTCCTGGCATCGGACAGCCTCCGATATCTATGCCAACTAGGCCCGTAACTCCTGGGTCTCGCTCTGCTCTGATAGCTCTGCCTCCGATGCTCGAGTGCAGAGATAAAAATCCATCAAGCCTCCGCTGTCCAGAAAACCACCAATAGGAAAGGGGGTTCAAAAATGCCACGGGAACCATGCCAAAAATCCAAAATGAGACAAAGTAATCCATATGGAAATCGAAGGCGTACCTCTCGTGATCGCGCTGCCGCACAAATGGGCTCCAAATACCATTGGAGTAATCCAGAGTGCATCTCTGACCGAAAAGTGACGGTGGAAGCCAAAATCCAAGAAACGTCATAGTTCGCCGCGTCGCAGAAAGCGCGGATGTCGAGGCCTCTAAAAAATCTAAAAATCCCTCAGTAGATGGAACACAAGATGAAGAACATTTTCTCTTCAGGCCTCAGTCGAAGATGGGCTCGGGAAGAGGCTCGAATCCGTGGCCCAAGAGGAGCTATATATAGCCCAAACCAAACAATTACCAAAATACCATATGTGTCCCCACATTCGGGCGCCCGAAAGATTCGGGCTGCTACAGGGACCCTAAAATGCACCCCAATCCATCAGAGCCCGAATCGTCCCTGGAGCGCCACATGTCCCCGAACAGCAAATAGCATAACGGGCCACTTCCTGCGTGCCACGTGGCACGCCGCACAGCGCACAGCGGCGCCAGCCGCTGCGGTCGCGCCACGTGGCGCCGACCGCGCCTGCCCCGCGTACGTCGCCCCGGCTGACCCGGGCGTACGACCACCTGCCCGCCGTACGGCCACCTGCCCGCCATCGCCGCGTGGACCGAGCGCACAAGAGCCAGCCAATCAGACGTTGCCACGTGTCCACCTATCGGTCCACCATACACCCGCGCTTCTCCCGTGGATCGCGCCTGCTGCGCCGGCCAACCGGGAGCCGCCACGTGTCCCGCGCACGGGTGCACGCTTCCGCGGTGGACAGAGCGGCTGCGCCTCTGCCCGCCGCCGCGCTCCACCGCCTGCCGCCGCCGCCGCCGGCGCAACTCCGGCCGCCGGAACAGTGCCACCACACCTCGAAATCCGTGTTTTCGCATCCGGGCTCCTAAAAATACAAGTAAATAGTCCATTTTCATCGTTTTCGCGCGCTGAATCCAAATCCGATATCCGTTTTGCCCAATTCCACTTTTAAAATTTTCCAAAGGCCTCCGGTTAAGCAAACTTGCTCCCATTTTCCACCCTGAATCCATTCCTTGGGCCCGACTCGCGCACAAACACTCCCAGAAGCCACTAAACCAACAGTAAACCCTTATGCGGGGATTCGGGTCCTCACATCCTCCCCCACTAAAAGAAAGTTTCATCCTCGAAACTAACATGGCTTAAAAAGGAGTCTCCAATCCAAAGGTAAGTATCCATCAACACAGTCTCCAACTCCGCAGTCGCTACTCACTCTCCACAAAGCGAGTCCAAAAGCTGGAAAAACCTTAGGAACTCCAAAAACTGGGGACAAGGTTGAACAACCAACTCTACTCGTCCAAATCTACACGAAGTACGCCAACACTACCAAACAAGGAAGGTAAAGGTCCCACCAGCAGGAAAGCCATCAACCCCAACTCTCTATTTAGAAAAAAACTGAAATTCACGAAAAGTCCAAAAATTCTGAAAAGACTAGTGCCTTCACCCCAATCAACAAAGAACAGGTTCGGGCACCGTCTCCATTTCTGGAGTAGCCTTTCGAAGCTTTCGTCCTGTTCGTAAATTTCAGCACAAGGGCGAGAAAAAGGGAGAGAAGTGTTGAAGTCGTTCCTCCTGTGGCTACAAAAACGGAAGCTACGATCTAACCGTGACCCCTAGGGACACAACCTCTAGTCCTAATCGTCACCTACGCTCAAAAGGTAGCACCTAACCCAAAACCGCTGAAACCACTACTGCAGGAAGGATACCTCGGTGACCTGTGAAAATGAACTCCTCCAGTCCAGCTCGCGGAAGGGTCACTGTTCTCATTCCACAATCAGTCGTTGCATGCTATCGCTCCAACCGGTCCATCCCGCGTGCTCGATCAGAGTCTTGGAGCTGTCACCCTACCGTCACCTCTGCCGGTAAAATTCCAAATCTCAACAGCACTAGACATAATCCATAAGGCTTCCCCAAGTGCACAATACCAACTGGAACCTGTACCTCTAGTGCACGTGGTAACCACTCTATCTCCAAACTAGGCAGGGAAGCAAAAATACTCTAACTCAGCCTGTCGTAATGAAATAATGCCTACGACAATCCGATCCACTACCGTGGCGCCTTCCAACCGGGCGGCACAGACTCATCCGCTCGATGTGAGTGGTCGTCGCCAAAAGAACCTGAAGTCGCTCCTCAATAAAAAGGGTCTCAAAGAGTCGCTCCATCGCTGTGATCCAAGACTCTGCCTCCCATGGCTCCATGCTCAATCCTGCAAATCGGGGTGGATCAGACTGCCGGGACTGGCTCTATCGATCAATGATGTCCCAAAGCTCATCTACTATCCGCTATCCACCCTGCCTCGGTGCCTCGGCACTACTCGTCGGCACGGAGGGGGCTGCTCGCTCAATCGGTGCCACTGGTATAGCTGGAGATGCCACTACATGGGAAGAAAGTTCTGGAGGACACTCAGGCGGTACTGCAACTGGCTGTGCTCTCTACTCCAACAGACGCATCAAACGTTCCATGGCCTCCTCCTGGCATCGGACAGCCTCCGACATCTGTTCCATCTGGGCCCGTAACTCCTGGGTCTCGCTCTGCTCTGATAGCTCTGCCTCTTGCTGCTCGGGTTCCTCATCTTATGCGGGATGTGCCCTCTTCACTACACGACGTCTCAGGGCATCGTAGTCCACTGCACAATAACAAACATCAGGACACAATAACCACTCAACCCAATCCAGCGAAAGTCTAGGGCATGTCACCCATTCCACAGCATTATGTTGTCTGCAGCCAACATAATCGCTTAGGAGAATAAACATGCCAATCACTCATCCCGTCTCTTGGGAGAGGTATCACACTCAATCAGGACTCTCGCTAAAAGTCACGACTCTCACGTAGTCATCCTAATGTACAACCACAAGCCTAGGGTTTCTAAAGTCCACAATGACCTACAACCTAGGCTCTGATACCACTCTAATCTGTCACGCCCAGGGGTCAAAACTGCGATCCGGGCTCGCCAACAGATCCGCCGCCCATACGGTGAACCCCGTATAGACGAAGCGTCTAACCTGCAAAAAGAATGATACTATAGCTATACAGATATCAGAGCTGGAGAGTAAACTACTGTACAACAAAAATTCAATCACTGAACAACTAGAAATAAAGATACAATATCCATCTCCCAAATACGATCATATACAAAATCCTTTGATACAAAAACTCAGAACTCTACAGGGAGGTAAACAGAAATGATACATCAGTGTACAGGCTCTCAGTACAAGTCAGATCCTCATAATACAATAGTCTCTCAAAAGTGGAAATAAAACTAATATACTGACTGTACTACAAATCTCCAAAAAGGGGCACCGCCATACTCCAAAGACTGGTAGGGAACAAGCTCGCGACTCCCTCGCCTTGGTCTGAAGGATCAGCAACAGGAGCAACAGGAACAGGAGTAGAGGTCCCTGGGAAAAATACACCACGGCGGGTGTGAGAACTACATCCCAGAGTAGTTCTCAGTGGGTACCGCAACCAAACCCGACGGTCTGCCCACTAAGTCTACTAGAGGCATAAAGTAACGAAAGTAATACTGAAAGGAAAGGAGCTGGAAAATAACTCTACAGCTACTATGCCTCTATCTAAATGCTCAAGAAGTGGAACAGATGGAAACATGATGCATCTACTAACTCTCAAATACAGTCACCCAATCTACACTGATTGCCACATAGGGTCCAGTCAAACCTGCGCCCACCTACTGCCGCACATCCATAAGAGGACGGGTCTACCGTAGGGTGTCCGTGCCTGCCAAAACTGGCCCAGCCAGAGGGACTGCGTCGACAAGTCGCGATAGCAAAGTAACAGGCCCAACTCCAGAGTGGCACTCGAGGGGCGTGACCCCACCGAGGAAAGTATCCGCGCATCTCTGCCGAGCTCAATATGGCTCATGCAGGCTATAGTCCAAATCCACGATCAACAAGATCGACAGTAACCAACATCACATCTCTAACTCACTAGCTGGAAATATCCAACAGCTAGGACTGCCGTCAACCCAACGGCTCCCACAACAGGACACCAAACTCACAAATAACACAGAAAGGACCGACACCATAAGGGTTCGGAAACCCCGATAGGTCGGTGCCTAGAACCCTAATCAAACAAGAACAGACTCCAGGCTCCGCCTATCGAAGTTCACGACCCCCTTACAGTTCGGGAGCACGACAACCTCGATACAACATGCGGAAGACACCAATCAGGGTCTAAAATTTCTGGGAGACCAACACCTACAACCCTATCAAACAAGAACAGGTTCCAGGCACGACCCCCGTAGCTTTCGTCCCGAAAAAAGGAACGGCCTCTAGAACCCAGATCACCCGAACTCTCTCGGGTGAGGAAGTTGTAACAAAAAGATGACAGTTATTACTAAAAAGTATTTTAATCTGAGAAACCCAATTTAATAGATTTTTAGTTCTTTTAAGAAAATCCGTTTAAATAAGTTTTATTTTCCAAACCCCGAAGGGCTATTGCCTTCACCCAAATCAAACAAGAACAGGCTCCGGCTACCCCCCGAAATTTGGAAGGAAAATATTAGTTTAAAGAAATTATGTGTGTCTAAAAACAGTCTGGGTCCTAGGTCCTACTAACACTGGTATAAAACTGCCACTAACACAGTGGCGATAAATAAAACAAGGAAACAAGACATCCCGGGACCGCCGTTTACCCAGACGGCTCCCGCCAAAGATAAACGACCAACTACATCTACCAGACTCCACTCTTCTCCCAAGCACGAGTGTAATATGCATCCCACACTAAAAGGAATCCCGACCACTCGGCCCACTACCCGGGCGAGGAAAACGCTATGTCCAGGAATAGAATACGAAGTGTGGATGTCTAGAGCATAAATAAACCTAGCCCAAGTGAGGGTTTTCTACTAGTCTGGTTACACATGCAATATATGACGGGGTGCTAGGTCAAGTTCCAATAATAACAGTTAATTTAACTAAAGCAGGATCAGGGAAACATGAATCAACAGGATATCGACAATAATACAGGAAAGATGGCATCTCTCTCTCTAACATGCAATCTAATCCATCTCATGGCATGTATGTTTCCTATATAATAGAATTAGTAGATAGTCAAGTGTTTTCGGAGGCGAAGCAACCCAGCTGGAAAAATGCGCGCTCCACAACAGAAATAACTTCCTCACAGTCCAACTCTCTGCAAGTGTAGTGTCCTGGCGTTCCAATGCCTTTGAATACCTTCTTTTTATGACGGAGTTGTTAGGGAAGCTTCTCACTGTGTTTTCTGCAATGGACCGGCCTGGACCGCGATTTTTTTTCTGCGGTTGAGCTCGGAAAAGGGAGAATGGCAAAGCGATCGGATTCGGATTCTGATTTACGGATCTCCCGGAATGGAGGTCAAAGCGTCTGCCTTTGGGTGGTGCATCAGAATTCATGCTAAGTGGCCGGCACGCTTTTCGAGGCGATCGGACCGGATCTTTCTACGATCAGACCTTTTTTCATCTTATTTAGGCTATTGGTTTATTTTATTTATTTTGTATTATCTCGACCTTCCCGTTTTTCATTTTCGTACTAATTGAATCCTTTCAGTTGTTAGGGGGGGTTGAAGTTCCAGAATTTCGGGGCTGATCGTCGGGGTTTGCGGGTATTTTTAGGTGGTAGAGCTTGCAAAACGGTGAACGGTGGCGCGATCGGATTTGAATTCCGACCCCGGGATCTCCCATAAATAATTTTTGAAGTTTACTATCAATTTGGGCGCATCGGAATGCGTGCCAACGATCGGCACATTTTCCGAGGTGATCTGGACCCCTCGTTCTTTTTCGAATAGCTTTGAGTGTTTGAGCTGGAGTTTCCGCACATCTTCTTCTTCGTGTTTGAGGTGGGTACCCCTTAGAACCTCTTCGTGCATGTTTTTGTTATTGTTATGTTAGCACTTTAAGGGGTAGTGGGGGTGACGTGGACCTCTGGATTAACGAACGTCGCGGTGGGAGATTGGATGGGCAATTCGCCCTCTCCGAACAACAGTAGTGTTGTTCGGGGCATACTAGCGATGAGGACGGTGATCGGTGCAACCAGTCGGAAGTCGGAAGGTGGGTTCCTCTTTCGACAGTTCTTGAGTCGGGAAACAAGGGTAATTGGTAAGAGCAAAGGTTTGACACGTTAAAATGTTGCTAACCCCTGTATATGCTTATATTTTATTATTATTACATTTATGGCGATTTAGGGTCGCTGTGCTCGATGATACATCATGTTCTGGGGGGGTGCCGAGGTTGGTGCTCGGTCTGGTTTGCCGAGGTTGGTGCTCGGTCTTGTTTGCCGAGGTCGGTGCTCGGTCGAGGCTCGAGATTGCTACACGCACATCGGCGGTTTGGCCACCGCGAGGGTGTGCTTTTTCGGAAAAGTGGTACGTTGACCCGTGTACCCCACGTTTGGGTGACGTAATGGGGGCCCCCATGGGTGGGGGGTGTGAGCGGTGTTTGCCGAGGTTGGTGCTCGGTTTGGTGTGCCGAGGTTGGTGCTCGGTTTGGGTTGCCGAGGTTGGTGCTCGGTCTTGTTTGCCGAGGTTGGTGCTCGGTCTGGTTTGCCGAGGTTGGTACTCGGTCTGGGTTGCCAGGGCAGGTGCCCGGTTTAGATTATGCAGGGGGGAGGGTTTTACTATCGATTGCACGATGATGAGGGCGGTTGCTATGGTTTTTCTTACAGTTTGCTTTTGTTATAGCCCTTCATGCTTTTCGTACTTTGTATCTTATGTCGCTGACTCCCCATTCCGTGACAGGTTCAGTCAGGGGTGAGAGCTGGGGCGACGGTGAGGCCGCGATGAGAGGTCTCTTGGCCCTTCGAGGCTACAGATTGTGGTTAGTTCTTATTTTGCTCATTTCATTATCTGTTAGTAGCTATGTGGGTGTGATACTTTTGTGGGGTTGAGTTGGATGTTGGATTCATTACAGTACTCTGAGGATGCATGTTTAGTTACTATCGGAAAGTTGGCCGTTTTCAAACTAAAAAGAAAAGGAAAGAAAACATTGCGAAAAGGATTTGAAAAACATTGGTGTCGTGTGGGCACCATTTTCAAAACTCTGTGGATTTATGAGTTCTGAAATAGTTTTGGAAAACACAGGTGTCGAGTGGGCACCGTTTTCAAAACCCTGTGTATTTATGTATTTCAAAACGGCTTTGTAAAATCTGGGTGTCGTGTGGGCACCGTTTTCAAAACCCATGTGGATTTATCCTTTCCAAAATAAATCAGCCTCTTTGTTACTTGTAGAAAAATGGTTGTATGTGCTCGAATGTCGATCTAGTGTGGTTAAAGTGATGTGTGTATGATTATTGTAGTCGGGACGCCGTGCATATACAAAGGAGACTCTGCCCGTTTGCAGAGTGAATTTGTATATGCGGCGGGTCTGGGCACGCACCGGGGAAGAACGGTTTCAAAAAAAAAATATATGCAAAATTGAGAGCTAAACGGTGACGTTTCTTCCGCGTGTTTAAAACCCTCGGGGCGTGACAGATTAAGATGGTATCAGAGCGAAACAACTTTAACCACAGTCGTCGCTGTCCAACATCCACGGGGTACATCATCACTAGCTACTAACCAATGAAATGATCAGGGTATAGATGCGTAGAGATACGAGAGTGCGGGGATTGTTAAGTTTTGTTTTTCGCCTTAGCTCTGGTGTTGTGCTAGTGTAGTCGGGTTGAATTAGAGGTTGGGGTCGAGGCCGGCTGCCACCGGGACCTTGATGGTTGCTATGAGTCAATGGTTTAGGTAACCAGCACAGGGCACGGTGGGTCTGCTGACGGTGTTCATGCACTTGGTGCGACTGTTAACACAGCAGATCGTCGCGTCGGCTTTTGTTTTTCTGAACCCCTTCCTCTGCCGACGGTCTGGTCGTCGTTAGTAACGGTGACGGGTGGTAGTGTAATCCGCTGGTGGTTGTTAGAGTGTCTATTGGGTTGTCAGTCGTGGCAAACCAGGTAGCCTCTTGTCTAAGTTGGTACCTTCTAGGCCTTCTGGTGTTAGGTTACAGCAGGTTGTCGGCCGTTTCTTTTTGCACAATGGGCAGGGTATGGGAGGGAATGAGGAATCCTTCCCCTGTGGTTGTAGAAATGGTTGTCGACCCATAGTTCAGCTTTTTACTGTGGTCACGATAATGGTTGTAGAAATCATCGTGATGGGGTCTCGGGGTGCCCCTTTGGAGAAAAAAAAAAAAAAAAAAAAAAAAAAAAAAAAAAAAGGGAGACCACCGGGGCTAGTAAATCTTGTTCATTTGGGGCAGGTGTGGGTCAAGGGGATCTGTTGACTACTTGGAGCTTTAACACTGGTCACTTTCGGCTAGGATGCCCTGTACGCAGCTCTTTCTGTGGGGTAGACCTTGTGGTAGGTCTTAGAACTGAAACCTAACTTTAGTTTTGACCGTCGCCTTGATAGAACGAACAGTCGGAACGGGTGGTCCGGGATGGTGGTTATGCTCCGAGCTTGTGGCCCGTGTTGGTGACGGGTGGAAGTGGCCCATGTTGGTGATGGGTGGGAGCGGTCCGTGTTGGTGACAGGTGAGTTCGTTGTTTTCAGGGGAGAATTTATGGTAGTTAGTAATCCAGCCTGTTTTGCTGGCACCCCCTTAGAGCCTTGAGAGGGCGTTAGTGGGTTGTTCGTTTGTCTTTGGGTTAGCTGTTTTGGACATTTAGGGGCCCATCGGTTCGGGCTTGGCGGTATGACTGGGGTACCTCGACGCATTGTGAGACTTTTGTTGGTGACTGCTCAGCGCCGGCAGAGGTGGTTTGCGGACCGGTGACGTCGTGATGGGGAACTCCGAGTCGGGAAGCAGGAATACGACGAGGTGCTGGGCATGGGTTGGTCCACGAGGTATCGGGCGGATGTATAGTTACTTGGTTTTAGTGAGCCTAGCGACTCGACCCTCTGCATCGCTCACTGACACCCCCGTCGTAAGGATTTCTTCCGACGTCTTCCCGACTGAACTGCCGGGAATACCCCCCCCCGAGCGAGAGGTCGTCCTCCCTTTCAAGCTTCTACCAAGCATGCAACCTATCACATAGGCGCCTTACTGAATGGCTTTCGCGGAATTGAAGGAACTCAAGGCACTACTAGGAGACATTCTGGACAAGGGGTTCATCAGGCGGAGGGTGTCGCCTTGGTGGCGCACCCATACTCTTCGTGTGAAAGAAGGACGGAAGCCTACGTCTACGCATCGACTGCAGGTAGATAAACAAGGTTACAGTGAGGAACAAGTCCCCCTTGCCCAGGATTGATGACCTCTTCGATTAACTACGAGGAGCACTTGCGGATTATTCTCCAGACTCTCAAGGACCAGAAGCTGTTTGCTAAGCTTATGAAATGTGAGTTCTGACTTCACGAAGTGGGCTTTTGGGGCACATAGTTTCAGCAACGGGAATCGCAGTGGATCCCAAGAAGGTGGAGTTGGTGACTAACTGGGCTAGGCCGACTACAGTAACAGAAATCCGGAGTTTCTTGGGCTTGGCAGGATACTATAGACGCTTCAAGACAACTCAAAGAATATGAGCGAAACTACCCGACACACGATCAGGAACTGGCAGCAGTCGTCTTCGTTTTAGAGCTTTGGAGACATCACCTTTTTGGAGTTCATCGTAATGTGTTTTCGGATCGCCAGAGCCTTAAGTTTTTGTTCACATAGAAGGAATTGTTTTTGCGGCAGAGGCGTTGGTTGGAGTTGCTGAAGGACTACGACTTGTCCACCCCGAAAAAGCAAGTGTAGTAGCAGATGCTTTGAGCAGGAAGGGTCAAATCGAGGAGGAACTGATGAGCGCGATTACTCAGCAGGACCGGTACGGTCGCGCGACTTTTGTCCTTGATGGTCAAGCCAACCCTATTAGAGAAATCCTGGAAGGTCAGAAGACAGGCGCACAGATACAGCTTGTTCGAGACGAGATTTCCCCCGGACCACGCGAGCGACTTTTCGGCGAGTGCGAACGGTGCAATACGTTTTCGAGGGTGGAATTGCGTGCCCGAGCTGCCAAAGTTGAAGGAAGAGATATTGTCCGAGGCGCACTGCGCTCCCTATGCGTCGCATCCAGGTGACATGAAGATGTACAAGGACCTCAAGCAGAATTTTTGGTGGACTAAACCGAAGGGGGATGTAACACAATTCACTGCTCGCTGTTTAGATGGTTAACAAGTAAAGTTCGAACATTAGCGCCCGGCGGGGAAAACTTCAATCTCTACCTGTACCAGAGTGGAAATGGGAGCGAATCAGCATGGAATTCGTCACGGGTTTTTCGCATCGCACCAAGGGCACGATGCGGTTTGAGTCACAGTGGATCGACTGACGAAGTCAACTCTTTTCCCACCCATCCGTACGACGTGGACTAGAGACACTCGGCTGGTGTCGAACCTTTGGCAAAGTCTACAACGAGCTCTAGAGACTAAACCACACTTCAGCACGGCGTTTCACCCCCAGACCGACGGACAGTCCGAGCGAGCGATCCGGATTCTCGAAGATATGCTTCGAGCCTGCGTACTTGATTCGGATAATGGATGATCACTGGTGTTGAGCTTAGAGTGGACCTGAGCTTCAATGAAACAACGGTGCGGATCTTAGCACGGGAGGACAAAAAGGATTGCGCAACCGGACGATCCCCTATGTGAAGGTGCTGTGGAGCCACTAGAAAGAACGTGAAGCGACTTGGGAACTGGAGTCAAAGATGAAGGAGTGCTACCCAGTTTTATTCGTTGCGGACCAGGGTTAAGTTTCGAGGATGAAACTTGTTTTAAGAGGTGAGTGATGTAGTGTCCTGGCGTTCCAATGCCTTTGAATACCTTCTTTTTATGATGGAGTTGTTAGGGAAGCTTTTCACTGTGTTTTCTGTAATGGACCGGCCTGGACCGTGAGTTTTTTTCTGCGGTTGAGCTCGGAAAACGGAGAACGGTAAAGCGATCGGATTCGAATTCCGATTTACGGATCTCCCGGAATGGAGGTCAAAGCGTTTGCCTTTGGGTGGTGCATCAGAATCTGTGCTAAGTGGACGGCATGCTTTTCGAGGCAATCGGACGGGATCTTTCTACGATCAGACCTTTTTTCATCTTATTTAGGCTATTGGTTTATTTTATTTATTTTGTATTATCTCGACCTTCCCGTTTTCCGTTTTGGTACTAATTGAATCCTTTTAGTTGTTAGGGGGGGTTGAAGTTTCAGAATTTCTGGGCTGATCGTCGGAGTTTGCGGGTATTTTTAGGTGGTAGAGCTCGCAAAATGGTGAACGGTGGCGTGATCGGATTTGAATTCCGACCTCGGGATCTCCCAGAAATAAATTTTAAAGTTTACTATCAGTTTAGGTGCATCGGAATGCGTGCCGGCGATCGGCACGTTTTCCGAGGTGATCTGGACCCCTCGTTCTTTTTCGAATAGCTTTGAGTGTTTGAGCTGGAGTTTCCGCACATCTTCTTCTTCGTGTTTGAGGTGGGTACCCCTTAGAACCTCTTCGTGCATGTTTTTGTTATTGTTATGTTAGCACTTTAAGGGGTAGTGGGGGTGACGTGAACCTCCGGATTAACGAACGTCGCGGTGGGAGATTGGATGGGCAATTCGCCCTCTCCGAACAACAGTAGTGTTGTTCGGGGCATACTAGCGATGAGGACGGTGATCGGTGCAACCAGTCGGAAATCGGAAGGTGGGTTCCTCTTTCGACAGTTTTTGAGTCGGGAAACAAGGGTAATTGGTAAGAGCAAAGGTTTGACACGTTAAAATGTTGCTAACCCCCGTATATGCTTATGTTTTTTTATTATTACATTTATGGCGATTTAGGGTCGCTGTGCTCGATGATACATCATGTTCTGGGGGGGGTGCCGAGGTTGGTGCTCGGTCTGGTTTGTCGACGTTGGTGCTCGGTCTAGTTTACCGAGGTTGGTGCTCGGTCGAGGCTCGAGATTGCTACACGGACACCGGCGGTTTGGCCACCGCGAGGGTGTGCTTTTCTGGAAAAGTGGTACGTTGACCCGTGTACCCCACGTGTGGGTGACGTAATGGGGGCCCCCGTGGGTGGGGGGTGTGAGCGGTGTTTGCCGAGGTTGGTGCTCGGTTTGGTGTCCCGAGGTTGGTGCTCGGTTTGGTGTGCCGAGGTTGGTGCTCGGTTTGGTTTGCCGAGGTTGGTGCTCAGTCTGGTTTGCCGAGGATGGTACTCGGTCTGGGTTGCCAGGGCAGGTGCCCGGTTTAGATTATGTAGGGGGGAGGGTTTTACTATCGATTGCACGATGATGAGGGCGTTTGCTCTGGTTTTTCTTACAGTTTGTTTTAGTTATAGCCCTTCATGCTTTTCGTACTTTGTATCTTGTGTCGCTGACTCCCCATTCCGTGACAGGTTCAGTCAGGGGTGAGAGCTAGGGCGACGGTGAGGCCGCGATGAGAGGTCTCTTGGCCCTTCGAGGCTACAGATTGTGGTTAGTTCTTCTTTTGCTCATTTCATTATCTGTTAGTAGCTATGTGGGTGTGATACTTTTGTGGGGTTGACTTGGATGTTGGATTCATTACAGTACTCTGAGGATGCATGTTTAGTTGCTATCGGAAAGTTGGCCGTTTTCAAACTAAAAAGAAAAGGAAAGAAAACATTGCGAAAAGGATTTGAAAAACATTGGTGTCGTGTGGGCACCATTTTCAAAACTCTGTGGATTTATGGGTTTCGAAATAGTTTTGGAAAACACAGGTGTCGAGTGGGCACCGTTTTCAAAACCCTGTGTATTTATGGATTTCAAAACGACTTTGTAAAACCTGGGTGTCGTGTGGGCACCGTTTTCAAAACCCCTGTGGATTTATCCTTTCCAAAATAAATCGGCCTCTTTGTTACTTGTAGAAAAATGGTTGTATGTGCTCGAATGTCGATCTTGTGTGGTTAAAGTGATGTGTGTATGATTATTGTAGTCGGGACGCCGTGCATATACAAAGGAGACTCTGCCCGTTTGCATAGTGAATTTGTATATGCGGCGGGTCTGGGCACGCACCGGGGAAGAACGGTTTCAAAAAAAAATATATGCAAAATTGAGAGCTAAACGGTGACGTTTCTTCCGCGTGTTTAAAACTCCCGGGGCGTGACAGCAAGACACCCAAAATCTGCGAATTACAGCAAAACGTACCACACACAGCATCAAGATAGCAGTTCCAAAAATAGTAACGTTGTTTGCTACAACCAGCACAGAAATCGAGGAATTTCACCTCTGTCCATTACTCAGAAAAAATCCAGAAAAACCACTGTTACGATCCTCGCGACGAGTAGCCCTAAATCGAGTATTTATACACCTCAATCCGACACCTGTAGGCCAAGATAAAAAATAGAACATCGCGGTATGTTAACTCCCTCATAATCACAAGTCTGCAGCAAAATAGTTTCAAAGAAGCTTATTTATCACCTGCGAGATAAATTCTGAAAATTCCAATAAAAATACGACGGCGATCCACGCGAAGCGTAGATATCAATCGAGTCCTTAATCGTCGAATTCCGATGCTCGAGTGCAGAGATAAAAATCCATCAAGCCTCCGCTGTCCAGAAAACCAACAATAGGAAAGGGGGGTCAAAAATGCCTCGGGAACCGTGCCAAAAATCCAAAACGAGACAAAGTAATCAATACGAAAATCGAAGACGTACTTCTCATGATCGCGCTGCCGCAAAAATCGGCTAAAAATACCATCGAAGTAATCCAGGGTGCTTCTCTGGCCGAAAAGTTACGGTGGAAGCCAAAATCGAAGAAACGTCGCAGTGCGCCGCGTCGCAAAAAGCGCGGATGTCGAGGCCTCCAAAAAATCTAAAAATCCGTCAGTAGATGGAGCACAAGATTAAGAACATTTTCTCTTCAGGCCTCAGTTGAAGATGGGCTCGGGAAGAGGCTTGAACCCGTGGCCCAAGAGGAGCTATATATAGCCCAAACCAAATAATTGCCAAAATACCATCTGTGTCCCCACATTCGGGCGCCCGAAAGATTCGGGCTGCTACAGGGACCCTAAAATGCACCCCAATTCATCAGAGCCCGAATCGTCCCTGGAGCGCCACTTGTCCCCGAACAGCAAACAGCATAATGGGCCACTCCCTGCGTGCCACGTGGCACGCCGCACAGCGCACAGCGGCGCCAGCCGCTGTAGTCGCACCACGTGGCGCCGACCGCGCCTGCCCCGCGCATGTCGCCCCGGCTGACCCGGGCGTACGGCCACCTGCCCGCCGTACGACCACCTGTCCGCCATCACCGCATGGACCGAGCGCACAAGAGCCAGCCAATCAGACGTTGCCACGTGTCCACCCGTCGGTCCACCGTACACCCGCGCTTCTCCCGTGGACCGCGCCTGCTGTGCCGGCCAACTGGGAGCCGCCACTTGTCCTGCGCCCGTGTGCACGCTTCCGTGGTGGACCGAGCGGCTGCGCCTCTGCCCGCCGCCGCGCTCTGCCGCCTGCCGCCACCGCCGGTGCAACTCCGGCCGCCGGAAGAGTGCCACCACACCTCGAAATTCGTGTTTTTACATCCGGGCTCCGAAAAATACAAGTAAATAGTCCATTTTCATCGTTTTCGCGCGCTGAATCCAAATCCGATGTCCGTTTTGCCCAATTCCACTTCTAAAATTTTCCAAAGGCCTCCGGTTAAGCAAACTTGCTCCCATTTTCCACCCTGAATCCATTCCTTGGGCCCCGACGCTTTCACAAACACTCCCAGAAGCCACTAAACCAACAGTAAACCCTTAAGCAGGGATTCGGGTCCTCACAACCTAAAATCTGCGAACCACTGCAAAAAAGGTCCGCACTCGACATAAATGGGAATCCTAAAAAAAAATAGCACAGAAAAACATGATATTTCACCACTATGCAGTCCTTAGAAAAATCTAGAAAAATCACGACTGCGATCCTCGCGACGAGTAGATGCAAATCGAGTACTTATACGCCCTGTTCCGACACTCGTAGGCCGAGAAAATTCATAAATACTCCGCCACTGTTCAAAATCTGTCAAGGTTACTAACGCTTCGTGTACGCGGGAAACTCCGTTTGCAAGGCGGATATGTAGACGGGCCCGGATTCTGGTTTACACCGGGGGCGTGACACCAGTAGAACTGGCACTGCCTGCTCTGCCATCATCATCGGGGCCAACGCATAACACCGAAGTGATAAACGAACTCAACAATCTGCCGACTGACCGGAACCTACCCGGTACAGTCACCCGCACACTCCGGAGTGGCACTCGAGGGGAGCTACCCAGACGAGTAAAGTAACCATGTCACAAGTATCACAAAAAAAATAGCAGGACTGGATCACGACTTTGCCCAAGTGGAAAAATCCATCCACTAAGAAACCCCGATCCCCCAATCTGATGCAAAATATACATCCGGTCAACCGCCCAATGTCCGCGGTCGCTGCAATACCCTATAACTCCACAATCTGATAAAATAACCAATATCCGGTGAACCGCCCAATGTCCACGGTTGCCGCAACAACCCCTAAGTCCACAATCTTATACAACAACCGACATCCGGTCAACCACCCAATGTCCGCGGTTGCCGCAAAACCCCATAAGTCCCCAATCTGGTAAAATAACCAATATCCGATCAACCGCCTACAGTCTGCGGTTGCCGCAATACCCCAAAAGTCCACAAACTGGTACAACCTTTCCCAGACTTGAAGATCCCGGCTACACTACCCCAAACCCCTGCTCGAACCCGAGCAACATGAACCACTTGTCTTAATAAAAAGGGGAAAAAGGGTAAACATGGTTTCTCCTAAGTCAAGTCCCAATATGATAGTGTAGCAGTAAATAGTGGCCTATCTAGATGTCCATACAAGCATGCAAGTGTCCTTGTGTCGAATGAAAGAAAAGTATCTAACAGTGTTGCCACATAGATCAGATCAGATCATGATGTCCCAATATAATAATCAATTTCACCTAAAAAGGTTAAATGCTATCATGGCATAAAACATGTCCCAATCATAATGTCTCAATCTCGCTTAGATAGGCCAGAAGTTAACCAGTGTAAATTAAACATGCATGGTTCTCAACAAGATGCCGATCAACAATCCTAACTCAGGGGATCTATCCAATAGTCCTAGTGAGCATGACGAAATAAGAGGTACACAACAACCACCCACTTGGAACACGCAATCCACAACTGTAAAAGTCTCCTCGCTGTCCAACTCCCCTATATCCCACAAAATACCCAAAATCTGCAAACCACTGCAAAAAGGACCGCACTCGGCATAAATGGGGATCCAAAAAAAAAAACATCACTTGCTATTTTGCAAAACATCACAGAAAAACATGATATTTCACCTCTGTGCAGTCCTCAGAAAAATCTAGAAAAGTCACGACTGCGATCCTCGCGACGAGTAGATGCAAATCGAGTACTTATACTCCCCGTTCCGACACTCGTAGGACGAGAAAATCCATAAATACTTCGCCGCTGTCCAAAATCTGTCGCAGAAAAATAGGTCCCAAAGATGATCCGAAAAACCCAATAAATACCCAAAACGGGGAGAAGCAGTAAATACAAGAAACATAGCCCTACCTGTCGTTAAGACAATGCCGCAAGAATCACCAAAAAAATTTTCAGGGTAGCCCAGGGGAGCCCGCGGACCGAAATGCGAAGGAAAAGGCTGCCGAAGAAAGAACGTCGAAGTGAGCCGAATCACAGAGGACGTCGATGCTGCGGCCTCCAAAAATTCTGGAACTCTATCGAGAGATGAAGCACAAGATGGGAAACAACTTTGCTTAAGGTCACTCCACCATGGGGGCTTGGGAAAAGGGCCAAAAGGCCGAGAAAAGAGGCCATATATAGGATTTCCCAAAAGAAAATCCAAAAAAACCAATAATGGGCTTTCGGGCCCATGTTTCGGGCGCCCGAATCTTTCGGGCGCCCGAATCTTTCGGGCGCCCGAATCTTTCGGGCGCCCGAATCTTTCGGGCGCCCGAATCTTTCGGGCGCCCGAATCTTTCGGGCGCCCGAATCTTTCGGGCACCGAAACTGCGCCCACAATGCCCCTGTGAGCAGCGCCCGAAATGCCCTGGGCGCGACGCGTGTCTCGAACACGGGACAGCGGGCGCCCAGCCAACCGGGTGCTGCCGCGTGTCGGCGCCCCGCGTACGGGCGCCACCTGCCCGACCTGCCCCGCACGACGCTCCCACCTGGCCCGCCTGCTCCCCGCGCTGCTTGGACCGCGAGCGCATGAGACGACCATTCACGGGCCGCCACGTAGCCCACCTTGGTCCATGCACCCGCCCGCGCGACGCCGTGGACCGCGCCGCGTGAGCTCGCAAATCAGAAGATGCCACGTGTCCCCCGCGCTCGGTCTGTGGGTTATGTTAATAATGGATCTGAATAGGGGAAAAACTACCTAGAGGGGGGGTGAATAGGTGTAAATAATAAACACACCAAATCGTTGTGTAAAAATAACCCAATGCAGAAAATAAATAAAGTTCGCAAGATTTTACGTGGAAAACTCTATCCCAGGAGTAAAAAACCACGGGACCGATAACACGGTGAAATCTACTAAGATTAAACACGTACAAGGTGATTTACCGTAGCACTACGGCTCAACCTTTTCCATACGCTCCGAGTAGATCTTCTCCGCTCGCTCCACAACGCTCATCGAATCCATGATTTGCGTCCAACGCCGAATCCACGACGTCCAACGTCGAATCCACGATGTCCAACCGAATCCACAGTCTTCACCAATGTAGCGCGTATCGATCACACGAACGTACCTCGCTCCGAATCCACGAGAGCGGTAGCACCTTGAATCCACAAGGCCATGCGAATCCACGCGCCGATTTTGGAAAATCGTTGTTTTCTTGGTGATGATAATCCGCCGAATACTTTGATTAAAGATAGATAAGAAATTACCATCTAAGTATTCTTCAGTTTGATTCTACAAGAAATAAGAGTTTGGAAACCCTAGAATCTAATTGATCAATATAGATGAAGAAACATGAAATTAATCGTGTTTTTCTTTCTTCTCTATATGTGAATTTTGATTATCTCCGTTATTTGGATTAACCCTAAAAGATGAAAATAATGGTCTATTTATAGGTTAGAAACCTTTGGAAAGAGATAAGCATCAAAAACTAACTTATCTGGAATTTTCGTGCTCGATGGTCCGGACTGGATTAGTCTGATTCGGACTGTCGTCTTTAGACAGAATTTTTCCAAAAAAACAAGTTCGGGGTCCGGACTGGAATTCCCTGATCCGGACTGTTCATGCGATTTCAGCAAACACATAGTTCTTGGTCCGGACTGACTGGGGACTGTTCCGGACTGAAATTCCGCATGAACATACCCATGTTCGGGGTCCGGACTAGAATGCCCTGATCCGGATCCTGAACATCCAACTTGTCCAGTTTTTAATTTTTATGCGATGAAAAATATTCCAAGTGTTTCTAAACTACAAGAATGTATTCGGATCACCAAAATTATTTAGTTAAACGTACCAGATCCTTTTGAATTCATTTTTCTTGAGATTGATGTATATGATCCATAATTCTTCATCTTCAATCTTCAAGACTTAACCGCTTCATGAAATACGCCAACACAAATTCCTTAACAATCTCCCCCTTTGGCGGTTTCGTGACAAAACAAAAATCCACTTAAAAAAAAATTCAAAAAGATATTTTTGTTGTTATCACCATACAACAAAAATTTACATGAATGATCCAAACAAAAATGAACACAAGAGATAAACTCATAATACAAACTCTAGACTATGACGCTTGTACTCTCTGCAAAAGAAATAATTCTTGATAAATGAAATCGTTAGATACCTCAAGAATTTAAACATTCAATAAGCAATCAGAGAGATAGAGTTTATACTCCTTATGACATTAATTAGATATGTATGAGAATAAGCAATCAAAATTCACATATCATTAAAAATTCACATATCATCTAATCATTATGAGTTCAAATATCATATCACAACAATTAACAAGTTCAAAGTTATGTCAGTTATCAAGCAACTTGTTAGTAATATTACATGCCCAAATAGTTAGTAGTGGCATGTACAAGTTCAACCTACCTTCAACTTACCTTCAAAGTTCAATGGTCAAGGTTTCAAGTTTCAAGTTCAAACTTTGCTCAAAGTTCTATTCTATAGTCTCTCTCTTCCCCTTTTTGTCACAGAAATTCAGCCAAAATGAAAAAGAAGCGAGTACAAAGTTCACAAATATTAAGAACAAAAACTAAAAACCTGCAAAAGAAATCATTAGAACAACAAAAGAAAATGATCAGTCAGAGTCGGTGTCGTCAGAGCTGCTACAACCAAGCTTGAGGAAAATTTTCTTAACCAATTTGGCAAGAGATTTGTGTTTCTTCTTCATTTCCCTTTGGGTAGCAGTAATTGCGGCAAGGTCTGTAGAGATCCGCTCTTGTTCATTTGCAATCCGCTCTTGTTCAGACGATAAACGTTATTGTTCTCGGTAAATTGAAGTCACAGAGGCTTCATCCTCTGAAGTATCTAAAGGTCTATGACCTGAAGCTGTCGTTGCTGCTAGTTCTGTTGCTGCTGCTACTGATGCTGTTGCTGCTGCTGCTGCTGCTGTTGTTGCTGCTAATGCTGATGGTCGCTTGCCTCGAGGAGGTGTTGGTGTATCATCTGGCTTCTTGGGGAGTGACTTCACAACCGTTATGTTGTTGATGGTCCCCAAGCTATGCATGTAACTTGACGATCGAATATCGACGTCAAATTTTCTCAAAATCCGCATAATGATCATAGGGAAAGGAAGACTTTTTGTTTGATGAGGATGCTCCACATATCGAGCCATCCTGTTCCAGATGATGTAAGGAATGTTGATATTCAAGTTCTCCGCGGTAGTGGGATGTCCCAAGAGATACAAATATAACATGCGATCCTATCTTAGGACTTTGGTTTGCATGTTCGGGAGAATATTGTAACAAACAATAAAGTTCAAAAATCGAAACTCAGGTCGAAGTTCTTTGGAAAATATTGAATTTCCAGTTGAACTAGTATCGGGCATGCAAATCCCATCCACGACCACTCTCCAAAGTGTTGTCGTCAAAATTTCAGCCTTCATATAGTGCTTGCCATCTAGTCTTGCCTTTATTCCAATTACTTCTCCGATCAACTGTGGAGTAATTGTCAAGTGAACGTTCCGAACCGTTGTTCGAAACTCCAGTGGTCCGCCTTCATTGTCCTAAAGGTTGTTAGCACATAGATAAAAGGTTCTCACAAGATGAACACAATAACCTGTTGACTCAGGAAAGTTGCAAATGGGAGATAGCCCAACTCTATCAAAAAGGTGATCAAAAATCGCATATCGATCTCGAAGAGCCGCGACATTGACATATCGTTCTCCAATGCATTCTATGTTTTCAAATGCCTTCATCATGTCCATGCTAATATGAACAAAATCCTGTGGAGGTGGCTCACTCGCAAGTGGCTTGTTAATTTCTATTCCACGTGCTCGTCCACTCTTCCTTGCAACACTCTTCCTTTTCATGGAAGTTAATTGCATAGGAGCTTTTCCTTTCTCGGTAGCAGAAGGCGGAGTCTTCGCCCTTGCAGGAACTGGGGCTTTGCCCTTTGACGCAGAAGATGCCTTTGCTGCAGCTTCAGTCAACTGCTCCCATTCCTCGGACTCAGTTTCCGATTTGTCCAAAGAAACTAACTGTCACGCCCCGGGCACCAACTGAGGCATACGCGGCACGTGCACAGACCCGCCATGTGCACAAGGTACCCCCCGGTACACACAAGGCGTCTACAACAACAAAGTAGAAAGGAAGCAATAGACACATCCTACTAGTAATCAGAGCACAAAACAACTAAACTATGCACAAAAGAGAAGAGTAGATAACAACTATCATACAAGAAGTTAAAATCCAAAGTACAAAAATGGTCTTCTCAATTACAACCTATCTTTGATACATTGGTGGTCTCTATAACAAAAATACACCCACACCTCTCCCACAAAAACAAAAGGAAAGGTGCCTTGTGACCACCTCGAGTGGCGCGACGGGGACAAGCTAGCTATGCGACGATCCCTTGCCACGATCCTGTGCCCCTCCTGCTGCGGATGGCTCTGAAAAACAACAACCCAAATGGGGTGATAACTATTAGACAATAGTTCCCAGTGGGTAAGCCGCCGAGAGAAGCAAAATACACCACTAAGTCAACTGAGGCATAAGATAGTATAACTGCTGAAATAAAATACAGATAATAAACAATTGAAGTAAAGTAAAGTACTCTACTACTATTATGCCTCTATGCTCATGTACAAAGTGATGATGATAAGAATCTATCATGTTATCATAATGTCCAACTACAATGAGTAGTATTATTTATGTGGTGTCCAATGTCAAGTTTGCTATCATGTATGTCCAACTACCATGAATGTATCATCTATTTGATATTCAATGTCAAGTTTAGTTAACACAATCATTTTCTCTTGAAGACTTTCTTTGAGTCTAAGCTTGAGCCACGCCTCATGGTCCCGTGGTGGCACCCCCCAAGGAGCTATGCCAATCCAACGACGTCCCAATCGGCACCCAATCCCGCACAGCGATCTTGATGTCGCAAATGGCCAACTCCGGAGTGGTCATCTCCCAGACTAAAACATAATACATGATACATCAAACCTCTCAGACTGTTCAGTACATAAATAAATATCTCAGACATGGTACATCTACCTCTGACTCTCAAAATAAAACTGGTAAGGAGCTACTCGGCCACGCCCTTACCTCGATCTGCTGCCTCCGCCCAAACTGGTGCCGGAACAGCTACCTCAGGAAAACCTGTCACCACAGCAGGTGTGAGAACTACTGCAGAAGGTAGTTCCCAGTGGGTACCGTCACCAAGATCCACGGTATGCCCACTAAGTCTACTGGAGGCAAGACAAAAGATATACAGATAGATAATATGAAAGCTGAAATGAAACTACAGCTAATATGCCTCAAGTATCATGCTCAAAGGAAAAACTCAACTAAGCACATGCTATGCATCCACTCGCTCACGAGGTACTCACATCATCCCAATCTCTCTGACTGCCAAATCTGGTCTAGTCAAGTCTGCGCCCCCTAGTGTATCAACTAGGGTTCTACCGGTACTCCAACCCGGTCCAAAACTCAATCTGATCGCCCGGTACACCAACCCGGCCCAATCGAAATATCACAATATCACGCTAAGCAGCCTCATCAGGAGCATCATCATCATCGCATCCGGAGCGGCTCTCGAGGGGCGCTAACCCACCAAGGAATAAGCGTGTCTCATCTGGCTCAAAAAGCGGCATCTGCAGGCTATAATCAATGATCGAACAGATCGAAAACTCGAAATGCCAACTAACCCATAAACAGGTCGGAGAACCCTCCACCACTCAATCTGATAGTGCACACAAACCCCCAAGACACTAGGAAACCCATCCACTGAGTCAATAAAAATCCCCTCGGCCCCCAGGTGCGAGAGTTCATGCATCCTGAACCTATCAAACCCCTCTGGGTGATCACAAAGTTTAAAACTATTTTTGAAGCCACTTTTTATATTAAAACGGGTTCAATGATTTTAAAACGGTTCAGATGCAGTTCGGAAGTCAACTAATCATGTAATCTAGTGTCAAACAGTCTCAAGATCATACAGATGATAAATGGGGTTTAGGTCTGTCATTCAAAAATAATCTAGACATCTATCAGATTATACCAGCTATACAAATAGCTAAACTAGGCATGCTAACATACTTTCAACGGAATTAGAAGGCATTCCATAAAGTTTGGAAGAAATCCAACCCACCGGGATGTGTGCTTTAATCCTGAGTCCAAAGTGCTAAAATTTAACGGGTGCGATCCTTAGGTTCTCACGATTCCAACGCACCAAAAATCAACCAAAAATTCGTCCCGGTCGCTGAGATATAAGCCGAACATCGTGGTAAGCTCAAATTACTCAAAACAGTAATTTTATCGCACATCTATCCACAAAACTGGGAATTACCTCCTTTGAGATGGCCTCCAAAAATTCCAAAAAAAATACGACGGCGATCCTCGCGAAGCGTAGATAGAAATAGAGTCCTTAAACACCAAATTTCGCCTCTCGTAGGCTGAGAAATTGCAAGATTACTCCTCCGCTATCCAGAACATGCAACAGCAAAGAGGGGGTCTAAAGATGCTGCACGCACTCCCAAAAAAACTCGAAACAGAGCCATGTGATGAATACCAAAGTCGAGGATCTACCTGTCATGAAAATGCTGCGGCAAAAATCGGCGAGAAATACCAAGAACTCAGCTCGAGGGAGTCTACGAACAAAAAGTCGACGAAAACAATCGATATCGGAACAGCGTCGAAGCTCGCGAGATCGGGGAGGAAAAATATAAAACGGTCTCTAAAATTTCTCCAAAACCCCAAAAAGGGTAGAAGACTCGAAGTAGAAACTCGCTGTTGAAAACGGCACTCAAAAAGGATCTCAGAAAGTCCCGAAATGAAGCTCTTAATGGCCTATTTATAGCCAAAAAAAACACTATTGGGCTGTCGGATTCGGGCGCAAGAACCGGGCGCCCGAAAGTTACTGTAGCCGCCCAAATCGCCAAGATGCTGCCACGTGTCCCGCCCGAATCCGCCAGATCGCACCACCTGTCCCGCCGTCCACGTTCCGCACGCCTCGCGCACGTGGGCGGCGTGCGCCCGCCAATGGCACAGTGCCACGTGTCCCCATGTGGTTCACGCGGCGCACGCGCCCGGTCTACGTGCCGGGTCTTTCGGATGTTGTCGGCCAATCACGAGACGCCACGTGTCACAGCCGCCGCCGACGCCGTCCAACCAATAGGGTGCTGCCACGTGGCATTACCATTCCTCGGTGCTCCCGGTGCACGCGCCTGCTCGTGGACCTGCCGCCCGCGCCGCGCCTGCCCGCGCCTGCCCGCGCTGCCCGCGGTCGGGTTCCGCCGCCGCGCTCCGCCTTGCTCCGCCACCTGCCGGCCGCCGGAACAGTAATTTCGGCCGGTGAACAGTAACCTTTCGCTCCGAAGTCCGAAAAATGCAAGTAAATAGCCCATTTTTATCGTTTTCGCGCGCTGTGTCCAAATCCGCTGTTCGTTTCGCCAAATTCTCTTTCTAAATTTTGCCGGAAGCCCCCGCAAAAGCAAACCTGATCCGATTTTCGCGCCGGTTCCAAATCTGGAATCCGATTCATGAACAACCAACTCTTTCACACAAGATAGGCCTCCAGAAGCCACTACTCGCCCTACAAAACCATCCCAGAGATCCGGATCTTCACATCCTCCCCATCTAAAAGAAAGTTTCGTCATCGAAACTAAACATTCCTCATCCAGGAGTCTCAAACAGATGGGGATAAGCATCCATCATCACCGTCTCCAGCTCCCAAGTAGCCTCCCGCTCCTCGTGATTACTCCGCAACACTTTCACGTATGGTATAGCCCGATTGCGCAATTCTCTCACCTCACGAGCCAGAATCCGCAATGGGTGCTCCTCGTACCCTAGATCCTCACCGATCTCAAGCGGAGCGAAGTCAATCACGTGTGTAGGATCATAAACATATCTCCTCAAAGCTGAGACGTGAAAAACATCATGAACTCCCGCAAGGCGTGGGGGAAGTGCAATTCTATAAGCCACTGGGCCAATCCTCTCGAGTACCTCGAAGGGCCCAATAAACCGCGGACTTTCAGGAAAACATGATCACCAATCTGGAACTCTAAGTCACGCCGCCTCCTATCGGCATAACTCCTCTGTCGGCTCTGGGCGGTCTCCAAATGTCGCCGAATAATCTTGACCTTTTCTTCAGCTTCCAAAAGCCAGTCGGGTCCCAAGGTTTTTCTTTCACCCACGTCACTCCAAAATAATGGCGATCGACATTTGCGTCCGTACAACGCTTCATAAGGCGCCATTTGAATGGTCGCTTGGAAACTATTATTGTACGCGAACTCAGCCAATCTCAAATGTCGATCCCAACTGCCACTAAAGCTCAGGATGCACGCTCTCAACAGATCCTCGAGAGTCTGAATGGTCCTCTCAGACTGTCCATCAGTCTGTGGGTGAAAGGCCGTGCTGAAACGAAGCTGGGTCCCCAAAGCTATCTGTAGACTCTTCCAGAAATGTGATGTGAATCTCGGGTCCCTATTAGACACAATCGAGGCTGGCACACCATGCAGCCTTACAATCTCATCCAAATATAGCTGTGCTTACTTCTCAAGAGCCCAAGTCGACTGTATAGGCAGAAAATGGGCAGATTTGGTCAGTCGATCCACAATTACCCAAATAGCATCAGCTCCACTCTGTGACCTTGGTAATCCAACAATAAAGTCCATGGTCACATGATCCCATTTCCATTCAGGAATTGGAAGGCTCTGTAACTTGCCAGCCGGTACCTGGTGCTCAGCTTTAACTTGCTGACAAGTTAGACAATGAGCGACAAACCTTCCAATATCTCTTTTCATGCCATTCCACCAAAACTGTGCCCTTAAGTCCCTATACATCTTAGTTCCTCCAGGGTGAAGGGTATAAGGTGTATAGTGAGCCTCTCTCAAAATCAGCTCCCGAATCTCAGGATCCATGGGCACACAAAAGCGATCCTTGTACCTCAGTACTCCTGCAGCATCAACTGAAAAGTCGCCACTATGACCATGCTGCACTTGGTCTCTAATCCTCTCCAGATAGGGGTCCACACTCTGTTTCTCCTTAATCTTATCCAGTAGAGTGGGTTGGATGATCAAAGAAATAAGCCTTGCAGAATCTCCAGGGGACACGACCTCAATCTCGAGTCGCCTCAGCTGCTCTCTCAATGGCATCTGATGAGTGATCAAAATACTCAAGGTCTGCCTTGCCCGCCTACTCAAGGCATCCGCAACGACATTAGCCTTGCCGGGGTGATATTGAATACTCAAGTCATAGTCCTTTAACAGTTCCAACCACCGGCGTTGCCTCAAGTTTAACTCCTTCTGAGTAAACAAGTACTTCAGACTCTTGTGGTCAGTAAATATCTCACAGTGCTCACCATAAAGGTAATGTCGCCATAGTTTCAATGCAAACACTACAGCGGCTAACTCCAAATCATGTGTAGGGTAATTCTTCTCATAATCCTTCAGTTGCCGCGAAGCATAAGCAATTACCCTACCATGCTGCATCAATACACAACCCAATCTGCTGTGGGAGGCATCACTATAAATCACAAATCCCTCTCCTATCACAGGCAATGCTAAGATCGGTGCAGATATTAATCTCATCTTCAGCTCATCAAAGCTCTGCTGGCATTGCTCAGTCCAAGTAAATCTGATTCCCTTCCTAGTCAATCGGGTGAGGGGAGTAGAGAGCTTCGCGAAGCCCTTAACAAATCGACGGTAATATCCTGCTAAGCCCAAGAAACTCCGGACCTCAGTAACCGTCGTCGGTCTAGGCCAATCCCGAACAGCATCAATCTTTGCCGGGTCCACTGCCACTCCAGCGGCTGAAACCACATGGCCTAAAAATGCAACTTCCCGAAGCCAGAATTCGCACTTCTTCAGTTTGGCATATAACTTCTTCTCTCTCAAAAGCCGCAGCACTATCCTCAAGTGCTCTTCATGCTCCTCATTGCTTCGGGAGTAAATCAAAATATCATCTATGAACACCACGACAAATCGATCCAAGTACGACTGAAATATCTAGTTCATTAAATCCATGAATGCGGCTGGGGCATTAGTTAATCCAAATGGCATTACCGTGAACTCGTAATGCCCGTCTTGGGTATGTCCTCGGCCCTCACCCTCAACTGGTGGTAACCGGACTGGAGATCGATCTTTGAAAACACCAGAGCTCCTTGCAACTGGTCAAACAAATCGTCTATCCATGGTAAAGGATACTTGTTCTGGATGGTCACTTTGTTCAGTTCTCTGTAATCCACACACAGTCTAAGGGATCCATCCTTCTTTTTGACGAACAAAACTGGCGCTCCCCACGGAGACACACTAGGTCTAACGAAACCTTTATGCATCAGGTCCTGCAGTTGCGCCTTCAATTCTCTCAACTCGGCAGGTGCCATCTGATAAGGTGCCTTCGAGACCGGCGCGGTTCCTGGAACCACGTCGATCACAAACTCTATCTCCCTCTCCGGCGGCATAGTCGTCAGCTCAAGAGGAAACACATCCGGAAACTTTCGGACGATAGGGATTTCCTCGAGTCCCGGTGCGCCGTAGGCACCTCAACAATAGTTGCCAGGAAAGTGGTGCAACCTCTACTCATCATCCGTCTAGCTCTCGCTGAAGAAACGATCGCTACGAACAGCGTGCTCTGGCAACATAGGTAGGTGAACTCCTCCTGTCCGGGCTCTCGGAGGATCACCGTCCTCTCTCTACAATCAATGGTAGCATAATATCGGGATAACCAATCTATACCCAACACTACATCAAAATTTCAGAGCTGGCGTAGGACCAACAAATCAATAGGTAAAATCCAGGGTCCTAACTGCACTGGGTAGGACCGACAACACTCATCTACGTGTAGCACGTGATCGGGAATCTGAACCTCACGTGCACGAGCTAACGGTCCTATCTCTAGCCCATGCAACGATGCAAATTCTCTACTAATGAATGAGTGAGATGCTCCAGTATCAAATAATGCTCTAGCACGAGTGGAGGAGATAAGGATAATACCTGCCACCACCTGATCAGCCGCTAAGGAGTCTTCTACCTGAGCAGCATATACTTGCCCGCTCGGAGGTGGTCGCCTGTCCGGCTGTCGTGAAGAGGTGGCCCGATTAGCCTGGCCAAAGCTGTGAGGACCCGGAATTTCCACGTTTGGATTACTGTTGGATCTGCGGCTTCTGGAGACCCCTGTTGGGTGTTAGAGGTGTTTGCGCGCATATTGGACCCAAGGATTGGACCCGGCATGAAAAACGGATCAAGTTTGCTTTTCGGGAATTTTTGGTAAATTTTAGAAGTGGAATTTGGCAAATCGGACTTCGGATTTGGATTCAGCGCGCGAAAACGGTCAAGATGGACTATTTACTTGTATTTTTCGGAGCCCGGATGACCCGGCACGGATTTCGAGGTGATTGGTACTGTTCCGGCCGCCGGAGGGCCGCCGGCGGCGGCGGCGGGCGGCGGAGCGCGGCGGCTGGCGGCGACGGAGGCGCGCGGTCCACCGCGGAGGCGTGCACCCGGGGGGCTGGCCACGTGGCGGCTCCCAGTTGGCGGGCGCAGTGGGCGCGGTCCGCGGGATTGGCGCGGGTGCACGGTGGACCGGGGGCGGACACGTGGCAGGCTTTGGTTGGTGCGGTGTTGTGCACACGGTCCACGGACTGTGTTTAGGTGGCCTCGGGATGCGTGCCCGACAGGCGCGCGTGGGCGCGCGTGGGCGCGACGTGGTCGCGTTGACCCGCGCTTCCCGCTCGGGGCGCCACGTGTCGGCACCCGCTTCGGCCGCGTGGCGCAGCGCGGTTGGCCCAAACAGCTGTTTGCTGTTTGGGTGGACGCGTGGCGGCCTGGCGTTGTTCCGGGCGTGAACAGTAACGGGCCGGGCCCGTTACTGTAGCAGCCCGGATGTTTAGGGCGCCCGAAAGTTTGGGCCAAAAGTCCAAGTGGTGGATTTTCGGGCTGGGCCTATAAATAGCTGGCTTGCTTGGGCTTTTTGCCCCCTTTCCCGAGCTCCCCTGCCCATAGCCCCTTTAGCTAAGTTGGAGATCTTCATCTTGCGCACCTTCTGGCAGAGGCCCGGATTTTTTGGAAGCCGCGGCGTCGACGACTTCGGCATCGGAGCGCAGTGTGGCGATCTTTCATCGGAGGCCCGTTATCGTCGCTGTTTGATCTGAGAGGTCTACAGAGCTACTCCTCAGTATTTTTGGACGATTTCTGCGGCATTGGAATCACGAGAGGTACGTCTTCGATTTTTGTGTTGATCATCTTGCTGGATTCAGAGTTTATGACACGGTTTTCGAGGCATTTCTAAGCCGCTGTTTTCTGGTGGAGTTTTTGGACAGCGGCCCCTTGCCGGAATTTTATCTCCGCAACCGTGTGTCGGATCGAGATGAGCCTGTATACTTTTTGGATCTACTCGTCGCAAGGATTATCATCATATTTTTCTTGGATTTTTCTGAGACCTTCCCGGAGGTATACTATTCCTCTCTTGTCTGTGTTTGAGTTTACAGTTGTATGGTTGTGAGTGTTTGCGCACCTGTACCGTGGAATTTGTAACTTGGCCTACGGGGCTCCGAATTGGGCGTGCAGGTACCCGTTTCGAAGGTATCGACGCGAGGATCGCAGCAGTATTTTTATTGGAATTTTGGAGTTCGTTTTACAGGTGAAAATTTCGCATTAAGGGGACTGTTCCCAGCAGATTTGTGATGCTTGGATTTTATGGAATTAAGTGTAACTTTGGGTTGTGTTTTTGTACCCAGGAGGTATTGATCACTGTTCCTGTATTGTTGGATTGGTGGGTGTGTAGAGATATCTGTTTCTGGACTGTCTCAGCTGTGCGACTCCGGACGGTTAGCATTTTCAGGTGGGTGGCCTTGTCTCCAAGATTGACGGACTGTGCTTTAAATCTGCTATAGTAGGACTATGCATGATAGTGAAATGCTTGTGCAGCATGTTAGAATGTAGGAATTGCTATTCCTTGTTTTATCTGATGGTATTGTCATCTTCTTGCTTTCCACCATCTGTAAATTATAGTTATTGGAACTTGACCTAGCACCCCGTCATATGTTGCATGTGTAACCAGACTAGTAGAAAACCCTCACTTGGGCTAGGCTTATTTCTGCTTTAGACATCCACACTTCTACTTTCCTGGACATAGTGTTTTTCCTCGCCCGGGTAGTGGGTCGAGTGGTCAGGAGTTATCTTTTAGTGTGGGATGCATTGCACTCGTGCTTGGGAGCAGAGTGGAGTCTGGTAGATGTAGTGGTTCGCTTGTATGTATCGGGAACCGTTTGGGGTAAACGGTGGACCCGAGAGATCTTGTTTTCCCCTGTTTGGGTCGTCGCCACTGTGTTAGTGGCAGTAGTTTACTAGTGTTAGCCGGACCTAGAACCCAGAACCCTTTTCAACATATACATGATTTTAGTCTACCAATGTTTTCTTCCAAACATCGAAGGGCCGCTGGAGTCTGTTCTTGTTTGATTGGACAAAGGCATCAGCCTTCGGGGTTTGGGTAAAACACTTATTTTCTAACTGTTTTTCTAAAAAGAACTAAAATCATTAAATATGGATTTCTTCCAGATCAAATTAGTTTTCAATAACAAATGTCACCTTTTCCCGTAAATCTCCCCACTCGAAAGGATTCGAGTGGTCTGGGTTCTAGGGGTCGTTCCTCTGTCGGGACGAAAGCCATGGGGGCCGAGCCTGGAACCTGTTCTTGTTTGATAGGGTTGTAGGGGTAGGTCTCCCGGGACTTTCGGGCCCTGTTGGTGTCTTCTGCGAGTTGTACTGTGATTATTGCTTTCCCGAACTATAAGGGATCGGGAACTTCGATAGTCGGAGCCTAGAGTCTGTTCTTGTTTGATAGGGTTCTTAGCGCCGGTCTATCGGGTTTCCGAACCCTTATGGTGTCGGTCTTTCTGGAGAGTTTAGTGTTCTGTTGTGGGAGCCGTCTGGTGGACGGTGGCCCCAGCTGGGTGACTTCCAGCTTGTGGTTGAGAGTTGGTGTTGTTGGTCGATCTTGTTGATCGTGGTTTGGACTATAGCCTGCATGAGCCATATTTGAGCTCGACAGAGTTACGCGGATACTTTCCTCGGTGGGGTCGCTCCCCTCGAGAGCCACTCCGGAGTTGGGCCTGTTACTTGCTATCGCGACTTGTCGACGCCGTCCTTCTGACTGGCCCGGTTGGCGGCAGTCACGGACACCCTACGGTAGACCCGTCCTGTTGAGGATATGCGGCAGTAGGTGGGCGCAGGTTTGACTGGCCCCTTTGAGGCAGTCAGTTTAGATTTGGTGAGTTTACTGTGTGTGTTAGTAGATGCATCATGTTTCATCTGTTCCTTTTCTTGAGCATCTAGATAGAGGCATAGTAGCTGTTGAGTTACTTTTCCAGCCCTTTCATTTCAGTTTTATATTGTTACTTTATGCCTCTAGTAGACTTAGTGGGCAGTCCGTCGGGCTTGTTGGCGGCACCCACTGAGAACTACTTGGGACGTAGTTCTCACACCCGTCGTGGTGTATTTTCCCACAGGGACTTCTACTCCGGTTCCTGCTGCTCATGTTGCTGCTTCTTCTGATCGAGGTAAGGGAGTCGTGAGATAGTTCCCCACCAGTCGTCGTCCAGAGAGTAGATGTGCCCTTATTACTTTTGAGAGTTCCTGTTGAGAGAACTTTGTTGTGAGGTATAGAGTTGTATTTATTTTCTACTGCTCGAGTGACTTTTGTACTTTTGGTGAGGACTTGTGTTGTATATAGTTTTTATTTCTAGCAGTTTTACTTTCAGCTCTGATATCTGCATAGTATAGATGCTCTTTTGCAGGTTAGTCGCTTCGTCTATACGGGCTTCCCGTATGGGCGGCGGATCTGTTGGCGAGCCCGGGTCGCAGTTTCGACGCCGGGGCGTGACAGACTAGGTGGTATCAGAGCCTAGGTTGTAGGTCATCGAGGACTTAGAAACCCTAGGCTTGTGGTTGGACATTAGGATGACTACGTGAGAGTCGTGACTTTTAGCGAGAGTCCTGATCGAGTTTTGTACCTCTCCCAAGAGACGGGATGAGTGATTGGCATGTTTATGCTCCTAAGCGATTATGTTGGCTGCAGACAACATAATGTTGTGGAATTGGTAACATGCCTTAGACTTTCGCTGGATTGGGTCGTATGATTGTTGTGTCCTGATGTTTGTTATTGTGCAGTGGACCTACGATACTTTTGAGACGTCGTGCAGTGAGGAATGCGCATTCCGCATCTGATGAGTAACCCGAGCAGCGGGAGGCAGAGCTATCAGAGCAGAGCGAGACCCAGGAGTTATGGATCCAGATGGCACAGATGTCGGAGGCTGTCCGATGCCAGGAAAAAGCCATGGAACGTTTGATGCGCTTGTTGGAGCAAGGAGCACAGCTAGTTGCAGTACCGCTTGAGTGTCCTCCAGTACTTTCTTCCTATGCAGTGGTACCTTCAGTTGTACTTGTGGCACCGACTGAGCGAGCAGCCCCTCCGTGTCGATGAGTAGTGCCGAGGCACCGAGGCAGGATGGATAGTGGATAGTAGCTGAGCTTAGGGACATCATTGATCGATGGAGCCAGTCCCGGCAGTCTGAACCATCCCGATTCATAGGTTTGAGTTGGAGCCTTGTAGGCAGAATTGGGGTTGGTGGTGATGGAGAGACTATCTGAGAGCCTCCCTGTGCTAGGGAGTTTATACAGTTGTTGAACTGCACGCTCCAGGTTTCGAGGGACGAGGCGCATAGGATATGTTTGACTGGGGATGGTTGGCGCCAGGACACCTTTCAGTTTAGTTGGTCCCTCCGTTTTGGATTATTGACGCTTCGATAGAGTAGGCGTGGTGTGTGGAGCGTGGCGCTGCAGTTCCTTGGGATAGGGATCTGCCACCAGAGGCGAGTTCTGGATTTTGGTGCTTCGCGCCGAGTGATGGAGGACAGATCGGACGGCAGAGACATTTCTGATTTCTTTTCCTGGATAACGGGTCCCCGAGATGCCAGAGTTTGGGCGGGTCCCGATAGCAGCATCAGCATCTACGTCAGAGTGGCGCGGCGGTAGCATGGATTGGCTATCTGCGGAGGACCGCATTTGTCACCCCTGTGTGAGTAGAGGCGGAGGTCGTGCTCCCTATTTGGATAGTCTTGATTTTCAGGCAAACTGAGCGACGACCACTGTCAGCGAGCGGATAAATTGGTGCCGCCCGGCTGGAGGGCGCCACAGCAGCGGATTGGGTTGTCACCGGCATGATTTCTTTACAGCAGTCTGAGATAGTGTTTTTGGTTTTCCTGTCTGGACTGGAGGTAGAGTTGTTACCACGTGCACTAGAGGTACAGGTTCCTGTTGGTATTGTGCACTTGGGGAAGCCTTATGGATTATGTCTTGTGCTGTTGAGACTTGGAATTTTGCCGGCAGTTGACGGTTGGGTTACAGCTCCACGACTCAGATTGAGCACACGGGATGGACCAGTTGGTGTGGTTTCGCGCAACGATTGATTGTGGATTGAGAACCGTGACCTTCCCGCGAGTTGGACAACTGGAGATCATTTTCTCAGGTCACCGTGGCATCCTTCCTGCAGCAGTGGCTTCAGCGGTTTTGGGTTGGGTGCTACCTGTAGAGCGTAGGTGACGTTTAGGACTAGAGTTGTGTTCCTAGGGGTCACGGTTAGATCGTAGCTTCTGTTTTGTAGCCACAGCAGGAACGGCTTCAACACTTCTCTCCCTTTTCTCGCCTTGTACTGAAATTTTCGAACATGACGAGAGCTTCGAAAGACTGCTCCAGAAATGGAGACGGTGCCCGAACCTGTTCTTGTTTGATTGGGGCGAAGGCACTGGTCTTTCGGAATTTTCAGACTTTTCGTTAATTTCAGCTGTTTTTCTAAACAGAGAGTTAGGGTTGACGACTTTCCTGCTGGTGGGGCCCTTACCTTTTCTTGTTGGGTTGTGGTGACGTTCTTCGTGTAGTTTGGACGAGTAGATTCGGTTAATCTTCCTTGTCCCCAGCTTTTTGGAGTTCCTGAGGTTTTCCGCGTCTCAGCTCAGAGGTGTTTTGCTTTGGACCCCTCGCCCGTGATTGACTCGCTCTAGTTGAGATTTGTGGGTGTGGGAGTACGAGGGACGCCCGTTGCGAATTCTGGCTCGTGTGATGAGAGAATTGCGCAACCGGGCCATGCCGTACTGATTATTATTTTTGTTGAGGAGTAATCACGGGGAGTGAGTAGCGACTGAGGAGTTGGAGACTGTGTTGTTGGATGCTTACCCTTGGCTTTGAACTCCCTTTGAGCCGTGTTTGTTTCGAGGACGAAACTTTCTTTTAGTGGGGGAGGATGTGAGGACCCGGAATTTCCACGTTTGGATTACTGTTGGATCTGCGGCTTCTAGAGACCCCTGTTGGGTGTTAGAGGTGTTTGCGCGCATATTGGACCCAAGGATTGGACCCGGCATGAAAAACGGATCAAGTTTGCTTTTCGGGAATTTTTGGTAAATTTTAGAAGTGGAATTTGGCAAATCGGACTTCGGATTTGGATTCAGCGCGCGAAAACGGTCAAGATGGACTATTTACTTGTATTTTTCGGAGCCCGGATGACCCGGCACGGATTTCGAGGTGATTGGTACTGTTCCGGCCGCCGGAGGGCCGCCAGCGGCGGCGGCGGGCGGCGGAGCGCGGCGGCTGGCGGCGGCGGAGGCGCGCGGTCCACCGCGGAGGCGTGCACCCGGGGGGCTGGCCACGTGGCGGCTCCCAGTTGGCGGGCGCAGTGGGCGCGGTCCGCGGGATTGGCGCGGGTGCACGGTGGACCGGGGGTGGACACGTGGCAGGCTTTGGTTGGTGCGGTGTTGTGCACGCGGTCCACGGACTGTGTTTAGGTGGCCTCGGGATGCGTGCCCGACAGGCGCGCGTGGGCGCGCGTGGGCGCGACGTGGTCGCGTTGACCCGCGCTTCCCGCTCGGGGCGCCACGTGTCGGCACCCGCTTCGGCCGCGTGGCGCAGCGCGGTTGGCCCAAACAGCTGTTTGCTGTTTGGGTGGACGCATGGCGGCCTGGCGTTGTTCCGGGCGTGAACAGTAACGGGCCGGGCCCGTTACTGTAGCAGCCCGGATGTTTAGGGCGCCCGAAAGTTTGGGCCAAAAGTCCAAGTGGTGGATTTTCGGGCTGGGCCTATAAATAGCTGGCTTGCTTGGGCTTTTTGCCCCCTTTCCCGAGCTCCCCTGCCGATAGCCCCTTTAGCTAAGTTGGAGATCTTCATCTTGCGCACCTTCTGGCAGAGGCCCGGATTTTTTGGAAGCCGCGGCGTCGACGACTTCGGCATCGGAGCGCAGTGTGGCGATCTTTCATCGGAGGCCCGTTATCGTCGCTGTTTGATCTGAGAGGTCTACAGAGCTACTCCGTCAGTATTTTTGGACGATTTCTGCGGCGTTGGAATCACGAGAGGTACGTCTTCGATTTTCGTGTTGATCATCTTGCTGGATTCAGAGTTTATGACACGGTTTTCGAGGCATTTCTAAGCCGCTGTTTTCTGGTGGAGTTTTTGGACAGCGGCCCCTTGCCGGAATTTTATCTCCGCAACCGTGTGTCGGATCGAGATGAGCCTGTATACTTTTTGGATCTACTCGTCGCAAGGATTATCATCATATTTTTCTTGGATTTTTCCGAGACCTTCCCGGAGGTATACTATTCCTCTCTTGTCTGTGTTTGAGTTTACAGTTGTATGGTTGTGAGTGTTTGCGCACCTGTACCGTGGAATTTGTAACTTGGCCTACGGGGCTCCGAATTGGGCGTGCAGGTACCCGTTTCGAAGGTATCGACGCGAGGATCGCAGCAGTATTTTTATTGGAATTTTGGAGTTCGTTTTACAGGTGAAAATTTCGCATTAAGGGGACTGTTCCCAGCAGATTTGTGATGCTTGGATTTTATGGAATTAAGTGTAACTTTGGGTTGTGTTTTTGTACCCAGGAGGTATTGATCACTGTTCCTGTATTGTTGGATTGGTGGGTGTGTAGAGATATCTATTTCTGGACTGTCTCAGCTATGCGACTCCGGACAGTTAGCATTTTCAGGTGGGTGGCCTTGTCTCCAAGATTGACGGACTGTGCTTTAAATCTGCTATAGTAGGACTATGCATGATAGTGAAATGCTTGTGCAGCATGTTAGAATGTAGGAATTGGTATTCCTTGTTTTATCTGATGGTATTGTCATCTTCTTGCTTTCCACCATCTGTAAATTATAGTTATTGGAACTTGACCTAGCACCCCGTCATATGTTGCATGTGTAACCAGACTAGTAGAAAACCCTCACTTGGGCTAGGCTTATTTCTGCTTTAGACATCCACACTTCTACTTTCCTGGACATAGTGTTTTTCCTCGCCCGGGTAGTGGGCCGAGTGGTCAGGAGTTATCTTTTAGTGTGGGATGCATTGCACTCGTGCTTGGGAGCAGAGTGGAGTCTGGTAGATGTAGTGGTTCGCTTGTATGTATCGGGAACCGTTTGGGGTAAACGGTGGACCCGAGAGATCTTGTTTTCCCCTGTTTGGGTCGTCGCCACTGTGTTAGTGGCAGTAGTTTACTAGTGTTAGCCGGACCTAGAACCCAGAACCCTTTTCAACATATACATGATTTTAGTCTACCAATGTTTTCTTCCAAACATCGAAGGGCCGCTGGAGTCTGTTCTTGTTTGATTGGACAAAGGCATCAGCCTTCGGGGTTTGGGTAAAACACTTATTTTCTAACTGTTTTTCTAAAAAGAACTAAAATCATTAAATATGGATTTCTTCCAGATCAAATTAGTTTTCAATAACAAATGTCACCTTTTCCCGTAAATCTCCCCACTCGAAAGGATTCGAGTGGTCTGGGTTCTAGGGGTTGTTCCTCTGTCGGGACGAAAGCCATGGGGGCCGAACCTGGAACCTGTTCTTGTTTGATAGGGTTGTAGGGGTAGGTCTCCTGGGACTTTCGGGCCCTGTTGGTGTCTTCTGCGAGTTGTACTGTGATTATTGCTTTCCCGAACTATAAGGGATCGGGAACTTCGATAGTCGGAGCCTAGAGTCTGTTCTTGTTTGATAGGGTTCTTAGCGTCGGTCTATCGGGTTTCCGAACCCTTATGGTGTCGGTCTTTCTGGAGAGTTTAGTGTTCTGTTGTGGGAGCCGTCTGGTGGACGGTGGCCCCAGCTGGGTGACTTCCAGCTTGTGGTTGAGAGTTGGTGTTGTTGGTCGATCTTGTTGATCGTGGTTTGGACTATAGCCTGCATGAGCCATATTTGAGCTCGACAGAGTTACGCGGATACTTTCCTCGGTGGGGTCGCTCCCCTCGAGAGCCACTCCGGAGTTGGGCCTGTTACTTGCTATCGCGACTTGTCGACGCCGTCCCTCTGACTGGTCCGGTTGGCGGCAGTCACGGACACCCTACGGTAGACCCGTCCTGTTGAGGATATGCGGCAGTAGGTGGGCGCAGGTTTGACTGGCCCCTTTGAGGCAGTCAGTTTAGATTTGGTGAGTTTACTGTGTGTGTTAGTAGATGCATCATGTTTCATCTGTTCCTTTTCTTGAGCATCTAGATAGAGGCATAGTAGCTGTTGAGTTACTTTTCCAGCCCTTTCATTTCAGTTTTATATTGTTACTTTATGCCTCTAGTAGACTTAGTGGGCAGTCCGTCGGGCTTGTTGGCGGCACCCACTGAGAACTACTTGGGACGTAGTTCTCACACCCGTCGTGGTGTATTTTCCCACAGGGACTTCTACTCCGGTTCCTGCTGCTCATGTTGCTGCTTCTTCTGATCGAGGTAAGGGAGTCGCGAGATAGTTCCCCACCAGTCGTCGTCCAGAGAGTAGATGTGCCCTTATTACTTTTGAGAGTTCCTGTTGAGAGAACTTTGTTGTGAGGTATAGAGTTGTATTTATTTTCTACTGCTCGAGTGACTTTTGTACTTTTGGTGAGGACTTGTGTTGTATATAGTTTTTATTTCTAGCAATTTTACTTTCAGCTCTGATATCTGCATAGTATAGATGCTCTTTTGCAGGTTAGTCGCTTCGTCTATACGGGCTTCCCGTATGGGCGGCGGATCTGTTGGCGAGCCCGGGTCGCAGTTTCGACGCCGGGGCGTGACAAAAGCTCCGCGAAGCTCCTGCTACCTGCAAGGGCGAAGGAGGTGTCGATGCTGATGTAGGTGCTACCGATCCTGCTCTCGAGCAGGACGAAGAATAGTGCCCGGTCTGACCGCATCGATAACACCGGCCCTGCCTCTGGTCGCACTGATGGGGTGCATGGGGTCCGCCGCATATGACACATCCGTCAGGACGCCCATCATGCTGTGGCTGCTGCTGCTGCTGTCTCGGTGGTCGAAAACCTCCCGATCTCTGTCTCCTCTGAGTCCCACGACCCTGAAATTGAAATCGTGGTGGCCTCGGAGGTCTCGATCTGCTAGACTGTCCCAAATCAGGCGGTGCTAGACGCTTTCCTCCGGAGCTGGTCCCTGGCGCTCCGTCCCTCTCATTCATAACCACCGCTCCTCGATCAATCCATCGAGCATGCTCAATCGCCGCATCCAGAGTCGGCGATCGCTGGGAGTGAACAAACAGATAAATGTCCCGATGCAATCCTCTCTCAAAAAGGTCCACTCGCTGGGCCTCATCCCGTGCTACATGGGGTACACTGTTCAGTAACCTTGTAAAATTGTGAATGTACTCTAGAAGTGGTCGATTCCCTTGTTGTAGGCGTCTCAGCTCTCCTTCCAGTTTCTGCTTTGCACTGTCGGGAAAGAAGGCCCCAAGCAGTAAAGCACGAAACTCGCTCCAGGTCATCAACTAAACTCTAGGAGGTCTAGCTGGACGTACGTGACGCCACCAAGTCTCAGCGTCCTTCTCCAGAAAGTGCGTAGCCAAATGCACTTGATGCTTCTCCTTTAAGAACAAGTTCTCAAATAGCTTTTCCATCGCAGCAATCCAGTTTTCTGCCTCCCAAGGCTCCAGACTTTGTCCCGAAAACTGTGGGGGATGGAACTGACTGAAGTAGGTCAAACGGTCAGTAAGCTCTCGCTGCTCCTGCACTGACAACGGTGCAATCAGGGTCGACGTTGATGATGCCGCGACAGGGGGTACAACTGGCGGTGTGGAATACCAGGATTTTGGATGGCGCACCGACCTCGCAAGATGGCGTGGTGCGGAGGAATTGCCTCGGGCGTGTTCCATATGTGTCTTCAGTTGAGTTCGGGTTGATTCGGATCTACGCGGAGGCCCCAGCTTGAATCGGAGTTTACCGAGCATTGTGTGCCGTTAGAGGATTGGTTTGTTGTGCATCGGCTCCACAGTGGTGTACAGAAAAATTGGAAAATACTTGGAACAGGTGTACTTTATGACTACAGCCGAGTTCGGGAGGTTCCGGACTGACGCGGAGGACCCGAAGGCAAAAAGTGAGTTAGAGCTGGCAATTATTGGAGCCGGTTTTTGGTTTGAGCACATCGACTCTACGGTTGAGCTTTTTGAGGAGAAAAAGCTTTGGACATGTGTATTTTCAGATTACAGCGGAGTTCGGGAGGTTCCGGACTGGTGCGGGGGCCCCGAGGGCAAAAAGTGACTTGAAGTTGACATTAAAGGATTAATTAATTAATTTAATTAATTAAAAGTGTTGAATCTGCCTGTATTAGAATTTCGAGGAAAGAGGAGAATAAAAAAATGGAATGAAGTGGATTAGATTTTTTACTGCTCGAGGGATTATTTAAATCCCTTTGCTACAGCTGCCCTCCACCCAACGCCACTAATTAAGCCACCTTAATTAGTCTTCGCCACGTCATCGCCTCTTTCTCCCCTTAAAAACAGAGGAATGGCTATGAAACAGAGGATGGAGTGAAGGAGAGAAAAGAAGAAAGAAGAAGAAGGAAGGAGGGATTTTTTTGTGAAGTGTGCTGGTGGTGTGGACCCCCCCCCCCCCCCCCCCCCCCCCCCCTACTAGTTGCCGAGTGGAGCCGAGCGGAGCGCGCGTAACGAGCTTCGACAAGGTTGTTGTTAGTGCAGCTTTTGTGAAAGCTTGGGTTTTGTTGGAGGAATTTAATGGTGTCGGTTTGGGGTTTTTGGGTTGATGTTGGTGTGTGGTTTACTATTGACGGACCGCTTGTCCGAGGATTGGGTGGCTGCAGCTAGGGGAGCCGCGCGGGCGCACATGTGCGCGCGCGGCTGGCACAGGTTGCTGCGCAGGCGCGCGCCGCAGGGCGCCGCGCAGGGCGGCCTGGCGCTGCGCAGCGTGCGGCTGGGCACTGCGCAGCAGGCGAGCGCGCAGGGGGCGTGCGGCAGGCAGCGGGTGCTGCGCGGGCGCCAGGGGCGCCGCGCGCAGCGGCAGCGCACGCTGCGCGGGCGCCCAATGGCGCCGCACGCAGCTAGCGCAGGCGCCGCGCGAGCGCACAGGGGCGCCGCGCGCGGCAAGCGCGGGCACCGCGCGTGCGGCTGAGCACGGCGCGTGGTGGGCTGCTGGCGTGGCATGCAGTTCGCGACGGCGCGCGGGGTTTTTCCGCGACTGAGGCTGGTTTTCGCCGGCAATCGCGCAGGTTACCGGATTTAACTTGTTTTCATGGGATTGTTCCCTTTTCTCTTCCAGGTTATCGCCGAATGAGCGGTTTTCGGCGAGGTGCCGTACGGAGCCCGGATCGAGCGCGCGACACACGGTTTCCAGAGAAGCTGTCCTGGCAGTGTTCGCGTGAGGCTTGGGTGTATTGGGCTTGGTGTGTGTGAGGGGAGTTTTTATTGCATGAGCAGAGGTGTTAGAGGGTGCTGTCAGATTTGGTGGATGGTGGGAGGTTTTCCTGGTAATTTTTAGAGGTGAGCATGTATTTAATTATGGGCTGTTGTTAAAAAGGGAACTTTTAGGGTGCTGTTGACTTGTGTTTTGTGTGGGACTTACAGAGTGTTGGGGGTGCTTGTGTGTGTGTGTGTAGTGAGCATACACAAGTGAGTATGCTGAGGAGTTGTAATTAGTGTGTGTGTGTATAAGTGAAATTGTGTTAAATTGAGCATGCTGTTGGTGGATTGTGGTGTACTTGGGCCTTTGTTTGCACTGTGAGTGGTCGTGGAGTGAGCCAAAGTACGCGCGGATTTTCTTCAGAGGTGAGTATTTGGGATTCCAAGTTTTAATGGATTTTTAGATTCTTTACATGGTTTTGACGGATTATTGAGCGTGATTGGTTGGTTGCTTGGGCATGTGCTGTGAGTTGGCCGTGGGTGAGCTGGATGAATGCATTTTTGGTTGTGAGGACTCGGGTGGATTTGTTCGAGCTTTCGGGGATTTTCTGTGGTTCGCGGCAGTGTGCGAGAGCGCGGCGCATTTTTTCGGCGTTTCGTCAGATTGTGGATTCGACGCTTCCCCGACTTCGGCTTTGCCTGCGGAAAGCGTTTCAGGTGGGTGCTCTGTTCCCAGAACCGGTGGACGGTTCTCTAATTCTTATATTAGAATGCATGCATGTTTAAGATACAATATTTGCATGTTATTGTGAGGTAAGCTAGGAAGGATGATTGTATAAAGGGAATTGCAAGATTAATATTCATATCAAATATTATCGAGGACTTGCAGCATTTATATATTCATGATGATGAATTGTAAATGCTTACCTAAGAGACTTACCCTATGTGACTGACAGCATGCTTGTATGAGAATAGGGACTTTTTAGTAGCACTTGCATCTCCAGGAGACTAGATACTAGTAAATGGTTATATCTGGCATAAAGGTATGTGGTCTAATACTTTGGGAATATTATGTTAAGGAGAATATCATGTTTTATCTGGTTGGAGATTGTTTATGCATATGTAAAGGTTAGCATTTGACATACTTGTACACTGGATACTTAAGCGACAGTATGCCTTAGTTCTCGTACGAATTGTTCACCTGTACTTAACCTGCTAAGTGAAGGACATTTGCATGCTTATACGGTCATCTAGCTAGGCCATCTTTTACTGGTACACTACTTTTTGGAACTTGACTTAGGAGATACCATGTTTTTCCTTTCTCCTTCTGTGTTAGTCGGGCGGTCGGTGTCGCTCGGGTGCGAGCAGGGGTCGGGGGTAGTGTAGCCGGGACATTGGTGTCAGGGACGGGTTGTGCTGGATTATTGACGGCAGGGTATTGCGGCAACCGCGGATATTGGGCGGTTGACCGGACATTTAGTTATGCACCAGATTGGTTATCAGATTTCTCTAATGGGCGGAGTTTTCTACTTAATTAGTGTGCGACCGCGCCGGTCAGGAGCCGGTCTGTCACTTATTTAGTGTGTGACCGTGCCGGTTAGGAGCCGGTCTGTCACTTAATTAGTGTGCGACCGCGCCGGTCAGGAGCCGGTCTGTCACTTAATTAGTGTGCGACCGCGCCGGTCAGGAGCCGGTCTGTCACTTATTTAGTGTGTGACCACGCCGGTCAGGAGCCGGTCTGTCACTTAATTAGTGTGCGACCGTGCCGGTCAGGAGCCGGTCTGTCACTTATTTATTGTGTGACCATGCCGGTCAGGAGCCGGTCTGTCACTTAATTAGTGTGCGACCGTGCCGGTTAGAGGCCGGTCTGTTACTTCTTTTGGGTGCGATCGTACCGGTGAGTAGTCGGTCTGTCACCTATTTTGGGATGCGACCGTACCGGTCAGTAGTCGGTCAGTATTCCCGCAGTTGAGTTCTCGAGTTCGACAGCAGAACAGGAAGTACCAGGTTTTACACCGGTCCATTTGATTGGGTTTATTCGGTCGGATACCTTTGTTATTGCACTCGTGCCAGGGGGCTGAGTGGGGTCTAGTAGCTGGGTTTAGACCAGTGCTAGTATTGTTGGGAGCCGTTAGATTTGACGGTGGTTCCGGGTCGTGTGAGTACTTTGACCGTTATGTGAGAGGTTGAGCATTTAGATAGAGGCATGTTAGCTGTTGAGTGTCTTAAGCTTTCTGGTTCAGTTCTGACTGCATTGGTTATTTTATGTTTCTTGAGGACTTGGTGGGCAGACCGTCGGGCCTGACGGTGGTACCCACCTAGAACTCCCTTTTCGGTGTAGTTCTCACACCCATTGGGGGTTTTCCCCCTCCCTTTCTTTCCTCTCCTCTGTTTTGCAGAGACTTAGCAGGTGTAGCTGATTATGCGGTTGTTGATCAAGGCGAGGGAGTCGCGAGCTAGATCCCTACCCATGATTGGAGAGTAGCGGTACACCTTCAGAGGAGAGCTTCAATAGATTAGTTGTTTATTTCCTCTTTTGAGAGACTGATGTAGTGAGGATATGATATGTATTGAGAGACTGTACACTGTTGTATTTATTGGAGATATCTCCCTGTTGCGTTCCGAGTTTTGTATATGAGGATACGGTATGTTTATCATTTTTGGGAGGTGGACATGGTTGTATTATTTCCAGTTGTACAGTGGTTGATTTTAATTCTTAAGCAGATTTTTTTTTTAATTTATAGCTTTGATATATGTTTAGCTGTAGTACTTTTCTTGCAGGTAGGACGCTTCGCCTATGCGGGTTTGGCATAGGTGGCGGATTTGTTGGCGAGCCCGGGTTGCAGTTTCGACCCCGGGGCGTGACAGGCGGTGCTGCCGGAGATGCTCTCTGCTCCAGCATGCGCATCATGCGTTCCATGTTCTTTTCCTGGCGCCTGGTCGCCTCCTCCTGGCATCTCATCGCCTCCGACATCTGGACTACCTGGGCTCGCAACTCCCAAACCTCGCCATGCTCTGTCTGCTCTGCCTCTCGCTGCTCGAGCTCCTCATCTGATGTAGGATGTGCTCTCGTCGCTGCACGACGTCTCGGAGGCATCGTAGTCCGCTGCACAAAACAAACATTCGGACACCAAAAATCTCTCGACCCGATCAAGCGAAAGTCTAAAACATGTTACCCATTCTAAAGCATTATGTTGTCTGCAGCCAACATAACCACTTTAGAGAAATAACATGCAAATCTCTCACCCCAATCCTCTAGGGGAGTCAAGACCCAATCAGGACTCTCGCCAAAGTCACGTCTCTCTCAACAGTCATCCTATTGTCCAACCACAAGCCTAGGGTTTCTAAGTCCTCAATGACCTACAACCTAGGCTCTGATACCACTCTAATCTGTCATGCCCCGGGGTCGGAACTGCGACCAGGGCTCGCCAACAGATCCGCCATCTGTATGGAAATCTCCGCACAGACGAAGCGTCTAACCTGCAAATCAGATCTATAGCTAAACATGTATCAGAGCTGTAAAAAATAAGATAAGTAGCTATAGAATCCAAACACTGAACAGTTGAAGTAATACATCCAAAATAATGGTCATCTCGCAGACTAAAACATAATACATGATACATCAAACCTCTCAGACTGTTCAGTACATAAATAAATCTCTCAGACAGGGTACATCTACCTCTGACTCTCAAAATAAAACTGGTAAGGAGCTACTCGGCCACGCCCTTACCTCGATCTGCCGCCTTCGCCCGAAGCGGTGCCGGAACAGCTACCTCAGGAAAACCTGTCACCACAGCGGGTGTAAGAACTACTGCAGAAGGTAGTTCCCAGTGGGTACCGTCACCAAGATCCACGGTATGCCCACTAAGTCTACTGGAGGCAAGACAAAAGATATACAGATAGAAAATATGAAAGATGAAATGAAACTACAGCTAATATGCCTCAAGTATCATGCTCAAAGGAAAAACTCAACTGAGAACATGCTATGCATCCACTCGCTCACGAGGTACTCACATCAACCCAATCTCCTTGACTGCAAAATCTGGTCCAGTCAAGCCTGCGCCCCCTAGTGTATCAACTAGGGTTCTACCGGTACTCCAACCCGGTCCAAAACTCAATCTGATCGCCCGGTACACCAACCCGGTCCAATCGAAATATCACAATATCACGCTAAGCAGCCTCATCAGGAGCATCATCATCATCGCATCCGGAGCGGCTCTCGAGGGGCGCTACCCCACCGAAGAATAAGCGTGTCTCATCTGGCTCAAAAAGCGGCATCTGCTGGCTATAATCAATGATCGAACAGATCGAAAACTCGAAATGCCAACTAACCCATAAACAGGTCGGAGAACCCTCCACGACTCAATCTGATAGTGCACACAAACCCCCAAGACACTAGGAAACCCATCCACTGAGTCAAAAAAAATTCCCTCGGCTCCCAGGCGCGAGAGTTCATGCATCCTGAACCTATCCAACCCCTCTGGGTGATCACAATGTTTAAAACTATTTTTGAAGCCACATTTTATATTAAAACGGGTTCAATGATTTTAAAACGGTTCAGATGCAGTTCGGAAGTCAACTAATCATGCAATCTAGAGTCAAATAGTCTCAAGATCATACAGATGATAAATGGGGTTTAGGTCTGTCATTCAAAAATAATCTAGACATCTATCAGATTATACCAGCTATACAAATAGATAAACTAGGCATGCTAACATGCTTTCAACAGAATTAGAAGGCATTCCATAAAGTTTGGAAGAAATCCAACCCACCTGGATGTGCACGTTAATCCTGAGTCCAAAAGAGATGAAATTTAACGGGTGCGATCCTCAGGTTCTCACGATTCCAACGCACCAAAAATCGACCAAAAATTCCTCCCGGTCGCTGAGATATAAGCCGAACATCGTGGTAAGCTCAAATTACTCAAAACAGTAATTTTATCGCACATCTGTCCACAAAACAGGGAATTACCTCCTATGAGATGGCCTCCAAAAATTCCAAGAAAAATACGACGGCGATCCTCGCAAAGCGTAAATAGAAATTGAGTCCTTAAACACCAAATTCCGCCTCTCGTAGGCCGAGAAATTGCAAGATTACTCCTCCGCTGTCCAGAACATGCAACAGCAAAAAGGGAGTATAAAGATGCTGCATGCACTCATATATAAAAGCTCAAAACAGAGCCAAGTGATGAATACCAAAGTCGAGGATCTACCTGTCGTGAAAATGCTGCCACAAAAATCGGCGAAAAAGACCAATAACTCAGCTCTGGGGAGTCTGTGGACGAAAAGTCGACGAAAACGATCGATATCGGAACAGCGTCGAAGCTCGCGAGATTGGGGAGGAAAAATATAAAATGGTCTCTAAAATTTCTCCAAAACCCCAAAAAAGGTAGAAGACTCGAAGTAGAAACTCGCTGTCGAAAACGGCGCTCAAAAAGGATCTCAAAAAGTCCTGAAATGAAGCTCTCAATGGCCTATTTATAGCCAAAAAAAACACTATTGGGCTGTCGGATTCGGGCGCAAGAACCGGGCGCCCGAAAGTTACTGTAGCCACCCGAATCGCCGAGATGCTGCCACGTGTCCCGCCCGAATCCGCCAGATCGTGCCACCTGTCCCGCCGCCCACGTTCCGCACGCCTCGCGCACGTGGGCGGCGTGCGCCCGCCAATGGCACAGTGCCACGTGTCCCCACGTGGTTCACGCGGCGCATGCGCCCGGTCTACGCGCCGGGTCTTCGGGATCTTGTCGGCCACTCACGAGACGCCACGTGTCACAGCCGCCGCCGCTGTCTTTGACGCCGTCCAACCAATAGGGTGCTGCCACGTGGCATTACCATTCCTCGGTGCTCCCGGTGCACGCGCCTGCTCGTGGACCTGCCGCCCGCGCCGCGCCTGCCCGCGCTACTCGCGGTCGCGTTCCGCCGCTGCGCCGCCGCGCTCCGCCTTTCTCCGCCTTGCTCCACCGCCTGCCGGTCGCCGCCGACCGCCGAAACAGTAATTCCGGCTGGTGAACAGTAACCTTTCGCTCCGAAGTCCGAAAAATGCAAGTAAATAGCCCATTTTCATCGTTTTCGCGTGCTGAGTCCAAATCCGCTGTTCGTTTTGCCAAATTCTCTTTCTAAATTTTGCCGGAAGCCCCCGCAAAAGCAAACCTGATCCGATTTTCGCGCCGGTTCCAAATCTGGAATCCGATTCATGAACAACCAACTCTATCACACAACATAGGCCTCCAGAAGCCACTGCTCGCCCTACAAAACCATCCCAGAGATCCGAATCTTCACAGGGAGCGACCTTACCAAGCATGTGCGAATGAGCACAAATGGCAAGCAAGCAAGTCTCGATCATCGTGTCTAAAACACGGAATAACAATCATCGTGTCTAAAACACGGAATAGCATCATCGACCTTTAGGTCGGGGTATAGTATCTCAAGTGTCAATGTTTCATATACAATATTAGCATAATCTTGCATAATGAAAGAGTAGAACATTTACAAGTTGTCCTCATGTCTCAAACATGGAATCTCACTATTTCATCTTGATTGTACAAGTTTAGAAGTTTTCTACATGTATCTCACTACCCTAGATGGCACTAATATTATAATGTCCATTTATATATGATCATGTGCATAGCATGTCCCAATAATTCTATAGCAGGTATAGTTATTCTCTATCCATATCCAAAAGCTTAAGTTCACAAAAATTCCTATTCAATCCCCCCTTAAAGTGCCCATGCACCTACAATGTTTACCTCCACTACATTGAGTATGAAATTATCTACACATGAAGGGGTTCAAATGCATGATCATAAATCATGATAAATCAAACGGTGCATGTTTAATATAACAATGATGCCCTAAAAGTCTATGGAAGACATAGGGGGAGTTCACCCATTTTGGTGAGGTCAAACCCACCGAATAGTTGCCAAATCCTTGTCAAGGATCCCAACCAAGAAGCCCACACTTCCTCTTATGCCCTAAGAGAAGTTTCCAATGGGTTAAAACATCACAAAACCCTAATCACAAAATCCCTTAAAAACCATAAGGAAAAATAGGTGGAAAATACCTTAGGTTGAGAGATCTTGCTAAATCTTGAAATCCAAACAAGAAAAGCTTCTAGAACCTTCCGGAAGCTTACAAAAACATTCGAAGGGTATCATTCAACCCTTCGCACACTCAAACTTCGCACTTTGCTAAAGTTCAGTGTACTACATTCACCTCTCCTAAAAAAGAGTTTCGTCTGCGAAACTAGAAGTCAAGTACCTCAAGTCTCCAGCTGAAAAAGATGAGGGAAACGCTCCTGAAGCGCGCTCTCCAGCTCTCAAGTAGCCTCGTGATCCTCGTGATTGCTCCAAAGTACCTTCACATAAGGTATCTTGCGATTCCGAAGTTTCATCACATCACGAGCCAAAATCCTCACCGGTTGCTGATCAAAGCTCAAGTCCTCGTGTAGTTCCAACGGGGCAAAGTCCACCACATGAGATGGATCAAAAACATACTTCCGGAGTGTCACGCCCCGGCGTCGAAACTGCGACCCGGGCTCGCTAACAGATCCGCCGCCCATACGGAAACCCCGTATAGACGAAGCGACTAACCTGCAAAAAGAATCAACTACAGTATACAGATATTAGAGCTGAAAGTAAACTACTAAAAACTGAAATCCAATCACTGTACAACTGAAAATAATACAATATCCATCTCCCAAATACGATCGTATGAAAAGTCCTCTGATACAAAACTCAAAAGGGAGATAACGCCAATAAATACATCAGTGTACATGCTCTCAATACAACCATATCCTTACTACATCAGTCTCTCAAACTGTAAAATAAAATACAACTCTATACCTCACAACAAAGGTCTCTCAACAAGAAACTCTCAATATATAAAAAGGGTACATCTACCACACTCTAAAGGAACTATGCTGGTAGGGAACTATAACGCGACTCCCTGTCCTCGGTCCGTCAAGCCAGCTCGAGCAGGAACGGAAGAAAAGCCTCAGCAACCTGTCACCAACAGAGGGTGTGAGAACTACATCCTACAGTAGTTCTCAGTGGGTACCGTCTCCAAGACCCACGGTCTGCCCACTAAGTCTACTAGAGGCAAAAGATAACAGAAAAAGATTGGGATAGGAAAACAAAGCTGGATAAGTATCAACAGCTATCATGCCTGTATCTACTATGCTCAAGGGGAAAAACACAGATGATGGTATGCAACCACTCTCTACAGACAATACGTCACAAGTACCATGCTCAAGAAAACTCTACTAAACGCATGATATGCAAACTCTCTCACATAACACCCAAATCTCCATGACTGCCTCATAGGGTCCAGTCAAACCTGCGCCTGTCGACTAGGAACGCACCTGCCCACTACCACACATCCACATGAGGACGGGATTTACGTGGGGCGTCCTGTCCGACCATCACAAGCGAACTCTAGTGTATCAACTAGTCACGTCATCGCAGCCTCGTCAGGCTCGGTATCATCATCGCACCCGGGGCGTAGCTCGAGGGGAGCGACCCCACCGAACTCAAGTATCACAACTGTATCACTGTCTCATAAGCGGCACATGCAGGCTATAGTCCACGATCAAACAGATCGGTATCTCGATGCTAAAAGCACAACTCTGTCGGAGAACCCTCCACGACTCAAACTCACACACCAAACTCAGCGGCTGGAGATGCTCAACAGCCAGAACCGCGAAGGGTCCGAAAACCCCGGGAAACTAATACCTACGACCCCAATCAAACAAGAACAGGCTATAGGCGTAGCCTCCCGTTGTTTTCGACCCAAGAATAAAATCAACCCTTAGAACCCAGATCACTCACCCCGGTCGGGTGAGAAAATTTAGGAGAAAAGATGACTTTTATTATAAAATATTATTTCCACTCAACCCCCTTGGGGTGAGGATAAAATTGCCCCTTTTTGAAAACTATCTTGTATTGAGGAAACCAACTTTTATAGATTTTAGTTCTTGAGAAAATCAGTTAAAAACAAGCTTATTTTCCGAGCTCCCAAGGGTTGATGCCGACGCCCAATCAAACAAGAACAGGCTCCGACGACCCCTAGAAATTCGGAAGTAAAATACAGGTTTACTAAAATCATGAGTGTCCAAAAACATTCTGGGTTCAAGGTCCTGATAACACATGCTCACCATGATCACAACGTGGTGGCGAAGACCAAAACAGAGAAATACCCCAAAGATCCGGGACCACCGTTTACCCAAAACGGTTCCCAAAACACTAACACTGGCCTAACACAGCTACCAGACCCCACTCAGCCCCCAGGCCCGAGTGCAACACACGTCCCACAATGTCCTGACCACTCGGCCCACTACTTGGGCGAGGAACTCTATGTCGAGAAGAAAGCAATGTGTGGGATGTCTAAAGCATAAAAGAACCTAGCCCAGATTAAGGTTCTCTATTGGTATGGTTAAACACATGCAACATATGACGGGGGTGCTAGTCAAAGTTCCAATGAAACACTTAAACTAGCATGCAACATCGTATCATAATAGAATTAGAAGGAAGTCCGCAGACTTGGAGAGAAAACCAACCCACCTCGGTAAGCAACCAATTGCACGTAGACACTTGCAATTGGCCTCCACGCGATCCGCACTAAAAACGAAGCACGATGCCAGAATCCGCACGCAAAACGGTGTCCGCACGCAAAATGATGCACGGTGCCGGAGTCCGCACGCAAAATGGTGCACGGTGCGTGAGTCCGCACGCAAAACGGATTCCGCACGCAAAACGGTGCATGGTGCCGGAGTCCGCACGCAAAATGGTGCACGGTGCCGGACTCCGCACGCAAAACGGTGCACGGTGCCGGAGTCCGCCGCAAAACGGAGTCCGCACGCAAAATGGTGCACGGTGCCGGAGTCCGCACGCAAAACGGAGTCCGCACGCAAAACGGAGCACGTCGTCGGGGTCCGCACGCAAAACGGTGCAGTAAAAAATACGGTCCCTAACACAGATAAGAACAAGGGGTTAATTCACAGTCCAAAAGAACGCCCCAAAACTGTGCAAAAAAAATACCATAAAAACAAGTGCGGGACCTACCCGACTGCGCCGCGCCGCCCAGCCGCCCCGTTGGAAAACCCCGCGCGCTCCACGAGGCCCACGACGCGCAGCCGCACCACCCAAAATTCCCTCCTCACTGCCACTCTCGCACGGTTGGAGATGAAAGAAAAGAAAATGGAGGAGAAAATGGTGTGCGGGGAAGAAAGAAGAAGAAGAAAAAGAAAAGGAGGAGAAAGGTGGTCCACGGCTCGGTCCACGGTGCACCGACCAATGGGGAGCCACCGCCAGCCGGTCCACCACCCTCGGGTGCGTGCACCCGGCCCAGGCACACACTTGCCAGCCCACGCGGCGCGCGGCCAGCGTGCCACGTGGGCACGGTTGCCGTGCGCCACACGGGCGCGTGACACCCAGCGCCACGCAGGCGCGGGACATGCCGCGCGCCACACGGGCGCGCGCCCCCCCGCAAGACCGCGCGCACCAGTGGGGGCCCGCCATGTGGCGGCCCCCGCGCGCCTCGCGCTGCAGGCGCGCTTCCCCAGCGCGCCTGCCTGCCGCGCCCACGCACGCCGTACGCGCCTCCAACTGCGCTCCAGCGCCGCTTTGGGATCCGTGCCACGTCGCCTCGAAAAACGCGCACGTCAACCGGGTTCCAAAAAAACAAGTAAATAGTCCAATCTCAACGATTTCGCGCGCTGAATCCAAAAATGTTGTCCGATTGGCCAAATTCTCACCCGAAATTTTATCGAAAGCCCCCGGAAAGCCCACTTGATCCGATTTTCGCGCCGGGTCCATTTCTGAAGTCCGATTTGCGAAATTCCAACTCTAAAAAATTCCCGATGGCAACCGGAGAGGTGATCTTTTATCCAATCTTCGCCCTGAGTCCAATTTTGACATCTGAGACGTGCGAAATCACTTCTAAACACTCGACGGGTCTTCCAATTCCCACATGATCCCTTTTTAAGCCCAATGTCCAACACTTGTGTCCAAATTGCGCGCAAACACCACCGACACACCACGCAGGCCTCCAGTGATGCAACTAAATACCAAATTGCATCACAAATCCATTTCTCGGGCCCGACATGCGAACCAACACTCCCAACGGCCACTAAAAGCTGCCCAACAACCAGCAAACCCTACGCGGGGGATTCCGGGACCTCACACTCTCCCCCACTAAAAGAAAGTTTCGTCCTCGAAACTAACACATCTCAAAAGGGGAGTTCCAAGGCCACAGGTAAGTATCCATCAACACCGTCTCCATCTCCCCAGTCGCTACGCACACTCCGCGAATCGAGTCCACATGGTTAGGAGTCCAAAAGCTGGAAAACCCCAGAAATTCCAAAGGACAGAGGACAAAAAAGAACGACCAACTCTACTCGTCCAAAACTACGCAAATTACGCCAACACAACCAACAAGAATGGTAAAGGCCCCACCAGCAGGAAAGTCGTCAACCACAACTCTCAGTTTAGTAAACGGCTGAAATTAACGAAAAGTCCGAAAATTTCGGAAGGGCCAGTGCCCTTGCCCCAATCAAACAAGAACAGGTTCGGGCACCGTCTCCATTTCTGGAGCAGTCTTTCGAAGTTTTCGTCCTGTTCGAAAATTTCAGCATACCGGCGAGAAAAAGGGAGAGAAGTGTTGAAGTCGTTCCTGCCGTGGCTACAAAACTGCAGCTACGATCCAAACGTGACCCCTAAGGACACAACCTCTAGTCCTAATCGTCACCAACGATCCAAAAGTAGCACCAAGCCCCAAACCGCTGAAGCCGCAGCTACAGGAAGGATACCCCGGTGATCGGTGAAAATGAACTCCTCTAGTCCAACTCGCGGAAGGGTAACTGATCTCATTCCACAATCAGCCGTTGCACAATACCGCACCAACTGGTCCATCCTGTGCGCTCAATCTGAGTCGTGGAGCTGCCACTAAACCATAACACCTGCCGGTATAATTCCAAGTCTCAACTGTACTGGACACGATCCCCAAGGCTCCCCCACATGCACAACACCAACAGGAACCTGTACCTCTAGTGCACGTGGTAACAACTCTACCTCCAGTCCAGGCAGGAAAGCCAAATACACTCAACTCAAACAGTTATAAAGAAATCACGCCCGCGACAACCTGGTCCACTGCCGTAGCGCCCTCCAACCGGGCGGTACAGACTCATCCGCTCGATGTAGGTGGTCGTCGCTCAGTCTGCCCCGACGTCGTGGCCCTAACAGCCTGGCGGCAAATCGGAGGAGCTCCTTCATCCCGAAGAGGTAGCGGGGGTGCCGTCGCAAGCGGTATTGCCGTAATCACTACTCGAGGGCATGCTGCCTGAAACTGTCCCGACCGTCCACACGAAAAACATCGCCTCTGCCTGTGGTCACACTGCGACGTAAAATGCAGCCCACCACAAATGACACAGTCATCCCGCTGCTGCTGCTAATACATCGGCTGTGGAGAACCTCCTGGTCTTTGTCTCCTCTGAGACTCACGACCCTCAGGCTAGGATCGTGGCGGCCCCGGGGGGGTCTCGATCTACTCGACTGTCCAAACTCAGGCGGCACTGGGTGCCTCTCCCCGGAGCTAGTCCCAGGTGCTCCGTCTCTCTCTCTGACATGATCACTGATCCTCGGTCAACCCACCGAGCGTGCTCAATCGCTGCATCTGACGTCGGCGCTCGCCGAGAATAAACCAAGTGATAAATATCCTGATGCGGTCCTCTCTCAACTAGCTCAACCTTCGGGGCCTAATCCCGGGCGACATGGGGTATACCGCTCAACAATCACAAAACTCGCGAACAAACTCCTGAAGAGGTCGACTCCCCTGCTGCAGACGTCTAAGATCCCCTTCCAGTTTCTGCTTACACTGTCAGGAAAGAAGGCCCTGAGCAGCAAAGCACGAAACTCGCTCCCGGTGGTCCAATCAGGACGAACTCGACGCCACGAAATCTCGGCGTCCTTTTTCAAAAAGTGCGTAGCCAAGTGCACCTGATGCTTCTCCATTGCTGTTATCCAGTTTTCAGCCTCCCGCGACTCCAAGCTCAATCCTGCAAATCGGGGTGGATCAGACTGTCGGGACTGGCTCTATCAACCGATGATGTCCCAAAGTTCATCTACTATCCGCCATCCACCCTACCTCGGTGCCTCGGCACTACTCGTCGGCACGGAGGGGGATGCTCGCTCTATCGGTGGCACTGGTACAACTGAATATGTCACTGCATAGGAAGAAAGTGCTGGAGGACTCTCAAGCGGTACTGCAACTGGCTGTGCTCTCTGCTCTAACAGGCGCATCAAACGTTCCATGGCCTCCTCCTGGTATCGGACAGCCTCCGACATCGGTGCCATCTGGGTCCATAACTCCTGGGTCTCACTCTGCTCTGATAGCCCTGCCTCCCGCTGCTCAGGTACTCATCAGATGCGGGGTGTGCCATCTTCACAACACGACGTCTCAGGGGTAGCGAAGTCCACTGCACAATAACAAACATCAGGACACAACAACCATACGACCCAATCCAGCGAAAGTCTAAGACATGTCATCCATTCCATAGCATTATGTTGTCTGCAGCCAACATAATCGCTTAGGAGAATAAACATGTCAATCACTCATCCCGTCTCATGGGAGAGGTATAGCTCAATCAGGACTCTCGCTAAAAGTCACGACTCTCACGTAGTCATCCTAATGTCCAACCACAAGCCTAGGGTTTCTAAGTCCACCACGACCTACAACCTAGGCTCTGATACCACTCTAATCTGTCAAGCCCCGGCGTCGAAACTGCGACCCGGGCTCGCTAACAGATCCGCCGCCCATACGGAAACCCCGTATAGACGATGCGACTAACCTGCAAAAAGAATCAACTACAGTATACAGATATCAGAGCTGAAAGTAAACTACTAAAAACTTAAATCCAATCACTGTACAACTGAAAATAATACAATATCCATCTCCCAAATACGATCGTATGAAAAGTCCTCTGATACAAAACTCAAAAGGGAGATAACGCCAATAAATACATCAGTGTACATGCTCTCAATACAACCATATCCTCACTACATCAGTCTCTCAAACTGTAAAATAAAATACAACTCTATACCTCACAACAAAGGTCTCTCAACAAGAAACTCTCAATATATAAAAGGGGTACATCTACCACACTCTAAAGGAACTATGCTGGTAGGGAACTATCACGCGCCTCCTTGTCCTCGGTACGTCAAGCCAGCTCGGGCAGGAACGGAAGAAAAGCCTCAGCAACCTGTCACCGACAGAGGGTGTGAGAACTACATCCTACAGTAGTTCTCAGTGGGTACCGTCTCCAAGACCCACGGTCTGCCCACTAAGTCTACTAGAGGCAAAAGATAACAGAAAAAGATTGGGATAGGAAAACAAAGCTGGATAAGTATCAACAGCTATCATGCCTGTATCTACTATGCTCAAGGGGAAAAACACAGATGATGGTATGCATCCACTCTCTACAGACAATACGTCACAAGTACCATGCTCAAGAAAACTCTACTAAACGCATGATATGCAAACTCTCTCACATAACACCCAAATCTCCATGACTGCCTCATAGGGTCCAGTCAAACCTGCGCCTGTCGACTAGGAACGCACCTGCCCACTACCACACATCCACATGAGGACGGGATTTACGTGGGGCGTCCTGTCTGACCATCACAAGCGAACTCTAGTGTATCAACTAGTCGCGTCATCGCAGCCTCGTCAGGCTCGGTATCATCATCGTACCCGGGGCGTAGCTCGAGGGGAGCGACCCCACCGAACTCAAGTATCACAACTGTATCACTGTCTCATAAGCGGCACATGCAGGCTATAGTCCACGATCAAACAGATCGGTATCTCGATGCTAAAAGCACAACTCTGTCGGAGAACCCTCCACGACTCAAACTCACACACCAAACTCAGCGGCTGGAGATGCTCAACAGCCAGAACCGCGAAGGGTCCGAAAACCCCGAGAAACTAATACCTACGACCCCAATCAAACAAGAACAGGCTATAGGCGTAGCCTCCCGTTGTTTTCGACCCAAGAATGAAATCAACCCTTAGAACCCAGATCACTCACCCCAGTCGGGTGAGGAAATTTAGGAGAAAAGATGACCTTTATTATAAAATATCATTTCCACTCAACCCCCTTGGGGTGAGGATAAAATTGCCCCTTTTTGAAAACTATCTTGAATTGAGGAAACAACCTTTTATAGATTTTTGTTCTTGAGAAAATCAGTTAAAAACAAGCTTATTTTCCGAGCTCCCAAGGGTTGATGCCGACGCCCAATCAAACAAGAACAGGCTCCGACGACCCCTAGAAATTCGGAAGGAAAATACAGGTTTACTAAAATCATGAGTGTCCAAAAACATTCTGGGTTCAAGGTCCTGATAACACACGCTCACCACGATCACAACGTGGTGGCGAAGACCAAAACAGAGAAATACCCCGAAGATCCGGGACCACCGTTTACCCAAAACGGTTCCCAAAACACTAACACTGGCCTAACACAGCTACCAGACCCCACTCAGCCCCCAGGCCCGAGTGCAACACACGTCCCACAATGTCCTGACCACTCGGCCCACTACTTGGGCGAGGAACTCTATGTCCAGAAGAAAGCAATGTGTGGGATGTCTAAAGCATAAAAGAACCTAGCCCAGATTAAGGTTCTCTATTGGTCTGGTTAAACACATGCAACATATGACGGGGGTGCTAGTCAAAGTTCCAATGAAACACTTAAACTAGCATGCAACATCCTATCATAATAGAATTAGAAGAAAGTCCGCAGACTTGGAGAGAAAACCAACCCACCTCGGTAAGCAACCAATTGCTCGTAGACACTTGCAATTGGCCTCCACGCGATCCGCACTCAAAACGAAGCACGATGCCAGAATTCGCACGCAAAACGGAGTCCGCACGCAAATCGGTGCATGGTGCCGGAGTCCGCACGCAAAACGGTGCACGGTGCCGGAGTCCACATGCAAAACGGAGTCCGCACGCAAAACAGTGCACGGTGCCGGAGTCCGCACGCAAAATGGTACACGGTGCCGGAGTCCGCATGCAAAACGGTGCACGGTGCCGGAGTCCGCACGCAAAACGGTGCACGGTGCCGGAGTCCGCAAGCAAAATGGTGCACGGTACCAGAGTCCGCACGCAAAATGGAGTCCGCACGCAAAACGGAGCACGTCGTCGGGGTCCGCACGCAAAACGGTGTAGTAAAAAATACGGTCCCTAACACAGATAAGAACAAGGGGTTAATTCACAGTCCAAAAGAACGCCCCAAAACTGTGCCAAAAAAACACCGTAAAAACAAGTGCGGGACCTACCCGACTGCGCCGCGCCGCCCAGCCGCCTCGTTGGAAAACCCCGCGCGCTCCACGAGGCCCACGACGCGCCGCCGCACCACCCAAAATTCCCTCCTCACTCCCTCTCTCGCTCGGTTGGAGAAGAAAGAAATGAAAATGGAGGAGAAAATGGTGTGCGGGGAAGAAAGAAGAAGAAGAAAAAGAAAAGGAGGAGAAAGGTGGTCCACGGCTCGGTCCACGGTGCACCGACCAATGGGGAGCCACCGCCAGCCGGTCCACCACCCTCGGGTGCGTGCACCCGGCCCAGGCATGCACCTGCCTGCCCACGCGGCGCGCGGCCAGCGCGCCACGTGGGCACGGTTGCCGCGCGCCACATGGGCGCGTGACACCCAGCGCCACGCAGGCGCGGGACATGCCGCGCGCCACACGGGCGCGCGCCCCCCCGCAAGACCGCGCGCGCCAGTGGGGTCCCGCCACGTGGCGGCCCCCACGCGCCTCGCGCTGCAGGCGCGCTTCCCCAGCGCGCCTGCCTACCGCGCCCACGCGCGCCGTACGCGCCTCGAACTGCGCGCCAGCGCCGCCTTGGGATCCGTGCCACGTCGCCTTGAAAAACACGCACGTCAACCGGGTTCCAAAAAAAACAAGTAAATAGTCCAATCTCAACGATTTCGCGCGCTGCATCCAAAAACGATGTCCGATTGGCCAAATTCTCACCCGAAATTTTATCGAAAGCCCCCGGAAAGCCCACTTGATCCGATTTTCGCGCCGGGTCCATTTTTGAAGTCCGATTTGCCAAATTCCAACTCTAAAAAATTCCCGAAGGCAACCGGAGAGGTGATCTTTTATCCAATCTTCGCCCTGAATCCAATTTTGACATCTGAGACGTGCAAAATCACTTCTAAACACTCGACGGGTCTTCCAATTCCCACGTGATCCCTTTTTAAGCCCAATGTCCAACACTTGTGTCCAAATTGCGCGCAAACATCACCGACACACCATGCAGGCCTCCAGTGATGCAACTAAATCCCAAATTGCATCACAAATCCATTTCTCGGGCCCGACATGCGCACCAACACTCCCAACGGCCACTAAAAGCTGCCCAACAACTAGCAAACCCTACGCGCGGGATTCCGGGACCTCACACGGAGCGTCGAAACATGGAACACATTGTGCACCCCCGATAGGTTAGGCGGTAGAGCAAGTCGATAAGCCACCGGGCCGATACGCTCCAAAATCTCAAAAGATCCAATAAATCAGGGACTTAGCTTCCCTCGGATGCCAAATCTCTTGACTCCTCTAGTCGGCGATACTTTTAGAAAGACATGGTCTCCAACTTGAAATTCCAAATCGCGCCGACGCTTATCCGCGTAACTCTTTTGTCGACTTTGAGCTGAAATCAAACGTTCTCGAGCTAGCCGAACCTTGTCTTCGGCCTCTTGAAGTACATCAGGGCCTAAAATCAATCGTTCTCCCACCTCGCTCCAATGAAGAGGTGATCGGCACTTTCTTCCATAAAGAGCCTCGAATGGCGCCTTCTTGATACTTGCTTGATAACTATTGTTATAGGCAAACTCGGCCATCGGTAGATATTGATGCCAACCACTCTGATAATCCAAAACACATGCTCTGAGAATGTCCTCCAAGATTTGTATCGTTCACTCAGACTGCCCATCACTCTGGGGGTGGAAAGCTGTACTGAAATCCAACTGCGTGCCTAGGGCCTCGTGAAGGCTGTTAAGGATTTTGTCTTGGCGTATTTCGTGAAATGGTTAAGTCTTGAAGATTGAAGATGAAGATGGTTATATCATATACCTCAATCTCAAGAAAGAAGAATTCAAAAGGATCAGGTACGTTTAACTAAACAAGTTTGGTGATCCGAATACTTCTTATAGTGTAGAAACACTTGGATGGATTTTTAATCGCATAAAAATCAAAAACTGGACATGTTATATGTTCAGGATCCGGATCAGGGTACTACAGTCCGGGCCCCGAACATAGGGTAGTTCATGCGCAAATCCAGTCCGGAACACATCTTGTTCAGTCCGGACCCCGAACGTGAAATTTGCAGCAACTGCATGAACAGTCCGGATCGTGGTTCTTTAGTCCGGATCTCGAACGTGGTTTTTTTGGAAATATTCTGTTTAATGACGACAATCCGGATCGCATTATTTCAGTCCGGATCGTCGACCTGAAAATTTCCATATAAGGTTAGTGTTTTATTCTTATCATCTTCCAATGGTTTCTAACCTATAAGTAAACCCTAATTCTATCTTTTAGGGTAATCCACAATAAGTTTTTTATCTCCGTAAAAGAACGAGGAATATAAACGGATGAAAAACTTATAGATCCACATATAGAGAAGAAAGGAAATAACTAGATTTAATTCTATGTTTCTTCATCTATATTAATTAATTTGATTCTAGGTTTTCATACTCAGATTTTGAGTAGAATCAAATTAATGAATACTTAGATGGTATTTCCGATCTATCTTTGATCTAAGTATTCGGCGGATCATCACCACCAACAAAACAACGATTTTCCCCAAATCGGCGCGTGGATTCGCGTGGCCTTGTGGATTCAAGGTGCTACCACTCTCGTGGATTCGGAGCGAGGTACGTTCGTGTGATCGAGATGTACTACCTGGTGGAGACCGTGGATTCGGTCAGACATCGTGGACTCGACGTTGGACGCCGTGGATTCGGCGTTGGACGCAAATCGTGGATTCGAGGCGCATTGCGGAGCGAACGGAGAAGATCAACTAGGAGCGTATGGAAAAAGGTTGAGTTGTGTGTGAGTATGTTATATCACCTTTGTACGTTTTGTAATTCTAGTGGATTTCACCGTGTGATCGGTCCCCTGGTTTTTTTACTCCTGTGATGGAGTTTTCCACATAAAATCTCTGCGTGCTATTTTCATTTCCGCATTGGGTTTTATTACGCAAAGATTTTTGAGTGTTTATTGTTTACACCTATTCACCCCCCTCTAGGTGTTTTTTCTCCTATTTAGATCCATATTAAACATAACCCAACAATTGGTATCAGAGAGGGAATAGGGTTGTAAACAATTGTCACGCTCCGGGTGTAAACCAGAACCCGAGCCCGTCTACAGATCCGCCGTGCACACGGTATTTCCCGCGTACACGAAGCGCCAAACCTGCTCAGATATAAGAGATAATAATAAAAGAGCAATAAAAAGCAGAGCTGAATTAAAACTAATACATCTCAGACTGAACCTTGAAATAAAATACAATACTTCTGTATAAATGATACTTCAGTCCCTCCCAGCTCACCAAAAATAAATACAACCTGTTGGCAAAAGCCAGCCCCAAAAGTAAAAGTACTACCGTCTGAGGAAACATGGGTACACCAACAGTCCAGCTAACTCGCTCATCCTGCCTCGAGATCTATCTACTCAGCCGTCCTCTCTCCTCGACCCGCCACTGAAAGCCAAGCAGCACCCGCAGAAGACACTGCAAAACAAGGAAGAAGAAAAAGAGGAAAGAAGAATGGAGGTGAGAACTACTAGTAAACCAGTAGCCTCCCCTAGTGGGTAAAACCTCAAACTCTGACACACCCACTTGGTCTACCAGAGGCAAAAAGGAAAGAAGTGTGGTAAGCAATAATGACTGCTGAAGAAAGGAAACTACCACTACTATGCCTCTAAAATGCAGTCCTAGACTGGAATAACCGTATGCAACAGTAACCAACCGTCCCAGATGAACCCAATCTGTACCGCCCTCATCATCGGGCAAGTAGCCGCGCCGATGTGATAGCAAAACTCCTGCTGCCGCCCTCATCATCGGGCAAATAAGCCGCGCCGATGTGATAGCAAAACTGTCGATAACTGTCTGGCCCCAGCCTCCGGAGGGGAACTCAAGGGGAGCGACCCACACGAGGAAAGCATCACCGGGCAATAACCGCGCCGGTGTGATAAATATCAAAAGCAGGACTGGATCACAACTATAAAGCCCCAGTGGAACACAACCCTCCACTAAAAGAAAACTGATCCCCAATCTGATGCATAAGTGATCACCCGGTCAATCGCCCAAAATCCGCGATCGCCGCAATACCTCACAATCCACAACCAAGTCTCACCACCGACCTCCGGTCAACCGCCCAATATCTGCGGTCGCCGGAATAACCCACAATCACAATCATGTCCCAAATCCGACATCTGGCCAACCGCCTACTATCCGCGGTTGCCACAAAACCCTCTAGTCCATAATCATGCCCTATCACCGATGTCCTATAACCGACATCCGGTCAACCGCCCAATATCCGCGGTCGCCGCCAAAACACATGCTGTCCCAATGCTAACAGTCCAAAGATGCCCTGTTTTTACCTGCGAGAAATACTCAGAAAATTCCAAGAAAAATACTTTCACGATCCTCGCGACGAACCGGTCGAAACGAGTACCTGCACGTTCAAATCCGAGTTTCCTACACTGAGAAACAAATTTGACAAGGGAACCACCCCGAAATAAACCGATCTAAAAAACTGTAGCACTACTTTCTGTAAACAGAGATTTTTCACCTTCGAAAAATATTCAGAAAATTCCCAAAAAATTCGAGAGCGTTCCTTGCGCTGTGTAGATGAAAAATGCCTCTTGGCATGCCTCGATCTGATGCCTGTGCGCAAAGATATCGCTGAAATACCACAGTGCTGTCCAAAACTCCGCCCAAGAAAAAGGGTCAAATAAAAGCTCGGGGAACTTCAAGATAAACTCGAAACGAGGGGAAACTTAAATCACAAAGATCGTAGCCCTACCTGTCGAGAAGCCAACGGCGCAAGAATCGACAAAAACGGTGGTCGGAGTAAGCCGGGGGAGTCCTCGCACCAAAACGCGATGATGAAGATCACAAATGAACGAGCGTCGCGCCGCGCCGTAAAAATGAAAACCTCGGGATGCGTGCGGCAGAAAAATCTGGGAATCTGCAGATGGAACCAGCTCTGGGAGAGGACGAACTCTTGTGAAGGCCGCACTGTGAGAGGAGGAGCAGGAAAAGAGTTCTCAGCTGATGTTCTCGGCCTTTATATAGGCTGGAAGAAACAAATCAGAAAATGACGCATATGTCCCCACTTCCGGGCGCCCCGGACTTTTCGGGCCGCTACTGTGTTGGGCCCGGCCCAACACTGTGCGGGCCCGAATCTCCCACGGGCCTCCACGTCTACCCCGCAACAGCGGACAGCCGCGCGGGCCATCCACCGCGCGACGCGTGGCCCAACGCGGCGCCGACGCGTGGCACGCCCGAAGGCGGGAAACCGCGTCAACGCAGCCCACGTGCGCCCGCCTGCTCCCTCTGCACGCACGCGCCCCGGGAGCACCCACTCCTGTTCCGTGGACCGGGTCCACTGCACCAGCCTACCGGCCGCTGCCACGTGTCCAGCCCTCTGGTGCACGCCGGCCGATGGACCGCGCACCTACCCGCGCGCCTGCCCGCGCAGTGCGCGCTGCCCGCGCGCCTGCCCGCGCAGTGCGCGCTGCCCGCGCCTGCCCGCCGCCGATCCTGCGCCTGCCCGAGCCTGCGCCGCCGCCCTTCGCCGTCGCCAGCACTACGCCAGCCCCCGGAACAGTGCCCCCTTGCCTCGAAATTCGTGTGCGGCATCCGGGCTCCGAAAAATACCAATGAATAGTCCATTTTCATCGTTTTCGCACGCTGAATCCAAATCCGGTGTCCGATTTGCCAAATTCTAACTCTAAAAATTGCCGAAGGCATCCGGAAAGGTGTTCTTTTGTCCAAACTTTGCGCTGAGCCCAATTTTAATATCCGTTTCGCGCGAAACCACTTCTAAAGATCCGACGGAGTCAACCGATCACCCACGTGATCCATTTAAGCCCGAAGTCTGCCACTTGAGTCCAATTGGTGCACAAACACCTCCAACACACAGTACAGGCCCCCAGAAGTCTCTAATCACTCTACAACAGCTCTGCGGAGATCCAGGTCATCACAACAATGGTTGAAGGTGGAAACATCAACAGACCCCCATTCTTCGATGGAACAAACTATGCCTAGTGGAAAGTACGGATAAGAGCATTTCTTATTTCCATCGATGAACGGGTGTGGCAATCAATCGAGTTAGGATGGTCAAATCCAACTGAAATTATTGCTGATGTTCGCACCATCAAACCTAGGTCGAAATGGACCAAGGAAGAGATTGACTTATCTTCTTACAATGGCAAAGGAATTAACGCCTTATTTAATGCTTTGTCACAAACTGAGTTCTCTCGCATCTCGGCATGTGAGACTGCAAAAGAAATATGGGATGTTCTACAAGTTACACATGAGGGAACAAACCTTGTGAAGATTCAAAAACTGCAAATGCTTACGAGCAAATTTGATTCTATTTTCATAGCAGAAAATGAATCTTTCACAGATTACTATACACGATTGCAAGACATCGTGAATACATGTGCTAACTTGGGAGAGAAAATTCCAGAATCTAAAATTGTAAGAAAGATTTTAAGGACTCTTCCTGAAAGATTTCGTTCCAAGGTTACTGTCACGCCCCGGGATCGAAACTGCGACCCGGTCTCGCCAACAGATCCGTCACCTATGCCGACCTGCATAGGTGAAGCGTCCTACATGCAAGAAAAGTACTACAGCTAAACATAATATCAGAGCTATAAATAAAAACCTGCTGTATAACTAAAATCAATCACTGTACAACTGGAAATAATACAATAATGTCCGTCCCCCAAAATAATAACCATACAATATCCTCGAGTACAAAACTCAGAACTCAACCGGGAGATATCTCCAATATACACATCAGTGTACAGTCTCACGATACACAATAAGTCCTCACTACATCAGTCTCTCAAAAGAGGAAAAAGTAAAACAACTAATCTGCTGTAGATCTCCTCAGAAGGGGTACCGCTACTCTCCAACGACGGGTAGGGATCTATCTCGCGACTCCCTCGGAATCGATCAACGAAAGCAGAATCAGCAACACCTGCTAAGACTCTGCAAAACAAAGGAGAGGAAGGAAAAAGAAAGGGGAAAACCCCCAAAGGGCGTGAGAACCACACCAAAAAGGGAGTTCTCAGTGGGTACCACCGCAGTCCCGACGGTCTGCCCACCAAGTCCTCAAGAGACAAAAAGACTACCCAAAGCCGTAAAGACTGAAATAAGGAAGCTGGAGACTCTCAACAGCTACCATGCTTCTATCTAAATGCCCAAAAGGGAAGAAACAAAGAGTGGTATGCAACCACCAGCACACGAAGTGCACAATCGACCTAATCGATAGACCAGTAATCACTGGCACTGCCAGCTATGCCTGCCTATGCCTGCTATGCCTGCCAAGCCTGCCTATGCCTGCTATGCCTGCCATGCCTGCCTATGCCTGCCCTGCCTGCCTATGCCTGCTATGCCTGCCAAGCCTGCCTATGCCTGCCCTGCCTGCTATGCCTGCCACGCCTGCCTATGCCTGCTATGCCTGCCAAGCCTGCCTATGCCTGCCCTGCCTGCCTATGCCTGCTCGTACAACAGTCAACAACTCACAATGACCCTGGGACCACCGTATCCCCGAACGGTTCCCAACAACACTAGCACTGGTCTAAACACAGCTACTAGACTCCACTCGGTCCCCCTGACACAAGTGCAACTATAAAGCAAATATCTGTAATAATCCCAATTTAATGCCACCAGTAAAACTGGTACTGCCTGCTGTGCCTGCCAAATCGGGTATGCCAGCCTACGCATAACACCGATAGGGGATGAGAGTCTCAAGGACTCGAAGTCTGTAAATCACACACTCCGGAGTGGCACTCGAGGGGAGCGACCCACACGAGTAAAGTGCCTCAGTAACAAGTATCATAAATCAGCAAGACTTGATCATGACTCTGATCAAAGTGGGAAAGCCCAACCACTAAAGAAAGCCTTGGTCCTCAAGCAGATGCAAAAATACTCAAATAGTGGGAAACTCTGTCCACTAGAGAAATCAGATACCCAATCTGGTGCATAAATAAATGTCCGGTCAACCGCCCAATATCCGCGGTTGCCACAAAGCCCCACAACTAATCCAACCTGTCCGAGACACCAAGTCCCGACTACACAACCCAGAACCCCTGCTCGAACCTGAGCAACACAGACCACCTGACTAACAAAGAAGGAGAAAGGGATAACATGGTTTCTCCTAAGTCAAGTTCCAAAAGTAGTGCAGCAGTAAAAGATGGCCTAACTACAAGTCCATGCAAGCATGCTTTGTCCTCAGAAATAATAAAAGTGGGTGAAACATATATTGGTGAAGCATGCTAAAATATTCCTACTATAGTATACCAATCTCACCCAAGTAGGTCATTCCTTGCTTACCTCTCGCTCATATCGGTTGTACAACAATATGCCTGTTATCAATCACAGAGGGGTGATATCCCCACATGTGCACTTATATTCACCATGATATAAAACCTTATACAATTACCAAATTAAGCTTACCCACCTGAAGTGCTCAAACCAAGGCATACCTGAGGTCGGTGAAGAGTGTAGACACTCACAGTCCAAAATCTGCTAAAACTGCTCCCTCGGTATATGTTGCGCAAGCCTCGGCTCCAAACAGCTGAAAATACCCAAAAAATCAAAGTTTCCAAATCCAACAGGTCCAGCGACACTTGCAAACACCCCTGCAGAACAGACTTGGAAAAATCCAACAAAAATACTGTCACGTTCCTCGCGTCGATACCTTTGAAACGAGTACCTTCCGGGCAAGCCTCAGAAAAATCCAATAAAAATACGGTGATAATCCTTGCGTCAAATAGATGAAAAAAGTGTATAGGCACGTCTCCAACCGATGCCCGGTTGCGAAGATAAAAATCCGGCAAGGTGTCGCAAGATCATAGCTCTATCTGTCGCGGATCCAACGGCGCAAGAATCGCCTGAAAAGGAGGTCGGAGTAGGCCGGGGAAGCTCGTGCACCGAAACGTGACGAAGGGGAACACAAATGGACGAGCGTCGTGCCGCGCCGTAAAAATGGAAACCTCGGGATGCGGGCCACCAAAAATCTCCAAACTCTGCAGATGGATGCAACACTGCGTGGGGATCAACTTTGCTGAAGGCCTCAAGTCGGTTTGCTACTCGAAAATGGCGGAAAAAGGGGAAAGAAGAACGCTCGGATCGCTTTTTATAGGCTCCAGAAACAAATGAAGAAATGACGGTTGTATCCCCACTTACGGGCGCCCGAATTTTTCCGGGCTGCTACAGTGTTGGGCCCGGCCCAACACTGTGCAGGCCCGAAACCACCACGGGCCTCTACGTCGCCTGCAAAACAGGGAACAACCTCGCAGCCAACCCCTGCGTGCCACGTGGCCAGCGCGGGAGCCGGCACGTGGCGCGCCGCTGGTCAACGCGCGCCAGCGCGGCCACGTGCGTGCCTGGCGCGCCGCCTGACGCGCCGCCTGACGCGCCGCCTGACGCCCCTGCCAGGCGCGTTTCCCGAGGCACCCCCCGTGCCTCGGTGGACCACGCCGTCACGGGGCTAGCTTTTTCGCCTTAAAATTACCCCCTGTCGCGCTCAAGTGTCTCACACCCGAGCCAGCCTTTCCGAGTCCCTTGCCACGGACACGCCCTCGAACTTAAACAGCGAGATCACAACTCAAGCATTAACCAAGCAGGCTCCTCCACGAGCCTGACTGCCTGGCGTCGCGCCTTACGTCGGACACCTTGTCGAACTCCACGAGTTCCGAACAAACAACCCTGCCACCGAGGTTGGCCTTCAAGCCGAGTATATTCCGCCCAGCCGGACAAACTCTCCTCGAGAGTGCTACTTAACCGAATACCCCTTTGCCTCCGAAGAATGCATCCAGGACAATACAAGTTCTCCCAACTTAGTCTCTTCGAATGGGCCCGAGCGAGCTGTCCTTGCGCGTTCCACTCGTCTGCTTAACCGAGCGACCTTTCCCGCGCATCCCGCCCGTTCGCCAGCCCCTTGCCTTGCCAAGGCGCCCCGCGCCCCTCAATTTCCACTACAGGATCCATAGTCGAGTCGGGCCTGTCCCGTTCCGCCGGCCACCTAGATCCGTCATCGCTCCCGATTCGGTCCTAGGTCCGCTTCCCGAATACCCCACACTGCTTGTTCCCGCGTGTGTTCCTTTCGCAAGGGTTTGCCAACCTAGCGACATTCTCCCCGCGTCGCCAACCCCCTGGCACCTCCATGGCACGACCATACTCAGCCGCCAACACACTCGGCCCAGCATCCAAGGTTTGCTTGACGGATGTCGCCCACAATCGAATCAGCCTCGCTCCGCTTCGCTAGCCATTCGGCACCTACATTGGACGGCCATGTCTGGCCCCCAACACCCTCGGTCCTCTCCATGGCTCGCTTTATGAAAACCAGCATCGATTGTCTCCTCCTACTTCGTGGGCCTCGCGCCGCACGAATCCCCGCTCGGCACCGTTGCCTTTGCGAGCCTTGTCCATTACGGCGGACCGACCGTTCCTTCGCCTCACAAACTTCGTAGGTCTCGCACCTCACGAATCCCCGCTCGGCACATACATGCCTTCGCAAGCCTTGTCCATTGAGGCGGACCAACCTTCGCAAGACTGTCCCTCATCCGCTCGTTCGCTCCACTACAGAGATCCGAAACGGCATAAGGTAGTACAAGCGAGCCTAGAGGCGTAGCCTCCTAGCTTACCCCACTCCGTAATGCCGTCGACCTCGTGTCTTTGCCATTACCCTGAGCCCGTGTGCTCTTCGACCATCGAATACCGCTCACACGAACACAGGCTTTGCAGAGTACCGGGTCTTTGGATAGCGCGCCGACCACACAGATGGCTTGGAGTAGAGAGTTGCCTTTGGGCATGTTGCATCTGAGTTTACAGTTGATGCCGGGTTGATTCGGATCAACGCGGAAGCTCCAGCTCGATTCGGGGTTTTCCGGGCATTGTAGGCCGATTGAGGATGAGATTGGAAATTTCCGACTTCACCGTGGAGTGCCGGAAATTCAGGAACACTTGGAACAGGTGTACTTTTAGATTACAGCGAGGTTCGGGAGGTTCCGGACTGACGCGGAGGATCCGGAGGCAAAAAGTGAGTCGGAACTGGCAATTTTGGAGCCGGTAATTGATTTGAGCACCCCGACTCAACGGATGAGATTTTTGAAGAGAAAAAGCTGTGGACACGTGTACTTTTGATTTACAGCGAGGTTCGGGAGGTTCCGGACTGACGCGGAGGATCCGGAGGCAAAAAGTGAGTCGGAACTGGCAATTTTGGAGCCGGTAATTGATTTGAGCACCCCGACTCAACGGATGAGCTTTTTGAAGAGAAAAAGCTGTGAGCGCGTGTACTTTTGATTTACAGCGGAGTTCGGGAGGTTCCGGGCAGCGGCGGAGAGCCCGAAGGCAAAATGTGAGTTGGAGTTGGATTTTGGATTAAGTTAATTATTTAGTTAATTAATTAATCCTTTCTTTTTTCCTTTATAAAGCCTCCCCCTACCACCTCTGCAGCAGAGAAAGAAAGAAAAAAGGAAGAAAGAAAGAAAGGAAAAGAAAAGAGAGGAAAAGGAAAAAGAAGATGGAGAAGAAGAAAGGAAAAGAGGCGATTTTGGTCTTGGACTCCCCGTTGGTGGCCGAGTGAAGCTCGTGGGCGTGCGACGCGCGACGACGAGGTAAGCAAAAATTCAGATTTTTGGGATTTTGGAGGATTTTTGGGATTTGTTGGGTTTTTTATTTTATTTAATTAATTTATTTAATTTTCCGTCGCCGGCGGCCGCGCGCGCGCGCAACGGCGCACGCGCGGCGCCAGAGTGCTGCTGTTGGCAGCACCCTGCGGCGACGTGCCGCTGGGCGCAGCGCCGCGTGCCGCAGGGCACCGCTCGCAGCGCCGCAGCTGCGCGGCGCGCTCCGGCACCGCGCAGCAGGTCGCTGCGCGGCGTTGCGTGGTTTGGCGCCGTGCGGCGGGCCTCCCTCGTCGCGTGGCTGAGTTTTCGCCACTCGGCGTGGTCCCGGACGGCGGGCGACTCCTCGGTTTGCGTGCCGGCGCCGTGTTTTCGCCGTCGGAGCCCGTTGGTCGCCGTCGGCCGCTGTTTTCGCCGTCGGCCGCGGTGTTCGCCGTCGGCTGCTGTTTTTTCACCGTCAAGCAGATTTTGTGCTGTTTTCGCGAGCAGTCTCGCGAGCGGTTTTCGGGCAGTTTTCGCAAGCCGTTTCTCGCTGTTTTTGCGAGCAGTTTCGCAAGCGGTTCCGCGCGCAGTTTTCGCTGTTTTCCACTGTTTTTGCGAGCAGTTTCGCAAGCCGTTTTCCGCTGTTTTCGCGAGCAGTCTCGCGAGCGGTTTTCGGGCAGTTTTTCGCGAGCGGTTTTCGCAGGTTTTTCGCGAACTGTTTCGCTAGCAGATTTTGTGCTGTTTTCGCCGTCGGGCGCTGGTTTTCGCTGACGGAGGCTGTTTTCGCCGACGGAGGCTGGTTTTCGCCGCCGCGCGCTGTTTTCGCCGTCGGAGTCTGTTTTTCGCCGTCGGGCGCTGGTTTTCGCTGACGGAGGCTGTTTTCGCCGACGGAGGCTGGTTTTCGCCGCCGCGCGCTGTTTTCGCCGTCGGAGTCTGTTTTTCGCTGTCGGGCGCTGGTTTTCGCTGACAGAGGCTGTTTTCGCCGACGGAGGCTGGTTTTCGCCGCCGCGTGCTGTTTTCGCCGTCGGAGTCTGTTTTTCGCCGTCGGGCGCAGTTTTTCGCCGACGGAGGCCGTTTTTCGCCGTCGGATGCTCGGTTTTCGACCGTTTGATTGATTTTGCGATTTCTTCGCTTCTGGCAGCTTGCGGTGCAGTTTTTAGCTTCTGCCGGGGGCGGTTGTGGGTTTTTCCGTCGCGTGGACCCGCGGGCTTGTTTCGGGGCATCCGCGGAGCGCGCGGTCGTGTGGTTGGTCGCTGCGTGCTTCGATTCGCGTGCGGATTCTGGCATCGGGCTTCGTGTTGCGTGCGGACCCCTTGGAGGACAGGTAATCCCGCGGAGCCCAATTGCAAGTGTCGACAAGCAATTGGGGGCGAGCTGAGGTGGGTTGGTTTTCTCTCCAAGTCTACGGACTTCCTTCTAATTCTATTGTGATAGGATTGAATGCTAGTTTAAGTGTTTTCTTGGAACTTAACTAGCACCCCCGTCATTTGTGCATGTGTTTGACCAGACCAATAGAGAACCTTAATCTGGGCTAGGTTCTTTTATGTTTTAGACATCCCACACAGTGCATATCCTTCTGGACATAGTGTTCCTCGCTCGGGTAGTGGGCTGAGTGGTCAGAGTGTTGTGGGACGGGTGTTGTACTCGGGCCGGGGGGCCGAGTGGGGTCTGGTGGCTGGGTTAGGCTAGTGTTAGTGTGTGGGGTACCGTTTCAGATAAACGGTGGTCCCGGGGTTTTACTTTCCGCTGTTCTTCTCGTCACCACCGTGTTGTGATCGTGGTGCACTTGTGTTAGCAGGACCTTGAACCCAGAACCTTTTTGGACGAGCACATGATTTTAGTCAGCCAATGTTTCTTCCAAGCCTCGCAAGGTCGCCTGAGTCTGTTCTTGTTTGATAGGACGAGGGCATTAGCTCTTCGAGGCTTGGGCATAAAACTTGATTTCAAAGGATTTTCCTAAAAAGACTAAAAATCATTAAAAGATGGATTTCTCTCAGATTGAATGGTTTTCTGAAATAAATGACATGGTTTCTTATAAACTTATCCACCCGAGCGGATTCGAGTGATCTGGGTTCTAAGGGCTGTTCTCTTCTTGGGGACGTAGGTGTTAGTCTCCTGGGGTTTCGGACCCTTCGCAGATCTGGCCGTGGAGCGTCTCCGGCCGTGAGTTTGTGTGTTGAGTTCAGTGGGGTGTTGTTGTGGGAGCCGTTGGGAGAGACGGTGGTCCCAGCTGTGTGGTACTTTCGTTAAGCGGGTCAGTGTTGTGAGATTGAGTCGTGGAGGGTTCTCTGACCGAGTTGTGCTTTGAGCATCGAGATATCGATCTGTTTGATCGTGGACTATAGCCTGCAGGAGCCACTTGTGAGACAGTGATACAGTTGTGATACTTGAGTTCGGTGGGGTCGCACCCCTCTAGCTACTCCCCGGGTGCGTTGATGATTCCGAGCCTGATGAGGCTGCGATGATGATACCGAGCCTGATGAGGCTGCGATGATGCGCCTAGTTCATATACTAGAGGTCGCTTGATACCCCTGGCCGAGCTACCATGGGGTCACTTTGTGAGATATCGAGTTTGTCCGGTTGGACACCCTGGTTGATACACCAGGGGGCGCAGGCTTGACTCGACTGGACCCTGTGGGGCAGTCGATGAGATATGGGTTACACTGAGAGAGTGTTGGCATAGCATGTGCCATAGTAGAGTGTCTTGGGCATAGTACTTGTGACATATTGTCAGCAGTGAGTGGCTGCATACCATCATCCATAGTCTCTTCCTTTTGAGCATAGTAGATAGAGAGGCATGATAGCTGTAGATTCTTTTCCATCTTATTTACATTATCACAGTCTTTTCTGTTATCTTGCCTCTAGTAGACTTAGTGGGCAGACCGTGGTTCTTGGAGACGGTACCCATTGAGAACTACTGTAGGATGTAGTTCTCACACCCTCTGTCGGTGACAGGTTGCTGAGGCTTTCTTCCGTTCCTGCCGAGCTTGACTGGACGGACCGAGGACAGGGAGTCGCGTGATAGTTCCCTACCAGCATTGTTACTGTAGAGTGAGGTAGATGTACCATCCCAGACTGTGGGAGTTGATTATGTTTGGCTGTATTTCCTGTTTAGCTATCTCCCAGTTGGATTTGTAGATATTGTATAGGTGGACTTCTATTTGTATCATCTTGTTTTGGGAGATAGGCTATGTGTTGTTGCAACTTCGTAGTTGTGAAATTTTATAGTACAGCTTTTTATCCGCTCTGATACCACTCTAATCTGTCACGCCCCGGGGTCGAAACTGCGACCCGGGCTCGCTGACAGATCCGGGGCGTGACAGATTAGAGTGGTATCAGAGCCTAGGATATAGGTCATTGAGGACTTAGAAACCCTAGGCTTGTGGTTGGACATTCGGATGATTACGTGAGAGTCGTGACCTTTAGCGAGAGTCCAGATTGAGTTTTTACCTCTCCCTCGGGTTGGGATGAGTGATTTGATATGTTATTCTCTCAAAGTGATTATGTTGGCTGCAGACAACATAATACTTTAGGAAGGATAACAAATTTTAGACTCTCGCTGGATTGGGTCGTATGGTTGTTATGTCCTGACATTCGTTTTTGTTTCAGTTACCTGCGATGCCGCCGAGACGTCGTGTAGCGGAGTGGGCGTTCGACCTTGGGTGAGGAGGCCGAGCAGGCCGGGCAGAGCGAGGTACAGGAGCTGCGGGCTCAGGTGGCCCCGATGTCTGAGGCGTTGCGGCGCCAGAAGGTGGCGGCCAGGCGCTAGGAGGAAAATATGGAGCGCATGATGCGCATGCTGGAGCAGAGGGCACCTCCTGTGGCACCACCATCAGTACTTCCGGATATGACATCCTCGACCTCGTCACAGATTCCTCCGTTGACAGAGACAGAGCAGAGGGAGCTCATGGATCGCAGCAAGTTTCACCCCCCGCGGTTCGCAGGTCAGAGTTCGGAGCCGTGGGAGGTTGAGAACTGGATTGCGGCCATGGAGAAATTGTTTGAGAACCTCTTCATCAAGGAAGAACATCAGGTACATTTGGGGGCACACTTTTTGGAGAAGGACGCCGAGACTTGGTGGCGTCGAGTTCGTCCAGTGGGACCACCGGGAGTACAGTTATTGACGTGGGCGGAGTTTCGTGCTTTGCTACTCAGAGCCTATTTTCCTGACAGTGCAAAGTAGAAACTAGAAGGGGATCTTCGACGATTGCAGCAGGGTGATAGACCACTTCATGAGTACGTTAATGAGTTTCAGCGGTTATTGAGCTGTGTGCCTCATGTTGCCCGGGATGAGGCCCAGAGGGTTGAGCTTTTTGAGAGAGGGTTGCATCCGGATATTTATCCCCTTGTGCATTCGCGTAGAGCGCCGACTCTGGATGCGGCAATTGAGCATGCTCGGTGGGTTGACCGAGGATTTGTGGTTATGTCAGAGATGGAGTGAGCGCCAGGGACCAGCTCCGGGGAGAGACATCCAGTGCCGCCTGATTTTGGACAGTCTAATAGATCGGGACCCCCGGGGCCGCCACCATCCCAGTCTGAGGGTCGTGGATTTCAGAGGAGACGGAGATCAGGAGGTCCCCCACAGCCGAGGCACCAGCAGCAGTTTCAGGTTGAGTGTGTCATTTGCCGAGGACCGCATGCAGTACAGCAGTGTGACCATAGGCAGGGGCGATGCTTTTCGTGTGGACAGTCGGGACATTTTCAGGCAGCATGCCCTCATGTAGTACTTTCGGTGATGCCGCTTGCGACGGCACCCCCGCTACCTCTTCCGGAGGAAGGAGCTCCTCCGACTTACCGCCAGCCAGATGAGGCCACGACGTCGAGGCAGTCAGGACGACGGCCACCCACATCGAGAGGATGAGCTTGGGTTGCCGATTGGTGGGCGCCAGGTTAACGGATCGCATGGTACTTGGTATGACTTCCTTTCCTAGTGGTTGAGAATAGAATTTTGCACCCCTACATGGTTGAGTTGTTGGATTGTGGTTTTGGGTTGCGGCCACAGCAGGGACAGCTTCGACATCTCTCTCTCCTTGTTTTCTCGTCTTGACGCCGAAACCGGCGAACGGGGCGAAAATTTCGAAGGACTACTCCAGAAATGGAGGCGATGCTGGAACCTGTTCTTGTTTGATCGGGGTGAAGGCATCGGTCCTTTGGAAATTTCGGACTTTTCGCTATTTTCGGCTGCTTTTCAATTGAGAGAGAGTTGGAGTTGATGATATTCCTGATGTAGGTTTCTTGTGGTAGGGTGTGTGTTTTGGTTTCGAGGACGAAACCTTTTGAAGGATGGGAGAATGTAGAGTACCGGGTCTTTGGATAGCGCGCCGACCACAAAGATGGCTTGGAGCAGAGAGTTGCCTTGGGCATGTTGCATCTGAGTTTACAGTTGATGCCGGGTTGATTCGGATCAACGCGGAAGCTCCAGCTCGATTCGGGGTTTTTCGGGGCTTTGTAGGCCGATTGAGGATGAGATTGGAAATTTCCGACTTCACCGTGGAGTGCCGGAAATTCAGGAACACTTGGAACAGGTGTACTTTCAGATTATAGCGAGGTTCGGGAGGTTCCGGACTGACGCGGAGGATCCGGAGGCAAAAAGTGAGTCGGAACTGGCAATTCTGGAGCCGGTAATTGATTTGAGCACCCCGACTCAACGGATGAGCTTTTTGAAGAGAAAAAGCTGTGGACACGTGTACTTTCGATTTACAGCGAGGTTCGGGAGGTTCCGGACTGACGCGGAGGATCCGGAGGCATAAAGTGAGTCGGAACTGGCAATTTTAGAGCCGGTAATTGATTTGAGCACCCCGACTCAACGGATGAGCTTTTTGAAGAGAAAAAGCTGTGAGCGGGTGTACTTTCGATTTACAGCGGAGTTCGGGAGGTTCCGGGCAGCGGCGGAGAGCCCGGCGGCAAAAAGTTAGTTGGAGTTGGATTTGGATTAAGTTAATTATTTAGTTAATTAATTAATCCTTTCTTTTTTCCTTTATAAAGCCTCCCCCTACCACCTCTGCAGCAGAGAAAGAAAGAAAAAAGGAAGAAAGAAAGAAAGGAACAGAAAAGAGAGGAAAAGGAAAAAGAAGATGGAGAAGAAGAAAGGAAAAGAGGCGATTTTGGTCTTGGACTCCCCGTTGGTGGCCGAGTGAAGCTCGTGGGCGTGCGACCCGCGACGACGAGGAAAGCAAAAATTCAGATTTTTGGGATTTTGGAGGATTTTTGGGATTTGTTGGGTTTTTATTTTATTTATTAATTTATTTAATTTTCCGTCGCCGGCGGCCGCGCGCGCGCGCAACGGCGCACGCGCGGCGCCAGGGTGCGGCTGTTGGCAGCACCCTGCGGCGACGTGCCGCTGGGCGCGGCGCCGCGTGCAGCAAAGTGCTGCACGCGGCGCTGCCGGGCCGCGCGCAGGCGCGCGCGGCACTGCCTGGCCGCGTGCAGGCGCGCGCGGCATGGCCACGCGCGGCAGGGCCGCGCGCGGGCCTGCGCGGGCCGCGCGGGACGCGGGCAGGCTTGCGCGGGCGCGCGGCCGCGCGCGGGCCCGCGCGCAGTGCCGCAGGGCACCGCGCACGGCGCCGCTGGGTGCCGCGCGCAGCGCCGCAGGGCGCTGCGCGGCGCGCTCCGACACCGCGCAGCAGGTCGCTGCGCGGCGCTGCGTGGTTTGGCGCCGTGCGGCGGGCCTCCCTCGTCGCGCGGCTGGGTTTTCGCCGCTCGGCGTGCTCCCGGACGGCGGGCGACTCCTCGGTTTGCGTGCCGGCGCCGTGTTTTCGCCGTCGGAGCCCATTGGTCGCCGTCGGCCGCTGTTTTCGCCGTCGGCTGCTGTTTTTTCGCCGTCAAGCAGATTTTGTGCTGTTTTCGCGAGCAGTCTCGCGAGCGGTTTTCGGGCAGTTTTCGCAAGCCGTTTCTCGCTGTTTTTGTGAGCAGTTTCGCAAGCGGTTCCGCGCGCAGTTTTCGCTGTTTTCCGCTGTTTTTGCGAGCAGTTTCGCAGGCCATTTTCCGCTGTTTTCGCGAGCAGTCTCGCGAGCGGTTTTCGGGCAGTTTTTCGCGAGCGGTTTTCGCAGGTTTTTCGCGAACTGTTTCGGTAGCAGATTTTGTGCTGTTTTCGCCGTCGGGCGCTGGTTTTCGCTGACGGATGCTGTTTTCGCCGACGGAGGCTGGTTTTCGCCGCCGCGCGCTGTTTTCGCCGTCGGAGTCTGTTTTTTCGCCGTCGGGCGCTGGTTTTCGCTGACGGAGGCTGTTTTCCGCCGACGGAGGCTGGTTTTCGACGCCGCGCGCTGTTTTCGCCGTCGGAGTCTATTTTTCGCCGTCGGGCGCTGGTTTTCGCTGACGGAGGCTGTTTTCGCCGACGGAGGCTGGTTTTCGCCGCCGCGCGCTGTTTTCGCCGTCGGAGTCTGTTTTTCGCCGTCGGGCGCTGGTTTTCGCTGACGGAGGCTGTTTTCGCCGACGGAGGCTGGTTTTCGCCGCCGCGGGCTGTTTTCGCCGTCGGAGTCTGTTTTTCGCCGTCGGGCGCAGTTTTTCGCCGACGGAGGTCGTTTTTCGCCGCCGGATGCTCGGTTTTCGACCGTTTGATTGATTTTGCGATTTCTTCGCTTCTGGCAGCTTGCGGTGCGGTTTTTATCTTCTGCCGGGGGCGGTTGTGGGTTTTTCCGTCGCGTGGACCCACGGGCTTGTTTCGGAGCATCCGCGGAGCGCGCGGTCGTGTGGTTGGTCGCTGCGTGCTCCGATTCGCGTGCGGATTCTGGCATTGGGCTTCGTGTTGCGTGCGGACCCCTTGGAGGCCAGGTAATCCCGCGGAGCCCAATTGCAAGTGTCGACAAGCAATTCGGGGCGAGCTGAGGTGGGTTGGTTTTCTCTCCAAGTCTACGGATTTCCTTCTAATTCTATTGTGATAGGATTGAATGCTAGTTTAAGAGTTTTCTTGGAACTTAACTAGCACCCCCGTCATTTGTGCATGTGTTTGACCAGACCAATAGAGAACCTTAATCTGGGCTAGGTTCTTTTATGTTTTAGACATCCCACACAGTGCATATCCTTCTGGACATAGTGTTCCTCGCCCGGGTAGTGGGCTGAGTGGTCAGAGTGTTGTGGGACGGGTGTTGTACTCGGGCCGGGGGGCCGAGTGGGGTCTGGTGGCTGGGTTAGGCCAGTGTTAGTGTGTGGGGTACCGTTTCAGATAAACGGTGGTCCCGGGGTTTTACTTTCTGCTGTTCTTCTCGTCACCACCGTGTTGTGATCGTGGTGCACTTGTGTTAGCAGGACCTTGAACCCAGAACCTTTTTGGACGAGCACATGATTTTAGTCAGCCAATGTTTCTTCCAAGCCTCGCAAGGTCGCCTGAGTCTGTTCTTGTTTGATAGGACAAGGGCATTAGCTCTTCGAGGCTTGGGCATAAAACTTGATTTCAAAGGGTTTTCCTAAAAAGACTAAAAATCATTAAAAGATGGATTTCTCTCAGGTTGAATGGTTTTCTGAAATAAATGACTTGGTTTCTTATAAACTTATCCACCCGAGCAGATTCGAGTGATCTGGGTTCTAAGGGCTGTTCTCTTCTTGGGGACGTAGGTGTTAGTCTCCTGGGGTTTCGGACCCTTCGCAGATCTGGCCGTGGAGCATCTCCGGCCGTGAGTTTGTGTGTTGAGTTCAGTGGGGTGTTGTTGTGGGAGCCATTGGGAGAGACGGTGGTCCCAGCTGTGTGGTACTTTCGTTGAGCGGGTCAGTGTTGTGAGATTTAGTCGTGGAGGGTTCTCCGACCGAGTTGTGCTTTGAGCATCGAGATATCGATCTGTTTGATCGTGGACTATAGCCTGCATGAGCCACTTGTGAGACAGTGATACAGTTGTGATACTTGAGTTCGGTGGGGTCGCACCCCTCGAGCTACGCCCCGGTGCGTTGATGATTCCGAGCCTGATGAGACTGCGATGATGATACCGAGCCTGACGAGGCTGCGATGATGCGCCTAGTTCATATACTAGAGGTCGCTTGATACCCCTGGCCGAGCTACCATGGGGTCACTTTGTGAGATATCGAGTTTGTCCGGTTGGACACCCTGGTTGATACACCAGGGGGCGCAGGCTTGACTCGACTGGACCCTGTGGGGCAGTCGATGAGATATGGGTTACACTGAGAGAGTGTTGGCATAGCATGTGTCATAGTAGACAGTGGCTTGGGCATAGTACTTGTGACATATTGTCAGCAAGTGAGTGGCTGCATACCATCATCCATAGTCTCTTCCTTTTGAGCATAGTACATAGAAGAATGATAGCTGTAGATTCTTTTCCAGCTTATTTACATTATCACAGTCTTCTGTTTCTTGCCTCTAGTAGACTTAGTGGCCAGACCGTGGTTCTTGGAGACGGTACTGTTGGTTTTTGTAGGATCCACAAGATCTAAATAGGTACTATCAAACAACAGAGGGGGGGTGAATAGGTGTAATACTTATAAAACCAAATCTCATGTGCAAAATAAGAACCAATGCGGAAAATAAAAACAGCACACCGAGATTTCGTGGAAACTCCAATCCAGGAGAAAAACCACGGGACCAACACGCAAATAACAATCCACTAAGAATAGAAGAATAACAAGGTGATTACCGACTCCACGGACTCAACCCCTTCTTCAGCTTCTTCGGACCTTGCGCTGACCGGTTGGATGTCCACGCAATATCCCTAAGAAAAGAAGAATAACAAGGTGATTACCGTCTCCACGGATTTAACCCCTCCTTCAATTTCTTGGACCTCGCGCTCCAACCGTTTGCACGTCCACTGCACACGTTCGATCCACGAACGCCACTCGAATCCACGAGCACACGTTTCGAATCCACAAACGCCTTAGCACATCCGAATCCACGATGCCACGTCGAATCCACGACGCAAACTCAGTCGATAAGAATATTGACTTCGATGGTGATCCTTTGCTTAGATTCTCATTGAGGAACCGTAGAAGAAATCTCTAAGCAAAGATTAGATCAATTCGACAAAAGAATAGTTTCTTGAAAGAACCGTCGAATTGACCTAAAAGAGGCTATTAAGAAGAATAATGAAAGCTAGCCTCTAGGGTGCTCTCAAGTGTTTTATAAATAATCGGTAGAGAACCCACATTTTGAGAAACCCTAAAATGTCTATTTATAGTTTAGAAACCTTTGGAATGAGACAAGAATCAAAAACTTCCCTTATCTGGAAATTTTCAGGACGGCGATCCGGATCGGATTTACTGCGATCCGGATCGTCGTAACGAGATTGACGATTCCAGAAAACAAGGGTTCGGGATCCGGATTGCAAGGTCGCATCCGATCGGTCATGCAATTCAGCAAAGTCCCATGTTCGGGATCCGGATCGGAATGGCCTAGGATCCGGATTGAAATTGCCAATGAACACAGTACCCTTCGGGATCCGGATTGCAAGGTCTGATCCGGATCCTAAACATGTCCCATGTCCAGTTTTTTGATTTTTATGCAATATAAAGATCATCCAAGTGTTTTCTACACTATAAGAAAGTATTCGGATCACAACAATTATTTAGTTAAACATACCTGATCCTCTTGAATACTTTTCTTCTTGAGATTGATGTAACTGATCCACAATTCTTCAACTTCAATCTTCAAGAACTCAAGACACTGAGTGTCAACTTGAGCTCTTGTTGAATCTTCTCTAAGTCTTTGATTTCTGATTGACAATTTGATCCCTTTAAGACTCCGACTCAACTCACTGACTTGACTCACGAAATATGCCAACACCAAAATGCCGTAACAATCTCCCCTTGGCAATTTCGTGACAAACCAAAAATACATAAAGCGCTCAAGTCACTCATCTTAAACCAAAAGTCGAAATTCATGTTATCACCAAAACATTGATTTTCTTTGCGTGAAAGATCCAATAAATACAAAATTACATTTGAACCAAACAGTCCTAGAACATACTCTATGACTTAGGACTTGGAGTCTTAAAGTGATGTATTCCTGCAAAACAAAACTCCAAACAAAATCAAACGTTGTCGTTAGAATTAGAATCTACATTTGATTCGTCCTTTTGGTCTTTTGTTTTTCGGCTTTTTCAGTCCTTTCTTTATCTCCCCCTATCCATGAGCATCTCTAACATGTTCTCATGTTCTCCTGTTCTCGGCCTGTTATGAGCATCTGTGTTCTCCCCCTTGTGATATACGATCATTATTTCTG
>CM055066.1:18935880-19034866 GCA_029204045.2 Tillandsia leiboldiana
TTTTGTGGATTTGAATGCAATACCTGTAAGTTAGAAGAAGACTTGGAAGAAACTTGATTAGTAGGAAAAGTCTCTCATAAGTTTGCAAAGCACCTACTAATTCCTCTACACTCATCTCATCCGGATGACTAACGGTTTCAATGCCGTAACCTTTGCCCTAACCGTTCCGGAAGAGTCCGAAGTATCTTTCTTATAATTTTCGACTCCGGGATCTTTTCTCCTAAATTAGCACATGTATATTACATCTTGAAGTCTAGTGTGTAATAATCTGTAAACAATTCATGCTCTTCCATATGAATAGAGTCAAATTGACTTGTAAGCATCTGGAGCTTTGAATTTTTACAAGATTAGTACCCTCATGTGTAATTTTGAGAATATCCCAAATTTCCTTCGCGGTTTCACACGGTGGAAATTCGTGTGAACTCAGTCGAGGAAAGAGAATTAAATAAAGCGTTCATACCTTTCCCATTGTAAGAAGATCTGTTCAATTCCTCTATTGGACCATCTAGAGCGAGGATTTTGGGTAGTAGAATTTCCTACTTCCTCAACAGGATGCACCCAACCGTATGCCACGGTTTGCCATACCGCTCATCAATTGCGATGAGAAAAGCCCTCATACGCACTTTCCAATAAGCATAATTAGTCCCATCAAAAGAGGAGGTCTATAATATATACCACTTTCAATCCATCATGATAGATAAACCTAAAACCCGCTCTGATACCATTGTTGGGTAGATGTATATAGGATCCACAAGGATCTAAATAGGTACTATCAAACAACTAGAGGGGGGGTGAATAGGTGTAATACTTATAAACCCAAATCTCAGTGCAAAAATAAAAACCAATGCGGAAAATAAAAACAGCAACCGAGATTTACGTGGAAAACTCCAATCCAGGAGAAAACCACGGGACCAACACGCAATAACAATCCAATAAAGAATAGAAGAATAACAAGGTGATTACCGACTCCACGGAACTCAAACCCCTCCTTCAGCTTCTTCGGACCTTGCGCTGACCGGTTGGATATCCACGACAATAACAATCCCTAAGAAAAGAAGAATACAAGGTGATTACCGTCTCCACGGATTTAACCCCTCCTTCAATTTCTTGGACCTCGCGCCCCACCGTTTGCACGTCCACTGCACGTTCGAATCCACGAACGCCACTCGAATCCACGAGCACACGTTTCGAATCCACGAACGCCTTTAGCACACCGAATCCACGATGCCACGTCGAATCCACGACGCAAACTCAGTCGATAAGAATATTGACTTCGATGGTGATCCTTTGCTTAGATTCTCATTGAGGAACCGTAGAAGAAATCTCTAAGCAAAGATTAGATCAATTCGACAAAAGATATGTTCTTGAAAGAACCGTCGAATTGACCTAAAAGAGGCTATTAAGAAGAACGATGAAAACCTAGCCTCTAGGGTTGCTCTCAAGTGTTTTAAAATAATCGGTAGAGAACCCACGTTTTTGAGAAACCCTAAATGTCTATTTATAGTTTAGAAACCTTTGGAAAGAGATAAGAATCAAAAACTTACCTTATCTGAAAATTTTCAGGACGGCGATCCGGATCGGATTTACTGCGATCCGGATCGTCGTAACGAGATTGACGATTCCAGAAAAACCAAGGGTTCGGGATCCGGATTGCAAGGTCGATCCGGATCGTTCATGCAATTCAGCAAAGTCCCATGTTCGGGATCCGGATCGGAATGGCCTAGGATCCGGATTGAAATTGCCAATGAAACAAGTACACTTCGGGATCCGGATTGCAAGGTCTGATCCGGATCCTGAACATGTCCCATGTCCAGTTTTTGATTTTTATGCAATTAAAAGATCATCCAAGTGTTTCTACACTATAAGAAAGTATTCGGATCACCACAATTATTTAGTTAAACATACCTGATCCTCTTGAATACTTTCTTCTTGAGATTGATGTAATGATCCATAATTCTTCAACTTCAATCTTCAAGACTCAAGACACTGAGTGTCAACTTGAGCTCTTGTTAATCTTCTCTAAGTCTTTGATTGCTGATTGACAATTTGATCCCTTTAAGACTCCGACTCAACTCACTGACTTGACTCACGAAATATGCCAACACCAAAAATGCCGTAACAGTACCCACTGAGAACTACTGTAGGATGTAGTTCTCACACCCTTGTCGGTGACAGGTTGCTGAGGCTTTCTTCCGTTCCTGCCGAGCTTGACTGGACGGACCGAGGACAGGGAGTCGCGTGATAGTTCCCTACCAGCATGTTACTATAGAGTGAGGTAGAGATGTACCATCCCAGACTGTGGGAGTTGATTATGTTTGGCTGTATTTCCTGTTTAGCTATCTCCCAGTTGGATTTGTAGATATTGTATAGGTGGACTTCTATTTGTATATCTTGTTTTGGAGATAGGCTATGGTTGTTGCAACTTCGTAGTTGTGAAATTTTATAGTACAGCTTTTTATCTGCTCTGATATCTGTGTAGCTGTAGTTCGGTCTTTGCAGGTTAGACGCTTCGTCTGTACGACGTTTCCGTACAGACGGCGGATCTCGGTCCCTCCAACCTGTCAGCGAGCCCGGTCGCAGTTCGACCCGGGGCGTGATGTCACGCCCCGGGGTTTGTTTTAGCGGAAACGATTCATAAAAGTCGAATGTTTGACGTGTAAAAATTTTTTTTTGTTTAAAAGAGAACCCCTCTTCCCCGGCACGTGCCCAGACCCGCCACACATATAGGATCACTCTGCAACGGACGGAGTCTCCCCTGTATGTGCACGGCGTAGCGTTCAGTTCATGCTCCAACATACTCAGCCAATCAATCACAACAATTAACCAGCATTCTAAACTAATAACAGAAGAACCTATGGCCGGTAAATTTGGAAAGGATAAATCCACAGTTTTGGAGGAGCGCCTACCCGGCGCTTACGTTTGAAAGCTAGTTCCGAAATTAGCATAAATCCACAGGTTTTGAAAGCGGTGTCCACCCGACACCAAGTTTTGAAATTCCTTTCGCAATCCATAAATCCACAGGGTTTGAAACCGGTGCCCACACGACACTTAGATTTTAAAAACAGTTTTCGCAATCTTTTCTTTGGCTTCTGCCTTTTTGATTTTTAAAATGGCCGATAGAGATAAAAGGGAAAAAATATTCCACCAGGGGCGCTAAATGTAGCCCGTACCGACATCCACGCCGACCCCACGAGGGTATCGCGAACCACTCACATAACTACAAAGTAGTGAAAAGCGAGAATAAAAGAATAAACACAGTCCAGGGTCCCCAGCGACCCAGCTGCTCCTGTCCCGTCCTCACCACCGCCTACCTCTCTCCCCGTCTGGACCCTGTCACGAAGTGGGATGTCAGTGACGCAGAAACAGTAAAGCATGAGAATATAGTAAAACAAACGTGAAAACAACTGGAGCAACCACCCTCCCAAGGAGGAAAGGCAACCTGTACCCCTGCAATCCTGTAATACCCGGCCGTTCGGCCATTACCGACGGCCCCTTACCGTACCTGCAACACCCGCGACCGCGCCGGACAACTAAACCGGCGGGTCGCTCCGCTCGCACCTAGGCGCCTCAACCCCCACAACTAATAAGGGGCCCCCACTACGACACCTCGTGGGTATACACGGGTTCTACGACCCTTTTCGGAAAAGCGCACCCTCTGCGGTGGCCAAACCGGGTGCGCGTGTGGCAACCTCGAGCCCAGTAACCGTAACCACCATCATGTCAGTATCACAATAAGAATATAAGAGTAATGAGGTAAATGAGGTAAGTGCATAATCGTAAACAAGGTAATACTGCGCGCACCTCGAAGGTGGCCCGCTGACTATAAGGGTTGAAAAAGAAGAACACCGTCGGCAATCGACGCTAGTCATTATAGCGAACCCACTAACATGCATAAGCTATCACCCGTCATTATGTAACCCAGTACACTTAGAATAGACCCCGTCCAATAGGATAGAATTTAGAGGCTAGGAATAAAGTAAAAACAACCCACCTGAATGAAGGCCGATCCCGAACTCCCGCTAGCCTGCCGGGAGGCTGGTGCCGAACTGCTGGGCCCTGAACGGAGACTGTAGTCAGAACTAGACTCACATATACCCGTCCCGACGACACGACAGTAACAGAGTGTTTAGACGGGGCACTAATGCCGATTTACCGAACAAAAATCCAATTCCCGATCTACGGGAGGGTCTACGGAACTCTAACAAGGTGCCTAGTAGGTGGTGCAAACACTGTCTAAAGACAGCCGAGCGGTTACAATTAACACATTGGTCCTAAATATACTGAATTTTGCATAAAACCTTAACATTGACGGCTTGTTTCGACTCCGTTATCTTGAAATCCGGGAATCCAAAAGCTGCGCCTGTAATTTCAGCGCGTCTGTTACGACAAGACCAAGCCGTGCTCACAAGTTTGGACTGACGCGGGATCCCGAGGGCAAGGTTGGCCCAACAATTGCTAAGTCCAAAAAGCAGCTATGCACAACTTAACCTATACATGATCAACTCAGAGCCTAATTGGAGCATGGTGTGCTAAACTGATGACCGAGAAGGGTGGTGCTGCTCACCTGCGGCTTGCCGGAGATCGGCCGGATGGGTTGGCCGGAGATGCTCTCGAGTGCAATCTCGGGTGCAACTGTGCAGATCAAAATCCCGACGTTAGTAAACCCATGCAAAGCCACAGTGACCTTAGAATGTGTGAATGGGCTTACCATGCACCTTTTGGCCTGCGTCTGGAAGAGACGACGACGTGCGGCGGCGGAGCTCGGCCGAGGTCAATGGCCTCTAATGGCGGATTCCGGCCAAGCTCTCCGAGCCGGTGCAACTTGGACCAAAAGCCGTGTCTCAACACTACGGAGCTCGGTCAAGTGGTGGCCGGCGTCCGAAGGCGGCGGCGGCGCCTGACGGCGCGATCGACCAAAGTGCCAAAACCCGGTTTCTAGGGTTGGCTCGCGCGGCCCCGATCTTGATCCGATCGCCCTCCAACCTCGTGGGGATGTTGCAGTCAGTTGAAAGGGGAAAGATGCAACGGGGGTTGATCTCGGACCTTGTCGGCCGGATTGAAGCCCGCGTCCGCGATCGGTCAAGGGAAAACGATTAATCCGGCGATGATGGTCCCCCCGCCGGAGATCGGGACGACGGCGCCGGCTGGGCCTGCACCCGAGAGGTCCTCTCCGGTTTGTCAGCAATCCCTTGGTAGAGTCTAGGTGCAAGAATAACAAGAAGAACCTAAGAGCTTACCTCGCCGGAAAACCAAGAAGAAGGAGGGAACGGCCGCGGCGGCGCGCGGGCGGCGGCTGGGTCCGAGGTCACCCTTGGCTCGGATGCGGCTTCACGAGGGGACCCTCACCAGACACGGGTTTTTGACCCTCCAAGACCTCCCTGGACACCCTCTCTCCGAGTCACCCGAATCAAGAGGTGTCTTGATCTTCTTCTTCTCCGGCGACGTGGAGGCGGCGCCGGCGGCTAGCTTCGGTTGCGCGGAGCACGCAGAGAGGGGAGGAGGTTGCTGGAGGTGCGGCTGGGGCTCGGGGGAATCTAGGGTTTCAAGAACCCTAGCCGTATGTGCATGTATATATATATGTATATACTAGGTCACCTTTGCACAATTGCAATAACACCCCGTCCCCACTTGGTATTTGCAGTACAGTCCTTCACCGTACTTAAGTCTCACACTCAAGTCCCTCCTCATGCAGTGGCACGCTTTACGAGGCAGGTTTCATAGGGTATGAGGTGCAAAAGTCGCATTTTTCGCTTGTATTTTATGCTTTTCGAGGCGATCCGGTCGTCGAAACGGAAAAATGGCTGCGCCATGGCGTCCGGCTCGACGAGACCTATCAGGTAGCGATTTCAATTTTTCGAAGAAAGACTGCCCGGATAAAATCTCGGTCCATAATAACTGTGTCAAACATGCAGTTTTCGCGCTCTTCGAGATTCCAGAGTCGTTCAAACAGAATTTTCGACTGCGCTATTGCGTTCAGAACATCGGAGCCGTTCAAATCGACTACCTGAAATGCTATGTTCGGATTCCGAACAGTGAGTTAGTCAACGTTGTATTCGTCAGGTCCCGAAAATCAGGGTTACTGTTCATATACAGTAATTCACTTAAGTGACCTCTGCGCAGGACCACTGTTATATTGGTCGCGGTAATTTTGCCCGCTTCTTCGCTGACTTTTGGAAGATCCGACCGTCAGATCGAAAAGTGCTGAATATAAATCTCGCTCAGTTCGACGAGACGATCGCAACGGTCAACTCGGATTTCCAAGATCATGTCCGGATTGGAAAGTAGCCTTTTTGTCTCGTAAAACGTGCAACTCGCACACTGGCGATTGACTAGATAAATCAACATAGGTCTTTTGAATTCAATATAAACCCGGTCAAAATTCACTTTTAGACTATTTGTTAAAATAAAATATTTAGAGTTTTTACATCACTTACAACTTAAAAGAAGTTTCGTCCCCGAAACTTACAACTTAAAAGTTTCATTCCCGGGGCTTACAGCCAGAAGTCATACTCTATGAAAATGCTCGGAAAGTTTAATCGAGGGCAACAAGTCAGTCGCAAGGTATCTACAACTCTAAGGCTACTAATTTAGGCCCAATCTGGTACTCCTCATTATAGGGCAGAGTATTTCCCTCAGTTCTTTCGACCGTCCGTTGCCTGTAGCCAACGTGCTCACCAAAAGAACAGCGGAATACTAAAGGTTTGTCGCCAACAGCAAGTTGGGGACGCAACTCCTACCAGAAGGTACATCACCTACTTCCCAACACAATCTCAGTGCCAAAACATAACCTTTATCGAGGATTACTACCGCCTCGTGGTCACAAACATCGCCATGATTAACACTTAGGCGAGTCCACGTCGACCCACAAAACCTGTGCAAAAGGTGGGGTCAAATGCATCCGTCCCAAAACAGGGTTACCATCGGGCCCATAGGCCAACGAATTAAGACACGGGGACATTGAGGGGTCAGCAACTTGTTCAACCTCTAAGCAATCTGTGGGGCTAGTGCATCCATAGCAGTCGTCTACTGCTGTGCCATCAGCTGGACGATTACGAAGAGAAACAGTGATTTAACCCTTAACTACCGTAACTGATCCGAGCACTCTGGATCCATTGAAACATCAAGCCCACAGCCGAAACCCTGGCCGCGGCTAACCCTGCACTAACAATAATCCCAAAAAGAAAGGGAGTGCGAACGACTAAAAACCGAAACAACGAGACTCAACTGTGGGAAACACACTCGGGGCTCCAACCCATCATGCCAGTACCCTGCGCTCTCTCGTGAACGCAAGTCACCCTAGGGCTCGCTCCTAACCAAATACCCAGGTATCGGACCGGGAAGGCAGAATTTCGTGCATCGGAGACTGTGCAAATCACGTACCGGTGTGCGAATCGCTAAGGTTAGATCTGCTTCCTCGCCCGTAAGCACACTAGACCGGAACAGTCGACGAAACGAAAAGTAGAGCTAAAGGCAGGAGGGCTCGCAGGGGTCTGGTAGGGTCGGGTTGCTCCGGCCCAAACGGTGCTTCTATGTAGACAAGGGAAGGGAGGGCAAAAAGGAAAAAAATAGAAAATAAGCTGAAGTAAGTACCTGTCATTCCCTATTTCGGGACGACGCGTCGTCTGCCGGGGCGGCCGGGGGAGTCCGCCCACAATCCTTGGGCCAGCGTCGCACTGCGTGTTGGGGTAGGGGTTTGCTGTCTAAAGAGTCCGCGCATCGTTGGTCGTCGGGCGAGTTCTTGTCTGCACGGGGGCCGCCGCGCTCTCTGTTCCTCTTGGCGGTGGTGGCACGGCGGCGGAGGCGGGGGTGGGCCCTAGAGGGCAGGAGAGGTGATTGTGATCTGGCAAGCCGCACCGGTTACAATAGTGGTACCGTCCAAGTGCATTCCGTCACTGGGTGCGCGCCCTTGCAGATGACGCAGGTATTCCGGTTGCACGTGCGCGCTCCCCTTAAGCCCTCGTTCGACCTTCGGTGCTTGCGTCGGGCGTGGATTAGGTCGGCCTCTCTGGATCGGTGCCCCCTTGAGGGGTGGAGGCGGCGGTTCCCTTGGGCTCGACATGTCGCGGCGCCGGGGGTCTTCTGACAGGACGGCTTCAGAGGGCACTCATAACGCGTGTGGCCCGGCTTGCCACATCGGAAACAGTGCCCGTCCCGCCACGGGCAGCTCGTTATGAGGTGTGCATTGCCGCATATGACGCACGGTTTCGGCGGCTTAGGTCTCTCCTCCGTCGTCTGCCCGAGGTTCTGCACGGCTCTCGGGCGTTTGCTCGCCCGGCCCCTCCGATGGGGGTCCCCGGCCGACTCGGGGCGAGGAGTATTTCCTGCCGGGCGCGCTCTACGTGGTGTGCACGGTCAGGTTAGCAGCCTCCTGGACGGCGGGAGGGCCCGTCGGCGGCATCCCGGGAGGGGCAACGCCTCTGCTGCCGCCCCGGAATCGGTCGACGCCCTCGAGTTCCTGTGTCAGCATGCTCAGGCGCTCCGCGAGAGTCAGCAGCTGCCCAGCCACGTCGCGCAGCTGGTTGCGGAGCAGGCGGTTGGCTTCGTCGGCGATGTCCATTTCCGTCGTCGGTTGCTGGCTGAGTCGGCCCTCGATCTGAATGCACACAAAGAAGGTCGGCTTTAGTCTTTGCTAATCATCAACGGTACATCGCACCACTTAGCGGGGGAAAGGACTCGGACTCTGACTCTGCGTCCCCGGCCGATGATCTAGTACGGGCCATGTCTGTCACACATCACAAGAGTCAACTTTAGACTACCCTACTAACAACAACCATAAAGTGAGAGAAAAGACTCAACATTTCCCCCCCCCCCCCTCGGTCACTCACGTTCTACAGTCCTATGCCCTACCCATTTCATTCGTATGTAGGCATGTGAGGGTTGTCCACGGATGTCGGCACTAACTGTTGTGATTGAAAGAACTCTCTGATACCATTAAAATCTGTCACGCCCCGGGGTTTGTTTTAGCGGAAACGATTCATAAAAGTCGAATGTTTGACGTGTAAAATTTTTTTTTTGTTTAAAAGAGAACCCCTCTTCCCCGGCACGTGCCCAGACCCGCCACACATATAGGATCACTCTGCAACGGACGGAGTCTCCCCTGTATGTGCACGGCGTAGCGTTCAGTTCATGCTCCAACATACTCAGCCAATCAATCACAACAATTAACCAGCATTCTAAACTAATAACAGAAGAACCTATGGCCGGTAAATTTGGAAAGGATAAATCCACAGTTTTGGAGGAGCGCCTACCCGGCGCTTACGTTTTGAAAGCTAGTTCCGAAATTAGCATAAATCCACAGGGTTTTGAAAGCGGTGTCCACCCGACACCAAGTTTTGAAATTCCTTTCGCAATCCATAAATCCACAGGGTTTTGAAACCGGTGCCCACACGACACTTAGATTTTAAAAACAGTTTTCGCAATCTTTTCTTTGGCTTCTGCCTTTTTGATTTTAAAATGGCCGATAGAGATAAAAGGGAAAAAATATTCCACCAGGGGCGCTAAATGTAGCCCGTACCGACATCCACGCCGACCCCACGAGGGTATCGCGAACCACTCACATAACTACAAAGTAGTGAAAAGCGAGAATAAAAGAATAAACACAGTCCAGGGTCCCCAGCGACCCAGCTGCTCCTGTCCCGTCCTCACCACCGCCTACCTCTCTCCCCGTCTGGACCCTGTCACGAAGTGGGATGTCAGTGACGCAGAAACAGTAAAGCATGAGAATATAGTAAAACAAACCGTGAAAACAACTGGAGCAACCACCCTCCCAAGGAGGAAAGGCAACCTGTACCCCTGCATCCTGTAATACCCGCCGCGTCGGTCCATTACCGACGGCCCCTTACCGTACCTGCAACACCGCGACCGCGCCGGACAACTAAACCGGCGGGTCGCTCCGCTCGCACCTAGGCGCCTCAACCCCACAACTAATAAGGGGCCCCCACTACGACACCTCGTGGGTATACACGGGTTCTACGACCTCTTTTCCGGAAAAGCGCACCCTCTGCGGTGGCCAAACCGCGGGTGCGCGTGTGGCAACCTCGAGCCCAGTAACCGTAACCACCATCATGTCAGTATCACAATAAGAATAATAAGAGTAATGAGGTAAATGAGGTAAAGTGCATAATCGTAAACAAGGTAATACTGCGCGCACTCGAAGGTGGCCCGCTGACATATAAGGGTTGAAAAAGAAGAACACCGTCGGCAATCGACGCTAGTCATTATAGCGAACCCACTAACATGCATAAGCTATCACCCGTCATTATGTAACCCCAGTACACTTAGAATAGACCCCGTCCAATAGGATAGAATTTAGAGGCTAGGAATAAAGTAAAAACAACCCACCTGAATGAAGGCCGATCCCGAACTCCCGCTAGCCTGCCGGGAGGCTGGTGCCGAACTGCTGGGCCCTGAACGGAGACTGTAGTCAGAACTAGACTCACATATACCCGTCCCGACGACACGACAGTAACAGAGTGTTTAGACGGGGCACTAATGCCGATTTACCGAACAAAAATCCAATTCCCGATCTACGAGGGTCTACGGAACTCTAACAAGGTGCCTAGTAGGTGTGCAAACACTGTCTAAAGACAGCCAGCGGTTACAATTAACACATTGGTCCATAATATACTTGAATTTGCATAAAACCTTAAATTGACGGCTTGTTTCGACTCGTTCTTGAAATCCGGGAATCCAAAAGCTGCGCCGTAAATTTCAGCGCGTCTGTTACGACAAGACCCAGGGCCGTGCTCACAAGTTTGGACTGACGCGGATCCCGAGGGCAAGGTTGGCCCAACAATTGCTAAGTCCAAAAAGCAGCTATGCCACAACTTAACCTATACATGATCAACTCAGAGCCTAATTGGAGCATGGTGCTAAATGATGACCGAGAAGGGTGGTGCTCACCTGCGGCTTGCCGGAGATCGGCCGGAGGGGTTGGCCGGAGATGCTCTCGAGTGCAATCTCGGGTGCAACTGTGCAGATCAAAATCCCGACGTTAGTAAACCCATGCAAAGCCACCAGTGACCTTAGAATGTGTGAATGGGCTTACCTGCACCTTTGGCCGGCGTCTGGAAGAGACGACGACGTGCGGCGGCGGAGCTCGGCCGAGGTCAATGGCCTCTAATGGCGGATTCCGGCCAAGCTTCTCCGAGCCGGTGCAACTTGGACCAAAAGCCGTGTCTCAACACTACGGAGCTCGGTGCAGTGGTGGCCGGCGTCCGAAGGCGGCGGCGGCGCCTGACGGCGGCGATCGGCCAAAGTGCCAAAAACCCGGTTTCTAGGGTTGGCTCGCGCGGCCCCGATCTTGATCCGATCGCCCTCCAACCTCGTGGGGATGTTGCAGTCGTTGAAAGGGAAAGATGCAACGGGGTTGATCTCGACCTTGTCGGCCGGATGAAGCCCGCGTCCGCGATCGGTCAAGAAAACGATAATCCGGCGATGATGGTCCCCCGCCGGAGATCGGGACGACGGCGCCGGCTGGGCCTGCACCCGAGAGGTCCTCTCGGTGTCAGCAATCCCTTGGTAGAGTCTAGGTGCAAGAATAACAAGAAGAACCTAAGAGCTTACCTCGCCGGAAAACCAAGAAGAAGGAGGGAACGGCCGCGGCGGCGCGCGGCGGCGGCTGGGTCCGAGGTCACCTTGGCTCGGATGCGGCTTCACGAGGGACCTCACCAGACCGGGTTTTGACCCTCCAAGACCTCCCTGGACACCCTCTCTCCGAGTCACCCGAATCAAGAGGTGTCTTGATCTTCTTCTTCTCCGGCGACGTGGAGGCGGCGCCGGCGCTAGCTTCGGTTGCGCGGAGCACGCAGAGAGGGGAGGAGGTTGCTGGAGGTGCGGCTGGGGCTCGGGGGAATCTAGGGTTTCAAGAACCCTAGCCGTATGTGCATGTATATATATATGTATATACTAGGTCACCTTTGCACAATTGCAATAACACCCCTCCCCACTTGGTATTTGCAGTACAGTCCTTCACCGTACTTAAGTCTCACACTCAAGTCCCTCCTCATGCAGTGGCACGCTTTACGAGGCAGGTTTCATAGGGTATGAGGTGCAAAAGTCGCATTTTTCGCTGTATTTTATGCTTTTCGAGGCGATCCGGTCGTCGAAACGGAAAAATGGACTGCGCCATGGCGTCCGGCTCGACGAGACCTATCAGGTAGCGATTTCAATTTTTCGAAGAACTGCCCGGATAAAATCTCGGTCCATAATAACTGTGTCAACATGCAGTTTTCGCGCTCTTCGAGATTCCAGAGTCGTCAAACAGAATTTTCGACTGCGCTATTGCGTTCAGAACATCGGAGCCGTTCAAATCGACTACCTGAAATGCTATGTTCGGATTCCGAACAGTGAGTTAGTCAACGTTGTATTCGTCAGGTCCCGAAAATCAGGGTTACTGTTCATATACAGTAATTCACTTAAGTGACCTCTGCGCAGACCACTGTTATATTGGTCGCGGTAATTTTGCCCGCTTCTTCGCTGACTTTTGGAAGATCCGACCGTCAGATCGAAAAGTGCTGAATATAAATCTCGCTCAGTTCGACGAGACGATCGCAACGGTCAACTCGGATTTCCAAGATCATGTCCGGATTGGAAAGTAGCCTTTTTGTCTCGTAAAACGTGCAACTCGCACACTGGCGATTGACTAGATAAATCAACATAGGTCTTTTGAATTCAATATAAACCCGGTCAAAATTCACTTTTAGACTATTTGTTAAAATAAAATATTTAGAGTTTTTACATGACAGGCTTGGCGACTCCGCTCGCCAAGGGATGGCCTATGCCCTATAGGCCAATGGGGGAGTCGGGGCCACTTCGCAAGTGTCCATCCCCTCCTCAATATAACCCACGAGGCATCCACCCCTTTGGCACCCCGTGGGTACAAAGGTGCTCACCGAGGGGTACGTTTTGAAACCCCGCATGCGGCACCATTTTCATGGTCATGGCATGGGCCATTGCTAGGGAATTGCCCCCGTTGGTTCACCCACGGCTCAACCCTGACGGGTTGTCCCAACTTCGCAAACCCGTAACTCTGTCAACCCAAATGCCTACCAAATGTCATCCAAAAGTGGCCCCCAATGATGTCACGGTCGAACCAACACGATCGACACGTGACAGACTTCCCCACCCAAGTTATCGACGTCCTCGTCGATGTCCATCCGTTCTCCAGCTTTGTTGATAGCAGCCAACCACACTACTCCTGATCATAGCCGCCCTCGGCCTTGGCATCATATGCCACACTGACCCACGCTTGAGCATGTCCGCTACCCAACGCGTCGCTGAAGCTCCTTGGTCCTTCCCGACCACTTACTCTGTAAAAACCCTTCTGTCCCCTTGAGTTGAAGCTCACCAGCTCCGGATGCCTCCCCCGCACCACAAAACTCCTCCACGGAACCAGAATGTTAACTTTGTCATCTGCTCACGACCATCCAAATGGCACTGGCACTCTTCTGCAACTCGGTCCTTTTCGAGGCGCTACTCGGCCCTTCTGTCCTTTTCGCCCCTACTTAACCCAAGTTTCCTGCATCTAGTAGCCAACCTTGTGCCTCCCTCACCGGGAAATCCCTTTCCAGCTAGCGATCTCTTCCCAGAACGCTACCGGATCAACCAGTGCACTTGGTATACTCCGCGAATACACCCATCTCAAGCGTGCATGAGTTCCTTTGAAAATCAGTAGAGTGGCACTCCCTCGCTCCCTCCGAGGTCAAACTCCAAACGTCCCAACGTCCTGGAGCGTCCAATGCGAATCAGCTCGCAGCTCGGCTTCACTTCTCCACCTCTTCCAATATCCATGAGTACTTCTGCCCATCTCGTGCCATTCCCGCACACAACTTTTGCCTCACAAATGCCCCCGCAATCACACAACGTCAAGCCATCACCATGGTCTCCACGAGTTTTCGAGTCTTTCGTCGAGACAAACTTGTCCTCGGCTACTTCGCACCTCTACTTGCCCCACCATGAACTCTTGTCGTGCCTCTTGACTGCTCCGCACTTTCGCTACTCGTTGCTGCTTAGCACCTTAGGCATCTGTACTCTCGGTCGCTCAAGCCCACTCCCTTTAGGCTTTTGCTCAACCCGACTTCGGTCCTCCACCAAAGTCCTCGGCCAAGTTCGAGACTAACGACACCTCGTTTCCATTGCTCAAACTTGCCGTCCTCCATACCTCCAGCAATCACCTTCGCGATAGCCGCTGAACGGAACCCAATCTTAACCCATCTGCTAGTCTTTCTCACAACTGCTGATAACGGTGATGTCGTCATCCAACGTCCACCCCCTCACAAATTGCGATACCTCGACCCATTGAGTTGACAACTGGGTCTTTCCCCTCCCAGCAACATGTCACTAGGCGATCCTGGACCAAAGTCAACTCGAGTGTCCTGACTTGTCTCTTCGTCTACACTCGAGTCCAAATCTCTCTGCTCTAAAAGCTCAGGTCCTCGCACAACCTTTGCAATCTGCCAGCAGAGCCCACACGATCCGTCCCGCACGGATGCGTGCCCGCTATCTCGAGACCTTAGCACTGTCACTGCTTTTCCCGAACATAGCTCCTTACCTTGTTCCTCTGAACAAAGTCCAATCTCATCATTTGATCCACTCGAATAGTCATTCGTCCAACCTGTGGCCACACCATTGAGAGCAACCGATCTTCCCATCGGCCTTCTCGCCCTAAATGAGGAACACCAAACCATCCAGTAACCCTTGGCCCACTTCACAACCTACCCCAAAGCTTAGTTGTTACTGCCACGGGCCCGATCAGTCTTGGTTCCCAACTTGTGCTCCACGAAGTGAACTCTTCTGTCATGTGTGTTTTATCCGCCACGTTCCTTAGACGAGATCCCTTTATCGAGTCACCAAACATCGGGACACATTCTGCTCAAATGTGCTCCCCCACCCTGAGTCGCAAGCACCGCCGAGCGCACTCAGACCAAATCCAGGCATTCGCAATGCCCACTTCCGCTGCGCGAGTTTCGGTTCTACCACAACCTTGACTACACCCATCAGCGGGATCCACATCATTCGTCCATGGTACACGTGGATGCTGTTCTGAACAATCAACGCTGTCACCGCCCTGCCCAGATACAGACTCTTTTCCTTACTCAAAGAGTAAAGGTCCAATTGTGATCTCTTTCTCGCACCGAGATAACTCTATCCAATTCATGGGTACACACTCAAAGAGTAATCGATCTCCTTGTACTGAGATACTTAAATTCAGTCACTACGAAGTAACCCTTTTGCCGCGTGTGCTGCATCCCAATCCTTCCCTTCTAGAGATTCATTCGCTACAAGACCACAAACCCGGAAGCACATTGCCGCTCAATGTGTTCCTCTCCTTTCCTAAGCCGCAAACGCCACTTCACGAGCTCAGGTTCCTTAGGCACCCGCCTAATTCCACTCCATGGTGACCGCGACCACGGACCACTTAATGATTCTCCCAATCGTTGCCTCGTCGCCTGTCACACGACTTAGGACTTAGCCATTTTCACAAGTACTGTACTAGAGTCCGCCACACTCTGACTCCGCATCTCCCACAAGCGTAATACCGCCACAGTTCCTCGCCGACGCCTAGTACCTTCGTTGGAGTGACTCCACTCACACCAACTTCGCCGCCAAGGTCGCACCTTTCGGCCCAAATCTTCTACCCATGAGCTAAAATTAGCTCTGATACCACTTGTCACGGGGCTAGCTTTTTCGCCTTAAAATTACCCCGTGCGGCGCTCAAGTGTCGCACACCCGAGCCAGCCTTCCCGAGTCCCTTGCCACGGACACGCCCTCGAACTTAAACAGCGAGATCACAACTCAAGCATTAACGAAGCAGGCTCCTCCACAAGCCTGACTGCCTGGCGTCGTGCCTTACATCGGACCCCTTGTCGAACTCCACGAGTTCCGAACAAACAACCCCGCCACCGAGGTTGGCCTTCAAGCCGAGTATATTCCGCCCAGCCGGACAAACTCTCCTCGAGAGTGCTACTTAACCGAATACCCCTTTGCCTCCGAAGAATGCATCCAGGACAATACAAGTTCTCCCAACTTAGTCTCTTCGAATGGGCCCGAGCGAGCTGTCCTTGCGCGTTCCACTCGTCTGCTTAACCGAGCAACCTTTCCCGCGCATCCCGCCCGTTCGCCAGCCCGTTGCCTTGCCAAGGCGCCCCGCGCCCCTCAATTTCCACTACGGGATCCATAGTCGAGTCGGGCCTGTCCCGTTCCGCCGGCCACCTAGATCCGTCATCGCTCCCGATTCGGTCCAAGGTCCGCTTCCCGAATACCCCACACTACTTGTTCCCGCGTGTATTCCTTTCGCAAGGGTTTGCCAACCTAGCCACATTCTCCCCGCGTCGCCAACCCCCTGGCACCTCCATGGCACGACCATACTCGGCCGCCAACACACTCGGCCCAGCATCCAAGGTTTGTTTGACGGATGTCGCCCACAATCGAATCAGCCTCGCTCCGCTTCGCTAGCCATTCGGCACCTACATTGGACGGCCATGTCTGGCCCCCAACACCCTCGGTCCTCTCCATGGCTCGCTTTACGAAAACCAACATCGATTGTCTCCTCCTACTTCGTGGGCCTCGCGCCGCACGAATCCCCGCTCGGCACCGTTGCCTTTGCGAGCCTTGTCCATTACGGCGGACAGACCGTTCCTTCGCCTCACAAACTTCGTAGGTCTCGCACCTCACGAATCCCCGCTCGGCACATACATGCCTTCGCAAGCCTTGTCCATTGAGGCGGACCAACCTTCGCAAGACTGTCCCTGTGACACCCCCAAAATTTGGATTAGTCATATATATAAATGATATAATATGACTAAATCTCTTAACCCGGCTATAGCATTTTGGATGGTAGCAAGATCCAAGAGGTTATGAGAGTTAAGCGTGCTAGAGCTAGAGTAGTTCTAGGATGGGTGACCCCCTGGGAAGTGGGGCGTCATAGTTGGTATCAGAGCCATTCACCAGCCGGAAATGTGAGATGAGTCTCGGCTGAGCTAGGGTTATATAGCGTGTAGAGCGAGGCTCCCCGGCTAATGACCGTTGTGAGTGGAGTGCAGCTCCTCACAAGGTCGGCTAAGGCTAGCGAAACGAGTCTCACATCGCCTGGTGGTTGTGAGTGTGCTTGAGCCTGACATGGACGTCAGGGCTTAAAGGGGGGAAGAATGTGACACCCCCGAAATTTGGATTAGTCATATATATAAATGATATAATATGACTAAATCTCTTAACCCGGCTATAGCATTTTGGATGGTAGCAAGATCCAAGAGGTTATGAGAGTTAAGCGTGCTAGAGCTAGAGTAGTTCTAGGATGGGTGACCCCCTGGGAAGTGGGGCGTCACAGTCCCTCATCCGCTCGTTCGCTCCACTACAGAGATCCGAAACGGCATAAGGTAGTACAAGCGAGCCTAGAGGCGTAGCCTCCTAGCTTACCCCGCTCCGTAATGCCGTCGACCTCGTGTCTTTGGCATTACCCTAAGCCCGTGTGCTCTTCGACCATCGAATACCGCTCACACGAACCCAGGCTTGGCGACTCCGCTCGCCAAGGGATGGCCTATGTCCTATAGGCCAATGGGGGAGTTGGGGCCACTTCGCAAGTGTCCATCCCCTCCTCAATATAACCCACGAGGCATCCACCCCTTTGGCACCCCGGGGGTACAAAGGTGCTCACCGAGGGGTACGTTTTGAAACCCCGCATGCGGCACCATTTTCATGGTCATGGCATGGGCCATTGCTAGGGAATTGCCCCCGTTGGTTCACCCACGGCTCAACCCTGACGGGTTGTCCCAACTTCGCAAACCAGTAACTCTGTCAACCCAAATGCCTACCAAAAGTCATCCAAAAGTGGCCCCCAAGGATGTCACGGTCGAACCAACACGATCGACACGTGACAACGCGCTCCAGGACCAACCAATAGAAACCCGCCACGTGTCCCGCCGGTCCATGCACCACGCCCGCCTGCTCCGTGGTCCAAGTCCACTGCACCGACCAATCTCAGCATGCCACGTGTCCCACTCTGGTGCACGCCGGCCCGTGGACCGCGTGCCTGCCCGCGCGCCGCCCTCGCGCTGCCCGCGCCCCCACGCTGCCCGCGGCCGCTCCGCCGCCTGCCCGAGCCCGTCCGCCGCGCTCCGCCGCTGCCCGCTGCCGCCCGCCCGGTCGGAATTACTGTTCCGGCATGAACAGTAACCGGTGCTCAAAAATAACAAGTGGGTAGTCCATTTTGACCGTTTTCGCGCGCTGAATCCGAATTTGATGTCCGCTTTGCCAAATTCCAACTCTAAAAATTGCCGAATGCACCCAGAAAGGTGTTCTTAGCCCAAATTTCGCGCTGAGCCCAATTTAATATCCGTTGCGCGCAAAACCACTTCTAAGCATCCGACGGGGTCCAACGATCACTCACATGATCTAATTTAGCACATCGGATCCAACACTAGTGTCCAATTAGTGCGCAAACACCACCGATGCGCCAAATAAGCCTCCAGCAGTTGCTGGTCAACCAGTAATCTCGTCGTAGGGATCCAGGTCCTCACATCCTCCCCCACTAAGGAAAGTTTCATCCTCGAAACTAGCTCAATTCCACTGGGAGTCCCGAACACCAAGGGTAAGTACTTAACATCACCATCTCCAGCTCTTAAATCATCATTCGCTCCCCGTGATCACTCCTTAACAACAACAATAGCAAAAACCAATACGGCATAGCCCGATGGCGCAATTCCCTCGTCTCACGAGCCAGAATTCGCAATGGGCGTCCCTCGTACTCCAAACACTCATAGATATCAAAGGGGCGGGTCAATCACGGTCGATGTCACGTCCCGGGGTCGAACTACGACCCGGGCTCGCCAACAGATCCGCCGTCTGTGCGGAAACTGCCGCACAGACGAAGCATCTACCCTGCAAAAGATCTATAGCTAAACATGTATCAGAGCTGAAAATAAACTAATAGCTACAGAAATCCACTGAACATCTGATATAATTAAAACCTCGATACAAAGTCTCCCAGCTATAAAACAATATAGAAAAAATCCTCCCAGATCTCTCAGAATGTCCAGTATAAAAGTGGAAACATAAAAATACCGGGTGCATCTACCTCGGACTCTCAATGCTGGTAAGGAACTAGTCGGCCACGTCCTGACCTCGATCAGCTGTCTCCGCGCGAGCTAAGCCGGAACGGCAACCTCGGTACACCTGTCACCGCAGCGGGTGTGAGATCTACAGCAGAAGGTAGAACCCAGTGGGTACCGTCACCAATATCCACGGTATGCCCACTAAGTCTACTGGAGGCAAAACAGATAGGTATGCAGATAGATAGATAATGGGTAAGCTGAAAGAAAACTACAGCTAACATGTCTTAATCATAAAGCTCAAGAAACTCTACCAATAACATGAAATGCATACACACGCTACTGCTAATATGCCTCAAGTACCATGCTCAAAAGAAAACTCATCTAAGAACATACTATGCATACACCACTCGCACACGAGGTGCTCAATCGACCCAATCGAGCTGACTGCCACATCGGGTCCAGTCAAGCCTGCGCCTCCCTAGTATATCAACATTGGGTGTCCAATCGGACTAACTCGCTATCGAAAAGTGGCACATGCAGGCTATAGTCGAAATCCACGCTCTCTCTCAGAACGGAATGGACTCAAGCTCCTCACATCTCGCACAACGGTCAAAGTACTCTCAATGATCCGGGACCACCGTCAAACCCCACGGTTCCCAACAACACTAGCACTGGTCTAACACAGCTATAAGACACCCCTCAGCCCCCAGGCATGAGCGCAAAATATAAAAGTACCTGACCAAAGATAACCCAATCAATCCACCAGTAAAAACCGGTACTGCCTGCTCTGTCATCAATCTCCCGAACTCAGTATCTCCACTGTCCAAATGACCGGAACCCAACACGGTCTGACCGGAACCCAACACGGTCTGACCGGAACCCAACACGGTCTAAAGCCTACTCCGGAGCGGCGCTCGAGGGGAGCGACCCTCACGAGCAAAGTATCCCAGTAACAAATATCTCTGTCAAGTATCTCAATAGCAGGCTATGATCCACGATCAAATAGATCGGAAACTCAAACGCTCAAACGACACAACTCAGTCGGGAAAACCCACCACGACTCGATCAGGAAGTGCCCAACACTCTCACAGCTATGTCGGAGAACCACCTCCCCGACTAGATCTGATATGTACGACCCATAATCTAGAAAACCTCATCGATCCCAACAAAAAGCTCACACTCACATGACACTAGAAACTCATCTCACAAATCTCTACAAATCCACTCGGCCCCCCGGCACGAGTATACAAGCATAACGGGCCACCTGGACCTATGTCATACCCCTGGTGAACTCATAATTTAAAAACCACTTTGAAAATGCTGATTTTCCTTAAAACGGACTTTCTCGATTTTTAAAGCGATCCAGGTACAAATATGATGCCAACAAAATGTGAAATCTAGTGTCATATAGTATCAGAAGTATGCTAAAAATGATCCGGAGTTCCAATGAATTTTATAGAAAATTCCAGGCAACTATCAGATTTATCAATATACAATAATTAAGCTAACATGATCAATATGCTTACAGGAGCATTAGAGGGCATTCCATAAATCTCGAAGAAATTCCAACCCACCTGGAACGCTTTCCGTAGGCAATTGCTGAAGTCGGTGAAGTGCCGGAACCTCGAACTGACGAAATCTCTAAAATCGTGCCGCAAATCCCGGAAAAACCTCGAAGGCTCCAATAAATTCCCTCGAGTCCACACAAAATTCCGGCGCGCAACAGCTCACTCCACACATCCACAGCACACACATACAACACACGACCCACACACAGATCACACCAAAACTTCAGCCCAAAAAGATTTCCACAACACAACTCTTAAGCTTCCAGCAGACTAAAAATACATAACCACTTAAACCCAAATTAATTAATCCCAAGTCCTTCCATATATTCAATCAACATGTTCAAGTAAACACTACTATAAGTATGCATACACTTCTCACATACAACCCAAATCCATAGCACTCTCCTTGCTCATCATCTGCCAACAAGCAGCACATGCACACAAGCTCCTCAACACCACTTAAATACTAAGCATTACCAAAAACACATACACATGAAGCTTCAGCACAAATTAAATTCTTGCTCCCATTTCACACACACAAGCTCCAATTACATAAATCCATTAGCACCCAGCAGGTCCACTCCCACACATTAACATCTCACAGCATCAACTGCATGCTTACATAAACACCATTACACAATAGCTCCACAATCCTCTTAAAGCTCCAAGCATGCCAATAATTAAAATCACATATACATAAACCCTTAATTCACAATTACATGCTACATCCAAAACATACCAGTCCAACATAACCTCTGCATGCTTATAAAAATAAAAGCTTACCTTCACAAACTAAAATTGAATCCACACACAAACACTAGCCTCATCATAAACCTCATCATCATCATTTTAATCATCAACATCCTCATCTTTTAAAACATAACCATCAGCTGCACTACCATCACCATCCGCACCTCGCCGAATTTCGCCCCAACGGAAGCCGACCTGTGAGAGCAAAGGGAAAAACCCCGCGTCAAAACAGTCCACGCAAAGTCTTCACGATGCCCGGGCAGCCACGAGCCTCGGCGTGCGTGCGCGCGGTCCACCGGCAGTGGAAAATGTCGCTCGCCCACACGAGAAACGACTCCGCTCGCGTCGCTGCGCGCGGCTCTGTCGCCGCTGCCGCTGTGCTGCTAAAGCAGCCGCTGCGCTGCCCGGGCCCGCCGCGCGGCGCCTGGGCCTGCCGCGCGGCCTGCTGCGAGCTGTGCGCAGCGCACAGTGCGCAGCGCGCAGTGCGCAGCGCGCTGTGCGCAGCGCGCTACCGCCGCGCGCTGTGCGCAGCGCGGCCGCCTGCTCGCAGCGGGCTCCCCCCCCGCCTGCGGTGCTTGCTGCCGGGCAACCATGGACAACAGTCCATGGCTCAACTCCCTCCTCTCCTGGCAGCAACCCAAGGACAGCAAGTCCAACAAAAAAAACCCAAACAACCAACAAGCCAAAACCAAGCTTCAACCAAAGACGGCACATACCATTGTCAGAAGCTCGTCGCGTGCACGCTCCGCTAGCTCCACGCCGATAGCAGGAAGCTCCACCATCAAAGCTCAACCAAAAGCCCTCTTTTCCATAGTTTCTTCTTCTTCTTCTCTCTTCTTTTCTCTCCTGTTTTCATTCCTCTGTTTGCTCCCCTATTCCTCTGTTTCACAAGATAAAAGAGGCGATGACGTGGCATGTGCTAATTAAGGAGGCCAATTAAGTGGGTGGTTGGCTGCATTAAATGCACCAATAAAATATCTTGATCCACTAATTTAAATGCATACTGAAACCACCTCTAAAATCCCTTACATAACTTCATTCTTCTCTAATTTCATCACAGGTTAAATTACCAATAAAAAAAATAATAATTAATTAATCTATTTTAAGCCCCACCAACTCACTTTTTGCCCCCGGGGCCTCCGCACGGGTCCGAAACCTCCCGAACCCCGCTGTAATCTGAAAATACACATGCTCAAAGCTTTTTCTCCTCAAAAAGCTTAACCGTGGAGTCGGTGTGCTCAAACAAAAAAACCGGCTCCAAAACTGCCAGCTCCAACTCACTTTTTTCCCTCGGGTCTTCCGCGTCAGTCCGGAACCTCCCGAACTCCGCTGCAATCTGAAAGTATACCTGTTCCAAGTATTTCCAAATTTCCTGCACTCCACTGTGGAGTCGATGCTTCCCCGAGACCAGTCCTCTAACGGCGGACAAAGCCCGAAAAACTCCGAATCAAGCTGGGGCTTCCGCGTTGACCCGAATCATCTCGAACTCATCTGAAGTCACATATGGGACATGCTCGAGGCGTTTCTCCGCGTCACGCCATCGTACGAGGTCGGTGCGCTATCCGAAATCCCGGTATTCTACACTCTCCCCTCCTTAAAAGGGTTTCGTCCTCGAAACCAGAATAAATCCATAACCTAGGAGGGTGTCTCAATCAAATGGGGATAGGAAACACTCAACTCATCCTCAGGCTCTTAGGAGGGCATTATCACTCATCACGATGGCTCCACTGAAACTTCACCAAAGGTATAACTCGACTGCAAAATTCCTATGTTTCACAAGCCAGATTTGCATCGGTCGCTCCAAATAGCTCAATTCCTCGTCCAATTCCAAAGAAGTAAAATCCAAAACATGCCAGGGATCAAATATACTTCTTTCAGCCAGATAATTTCTCGCGGACCAAACTCCCCGCATAAACTTAAATCGACAAATCCCCGCGGATAGAGGCTTCCACAAATCAAGATCTCCAAATCCAAACTCTAAGCCTCCAATTGGCATAACCTCTTCGTTGCTCCTTAGCAACCAAAATGCTCAAAACTCCACAATGCACTCTTACCTCCCTTCACAGGAAAAGAAATTCAACATCGGGGACATACCCCAAATTTCTAACTCTAAAATCCAAGGTTGCACTACTTGCCTAATTAAGGTATGCCTGACCATAAAGTCCTCGCCGGGGTAATACTACAAGATCAATCCTATATCTCGGGTAAACTCTGATCACCGACATGGCTTCAACTGAGCTCTTCTTGAGTATCCAAGTATTTCTTGTTTGAGGATCTAAGAATAACTCAAGGTTCTCTCTATCACTGGCAATCATGCATATCGATGCAGCTCTAACTCCTCGAAGCTATACTGGCCCTGCCTAGTCCAAAACTTTTGACCTCAGTCACAAACATAGGCTTAGGCTAATTCCCAACGGCATTACTCTTCGTTGGGTCCTCAGTCGCTCTTGCAGCCGAAATCATAAGGCCTAACCACAGAACCTTTCGAAGTCGACATGCATACTCTAATAACTTGGCATATAACTCCTTTTCTTAGAAGTTGCACCACTACTCTCAAGTTCTCTTCATGCTCTATGTCACATCGAAAATGAATCCAAATAACCACGATGGGTACTACCACCAATCCGTCCAAACACAGCTGGAACAGCACAAATCCTAAAGGCCGCAAGGCCTCAGTCAATCCACTTGACCTCGCTAAAAGCTCATAATGCCCCAACTGGTTCCTGAACATAATCAGGGCTCAGCCCTCGGCTGTAAGGTTCCATAATGCTATCAATCTCTCGAAGGCATCTGCCAAGCACAATCCAAATCTGCCCGTGTTTGAACCATCCAAGAAATCTCACCGTTGTGTACTCACAACGTGGCATCACTACCGTGTACCAATGGCGTGGCATCATACTCAAGTATTAAACTCTCCGATCCACACTGTCGTACTCCCACGACATGGTATCGGTCACATAGACCCCTCGATCCATCAAAATTCGCATTGCGCTATCAGCTCACCGTTTCACGGGTGATACTCCAGGAGGTGCTATCGAATTTGGTGCAGTTCCCAAACTATGTCGACCACTATCTCGATCTCAATTCCCCTAAGAGGTGGCTTCGAAAATCAGCTCAGGTAGACTTACACCCGGGGTCATACGGCGATAAGAATAAACTTTAGTCCCGGCGCCGCCGTAAGCACTTCCTTTACAGTCGCTAGCAACGCGATATGACCACGACTCAACTCGGCCATGGTCTAACTCCCTCTACAACACACTCCTCCTGACCAGGTCCATGGAGGGTCAAAGTCCTCTCTCGGCCATCCATGGTAGCACAGCATGGGGATAACCAAACTCTATCCAAACTCATAACAACACCCCGAAACTGATGTAGGACTAAAAACTCAAGGAATCAAATGGAATGTCCTACTTACTCTGGCGGGATTGGCAACACTCATCCATGTGCTAAACGTGATCTGGAACCTGATCCTCACGTGCATAAGCCAACAGTCTCTTCTCTGGCGCACGCGAAGCTACCCCTGCTCTACTGAATATGCACCCGCAGTGTCGGCATCAACAAGCTCTAACTTCGACGACCCAAGGAAACCACACCTGGTAAAATGTGATCCACTATCCTGGCGCTCTCCAGCAGGCTGCACAAACTCAACAATAGATGCTGGTGGCCATCGCTCTAACTGCCTCGGCATGACGGCTCCATCAGTCTGCCGGTACATCGGATGAACCTCTTTATCCAAAAAAGGGGTAGAGGGTGTTGTCGCAAACGGCAATTCCAATAGCACCATTCAGAAACACTCCGCCTAAAAATGTCCTGACACTGCTGCTGGTGCCTCGACTGTCGAGAACCTTCCGGACGTGATCACCGATCCTCGGTCAATTCATCGAACAGGCCCAAACGCTGAATCTAAAGTCGGCACTCGCCAAGAATATACAAGAGATAGATATCCAGATGCTGTCCCCTCTCAAACATAATCAACCTTTAAGCCTCATCCTGGGTGACAAGGGGTACACTTCTCAACCATCGCGGAAACTCGCTCCCGTTGGTCCATCAGGACGAACTCGACGCCACCGACTCTCAGCGTCCTTATCCACAATGCATGACCAAGCGCCCTGATGCTTCTCTTGGATGAACAAATCCTCGAAAAGTTCTTCTAAAGCAGCGATCCAGTTCTCGGCCTCCCAAGGCTCCAAACTCTATCCCGTAATCTGCAAGGGAAGGAACTAGATGAAGTAAACAACCGGTCGGTAATCTCTTGCCACTCCTGCACTATCCACAGTGCGATCTGGGTCGAAGTCGACGATGTCGCGGCCGGAGGTACTACTGGCGATACCCCGGGAGATGCTCTCGGCCCAAGCATGCGCATCACGCGCTACATGTTCTCTTCCTGGCGCAGCATCGCCTCAACCATCTGGGCCACCTAGGCCCGTAACTCACAGACCTCGCTCTGCTCTATCCATTTAGCCTCCCGCTGTTCGACTCCTCATCCAAGGTCAAACACGCCCTCGCCGCTGCACGGCGTCTCGGAAGCATCGGAAACCACTGCAACAGAACATACATTAGGACCAAAACTCTCTCGACCCAATCAAGCGAAAGTCTATAACATGTTAACCATTCTAAAGCATTATGTTGTCTGCAGCCAACATAATCATCTTTAGAGAAATAACATGTAAGATCACTCGCCCCAATTCTCTGGGGGAGGTACAACTCAATCAGGACTCTTGCTAAAGTCACGTCTCTCACGACAGTCACCCTACTGTCCAACCAATAACCTAGGGTTTCTAAGTCCTCAATGACCTATACACCTAGGCTCTATTACCACCCTAATCTGTCACGCCCCGCGGTCGAACTACGACCCGGGCTCGCCAACAGATCCGCCGTCTGTGCGGAAACTGCCGCACAGACGAAGCATCTACCCTGCAAAAGATCTATAGCTAAACATGTATCAGAGCTGAAAATAAACTAATAGCTACAGAAATCCACTGAACATCTGATATAATTAAAACCTCGATACAAAGTCTCCCAGCTATAAAACAATATAGAAAAAAATCCTCCCAGATCTCTCAGAATGTCCAGTATAAAAGTGGAAACATAAAAATACCGGGTGCATCTACCTCGGACTCTCAATGCTGGTAAGGAACTAGTCGGCCACGTCCTCACCTCGATCAGCTGTCTCCGCGCGAGCTAAGCCGGAACGGCAACCTCGGTACACCTGTCACCGCAGCGGGTGTGAGATCTACAGCAGAAGGTAGATCCCAGTGGGTACCGTCACCAATATCCACGGTATGCCCACTAAGTCTACTAGAGGCAAAACAGATAGGTATGCAGATAGATAGATAATGGGTAAGCTGAAAGAAAACTACAGCTAACATGTCTTAATCATAAAGCTCAAGAAACTCTACCAATAACATGAAATGCATACACACGCTACTGCTAATATGCCTCAAGTACCATGCTCAATAGAAAACTCATCTAAGAACATACTATGCATACACCACTCGCACACGAGGTGCTCAATCGACCCAATCGAGCTGACTGCCACATCGGGTCCAGTCAAGCCTGCGCCTCCCTAGTATATCAACATTGGGTGTCCAATCGGACTAACTCGCTGTCGAAAAGTGGCACATACAGGCTATAGTCGAAATCCACGCTCTCTCTCAGAACGGAATGGACTCAAGCTCCTCACATCTCGCACAACGGTCAAAGTACTCTCAATGATCCGGGACCACCGTCAAACCCCACGGTTCCCAACAACACTAGCACTGGTCTAACACAGCTATAAGACACCCCTCAGCCCCCAGGCATGAGTGCAACAATAAAAGTACCTGACCAAAGATAACCCAATCAATCCACCAGTAAAAACCGGTACTGCCTGCTCTGTCATCAATCTCCCGAACTCAGTATCTCCACTGTCCAAATGACCGGAACCCAACACGGTCTGACCGGAACCCAACACGGTCTAAAGCCTACTCCGGAGCGGCGCTCGAGGGGAGCGACCCTCACAAGCAAAGTATCTCAGTAACAAATATCTCTGTCAAGTATCTCAATAGCAGGCTATGATCCACGATCAAATAGATCGGAAATTCAAACGCTCAAACGACACAACTAAGTCGGGAAAACCCACCACGACTCGATCAGGAAGTCCCCAACACTCTCATAGCTATGTCGGAGAACCACCTCCCCGACTAGATCTGATATGTACGACCCATAATCTAGAAAACCTCATCGACCCCAACAAAAAGCTCACACTCACATGACACTAGAAACTCATCTCACAAATCTCTACAAATCCACTCGGCCCCCCGGCACGAGTATACAAGCATAACGGGCCACCTGGACCTATGTCATACCCCTGGTGAACTCATAATTTAAAAACCACTTTGAAAATGCTGATTTTCCTTAAAACGGACTTTCTCAATTTTTAAAGCGATCCAGGTACAAATATGATGCCAACAAAACGTGAAATCTAGTGTCATATAGTATCAGAAGTATGCTAAAAATGATCCGGAGTTCCAATGAATTTTATAGAAAATTCCAGGCAACTATCAGATTTATCAATATACAATAATTAAGCTAACATGATCAATATGCTTACAGGAGCATTAGAGGGCATTCCATAAATCTCGAAGAAATTCCAACCCACCTGGAATGCTTTCCGTAGGCAATTGCTGAAGTCGGTGAAGTGCCGGAACCTCGAACTGACGAAATCTCAAAAATCGTGCCGCAAATCCCGGAAAAACCTCGGAAGCTCCAATAAATTCCCTCGAGTCCACACAAAATTCCGGCGCGCAACAACTCACTCCACACATCCACAGCACACACATACAACACACGGCCCACACACAGATCACACCAAAACTTCAGCCCAAAAAGATTTCCACAACACAACTCTTAAGCTTCCAGCAGACTAAAAATACATAACCACTTAAACCCAAATTAATTAATCCCAAGTCCTTCCATATATTCAATCAACATGTTCAACTAAACACTACTATAAATATGCTTACACTTCTCACATACAACCCAAATCCATAGCACTCTCCTTGCTCATCATCTGCCAACAAGCAGCACATGCACACAAGCTCCTCAACACCACTTAAATACTAAGCATTACCAAAAACACATACACATGAAGCTTCAGCACAAATTAAATTCTTGCTCCCATTTCACACACACAAGCTCCAATTACATAAATCCATTATGTCACGACCCGGGACCGACAATTTGTACGGTTCGGGCACGCCAACAGACCCGCCAGTCGGGCACGACCTCACGCTACCCGAAAGGAACGGTAACATCCATCTCGAATCAATACAATGCTTATGATGAGATATAATATCAGAGTAAGATCACTACTAATTTAAAACTTTCATTCAATAAACAAATAGTTTAAGCCGATATGAAAGCATGATAAGAATGAACCATAATGAACTTTATTACATTTTACATTTCTGAACTTGCAAATAAATTTATTACAATTCCTTTACATAAATTCCTCACAATACATGGTTCACTCGAAACATAAAAGAAAGGTACCTCTGCTAGACCCTCTAGGTCTCTATGCTGCTGGGCTCTTGCCCCTGACGTATGCCTCGCCGTCTGCATCTGAACCGTCGCGATCGCTGCATCCATACCTGAACCTGTGGGGGGGGGTGCACCCAAGGGGTGTGAGAACTCCTGACAGAGTTCCCAGTGGGTTCAACCACCGAGAGAAAGTGTCCTACACCACTTGGTCCAATGGAAGCAATAATAATAGTGCTAGGAAACTAAAATCCTCGATATCAAATGCAGCTATGCAAAACAATATATCACTGTCTGTATATAATCATCGACCCAGCACTACTCTGTCTAGTCATACTAGGCTACTAAGCACCAACTCGGCCGCTATGCCGCTGAACACAGGGTTAAACTAACCCGGCCACCTAGGCCACTCTAATTTCTCTTTATTCTTTAAGTTCTGGTGCTTTAGTTCAAGTTAACCCTCAGAAACTCTTATCCAACGGGCCCGAGCCCGGTAGTCCTGCTACCATCAGATAAGATTTCCAAGGTTGCCGATAACACCCGCGAGTGTTACCCCGTCCTACGAAGTAAATGTGCTCTTCGGACCACCGCTATCGGAGGGAAGGGGCTTCCCTGCGTCCGATCCTGATGCGCCCGGGGAGAGGGCAAGCCCTTTACGTCCCACAGAGCCACATTTCAACCTTCGAAGGCACGCCCGTTTTATTATCTTTGTATTTCAGTTGCTTTGTCCTACGGCTGAAGCGTCCCGAACGGGTCTCTACCCGGGAGAGGAATTAACTGTCCGTACCTCCAACCTGGCCTGGCTCCACCGAGGATCTTTATGTTCTCTTTCTTTTCTTTTCTTACTCGAGCCTTCAGCTCACATTGCCACTAGCAATTATTATCACTCTTTCCTTTGAGCATTTAGCACTTTGCTTTCACTTTAAGCCTTCCGAAAGTACCTCGTCCGACGGGTCACTGCCCAGGGAGTCCTGCTCCACTTGACGAGTCTCAAATTCGAAGGCGCCATTTACATTCTCTTTATCTTAAGCAATTTGTTTGTCTTGCTTATTAACCAATTTTAGCTCTATCATGAGCAATTTGCTTGTCTTGCTTATTGACCACTTTTTCATCCCTTACCCTAGGTCTTGCCACACGGGTAACCAGAGTCTCCTGAACTCGTTCACATTTTACTTTCTTTGTTTAACTTAAATTGAAGTTAAAGTTATTGTCCCTTTGCCCGGACACCCTGTGACCTTTTAGGGTTATATTTGTTTTGTTCTTTAACCTTGGGATCTTATCCCACTTTCCTGATTCCTTACTGAATCCTAGAGTTCACTTGACTCTATTTTTGATTTCACTTTTAACTTAGAGTTACTCTGACTCTAATTCCTTGTCTGTGAGTTTAAACTCCTCTGGATCACTTTAGGTTTCCTTTACCTAAGTTCCATATTATATTCATCCTAGAGTTCCTTGACTCTATGTTGATCACTCTATCCAGTGTCCTTAGGTTATCACCTAAGACAATGCCACTCGTCCAACCCTAGGATAATCTCCTAAGTTTTGATGTCACTCAGTGAACCCTGAAACTAGGTTTTCTCCTAGTCTTACTACCAACATGTTCACCTTCCTTATGTTACATGATTCCTAGGGTTATACCCTAACATGATCACAATCATCAATGGCTAATTACTTTCATGCATGCAATTATTTTCATCTCATTTATAAAATAGTATCTACCTCTAAGCATGCACCTTTATCATATATCTTTGGCAACCAGCAGTTGCACTTTTCATCTGTGTCCATTTGCACATGCACATCTATTCCTCTATCTCTGGCAACCAACAGTTGCACTTCTCATCTGTGTCCTTCTACACAGGCAATCATAATCATAATTACCTAACGCCTCTAATAGGCTACTATCATGCTTCGAATCGAAAAGCAGAAGAACAAGGGGAGAGGTCACCCAATTTCGGCAGGATCCCCCACCTTGTGGAGTCCCCGATTTCCTTTCATATCTCCACACTTTATCACTATTCTTCCAATTGCTTGTAGACACTTGCAATCGGCCTCCATGCGGCTCCACTTTGTACCTCGAGCTTGCACGCAAAACGGAGCATGCTTCTCTTAAGGCTGCACGCAAAACGATGCGCGATCTCTCTTGCCCTCAAATTGGCATGCAAAACGGTGCACGCTCCACTGTAAGGGTGCACGCGGAATTATGCACCTTCATCCAGTCCTGTACGCAAAACGAGATGTATCGTAAGAACCGGCACGCGAAACGGTGCACGATAACACGAACCGCACGCGAAACGGTGCACGTACCTCGAAACTACACGCAAAACGGTGCACATCTGACTGTGGGGTTGCACGCAAAACGGTGCATTTTCATCCGGTCCTGAACGCAATACAGAATACATTGTTAGGACCCGCACGCAAAATGATGCGCGACAACACGAACTGCATGCGAAACGGTGCACGTACCTCGAAACTGCACGCAAAACGGTGCACATCTGACTGTAGGGTCGCACGCAAAACGGTGCATATTATTCCGACCCTGCACGCAAAACGAGACGTATTATTAGAGTCTGCTTGAAAAACGGTGCCCGTTAGTCCAACCTGCGCGCAAAACGGAGCACATACCTCGCATTGGCACGCAAAACGGTGCACGTTTCTTTTCCAACTTTGCACGTAAAACGGTGTGCACCTTTCGAGTTTGCACCCAAAACAGTGCGCGTTTGTCGAGTCCGCACGCAAAACGGCGCATATCTCCCACGAGCGGCACGCAAAATGAGGCGCGCCCAAAACGCCCGCAAAACTCGAGCAGTAAAATGGCACAGTAAAACTTGGTCCCTAACACGCATGTAAGCATGGGAGTCAAATCCAAAATCCAAAAGGAAACCTTAAAACTGTGCCAAGAATACTACAAAACGACACACGGGGCCTACCTCGACAATGACGTGTCGTCCATTGCGTCTCTTAGTCTCTTTGGAGTACTTTGCACGCTCCACGGGGTCCACGGCGCGCTCGTGCGCCCTCGAGAACCCCGGCGAAAATCGCCCTCCTCCCCTCCTCGCGCGCTCGGGTGAAGCCAGAAAGGGAAAAAAGGAGGAAAATGAGTCATTTCGGGCCTTTATAGGCCGTTTTTCGGATTTCGGGCGCACCCTTTCGGGCGCCCGAAAACTTTCGGGCGGCTACAGTAAAAGCCCCCGCCGCGGTCCACGAGTCCATGCTGCGCCACCTCAGCGCCACGTCACCATGCTCGGCCAACCAGGGGCCGACACGTGGCCGTGGACCCGTGCACCGCGACCACGGAACAGCGGCGGCCAATGGGAGGCCGCCACGTGGACCGCACTCACGCCTGCTCTGACGCCCGCCGCAGCATCCCGTCGCGTCAGCGCGTCACATCGCGCTGACCGACGAATGGGAGGCCGAGACGTGGCCTGTCCCGCTGACACCGCTACAGTGCCCGCGCGTATTCCCCGCGCACGCCCACGCTCCCTCGGTCAGACCGACCAATGGCGGAGGGACGCGTGGCGCTCTCCACCCACCACGCGCGCCTCGGGCCGCGCGCCCCCGCGCCTCACGCGGGAAATGCTTGCCTCGGGATTCGTGCCACTGCCTCGGGATCCGTGCCCGATGCCTCGGGATCCGTGCCACTGCCTCGGGATCCGTGCCACTGCCTCGGGATCCGTGCCCGCTGCCTCGGGATCCGGGCTGCTACAGTAACATTCGGGCGCACCCCTTTCGGACCGGGCTGCTACAGTAACCGGTTCGCTACAGTGCCCGAACCCGGTTCACTGCAGCTCGAAAACCGGGTTTGCTACAGTACTTTCCGGGCGCCCGGTTCCCACTTTCGGGCGCCGGAAACTTGGGCCAAAGCCCAGTTTCGCCCGTTTTCGTCCGTTCTTGCCCGTTTCTCGCCCGTTTACGCTCAAATTTGACAGGCAGCCATGGTTTAACTTAATTTACCTCATGGTACTTAAACTTTTCAGTCTGGACCACCTCTGGGTCACCAAAAGTCCCACTGTATTTGAATTCGCTGGCGGAGCCCGTTCTCGCTATCCGGGTGTCCGATCAACGCGAAACTTTTACCGTGGCCTCAAAACATATTTACGGAGCTCCCGTAATTTTCTAGGAATTTTCTGAGACTGCGAATTTTCCACAAATAATCTGGGCCCACTTTCTCACATAAGATTCTAGATATCTTATTTTAATACCGATTTGGGCCCAATTCATTTCTAGGTCATTCTTCACCTCAATAAACAATAGTATTTCATACTATTTTTATTTCCATTTATTTATATTCCAAATTCTGGTTCACTACACATTAGCACCCAGCAGGTCCACTCCCACACATTAACATCTCACAGCATCAACTGCATGCTTACATAAACACCATTACACAATAGCTCCACAATCCTCTTAAAGCTCCAAGCATGCCAATAATTAAAATCACATATACATAAACCCTTAATTCACAATTACATGCTACATCCAAAACATACCAGTCCAACATAACCTCTGCATGCTTATAAAAATAAAAGCTTACCTTCACAAACTAAAATTGAATCCACACACAAACACTAGCCTCATCATAAACCTCATCATCATCATTTTAATCATCAACATCCTCATCTTTTAAAACATAACCATCAGCTGCACTACCATCACCATCTGCACCTCGCCGAATTTCGCCCCAACGGAAGCCGACCTGTGAGAGCAAAGGGAAAAACCCCGCGTCAAAACAGTCCACGCAAAGTCTTCACGATGCCCGGGCAGCCACGAGCCTCGGCGTGCATGCGCGCGGTCCACCGGCAGTGGAAAACGTCGCTCGCCCACACGAGAAACGACTCCGCTCGCGTCGCTGCGCGCGGCTCTGTCGCCGCTGCCGCTGTGCTGCTAAAGCAGCCGCTGCGCTGCCCGGGCCCGCCGCGCGGCCTACTGCGAGCTGTGCGCAGCGCGCTGTGCGCAGCGCGCTACCGCCGCGCGCTGTGCGCAGCGCGGCCGCCTGCTCGCAGCGGGCTCCCCCCCCCGCCTGCGGTGCTTGCTGCCGGGCAACCATGGACAACAGTCCATGGCTCAACTCCCTCCTCTCCTGGCAGCAACCCATGGACAGCAAGTCCAACAAAAAAAACCCAAACAACCAACAAGCCAAAACCAAGCTTCAACCAAAGACGGCACATACCATTGTCAGAAGCTCGTCGCGTGCACACTCCGCTAGCTCCACGCCGATAGCAGGAAGCTCCACCATCAAAGCTCAACCAAAAGCCCTCTTTTCCATAGTTTCTTCTTCTTCTTCTCCCTTCTTTTCTCTCCTGTTTTCATTCCTCTGTTTGCTCCCCTATTCCTCTGTTTCACAAGATAAAAGAGGCGATGACGTGGCATGTGCTAATTAAGGAGGCCAATTAAGTGGGTGGTTGGCTGCATTAAATGCACCAATAAAATATCTTGATCCACTAATTTAAATGCATACTCAAACCACCTCTAAAATCCCTTACATAACTTCATTCTTCTCTAATTTCATCACAGGTTAAATTACCAATAAAAAAAATAATAATTAATTAATCTATTTTAAGCCCCACCAACTCACTTTTGGCCCCCGGGGCCTCCGCACGGGTCCGAAACCTCCCGAACCCCGCTGTAATCTGAAAATACACATGCTCAAAGCTTTTTCTCCTCAAAAATCTTAACCGTGGAGTCGGTGTGCTCAAACAAAAAAACCGGCTCCAAAACTGCCAGCTCCAACTCACTTTTTGCCCTCGGGTCTTCCGCGTCAGTCCGGAACCTCCCGAACTCCGCTGCAATCTGAAAGTATACCTGTTCCAAGTATTTCCAAATTTCCTGCACTCCACTGTGGAGTCGATGCTTCCCCGAGACCAGTCCTCTAACGGCGGACAAAGCCCGAAAAACTCCGAATCAAGCTGGGGCTTCCGCGTTGACCCGAATCATCTCGAACTCATCTGAAGTCACATATGGGACATGCTCGAGGCGTTTCTCCGCGTCACGCCATCCTACGAGGTCGGTGCGCTATCCGAAATCCCGGTATTCTACAGTCGAGGGATCCAAAAACATAACCTTCCTGAGCTGAGATATGTAACACAATAGGGTTCCATCCAAAGCTGGAAAAAAACAAGATAATCGCCAGTGCAACACGCACCAAACCACAACCTGTGTCAACTCAACCAAGGCAATCCGAAACACATCCCCGCAATCATCCAAGAAAGAAAGAAGCCCTCACAAACAAGGGTCCTCACTCGGTCACTCCCGAATCCTGACCATCCGAGTGAACTACTCAGCCACGGTCTACCATAAAAGGAACCCTCAGGGACACGACCGCAAGCCATGTTTGCCTCAACGGTCCACACAGCGCCAGCTGTGGAATCATCAACTCAACCCCAGCCAGCTCTCCTGTTCCAGGTATCTGCCATCATAGTGGCCCTCTCGGGATAATCCAGAATGCTCAATAATAACCCAACGGTAATTCCACAGTCACTACGGGAGGCATCACTAAAACTCGCAGATCTCTCTCCCAACACTGGAAATGCTAGTGTTGGCGCTGGTATCAGTCTCATCATCCGATTGCCAAGCTCTCCTGGCACTGCCCAGTCCAAGAAGCTCCTTACCTTGACCATAAATATTGATCTCGGCCAATGCCCAAATAGTATCCATATTGGCCGGATTTCCACCGCCGCCCCTACGGCTAGCACAAAGTGACCCAAGAAGGCATGCACTTGGAGCTAGAACTTGTACCTCAATAACTTGGCATACAGCTTCATCCACAAGTGCTCCAAGTCGCTCTAAGAGTAAATCAAAATATCCTCGGGGAACACCACTCCCAATCCGTCCAAGTACAACTAGGACACACAATTCCTCAAATCTTGAGGACAACAGGACATTATTTATTCCATTTGGCCTCACTATGAGCTCATAATGCCCTTACCGGATCCTGAATGCCATCTAGGCAAAGCCCCTGGCTGTCTGATTCCAAGTAGGTACTCGCATCATACAAGAACTGCCGGAGTGTAACTCCATCAAAAGGTCCTAAATAATACCGGAACCTGCCTGTGCTCAAGTCACAACGAACCCTCATCATCGTCTAACCAAGACATGGCATCACCACCGTATATGGACGGCGTGGCACTGGGTCCAACAGGACCCTCGATCCATCCGATCCTGCAACTGCGCCATCAGCTCTCTCAGCTCTATAGGTGATATCCAATGAGGTGCTGTCGAGGGTGGCGCGGTCCCTCGAACCACGTCAAACGCAATCTCTATTTTCCCAACCGGCGGCATCGACAACAGCTCAGGTGGAATCACACCCGGGATCTCGTGGGCAACCGAGATATCCTTGAGTCCCGGTGCCGCCGTAAGCACCTCTCATACAGTCGCTATAACCTGCGTGCTCTAATAATCTCAACAAGCAAGCCTTTTCTTGTCCGCTTTGCCGAAGGTCCAAGTCCTCTCTCGCCACAGTCAAATATTCTGTGGCATTGTGCCAATCAACCTCAAGCACATGGTCCAAATACCAAACTGCCACAATTACCAATAAATCTGTCGGTAACTCGCAGCCTCAGCTGCACTGGACATGATCCAAAAGCCTCCTCCACATGTACAATAACAACAGAAACCTGTACCTCAAGTGCACGTGGCAACAAATCTGCCTCTAGTCCTTGCAGGAATGCAACATGCTCTTACTCCGACTGCTGTGATGAAATCCCACCTGCGACACTTGATCCACTACCGTGGCGCCCTCCAACCGGGCGGCACAGATTCATCCGCACGATGCAAATGGTTGTCGCTCAGTCAGCAAGGAAAATCAGAACTATCCACATTGGGAGCACGACCTCTGTCTTTGTTCCTACTGATGTGACGAACAAGGTCCTCCGCAGATAACAAGTCCACGCTACCGCTGCGCCACTCTGATATAAATACTGATGCTGCCATCGGGGTCCACCCGACCTCTGACATCTCGGGAACTCGTTATCCAGGAAAAAGAAATCGGAATGCCTCTGCCGGCCGATCTGTCCTCCATCACCCGGCGCCAAGCGCCAAAATCCAGAACTCGCCTCTGGCGGCAGATCCCTATCCAAAGGAACTGCAACGCTACGCTCCAAACACAACACCTACTCCAACGAGGCGTCCAAAACCTATAACGGAGGGACTGAATAAACTGAAAGGTCTCCTGGCGCAATCCACTCCCAGTCTCACACATCTTATGCGCCTCGCCCCTCGAAACCTGGAGCGCGCAGTTCAACAACTGCATAAACTCTCTAACACAGGGAGGCTCTCAATTGATCACTCCATCACTACCAACCACGACTCTGCCTCCAAGGCTCCAAACTCAATCTTACGAGTCGGGGTGGTTTATCTACCGAATCTGACTCAATAGATCGATCATGTCCCACAGCTCCTCTGCTGTCAACTATCCACCCTACCTCGGTGCCTCGACACTAACATTGGCACGGAGGGGGTTACTCAGTACTCCGACAACTGTATCACCCAAACCAGCTGCTCACTCTGCCGCTAATATGCTTCAGACAATCCTGTCATCTGGGTCCGGAGTTCTGTGACCTCAATCTAGGTATCCGGCCCAAAACCAACCGCTCGAGCTCAATCACTATGACAAGATGCCCACGGGTCACAACCCAGCGTCGGGGAGACACCGGTCACCACGACGGAACCACAAACAGCACACAAAAGCCACTCGACCCAATCCAGCGAAAGTCTAAAGCATGTTACCCGTTCCACAGCATTATGTTGTCTGCAGCCAACATAATTACTTAGGAGAATAAACATGCCAATCACTCCTCCCGTCCCTTGGGAGAGGTATAAAACTCAATCAGGACTCTCGCTAAAAGTCACGACTCTCACGAAGTCATCCTAGGGTCCAGCCACAAGCCTAGGGTTTCTACAGTCCCAACTGACCTATCCCTAAGCTCTGATACCAACCTAATCTGTCACGCCCCGGGATCGAAACTGCGACCCGGTCTCGCCAACAGATCCGCCACCTATGCCGACCTGCATAGGTGAAGCGTCCTACCTGCAAGAAAAGTACTACAGCTAAACATAATATCAGAGCTATAAATAAAAACCTGCTGTATAACTAAAATCAATCACTGTACAACTGGAAATAATACAATAATGTCCGTCCCCCAAAATAATAACCATACAATATCCTCGAGTACAAAACTCAGAACTCAACCGGGAGATATCTCCAATATACACATCAGTGTACAGTCTCACGATACACAATAAGTCCTCACTACATCAGTCTCTCAAAAGAGAAAAAAGTAAAACAACTAATCTACTGTAGATCTCCTCTGAAGGGGTACCGCTACTCTCCAACGACGGGTAGGGATCTATCTCGCGACTCCCTCAGAATCGATCAACGACCGCAGAATCAGCAACACCTGCTAAGACTATGCAAAACAAAGGAGAGGAAGGAAAAAGGAAGGGGAAAACCCCCAAAGGGCGTGAGAACCACACCAAAAAGGGAGTTCTCAGTGGGTACCACCGCAGTCCCGACGGTCTGCCCACCAAGTCCTCAAGAGACAAAAAGACTACGCAAAGCCGTAAAGACTGAAATAAGGAAGCTGGAGACTCTCAACAGCTACCATGCTTCTATCTAAATGCCCAAAAGGGAAGAACCAAAGGGTGGTATGCAACCACCAGCACACGAAGTGCACAATCAACCCAATCGATAGACCAGTAATCACTGGCACTGCCTGTTATGCCTGCCATGCCTACTATGCCTGCTATGCCTGCCATGCCTGCCATGCCTGCTATGCCTGCCATGCCTGCTATGCCTGCTATGCCTGCCATGCCTGCTATGCCTGCCATTCCTGCTATGCCTGCCATGCCTGCCTATGCCTGCTACGCCTGCCAAGCCTGCCTATGCCTGACCTGCCTGCCTATGCCTACTATACCTGCCATGCCTGCCTATGCCTGCTATGCCTGCCCTGCTTGCCTATGCCTGCTATGCCTGCCAAGCCTGCCTATGCCTGCCTATGCCTGCTATGCCTGCCATGCCTGCCTATGCCTGCTCTGCCTGCCTATGCCTGCTATGCCTGCCAAGCCTGCCTATGCCTGCCCTGCCTGCCTATGCCTGCCCTGCCTGCCTATGCCTGCTATGCCTGCCACGCCTGCCTATGCCTGCTCTGCCTGCCTATGCCTGCCAAGCCTGCCTATGCCTGCCCTGCCTGCCTATGCCTGCTCGTACAACGGTCAACAACTCACAATGACCCTGGGACCACCGTATCCCCGAACGGTTCCCAACAACACTAGCACTGGTCTAAACACAGCTACTAGACTCCACTCGGTCCCCCTGACACGAGTGCAACTATAAAGCAAATATCTGTAATAATCCCAATTAAATGCCACCAGTAAAACTGGTACTGCCTGCTGTGCCTGCCAAATCGGGTATGCCAGCCTACGAATAACACCGATAGGGGATGAGAGTCTCAAGTACTCGAAGTTTGTAAATCGCACACTCCGGAGTGGCACTCGAGGGGAGCGACCCACACGAGTAAAGTGCCTCAGTAACAAGTATCATAAATCAGCAGGACTGGATCATGACTCTGATCAAAGTGGGAAAGCCCAACCACTAAAGAAAGCCTTGGTCCTCAATCAGATGCAAAAATACTCAAATAGTGGGAAACTCTGTCCACTAGAGAAATCAGATACCCAATCTGGTGCATAAATAAATGTCCGGTCAACCGCCCAATATCCGCGGTTGCCACAAAGCCCCACAACTAATCCAACCTGTCCGAGACACCAAGTCCCGACTACACTACCCAGAACCCCTGCTCGAACCTGAGCAATACAGACCACCTGACTAACAAAGAAGGAGAAAGGGATAACATGGTTTCTCCTAAGTCAAGTTCCAAAAGTAGTGCAGCAGTAAAAGATGGCCTAACTACATGTCCATGCAAGCATGCTTTGTCCTCAGAAATAATAAAAGCGGGTGAAACATATATTGGTGAAGCATGCTAAAATATTCCTACTATAGTATACCAATCTCACCCAAGTAGGTTATTCCTTGCTTACCTCTCGCTCATATCGGTTGTACAACAATATGCCTGTTATCAATCACAGAGGGGTGATATCCCCACATGTGCACTTATATTCACCATGATATAAAACCTTATACAATTACCAAATTAAGCTTACCCACCTGAAGTGCTCAAACCAAGGCATACCTGAGGTCGGTGAAGAGTGTAGACACTCACAGTCCAAAATCTGCTAAAACTGCTCCCTCGGTATATGTTGCGCAAGCCTCGGCTCCAAACAGCTGAAAATACCCCAAAAATCAAAGTCTCCAAATCCAACAGGTCCAGCGACACTTGCAAACACCCCTGCAGAACAGACTTGGAAAAATCCAACAAAAATACTGTCACGTTCCTCGCGTCGATACCTTTGAAACGAGTACCTCCGGGCAAGCCTCAGAAAAATCCAATAAAAATACGGTGATAATCCTTGCGTCAAATTGATGAAAAAAGTGTATAGGCACGTCTCCAACCGATGCCCGGTTGCGAAGATAAAAATCCGGCAAGGTGTCGCAAGATCATAGCTCTATCTGTCGCGGATCCAACGGCGCAAGAATCGCCTGAAAAGGAGGTCGGAGTAGGCCGGGGAAGCTCGTGCACCGAAACGTGACGAAGGGGAACACAAATGGACGAGCGTCGTGCCGCGCCGTAAAAATGGAAACCTCGGGATGCGGGCCACCAAAAATCTCCAAACTCTGCAGATGGATGCAGCACTGCGTGGGGATCAACTTTGCTGAAGGCCTCAAGTCGGTTTGCTGCTCGGAAATGGCAGAAAAAGGGAAAAGAAGAAGGCTCGGATCGCTTTTTATATGCTCCAGAAACAAATGAAGAAATGACGGTTGTATCCCCACTTCCGGGCGCCCGAATTTTTCCGGGCTGCTACAGTGTTGGGCCCGGCCCAACACTGTGCAGGCCCGAAACCACCACGGGCCTCCACGTTGCCTGCAAAACAGGGAACAGCCTCGGCAGCCAACCCCTGCGTACCACGTGGCCAGCGCGGGAGCCGGCACGTGGCGCGCCGCTGGTCAACGCGCGCCAGCGCGGCCACGTGCGTGCCTGGCGCGCCGCCTGACGCGCCGCCTGACGCCCCTGCCAGGCGCGGTTCCCGAGGCACCCCCCGCACCTCGGTGGACCACGCGCTCCAGGACCAGCCAATAGAAACCCGCCACGTGTCCCGCCGGTCCATGCACCACGCCCGCCTGCTCCGTGGTCCAAGTCCACTGCACCGACCAATCTCAGCATGCCACGTGTCCTACTCTGGTGCACACCGGCCCGTGGACCGCGTGCCTGACCCCGTGCTGCCCGCGCGTTGCCCGCGCCCGCACGCTGCCCGCAGGCGCTCCGCCGCCTGCCCGAGCCCGTCCGCCGCGCTCCGCCGCTGCCCACCGCCGCCACCGCTGCCGCCCGCCCGGTCGGAATTACTGTTCCGGCGTGAACAGTAACCGGTGCTTAAAAATAACAAGTGGGTAGTCCATTTTGACCGTTTTCGCGCGCTGAATCCGAATTTGATGTCCGCTTTGCCAAATTCCAACTCTAAAAATTGCCGAATGCACCCGGAAAGGTGTTCTTAGCCCAAATTTCGCGCTGAGCCCAATTTAATATCCGTTGCGCGCAAAACCACTTCTAAGCATCCGACGGGGTCCTACGATCACCCACATGATCTAATTTAGCACACCGGATCCAACACTAGTGTCCAATTGGTGCGCAAACACCACCGACGCGCCAAATAAGCCTCCAGCAGTTGCTGGTCAACCAGTAATCTCGTCGTGGGGATCCAGGTCCTCACATCCTCCCCCACTAAGGAATGTTTCATCCTCGAAACTAGCTCAATTCCACTGGAAGTCACGAACACCGAGGGTAAGTACTCAACATCACTATCTCCAGCTCTTACATCATCATTCGCTTCCCGTGATCACTCCTCAACAACAACAACAGGAAAAACCAATACGGCATAGCCCGATTGCGCAATTCCCTCGTCTCACGAGCCAGAATTCGCAACGGGCGTCCCTCGTACTCCAAACACTCATAGATATCAAAGGGGCGGGTCAATCACGGTCGAGGGATCCAAAAACATAACCTTCTTGAGCTGAGACATGTAACACAACAGGGTTCCATCCAAAGCTGGAAAAAAACAAGATAATCGCCAGTGCAACACGCACCAAACCACAACCTGTGTCAACTCAACCAAGGCAATCCGAAACACATCCCCGCAATCATCCAAGAAAGAAAGAAGCCCTCACAAACAAGGGTCCTCACTCGGTCACTCCCGAATCCTGACCATCCGAGTGAACTACTCAGCCACGGTCTACCATAAAAGGAACCCTCAAGGACACGACCGCAAGCCATGTTTGCCTCAACGGTCCACATAGCGCCAGCTGTGGAATCATCAACTCAACCCCAGCCAGCTCTCCTGTTCCAGGTATCTGCCATCATAGTGGCCCTCTCGGGGTAATCCAGAATGCTCAATAATAACCCAACGGTAATTCCACAGTCACTACGGGAGTCATCACTAAAACTCGCAGATCTCTCTCCCAACACTGGAAATGCTAGTGTTGGCGCTGGTATCAGTCTCATCATCCGATTGCCAAGCTCTCCTGGCACTGCCCAGTCCAAGAAGCTCCTTACCTTGACCATAAATATTGATCTCGGCCAATTCCCAAATAGTATCCATATTGGCCGGATTTCCACCACCGCCCCTACGGCTAGCACAAAGTGACCCAAGAAGGCATGCACTTGGAGCTAGAACTTGTACCTCAATAACTTGGCATACAGCTTCATCCACAAGTGCTCCAAGTCGCTCTAAGAGTAAATCAAAATATCCTCGGGGAACACTACTCCCAATCCGTCCAAGTACAACTAGGACACACAATTCCTCAAATCTTAAGGACAACAGGACATTATTTATTCCATTTGGCCTCACTATGAGCTCATAATGCCCTTACCGGATCCTGAATGCCATCTAGGCAAAGCCCCTGGCTGTCTGATTCCAAGTAGGTACTCGCATCATACAAGAACTGCCGGAGTGTAACTCCATCAAAAGGTCCTAAATAATACCGGAACCTGCCTGTGCTCAAGTCACAACGAACCCTCATCATCGTCCATCCAAGACGTGGCATCACCACCGTATATGGATGGCGTGGAACTGGGTCCAACAGGACCCTCGATCCATCCGATCCTGCAACTGCCCCAGTCGGTGTCTCCTCCTCCGACGATGGAATTCACTGCATACAACGACAACAAGCCTACCTCACCTATTGCAGGTTCTTCAAGTTCAAAGGTATGTTTTCGTTGTGGTTTTGCAGGGCACATAAGAAGAGATTGCAAGATTGGAGCAAAACGATCAAATCAAGCACCTCTTGCAACAACAACCAATGAGTTCACTCCCCGGAAATCAACAAAGAATTTTTCAAAAGAAAAGAAAATTGGTAGTACATCAAACAAGACGCATTCACCAAAGGTAATAACTTCACAATCATTGCCGACGTACTCCAAAACTCAAAAGGTTTGGGTACGCAAAGGTGAATTCTTCCTTTGTCTTTGAACCACGTGGGTATCAAACGACCTTTAGAATTACTGCACATGGACTTAATGGGGTCGACTCGTCAACCATCTTTGGGAGGTAAATGGTACATTTTTCTTTTGGTTGATGATTTCTCTAGATATACTTGGGTAACATTTTTAAAAGAGAAAGCGGATACTTTCGACTCTTTTCATGAGGTTTGTCATCGTATTATGATTGAAAGAAATGAAAAGATCGTTTGTGTTCGAAGTGATAGAGGTAGAGAATTCGTCAATTCTAAATTTATTGATTTTTGCACTTCCAACGGCATAAAACATGAATTCTCAGCACTCTATATACCTCAACAGAATGGTGTAGTCGAGCGCAAAAATAGGGTTGTACAAGAGATGGCGCGTGTTATGCTTCACAGCCGGAATTTACCATTATATTTTTGGGCTGAAGCTGTGAACACCGCTGTCTACGTAATTAATCGAGTGTATTTGCGCCCGGGAACTCTAAATACACCATATGAACTATGGTTTAGTAGAAAACCGAATATCAAATATTTTCGAATCTTTGGGAGTCGCCGTTACATTTTACGTGATCGCGAAAATCTTGGTAAATTTGACTCTCGAAGTGACGAAGGGATTTTCATAGATTATTCTAAAAACAGTAGAGCATATCGGGTATTTAACTTGGAATCTAAAACGATGGTAGAATCTATTAATGTTAAAGTAGATGAACCTTTTCATTTTGTATCTGATAAATCTACCCCGGATATGTCTCTAGATGATGATACTCCTGTAAATGCATCTTCTCATAATAATTCTTCCGATAAAGTTGATGCATCTAATGGTTCTTCTAGTTTATCTGATATGCAGGAATCATCACACGTACCTCCGAGTACTCCGTTACCTCAAACGCTACGTATCTCCAAGGATCATCCAGAATCGAACATTATTGGAGACCCACAAGGAGTCACGACTCGGAGACAGTTGGTTTGTGGAGTCGCATGCTACGTCTCCATGGTAGAACCAAAGAACGTCGATGAAGCTCTTCAGGATGACTACTGGATTGAAGCAATGCAGGAAGAGCTCCATCAGTTCGAAAGAAACAAAGTCTGGGAACTAACGAAGCCACCGAAGCAATACAACGTGATTGGTACTAAATGGATTTTCAAGAACAAGAAAAACGAGGATGGTGCAATCATCAGGAACAAAGCACGTCTAGTTGCTCAGGGCTATTCTCAAATTGAAGGAATAGACTTTGATGAGACGTTCGCCCCAGTAGCTCGACTCGAGTTGATTCGTATTTTGTTCGCAATTGCTTGTCATTTTAAAATCAAACTCTTTCAAATGGACGTTAAGAGCGCATTTTTAAATGGGTTTTTGAACGAGGAAGTTTATGTGGCTCAACCGAAAGGTTTTGTGGACTATAAACAACCTAACCATGTTTTTCGTTTGAAAAAGGCTCTTTACGGTCTAAAACAAGCACCGCGAGCATGGTACGAAAGGCTGACAAAGAAACTTTTAGAGAAGGGCTATACTCGAAGGGGAGCAGATCGGACTCTCTTTGTGAAGCATTATCAGGATAACTTTATTGTGGCACAAATCTATGTCGATGACATTGTATTTGGTGCAACAAGAGACAATGATGCTTCTAAATTAGCTGAAACCATGGAAAGCAAATTTGAGATGTCTATGATGGGCGAACTAACATACTTTCTTGGATTGCAAGTGAAACAAAATGAAGAAGGCATCCATCTGTGCCAATCCAAGTATGCAAAGGAGTTGGTCAAGAAGTTTGGATTAGAAAATTCTAAAGACTTTCCGACTCCAATGGGAACTAGCAATAAGGGATTAGGAAGTGAATCTCTTAGTGAAAGTGTAGACGAGAAGCTTTATCGTAGCATGATTGGAAGTCTACTCTACCTCATGGCTAGTCGCCCGGATATATCCTTTAGTGTTGGGATCTGCGCGAGATATCAGTCAGCACCAAAGGAGGTTCACCTGAAAGCGGTGAAAAGGATCATCCGGTACGTCAAAGGAACTTTGAATTTCGAAATTTGGTATCCTATGGGAACAACTCTTGACATTATAGGATATTCAGATGCCGATTGGGCAGGATCTGTGGATGATCGGAAAAGTACGAGTGGTGCATATTTTTATCTTGGCCATTGCCTTGTTGCATGGCATAGTAAAAAGCAAAACTGCATTGCACTCTCGACTGCCGAAGCGGAATATATTTCAGCGGGTAGTTGTTCAACTCAACTCATTTGGATGAAAAGCGTGTTGAGCGACTTCCGAATTTCAGGAACTTCGGTAACTATTTTTTGTGACAACACTAGTGCTATAAATATTTCTAAAAACCCTGTGTTGCACTCAAGAAGAAAACACATTGAACTTAGATATCATTTTCTAAGAGAGCTAGTCGAATCAAGTATTCTTCAAATTTCTTATATTTCAACTGAAGATCAATTAGCTGATATTTTGACAAAACCTTTGGATCAAAAACGGTTTATTCATTTGCGTATAGCAATAGGAATGCTTTCTTTGAAATAACTCTTTTTGAAACCATTGCTTAGGTTAGGTTTTATTTTGTGTTTTTGTTTCTTATCTATGTTTGTACATAGAACATTAATTGAGCATTAGTATAATTGACTTTACTTGCATCCTTTCATATTTTTGAGATATTTATTATGGTTTGGATATCATGATAATTCATTTGATGCAATGATCATTTATATCAATTAGTTCATTTTTATTTGATCAAAGTCAATTTCTCTCTCAATGATCTCATGGTATAGTTTTTATCATATTTGAAAATTGAGTTAAGTATGAACTCGAGATCAATTTTTGGTTGAATAACTTATATATTAAATAATTGATAGCCAATTGAGGGGGAGTTTATCAAAATGTTTATGCTCAAAAGATGTGGAAAGAGTTACATCCCAATGAGGAGTGTGAAAACTACCACCATATGGAGGAAAGAGCTACCACCTCGGTCGTCCGAGTACTGTGTGCAGCTACCACATGTATACAAAGCATGTTTTTTCTTGATTGATTAGATAAAATGCTTTTTGGAATACTTGACTATGTCAAATTCCAAGATTGGTATAAGGTGAGGATTTTATTGAAAGATGCTCAAAGAGCCACTCCTTACAATAAATTGACTAGATATATTATCTAACTTATTTGGGATTTCAAACATCTATCGATCTTGGTATTTCATTTTCTTTACCATATTAATGATTTGATAAACGCATTAGTCATAAGATCGTGATAGATGTCATTGAACTTGTTCAACTTTAAGGGATTTAATTTTTATAAATTGTCGTTTCATTACTTGGGTATTATTGATAGATTTAACATAATCTATTTCTTTTGATGAGAAACGATGACTTTTGTTTAAAGTTGACATGTAAAAGTGCTTACATACTTTTTCTGGATTTTCTGGAATTTTTCTAAATTTTTCTGAAGAAAAAGTTGGAGCCGATCCGGACTGGAATTCCTGTTCCGGATCCCGAACGCAGATAATCTCTGCGGGTAGCCGATCCGGACTGGATTCTTGCGACGTTCCGGACCGCGGCTAGGGTTTATATGAAACAAAAAGGTTTTTGATTTTATTTCACCTCAAGCTTTTGTTTCCAAGGCTCTAGAGTTTCTCTCTCTAAACTTCAACCGATTTGGAGCCTTTCAAACTCGAGTTCTTCGGATTCAAGTTTCTTTGATCAAAGTTCATTTTTTCCACTGTTTTTTACATTATTGCTCAAAACGTGAATGAAAATTATGGGTGGAATTCAATTCTAGATGGTTTTTGGTCAAATTTCTTTTGAAATAAGAACTCTGAGTAGATTAGTTTTGTTTGTATGCTAGGTATTCTCTTGATTAACAGATTTTTAGGTTTCGATTTCTGAAAATTCGGTTTTAGGGCATATAATGAGAATTTTTGAAAATCATGGAATTGATCTATTTTTAAAATTCTTTTTGGAAAACTAATTTGATTCCTAGTCTCTCTACACGATAATGATTGTTTAGGTACAATTTTTCAAATTTTTGAAAATAAATAATTTTTTCGTGTTCTTGAGTCTTTGCTCGCAGGTTTCTCATGTTCATTAGCAACAATGGTGTTCACTTGGATAATAGTTCTTCTTGTTGCCATGGTACACACAAGAGCAACGAACAAACCGAAGAGGGCTAAGAAAACTCGGGATGATTCCGAGACGGAATCTGAGACAGAATCCATTGATTGGGATGAGCTTTTGGTAGAGGCCACTGCACCTACTACTTCAAAGGGGAAAGCCCCTGCTGCAACCTCGAAGGCGAAGACTCCGCCAACTGCCGCAGAAAAAGGCAAAGCCCCAATGGAAGAAACTCCAATTAAAACAAAGAGAAAGAGCGTTGCGAGAAAAAGAGGTAGTGCTCGAGGGATCTCCATTGAAGAGCCACTAGAAAGCCAGCCTCCTCCACAAGATTTCATAAGCTCGGAAAGAATCAAGGATTTTGAGAAGCGGGAATGCATTGGTGAAAGACATGTCGATGTCAAAGCTCTGAAGGAGCGATCTGCACTTTTTGGCACTCTCTTTGATCAAATGGGACTTGCACCCATTTGCAACTTCCCGGACAATCTTGGATATTGTCTTCACCTGGTCAGGATGTTCTACCAGAATTCATCAAAGTTGGTTGATCTTGAGGACGGACCACGAGAATTTCTAACGACGGTTAGAAATATTAAGATCAAGAGTACACCTCAATTAATTGGAGAGGTGTTAGGAATGAAAGCCCGGGTTGACGGAACTCATTACCTGAAGGGTCATACTTTTAGCAACACAACCTGGAGAGTGGTTGTTAATGGGATTTGTCTTCCTGATACTCAGTCGACAGGGAATTCAATCCTTTCTAAAGAACTTCGACCTGAGTACAGATTTTTGAACTTTATAGTTTGCTACAACATTTTGCTAAACATGCAAACAAAGGTTCTGCGATGGGATAGGATGCTGTTTCTTTACCTTCTTGGAAACCCCACAGCAGCCATGGGATCTAATTTCAACATTCCTTATCTCATCTGGTAGAGGATGGCACGGTATGTGGAACATGCCCATCCAAAAGAGCGACTTCCCTTCCCAATAATCATTATGCGAATTTTGAAGAAATTTAAAGTCGATATTTCATCGTCGGCATACATGCATAGCTTGGGAACTATCAACGATACAACTATTGTGAAGTCCCTCTCACAAAGACAGGATGAGCCTCCAACACCTCCTCGGGGACAGAGAACCTCAACATCAACAGCAGCAGCAAAAACAGCAGCAACAGCTTCAGCACCACCTGCAACAGCTTCAACTTCAGGGGATGATGCCTCTGTTACATTGATTTATCGGGAGCAACAACGACTTTCTTCCGAACAAGAGCGAATATCTAACGAATTCGTTACAATGAAGGAAGACATAGGAGTTTTAAAGAAAGAACAGATGTCTATGAATAAGATACTTAAAAAGATATTTCAAAAACTCGGTTGTACCAGTTCTGAAGATTCAGAGTGATCTTCTTTTTGGTGTTCTAACAACTTTTTGTTTTTGTTGTTCTGCAGGTTTTCAGTTTTAGTTCTTACATTTTCTTTTAGTTTTGAACTACTAACTCCCTTTAATTTTGTAATTTTGGCTTTGTTTAGTGACAAAAAGGGGGAGAGAGATTTGAACTGGTTAAACTCTAACACTGTGATGTGAGAACTTATGACTTTGAACCTTGGAAGGTAAGTATACAACACCGTTGGTTTTGTATTGTAAATAATTGCATGTCTCGACTAACTATTTGACTAATTATTTGGGCATTTATTATTACTAATAAGTTGTTGTTGACTAACATACTTATGACATTTGGTTTTTAATGCTTAGAATATATGTCTATCTCTGATTGCTATCTTAATACATATCTGATTTCATAAATGTCATATGAGTATAAACTTCATCTCTCTGGTTGGTTTTTGAATGAATGTTAAATTCTTGAGGTATCTAACGATTTCTCTTGTCAAGAATTACTTCTTTTTGCAGAGAGTACAGATGTCTAAGTCTAGAGTCTGTTTTAGGAGTTTATCTCATGTATTTATTTTATTTGGATCTCGAATGTAAATTTTTGTTGTATGGTGATAGCAACAAAAATATCTTTTTGAATTTTCTTAAGTGGATCTATGTTTTCTCACGAAACCGCCAAAGGGGGAGATTGTTAAGGATTTTGTCTTGGCGTATTTCGTGAAATGGTTAAGTCTTGAAGATTGAAGATGAAGATGGTTAGATCATATACCTCAATGTCACGCCCCAGGGTCGAAACTGCGACCCGGGCTCGCCAACAGATCCGCCACCTATGCCAAACTCCGCATAGGCGAAGCGTCCTACCAGCAAGAAAAGTGCTACAGCTAACAGATATCAGAGCTATAAATGAAAATCTGTTGTAAAACTAAAATCAATCACTGTACAACTGGAAATAATACAACAATGTCCATCTCCCAAAATGATAATCATACAATATCCTCATATACAAAATCAGATGCTCAACAGGGAGGTATCTCCAATAAATACATCAGTGTACAGGCTCTCAATACATATCATGTCCTCACTATATCAGTTTCTCAAAAGAGGAAAATAAAATGGCTAATCTACTGAAGCCCTCCTCTGAAGGGGTACCGCTACTCTCCAACGACGGGTAGGGATCTAGCACGCGACTCCCTCGCCTCGATCAACAACCACAGAATCAGCAACACCCGCTAAGACTCTGCAAAACAAAGGAGAGAAAAGAAAGGGAAGGGGAAAACCCCCAACGGGTGTGAGAACTATACCAAAAAGGGAGTTCTCAGTGGGTACCATCGCCAGGCCCGACGGTCTGCCCACCAAGTCCTCAAGAGACATAAAATAACTAGAGCCATGAGAACTGAACAAGAACGCTGATGACACTCAACAGCTACTACGCTTTCATCTAAATGCTCAAGAGGGGAGAATCAAAGGATGGTATGCAACCACTAGAACATAAAGTGCACAATCGACCCAATCGAGCTGACTGCCACATCTGGTCCAGTCAAACCTGCGCCCCACCTACAACCACCTCCCGCTGCCGGGCAGGAATTACGTAGGGTGTCCAAACGGACTAACTCGCTATCGAGCAGTGGCTCATACAGGTTATGGTCAAAATCCACGCTCCCTCTCAGAACGGATAGACTCAAACAAGATCACCAAACCTCTCGCACAACGGTCGATAACTCACTACGACCCTGGGACCACCGTCAATCCCCAAACGGTTCCCAACAACACTAGCACTGGTCTAAACACAGCTACTAGAGTCCACTCGGTTCCCCTGACACGAGTGCAACAATAAGGTAAATGCCTGTAATAACCCCAATCTAGTGCCACCAGTAAGACTGGTACTACCTGCTCTGCTGTCGAACTCAAAACTCAGCCACGGGAGGCAGACCGGCTCCTGACCGGCACGGTCGCATCTCGAAAGGCAACATACCGGCTCCTGACCGGCACGGTCACACACACTCCGGAGTGGCACTCGAGGGGAGCGACCCACACGAGTAAAATCTCTCAGTAACCAGTATCATAATATAGCAGGACTGGATCACGACTCTGATCAAAGTGGGAAAGCTCAACCACTAAAGAAAGCCCCGGTCCTCAATCAGATGCAAAAGTACTCGATAAGTGGGAAACTCCGCCCACAAGGGAAAATCTGATACCCAATCTGGTGCATAAATAAATATCCGGTCAACCGCCCAATATCCGCGGTTGCCGCAATACCCTGCCATCTATAATCAAGTACTATAACCGACCTTCGGTCAACCGCCCAAAGTCCGCGGTCACCGCAAAACCCTGCCAGCCGCAATCCAGAACAACCCGTCCCTGACACCAATGTCCCTGCTACACTACCCCAGACCCCTGCTCGCACCTGAGCAACACAGACCTCCTGACTAACAAGAAGGAGAAAAGGAATAGCATGGTTTCTCCTAAGTCAAGTTCCAATAGTAGTGCAGCAGTAAAAGATGGCCTAACTAGATGTCCATACAAGCATGCAAATGTCCTCAAGGAAATGAAAGGGGGTAAAGCATATAATAGATCCTCTAGGAATAAACAACATGCCGGAATCCCTAAAGAACTAAACCTGTCCACAATCCAGGGTCCATCAACAGAATGATCATAATAATACCCGCACATAAATATAGCCCCCTACTCCATCGAGTAATCATAACATAAAAGACTAGGTGCAACCTGGCATGCTAAAAGATCATTACTAAAGCATATCAATCTGTATGATCTAGGCCATTCTTCAAGCTTTTTTCTCTCGACGCTAAATATGGGTTGTACATTAAACATGCATGCTATCAGTCATGGAGGGGTGACATTCCCACAAGTGCACTTATATTCACCATAACAGTTACTGATATTAAGCTTACCCACCTGAAGTGCTCAATCCAAGGCAAACCTGGGGTCGGTGAAGTGTGCAGACGCTCACAATCCAAAATCTGCCAAAATTGCACCCTCGGTACCTGTCGCGCAAGCCTCGGCTCCAAACAGCTGAAAACACCCGGAATCCACTATCTCCAATTTTATCCAGTTCCAACAGGTTCAGAAACACTCGTGAACCTTCCTGGGTACAACAATAAGATCCAAGGTTACACTTTTATTCCAAAATATCCAAGTACATACAAATCTGTTGGAACAGTCCCAAAGATGCGGATTTTTCACCTGCAGCAAAACTCAGAAAAATCCAACAAAAATACTATCACGTTCCTCGCGTTGAGACCTTCGAAACGGGTACCTGTACGTCCAATTCTGAGTCCCGGAGGCCGTGTTACAAATTCCATAACACAGGGTGCACAAAACCTCACAACATACACAACTGTAATACTATGCACAGTAAAGGGGGAAGAAGTATACCTTCGAGAAAGTCTCTGAAAATTCCCCAAAAAATACTACGAGAATCCTTGCGATGCGTAGATGTAAAAAGTGTACAAGCACGTCTTAATCCGATGCCCGGGTACGGAGATATCGCCAAAACATCGAGCCGCTGTCCAAGTCTCAACCACAGCAAAAAGGGTCATAGAAAGCTTGGAAAAACTCCTTGAAAAGCGCAAAACGAGGGGAAGCAAGGAATACCAAGATCGTAGCTCTGTCCGTCACCGATCCAACGGCGCAAGAATCGCCTGAAATAGAGGTCGGGGAAGGCCGGGGAAGCTCGCGCACCGAAACGTGACGAAGGAGATCACAAACGAACGAGCATCGCGCCGTGCCGCGCCGTGAAAATGGAAACCTCAAAGTGCGTGCCACGGAAAAATCCGGGAATCCACAGTTGGAAGCAGCACTGTGCGGGGAACAACTTTGTAGAAGACGCCGAGGTGAGAAGAGGCTCCGAAATGCAGAAAAGAGGAAAAAGAAGCCACTCGGATCGCTTAAATAGGCTCCTGAAACAATTCACAAAATGACGAATAAGTCCCCACTTCCGGGCGCTCGATTTGATTCGGGCTGCTACAGTGTTGGGCCCGACCCAACACTGTTCAAGCCCAAATCGCCCACGGGATGCCACGTAGCCCACAGAACAGCGGACAGCCGAATCCACCACTGCATGTGCGCCACGTGGCCGAAGGGGACCCTGACGCGTGGAGCGCGCCCGGTCAGCGCGCGCCAGTCGCGCCCACGTGCGCGCGCAGTCGCGCCGCCTGCCATCCCTGCACGCATGCGCCCCGAGGCAGGCCCCGCCTGCTCCATGGACCGCGCGCACAACACCAACAAATCACAAGCTGCCACGTGTCCTGCCCTCCGGTGCACGCCGGCCCGTGGGCCGCGCACCTGCCCGCACGCCTGCCCGCGCATTGCGCGCTGCCCGCGCCTGCCCGCCACCGCGCCTGCGTTCGCGCCGCCGCGCTCCGCCGCGCTCCGCCGCTGCCCGCCGGCGCCGGCGCCGCCCACCGTGCCGGAACAGTACCTCTGCCTCGAAATCCGTGCCGGGTCATCCGGGCTCCGAAAAATACCAGTAAGTAGTCCATTTCCATCGTTTTTCGCGCGCTGAATCCAAATCCGATGTCCGTTTTGCCCAATTCCACTTCTAAAATTTGCCGAAGGCATCCAGAGAAGTGTTCTTAACCCAAATTTCACGCTGAGTCCAATTTTAATATCCGTTTCTCACGAAACAACTTCTAAACATCCGACGGGGTCCTCCGATCACTCACGTGATTCATTTTAAGCCCGAAGTCCATCACTTGTGTCAAAATTGTGCACAAACACCACCGACACACCACGTAAGCCTCCAGAAGCTGCTGGTCATCCAGTAATCTCATCGTGGGAATCCAGGTCCTCACACTCAATCTCAAGAAAGAAGAATTCAAAAGTATCAGGTACGTTTAACTAAACAAGTTTGGTGATCTGAATACTTCTTATAGTGTAGAAACACTTGGATGGATTTTTAATCGCATAAAAATAAAAAACTGGACATGTTATATGTTCAGGATCCGGATCAGGGTACTACAGTCCGGACCCCGAACATAGGGTAGTTCATGCGCAAATCCAGTCCGGAACACATCTTGTTCAGTCCGGACCCCAAACGTGGAATTTGCAGAAACTGCATGAACAGTCCGGACCGTGGTTCTTCAGTCCGGATCCCGAACGTGGTTTTTCTGGAAAAATTCTATTTAATGACGACAGTCCGGATCGCATTATTTCAGTATGGATCGTCGATCTGAAAATTTCCAGATAAGGTTAGTTTTTGATTCTTATCCTCTTCCAATGGTTTCTAACCTATAAGTAAACCCTAATTCTATCTTTTAGGGTAATCCACAATAAGTTTTTTATCTCCGTAAAAGAACGAGGAATATAAACGCATGAAAAACTTATAGATCTACATATAGAGAAGAAAGGAAATAACTAGATTTAATTCTATGTTTCTTCATCTATATTAATTAATTTGATTCTAGGTTTTCATACTCAAATTTTGAGTAGAATCAAATTAATGAATACTTAGATGGTATTTCCGATCTATCTTCGATCTAAGTATTCGGCGGATCATCACCACCAACAAAACAACGATTTTCCCCAAATCTGCGCGTGGATTCGCGTGGCCTTGTGGATTCAAGGTGCTACCGCTCTCGCGGATTCGGAGCGAAGTACGTTCGTGTGATCAAGACGTACTACCTGGTGGAGACCGTGGATTCGGTCAGACGTCGTGGACTCGACGTTGGACGCCGTGGATTCGGCGTTGGACGCAAATCGTGGATTCGAGGCGCGTTGCGGAGCGAGCGGAGAAGATCGACAAGGAGCGTATGGAAAAAAGTTGAGTCGTGTGTGAGTACGTTATATCACCTTTGTATGTGTTGTAATTCTAGTGGATTTCACAGTGTGATCGGTCCCGTGGTTTTTTTACTCCTGTGATGGAGTTTTCCACGTAAAATCTCTGTGTGCTATTTTTCTTTCCGCATTAGGTTTTATTACGCAAAGATTTTTGAGTGTTTATTGTTTACACCTATTCACACCCCTCTAGGTGTTTTTTCCCCTATTTAGATCCATATTAGACATAACCCAACAAAGGCTCCTCCAAAAATGAGATGCGAATCTTCGATCTCGATCGGAAACTATAGAAACAGGCACTCTGTCACGCCCCGGGGTAGAAACTGTGACCCGGGCTCGCCAACAGATCCGCCACCTATGCGAAACCCCGCATAGGCGAAGCGTCCAACCTGCAAAGTATCATCTAACAACTAAATGGATATCAGAGCTGAAGAAAAACTGTTGTAATAAAAGTCTGAATCACTGTACAACTGAAAAATAAAGTACAATATCCATCTCCCAAAAATAATGATACAATAATCCGGTCCACCGAAACTATAATACAAGTAAAAGCCACCTATACAACATCTATAAATCCAAAAAGGGAGATAAATTGAGATAATAATATACAACTTGGTATAGTGAAACCCACAATCCGAGTTGGTATATCTATCCCATGTAGAAATCAACACTGGTAGGGATCTATCTCGCGACTCAACCGAATGATCCGCAACTCCCGCAGCAGACACTGCAAAACAAAGGGAGGAAAAGAGGAAAACAACAATGGGGGTGAGAACCACTAGTAAAACCAGTAGCCTCCCCCTGTTGGTAAAGCCTGAAACCCCGACGTACCCACTAAGTCTACCAGAGGCAAGAGAAAGAGTAAGAGAGGTGGTAAGCTATAAACAGAAATACTGATAAGAGGAAGCTGCTATTAGTATGCCTCTAAATGCAGTATCGAAAGAAATGACTGTATGAATGCATCAGAAAACAGTATCTGACCAAATAAACCCAATCTAGCGCCACCAGTAAAACTGGTACTGCCTGCTATGCTGTCGAACTCAAGAACTCAGTAGGAGACCAGCACACATGGCTCGAAATCCCAAGGGACCAGCACACAAGGCTCGAAATCCGAAAAAGATGGACCGGTACCCGTCACGGTCTAAAGCCTACTCCAGAGTGGCACTCGAGGGGAGCGACCCACACGAGTAAAGTATCTCTGTCATCAGTATCACAAGTATCTCTGTCAAGTATCTCAATATAGCAGGACTCGATCATGACTATGATCAAAGTGGGAAAATCCATCCACTAATGAAACCCGATCCCCAATCTGGTGCAATAATACTCAATAAGTAGGAAACTCCATCCACTAGAGAAATCTGATACCCAATCTGATGCATAAGTAAACATCCGGTCAACCGCCCAATGTCCGCGATCGCCGCAACACCCCATAAGTCCAAAATCTGATAAAGTAATCAACATCTGGCTAACCGCCTAATGTCCGTGATTACCACAATGCCCCACAATCCATAATCGAGTCTAACCTGTCCCAGACTCAATGGCCTCAACTACCCTATCCCGAACCCCTGCTCTAACTCGAGCAACATGCATCTAAATAAAAAGGAGAACAGCTAAACATGGTATCTACTAAGTCAGATTCCAACATGAAAGTGTAGCAGAAAAAGGTGGCCTATCTAGATGTCCATACAAGCATGCAAGTGTCCTCATGTAGAATGAAAGAAAGGTATCTAACAGTGTTCTTACACAGATTAGATCATGAATAGTATATACTCTTGTCACACCCCGGGGGTTTTAACGCGCGGAAGGATAGCCACCGAAGCTACCACATTGACGTATTATTTTTTTTTTGAAACCAAACTTCTCCGGTGCGTACCCAGATCCGCCGCATATACAAATTTACTCTGCAAACGGGCAGAGTCTCCTTTGTATATGCACGACGTCCAGACTACTACATCCATACAAACAAGTCTTTAACCACACTAGTTTACCAAGATTGCACATACAACTATATCCCACAAGTAATAAAGAGGCCGACCATTTTTGAAAGGATAAAGCCACAGGGTTTTGAAAGCGGTGCCCACACGACACCCAAGTTTTTCAAACCATTTCTAAATCCATAAATCCACAGGGATTTGAAAATGGTGCCCACACGACACCCAGGTTTTACAATACTATTTTCGCAAACACATAAATCCACAGGGTTTGTAAACAGTGCCCACACGACACCCATATATTTTTAAAACTGTTTTCGCAATGTTTTCTTTTTCCTTTTTCTTTGTTGTTTGAAACGGCCAATTAAATAGAAATAAAATAACCACCATTCACAAGGTATGAAAATGCTCCAACATCCACGTCGACCCCACAAGGGTATCGAAATCCACAAAGTAAGCTACTAACAGGAAATAGAGTGAACAAGGAAAGAAAAGTCACAGTCTGCAGCCTCGAAGGGCTGAAGGATCACTCGCGCGGCCTCACCGATGCCCTAGCACTCGCCCCTGGACGAACCTGTCACGGAGTGGAAAGTCAGTGACCAGAAATAAATACCAACGCAAAAAGGGCTAAAAGTAAGGCAAACCGCAGTAAAACAAGAGCAACCGCCCTCCTCAATGTGCTACCAATCGTGGGAACCCCCACCCTGTACAATCCAAACCCGAGCACCTGCCCCGGCAACCACACCGAGCACCTATCTCGGCACCACACCGAGCACCTATCTCGGCAGCTCACCGAGCACCTATCTCGGCAGCACGGCTCACACCCTCTACCTATGAGGGCCCCCATTACGCCACCTATGCGTGGGGTACACGGGTTAACGTACCACTTTTCCGGAAAAGCACACCCTTCCGGTGGCCAAACCGCTGGTGTGCGTGCAGCCATCTCGAGCCTCGTAACCAGATACGTATATATAGATAAATAACTCACACAAGGTTAGCAAGGTAAACAGATAATCATTTTATTTCCTGCCGTTGCCCAAACATACAGTTTCTATAACTCATCCCTTCTCAAGTAACCAAGGAGAGGTACCTACCTTGGATGGAGAACGGCGTTCGGCTCGTCCGCGTCTGCGTTCCGGCCGAGCCTACAGTGCCCCGCGCCCCTGAAGGAGTAAAAAAACTAGGACTTCATGATCCAAATACTAAAAGTCGACTCAAACTAAAGACGGACACCCGACACGGTCCAAAAACACCGCACGCGAAGTTCCCCGCGCGACATCGACCCGTGCGGCGCGCACCCCGCATGCGGACAGCCCCCCGCGCGGCACCAGCCCGCGCGGAGCCTGCCTGCGGGCTGCCCCGCGCGGCGTCCCTGCCGCGCGGCGCGCTGCCTGCAGGCAGCCCGCGCGGCACCAGCCCGCGCGGCGCCCCTGCCGCGCGGGCAGCCCCGCACGGCGTCGCTGCCGCGCCGCACAAGCCCGCGCGCAGCCCCGCGCGTCGCCCCTGCCGTGCGGCGCACTGCCTGCAGGCAGCCCGCGCGGCGTCCCTGCCTCGCGGCGCGCTGCCTGCAGGCAGCCCGCGCCGTGCCTGCCTGCGGGAAGCCCCGCACGGCGCCCCTGCCGCGCGGCACTAGCCAGCGCGATGCCTGCCTGCGGGCAGCCCCGGGCGGCGCCCCTGCCGCGCGGCGCCCCTGCCGCGCGGCGCCCCTGCCGCGCGGCGCCCCTGCCGCGCGGCGCCCCTGCCGCGCGGCGCGCTGCCTGCAGGCAGCCCGCGCGGCACCAGCCCGCGCGGCGCCTGCCTGCGGGCAGCCCCGCGCGGCGGCCAGCAGCATTGCGGCGGTGGCGGCGGCGCCTCCCTCGCAAGGAGACGAATCCGGATCCCCCCCCCGCGGAATAGGAAAACCCTAACACAAAAACTGCGAGACTCACCTTCGATCCGCTGGAGGAAGAGGAAGGAGAGGATCGTCCTACCGTTGCCCGATCGATCCCGCAAGCAAGAAGGTCCCCGTCCCTCTCCCTGCCTCAATCGTCCGATTCACTGTCGCCGTCTTGAAAAAGGAGGAGGAAGTGAATTGGGGATTTCGTTTTCCCCCTTTTTCCCCTCGGTCGTGGTCTACCCTATCACAACGAAATGAACAGCCAAAAACCCTAAGTCCCCTGATCTCAGACCCAGTCCATCGGGTTTCAAAAGAAGGGTCTAGGTTACCTCGAAAAGCATGCCGGTCGTCAACACGCTTCCTGGCGCGCCCAAACTGATCGCAACCTTCGGAAATTATTTCTGGGAGATTCCGGGGTCGGAATTCGAATCCGATTGTGCCCCCGTTCCCCGTTTCACGAGCTCTAGCATCTAAAAATATTCGCGAGCCCCGACGGCCTCCCCAAAAACAAACAACTATTAGCTCCCGCCGGACCACTAAAAGTAAGGAGAAATTAAAATAAAATTACCAAAAGAAGCGGGTATTACACCACTCACCACTAAAAACAAGTTTCATCCTCGAAACTTAATTCCGGTCCGCGGCGAACAGATCTGGGTAATACTCCCTTATCTTCGACTCCGGTTCCCACGTCGCCTCATGTTCTTCCTGGTTGCTCCAAAGCACCTTTACGTAGGGGATCGTCCGGTTGCGCAATTTTTTGTCCTCCCGTGTCAAGATCCGCACAGGTATTTCCTCAAAGCTTAGGTCCTCTTTAAGCTCGACAGCAGTGACGTCGAGTACACGCGATGGGTCGGGTAGATATCTTCGGAGCATTGAAACATGGAACACGTCGTGAATCCGGTCAAGGTTTGGCGGTAGGGCTAGGCGATAGGCCACCGGGCCGATGCGCTCTAAAATCTCAAAAGGCCCCACATACCGTGGGCTCAGCTTGCCTCTTAGCCCGAACCGCTTAATCCCTTTGGACGGCGAAACTCGTAGTAGCACATGCTCCCCCACCTGGAACTCCAAGTCGCGGCGCCTCCGGTCTGCGTAGCTCTTTTGTCGACTCTGGGCGGTTAACAACCTCTGTCTGATGATGCGCACCTTCTTCTCGGTCTCCTCTACCGAGTCCGGTCCCAAGAATTTCCGCTCCCCCAGGTCGTCCCAACAGATCGGGGACCGAAAACGTCGACCGTATAAAGCTTCGTACGGTGCCATCTGGATGCTAGCCTGGTAGCTGTTGTTGTAGGCGAACTCTACGAGAGGTAGGTAGCGTGACCATCCGTCCCCCAAATCAAGTACACAGGCCCGAAGCATGTCCTCGAGAATTTGAATCACCCGTTCGGATTGTCCATCCGTCTGGGGGTGGAAGGCTGTGCTGAAGTGCAGTTTGGTCCCCAACGCTCGCTGTAGACTCTGCCAGAAGTTCGAGACAAACCGTGTGTCTCTGTCAGAAGTGATCGACGCCGGCACCCCATGCAACCTCACGATCTCACCGATGTAGATCTAAGCCAGTCGATCTCGGGTCCATGTCGTGTGAATGGGTAGGAAGTGAGCTGACTTTGTTAACTAATCTACGATGACCCAGATGGTGTCGTGCCCCTGCTGTGAACGCGGAAACCCGGTGACAGTCCATGGTGATCCGTTCCCATTTCCACTCTGGCACAGGTAGTGGTTGCAGTTTCCCCGCCGCCCGCTGGTGTTCGGCCTTTATCTGTGGACAGATCAAACAGTGCGCCACGAACCGTGTTACCTCCCCTTCAGTTTTGGCCACCAGAAAGTCTGCTTGAGGTCCCTGTACATTTTTGTGCCTCCAGGGTGCACCGTATAGGGAGCGCAATGCGCTTCAGTCAAGATTTCCCTCTTCAAGTCTGGTAGATCGGGCACGCAAATCCGTCCGCGAAACCGGAGTGTGCCGTCTGTCCCCACCAAAAAGTCCCCCTCCTTGTCGGGTGACATCCTGTACCGGACATGTGAGGACCTGGATCCCCACGAGGTGATTATTGGCTGACCAGCAGCTTCTGGAGGCCTTTGTGGCGCGTCGGTGGTGTTTGTGCACCAATTGGACACTAGTGATGGACTCAAAGTGTTTAATGGATCACGAGAATAGTCAGATGGCCCCGTCGAATGCTTAGAAGTGGTTTCGCGCGCAATGGATATTAAATTGGACTCGGGGCGAAGTATGGATAAAAGATCACCTCTCCGGATGCCTTCGGGAATTTTTAGATTTGGAATTTGGCAAATCGGACTCTAGAATTGGACCCGGCGCGAAAATCGGATCAAGTGGGCTTTCGGCAAATTTTCGGATGAGAATTTGGAGAAACGGACACCGTATTTGGATTCAGCGCGCGAAATCGTTGAGAATGGACTATTTACTTACTTTTTTCGGTGCCCGGTTGACGCGCGCGTTTTTCGAGACGTGCGCGGATCTCAGGGCGTCGCGGCATGGATCTCGAGGTGTGCGCTGTGGCGTTGGCACGCGGCTCGAGGGCGCTCTGCGCGAGGGGGGGGGCGCAGCAGGCGCGGGGAACAGCGCCTGCCTGTGCGGGTCACGTGGGGGCCGCCACATAGCGGGCCCCCATTCGCGACCGCACGGACGCGGGGGGCGCGCGTCCGTGCGGCGGGCTCGGTGTCCCGCGCCTGGGTGAGGCGTGGTGTCACGCGCCCGTGTGGCGCGTGAGGTGCGTCGCCCGCGTGGCGCGCGGGGCGCGCGCCACGTCGCCAGGGGGCGCTTGCCTGCGCCTGGCGCGCGCGCCCCTGTGCTGTAGACTGCTGGCAGTGGGCCCCTTGGGGTGGTGCACCGTCGACCCGGTCGACCAAGACCCCCCTCTTCCCTCTCTTCTCTTCTTCTTCCTTTTTCTCCCCGAGCGCCACTTCTTCTCCCATTTTTCTTCTTCTCCAACCGAGCGAGAGAGAGTGTGAGGGAGGGAATTTTTGTGGGGCGTGGCGGTGCGCCGTGGACCTCTCAAAGCGCGCGAGGTGTTCCAAGGAGACGGTTGGGCGGCGCGACGCGGTCGAGGTAGGTCCCGCGTGTTAGTTTTTGCGGTATTTTTGGCACAGCTTTGGAGCGTCCTTTTGGACATTGGATTTGACCCATTGTTCTTATCTGTGTTAGGGACCGTATTCTTACTGCTCCGTTTTGCGCACGGATTTCGGCACGGTGCTCCGTTTTGCGTGCGGACTCCGTTTTGCGGACGGATTTCGGCACAGAGCACCGTTTTGCGTGCGGACTCTGTTTTGCGCGCGGGTTTCGACACCATGCTCCGTTTTGCATGCGGACTCCGGCGGTGTGCACCGTTTTGCGTGCAACTTGTTGTACGAGCTCTGATTGAGGAGTGCCTTTACACTCTTTGGATCTACGCGTCGCAAGGATTACCGTCGTGTTTTCGGGGAATTTTCTGAGATTCGCTCGAAGGTATACTTCTTTCCCCTTTACTGTGCAGAGTATTATAGTTGTGTTTGTTGTGGACTTTCGCGCTCACCGTATTGTGGAATTTGTAACTCGGCCTCCGGGACTCTGATTTTGACGTGCAGGTACTCGTTTCGAAGGTCTCGGCGCGGCGATCACGACGGTATTTTTGATGGATTTTTCAGAGTCTGTTCTGCAGGTGAAAATTGCACATCTTCTGGGCTGGTTTCAGCAGTTGGTGTATACTTGGATATTTTAGCATGAAGTGTAACTTTGGACCTTTTGTTGTATCCAGGAGGGTTCGCGAGTGTTTTTGGAACACTGCTAGGAGCCGAGGTTTGCGCGACATGTATCGTGGATACGGGTTCAGCGGATTGTGCGTGCAGGTGGCCACGCTCTTCACCGACCCCAGGTTTGCCTTGGATTGAGCACCTCAGGTGGGTAAGCTTGATATTGGTAACTGTATAAGGTGTTTATGTTATGATGAACGTAGGTGCACTTGTGGGGATGTCACCCCTCTATGACTGATAGCAGGCATATTTGATGTACAACTGATATGAGCGAGAGGTAAGTATGGAAACGGCCTAGATCATGTGGATTGATGTTTACCTGACAATTGTACATGCTCGTTAAACGAGAGACTTAGCATGCGATAGACAGATTATATTTATCCCACATTAGATGATATAGAGATCATACTTGGTTATTCAGTGGCCTATTTATGCGAGATTGGTATATCATAGTAGGAATATTGTAGTATGCTTCGCTACTATGTTTTACTCTCTTTTATTGTTTCCAAGGACAAAAGCATGCTTGAATGGACATGTAGTTAGGCCATCTTTTACTGCTGCACTACTTATTGGAATTTGACTTAGGAGAAACCATGTTATCCTTTTCTCCTTCCTTGTTAGTCGGGTGGTCTGTGTTGCTCGGGTGCGAGCAGGGGTCTGGGGTAGTGTAGCCGAGACATTTGTGTCAGGGACAGGTTGGATTAGTTGTGGGGCTTTGCGGCAACCGCGAATATTGGGCGGTTGACCGGATGCTTATCTATGCACCAGATTGGGTATCAGTTTTCTCTAGTGGATGGAGTTTCCCACTTATCGTTTAGTTACATCCGATTGAGGTCGGGTCTTTCTTTGGTGGTTGAGTTTTCCCACTTTGATCAGATTTGTGATCAAAGTCCTGCTATACAGAGATACTTGTTACTGAGATACTTTACTCGTGTGGGTCGCTCCCCTCAAGTGCCACTCCGGAGGTAGGCTTTTCGGACCCAGGCTTGTGTGCCGGTCTGATACTTATTTTGGGATGCGAGCCGTGCGGGCCAATCCCGCGGTTTCAAGCCTTGTGTGCAGATTCCGCTGAGCAGGCAATGCCAGTTTTACTGGTGGCACTAGATTGGGTTTATTACAGATATTTGCCTTTCTTGTTTCACTCGTGTCAGGGGGACCGAGTGGAGTCTAGTAGCTGTGTGTAGACCAGTGCTAGTGTTGTTGGGATCCATTTGGGGATTGTGGTCCCGAGGTCTTTGTGAGTTGTTGACCGTTGTGCGAGAGGCTTGGTGATCTTGAGTTTATCCGTTCTGAGAGAGAGCGTAGATTTTGACTATAGCCTGCATGAGCCACTACTCGATAGCGAGTTAGTCCGTTTGGACGCCCTACGTAATTCCTGCCCGGCAGCGGGAGGTGGTCGTAGGTGGGGCGCAGGTTTGACTGGACCAGATGTGGCAGTCAGCTCGATTGGGTCGATTGTGCACTTCATGTGCTAGTGGTTGCATACAATTCTTTGATTCTCCCCTCTTGAGCATTTTGATAGAGGCTTGGTAGCTGTTGAGAGTCTCCAGCTTCCTTATTTCAGTCTTTGCGCCTTTGGTTAGTTTATGTCTCTTGAGGACTTGGTGGGCAGACCGTCGAGTCTGGCGGTGGTACCCACTGAGGACTCCCCTTTTGGTGTAGTTCTCACACCCTTTGGGGGTTTTCCCCCTTCTTTTTCCTTCCTCTCCTTTGTTTTGCAGAGTCTTAGCGGGTGTTGCTAATTCTGCGGTTGTTGATCGAGGCGAGGGAGTCACGTGCTAGATCCCTACCCATCGTTGGAGAGTAGCGGTACCCCTCTAGAGGAGATCTTCAGTAGATTAGTTGTTTTATTTTCCTCTTTTGAGAGACTGATGTAGCGAGGATATATTATGTATTGAGAGACTGTACACTGATGTATTCATTAGAGATATCTCCCGGTTGGGCTCAGAGCTTGTATTTGAGGACATTGTATCATTATTATTATTTTTGGGAGACAGTCATTGTTGTATTATTTCCAGTTGTATAGTGATTGATTTTAGTTTACAGCAGATTTTTATTTATAGCTCTGATATCTGTTTAGCTGTAGTACTTTTCTTGCAGGTAGGACTCTTCGCCTATACGGGTTTGGCATAGGCGGCGGATCTGTTGGCGAGCCCGGGTCGCAGTTTCGACCCCGGGGCGTGACAGGACAAGCTGTAACTGCGGATCGGTACCCTGGCCTTCTCGGATCCTCTCAAACAAGGTTGGTTTGACTGTTAAAGACATTAGTCGCTCGACAATTCCCGCCGGTACCACCTCCAGCCTCAACCGCGAGAACTCCGCGATCAAGTCATCCTGCTGAGTAATTGAGCCTGCTGATGTCCCCTCTATCTTTCCCTTTCTGCTCAAGGCGTCTGCTACCACATTTGCTTTTCCGGGGTGGTATTGAATTGTTAGATCGTAGTCCTTCAGCAACTCCAACCACCGTCTTTGTCGCAGGTTAAGCTCCTTCTGGGTGAACAGGTACTTAAGGCTTTGGTGGTCCGAGAACACATTACAGTGGACACCGTAGAGATAGTGCCTCCAAAGCTTCAGGACGAAGACGACTGCGGCCAATTCCAAATCATGCGTCGGGTAGTTCCGTTCATAGTCCTTGAGTTGTCTTGAGGCATAAGCTATGACTTTCCCCTGTTGCATCAGTACACCCCCCAATCCAATCCGCGATGCATCGCAGTAAACCTCGTAATCTGTTAAGGAATTTGTTTTGGCGTATTTCGTGAAATTGATTAAGTCTTGAAGATTGAAGAAGAAGAAGTTTGGATCATATACCTCAATCTCAAGAAAGAAGAATTCAAAAGGATCAGGTACGTTTAATTAAATATTTTTGGTGATCCGAATACTTCTTATAGTATAGAAACACTTGGATGAATTTTTAATTGTATAAAAATCAAAAACTGGACATACTACATGTTCAGAGTCCGGACCTGACATTACAGTCCGGACCCCGAATGCAGGAATTTCCTGCGGGTAGCCGATCCGGACTGGATTCACGATTCGATCCGGACCGCGGCTAGGGTTTCATATAGAACAAAAGGGTTTTGATTTTCTTTTACTGTAATCTTTTGTTCAAAAGTCTCCAGAGCTTCTCTCTCTAGAAATCAACCGATTTGGAGCCTTTCCAACTCAGGTTCTTCGATTCCAAGTAAGTTTTCTTAATCAAAAACTCGGTTTTTCACAGTTTTCACTATTTTGCTCAAAACGTGATGGAAATCTTGTAACTTTTTCCTTTGAGATTGGTTTTTGGTCAAATTTCTTTTGAAATAAGAACTCTGGGTAGATTAGTTTTGATTATATGCTAGGTTTTCTCTTGATTAACGGAGTTTTAGGCTTCGATTTCTAAAAATTCGGTTTTAGGGCATATAATAGGAATTTTTGAAAATAATGGGATTGATCTATTTTTAAAATTCTTTTTGCAAAACTAATTTGAGTCCTAGTCTCTCTACACAATAATGATTGTTTGGGTACAAATTTTTAAATTTTTGAAAATAAACAATTTTTCTCGTGTTCTTGAGTTGTTGCTCACAGGACTCTCTTTCACAAGCATTAGCAGCAATGGTAATCACTTGGGTAATATTCCTTCTCTCTGCTATGGTGCACACGAGAGCGACGAATAAATTAAAAAGAGCAAAGAAAACTCTTCGAAAAGGGGAGTGTGTTTTTCTTGATGATTCAGAGACTGAACCAGAAAAAGATGAGGTGGATTGGGATGAACTAATGGATGAGGAAACGACGCCTCTTAAGTCAACACGGAAGACCCCTGTTTCTTCAAAAGGAAAAACTGCTGTGGATAAAGGAAAAGCACCAATGACTTCATCATCCATTTCGATTAAAAGAAAAAGACTTGCTCGACGGCTTGGACAAGCACGAGGTGTTGAAATTAATGAACCAGTGGCTCCTGATTCTCCACCTCGCTTGGAAGAAGTAGTTATTAATACTGACCGCCGTAGAGCATTTGAAAATCGGGAATGCATTGGCGAAAGGCATGTCAATGTTGGTGCTCTTCGAGACCACTCACCAGAATTTGGCAAACTAATTGAGCAAGGCAATCTTATTCAGATCTGTAGATTTCCAGAGATGCTTGGCTATTGTTTGCATCGCGTGAGGACCTTTTACTCAAATGCACGACATCTTCAGGAAGATGAAGACAGTTCTATGCAGTTTTACACAAACATCCAAGGGACAAGACTCAAACTAACTCCACAGTTAATTGGGGAAGTCTTAGGGATGCAAGCGAGCAGATCAGGGATTAACTACTTGACAGGAAGGAGCTTGACAAACACAATGTGGCAAACAGTTATACAAGGAATATGTTTGGAAGGCACTCAATCTACGGAGAAATCTGTCAAGTCCAAACAACTCCGTCTTGAGTACCGATTTCTAAATTTCATTACATGTTACAATATTCTTCCAAACATGCAGACAAAGGTTGTAAGATGGGATCGAATGTTGTTTTTGTATCTCCTAGGACATCCATCTGAGGCAGCGGGATTGAACATGAATATCCCATACATTATTTGGAATAGGATGACTAGATATGTTGAGCATCCCCATCCTACCGAAAGACTCCCTTTTCCATTGATCATTATGAGGATCTTGAAGATATTTCATATTGATATAAGTTCAACATCGTATCAACATTGCTTAGGCATGATCAATGAATCCACCATTGTTAAGTCCCTTCATAAGCTACCTCATGTCACTCCGACTCCTCCATGCAGAACGAAACCCGGAGTTGGCACTTCCGCATCTCAGTCACGGCAAGCACCAGCACCAGATGATGAAGCGTCTGTAACATCAATTTATAGGGAGCAGCAACGTTTATCTTTTGAACAAGAACAGATTACGAAAGAGCAAAAGCGAATTTCAGAGGAACTTGAAATCATTACGGCATCCCAGATCACTTTGACTAAAACCGTCTCTTCAATGAAAAAGCTGATAAAGAAGATGCTCTCGAAAATGGGATGTAGCACCTCCGACGATTCAGCCTGCGATGAATAAAATTTTTGTCTAACTTTCTTTTCCTTCTGTGCAGGTTTAAAACTTTTCTTTTGTAATTTTGACTTGTTTTGTGACAAAAAGGGGGAGAGAGAGAGAACAATGACAATGACAATGATACAATGTAACAATGATAGACAATGATACAATGATCGAAAATAACAGTCTAAGTGGTTGTGAATTTTGAACAACTTTGAAACTATGAAAGGTAAGTATCAAAGCAACTTTTGATTTTGTATTGTGATTGCATGCATGCCTCGACTAACTATTCGACTAACTATTTGGGCATGTATTATTACTAACAAGTTGTTTGATTACTAACAAGTTCTATGACATTTGGATTTTATTGCTTAGAAGATATGTCTACTTCTGATTATGATATCTTAATACATATCTGAGTTCATAAATGTCATAGTGAGTATAAACTCTATCTCTGTTTGGTTTTGAATGCAAAAACATTCTTGAGGTATCTAACGTTTTTTTTTTTTTTTTTTTTTTTTTGTCAAGAATGATTCTCTTTTTTGCAGAGAGTACAGATGTTTAAGTCTAGAGTCTGTTCTAGGAGTTTATCTCATGTACTTAATTTTAGTTTTGATCTTCAATGTAAATTTTTGTTGAATGGTGATAGCAATAAAAATATCTTTTTGAATTGTCTTGAGTGGATTTATCTTTTGTCACGAAACCGCCAAAGGGGGAGATTGTTAAGGAATTTGTTTTGGCGTATTTCGTGAAATTGATTAAGTCTTGAAGATTGAAGAAGAAGAAGTTTGGATCATATACCTCAATCTCAAGAAAGAAGAATTCAAAAGGATCAGGTACGTTTAATTAAATATTTTTGGTGATCCGAATACTTCTTATAGTGTAGAAACACTTGGATAAATTTTTAATTGCATAAAAATAAAAAACTGGACATACTACATGTTCAGAGTCCGGACCTGACATTACAGTCCGGACCCCGAACATAGGATAGTTCATGTGCAATTCCAGTCCGGACCCTGGTGACTTCAGTCCAGACCCCGAACGTGGAATTTGCAGAAATTGCATGAACAGTCCGAACCGTGGAAATTACAGTCCGGACCCCGAAGGTATGTTTTTCTGGAAAAAGTCTGTTTCGCTACGACAGTCCGGACCGCCATAATTCCAGTCCGGACCGTCGTCATGTAAAATTCCAGAAAATGTTAGTTTTTGATTCTTATCCTCTTCCAACGGTTTCTAACCTATATTTAGACCCTACGATTCATTTTTAGGGTAATCCAAAATACGGTCAAAAAAAAAAATCCACATATAGAGAAGAAAGGAAATAACTAGATTAAATCTATGTTTCTTCATCTATATTGATTAATTTGATTCTAGGTTTTCATACTCAGATTTTGAGTAGAATCAAATTAATGAATACTTAGATGGTATTTCCGATCTATCTTTGATCTAAGTATTCGGCGGATCATCACCACCCAAAAAACAACGATTTTCCCAAAATCGGCGCGTGGACTCGCGTGGCCTTGTGGATTCAAGGTGCTATCGCTCTCGTGGATTCGGAGCGAGGTACATTCGTGGATTCGAGACGTGCTACTGGGTGAAGACCGTGGATTCGGTTGGACGTCGTGGATTCGACGTTGGACGCCGTGGATTCGGCGTTGGACGCTAATCGTGGATTCGAAGAGCGTTGCGGAGCGAGCGGAGAAAATCTACTATGAGCGTATGGAAAAAGGTCGAGTCGTCTGTGAGTACGGTATATCACCTTTGTACGTGTGTTAATTCTAGTGGATTTCGCCGTGTTATCGGTCCCGTGGTTTTTTACTCCGGTTTTGGAGTTTTCCACATAAAAATCTTGCGTATTATTTTTTCATTTCCGCATTGGGTTTTATTACGCAACGATTTTTGAGTGTTTATTGTTTACACCTATTCACCCCCCCTCTAGGTGGTTTTTCCCCTATTTAGATCCATATCTTAACATAACCCAACATAATCCTCTCCGGGTGTCGGTAGCGCAAGTACAGGTGCTCTTGTTAGCCTTATCTAAAGTTCTTCAAAGCTCCCCTAGCATTGGGTCTTCCAGATAAATTTTTCTCCTTTCCGGGTTAGGCGGTTTAGGGGGGTCGCAATCTTCGAGAAGCCCTCGACGAAACGTCTGTAGTATCCTGCTAGGCCCAGGAAGCTACGGACTTCTGTTACCGTAGTCGGTTGGGGCCAGTCGGTCACCGACTCCACCTTCTTGGGATCCACTGAAATTCCCGCTGCTGATATAATGTGCCCCAGAAACCCCACTTCGTGAAGCCAAAACTCGCACTTCTTAAGTTTGGCAAACAACCTCTGGTCCCTGAGAGTCTGCAGAACAATCCGTAAATGCTCCTCGTGTTCCTCGTCGGTAAGCGAGTAGATCAGGATGTCGTCGATAAAGACCACTACGAACTGATCCAAGAAGGGCCTGAAAACTCTGTTCATCATATCCATAAATACCGCTGGGGCGTTGGTAAGCCCGAACGGCATTACAGTAAATTCGTAGTGGCCGTACCGAGTCCGGAAAGCCGTCTTCGAAATGTCCCCATCTTGAACTTTGAGCTAATGGTAGCCTGACTGCAGATCAATCTTCGAAAAAACCGTTGCCCCTCGTAGTTGATCGAAAAGGTCATCAATCCTGGGTAAGGGGTACTTGTTCTTCACTGTGACTTTGTTTATCTCCCTGTAGTCGATGCACAGCCGTAAGCTTCCGTTCTTCTTTCGTACGAAAAGTACCGGTGCGCCCCAAGGCGCCACACTCGGTCTGATGAATCCTTTATCCAAAAGAACTTCGAGCTGCGCCTTAAGTTCCTTCAGTTCTGCAAAGGCCATTCTGTAGGGTGCCTTCGTGATGGGTCGGGTGCCTGGCAGAAGCTCGATTGGAAAAACAACCTCTCTCTCGGGAGGTATTCCTGGTAGTTCCGTAGGAAAAACGTCTGGGAAGTCCTTCACAATCGGGATGTCGGAGAGTGTCACAGAGGGCCTAGTGGCTAGGTCCACTGACGCCAAGTAGGCCACGCACCCTCCCTCCATCAGTCTTCTGGCTCGCGATGCTGGAATGATGGTGGAAAATGAGATGCTCTTGCATGCCAGGTACACATTCTCTGGAAATCCTGGGTACAGTAGTCGCACCTGTCGCTTCTCGCAGTCGATTACCGCTTGATACTTAGTGAGCCAATCCATTCCCAAAACCACATCGTACTCCTTTAATGGAATGACTACCAAGTCCCAGGGGCAAGAAAGCCTCCCCAACCTTATTGGGCAGGAGGGTACAAGGTTGCGGGCCTCCAAGGGCCCCCCCGCAGTTTGGACTGACAACAGACTTAGAAGAGGTCTCTTCTCAAAACCATGTGACAAAACAAAATCGCAAGACATGAAAGAGTGGGTTGCTCCGGTATCGAATAGAGTTCTAGCACGGTAAACTGAAATTAAGGTGATACCTGCTACGACGTCTTCCGGCGGGTCCGCCTCCTGGTGGGCCATCGAGTAGACCCTGCCTCTTGGTTGTGGTGGCCTTTCTCCCGCCGATCGTGATGCTGGAGGCCTAGAGGCCGGTCCCATCGGGGATTTCCCCCGTCCCGCATGCTGCGGCGCAGGTGTAGAAGCTGCTGATGATGCCGCTCCCTGGATCAAGGGGCAATTGAAACGGAAATGCCCCTGTTTGCCGCAACAAAAACAGTGGTCTTGCCTCCTGGGGCACTCTCTCACCCGGTGTGCCCCGCCGCAGATGACACAATGCCCATGTGATGACCTGGATCTCTGCAGAGCTGTGGTAGAGTCATTGGTGACATCTGGGGAGCCTGTACTGTGTGTTGGAGGTGTTTGTGCACCAATTGGACACAAGTGGCGGACTTCGGGCTTAATGGATCACGTGGGTGATCAGTGGACTCCGTCGGATCTTTAGAAGTGGTTTCGCGCGAAGCGGATATTAAAAATGGACTCAGCGCGAAGTTTGGACCAAGGAACACCTTTCCGGATGCCTTCGACAAATTTTGGAGTTGGAATTTGGCAAAATGGACATCAAATTCGGATTCAGCGCGCGAAAACGGTCAAAATGGACTACCTACTTGATATTTTGCTCAACCGGTTACTGTTCATGCCGGAACAGTGATTCCGGCGGCGGCGGCGGTAGCGGGCAGCGGCGGAGCGCGGCGGATGGGCTCGGGCAGGCGGCGGAGCGGCCGCGGGCAGCGCGCGGGCAGGCGCGCGGGTGCGCGGGCAGGCGCGCGGTCCACGGGCCGGCGTGCGCCGGAGGCGGGACACGTGGCATCGCGTGGTTGGGTGGCGCTGTGGGCGCGGTTCACGGGTGATGCGCGGTGTGCGGTGGACCGGGCGGGGCCACGTGGTGACCAGTGGTTGGCCGGTCCACGTGTGCCCGGTCCACGGAGCTGGAGTGGCGGCCTCGGGATTCGCGCCTAGCAGGGGCCGCAGGCGGCGGGCGCAGGCGGCACGTGGGCGCGCTGACCGGGCTTTCCCGCGCTCGGGCCCGCCACGTGTCGTCGCCGCGTTGGTCCACGTGTCGCGCGGTCGTTGGCCCGCGCTGCTGTCCGCTGTTCGGGGGCGACGTGGAGGCCCGAGGGAGTTTCCGGCCCGCACAGTGTTGGGCCAGGCCCAACACTGTAGCAGCCCGAAAAATCTGAGCGCCCGGAAGTGGGGACTTATGCGTCATTTTCCGAATTGTTTCTTCCAGCCTATAAATAGGCCATGTTCAAGCCCGAATAGCTCTTTCCCTGTTCCTCCTCTCACAGTGCCACCTTCACGAGATCTCTTCCTCTCCCAGAGCTGGATCCATATGCAGATTCCAGGATTTTTCTGCGGCACGCATCCAGAGGTTTGCATTTTTACGGCGCGGCGCGACGCTCGTTCGTTTGTGATCTTCTTCGTCGCGTTTTTGTGCAAGGACACCCCCGGCTTACTCCGACCACCGATTTTGTCGATTTTTTAGCCGTCGGATTCACGACAGGTAGGGCTTTGATCTTCGTGTTTTGAGCTCCTCCTCATTTCGAGTTTATCTTGGAGTTCCCTGAGCTTCTATTTGACCCTTTTTCTTGGGTGGAGTTTTGGACAGCACTGTGGTATTTTGGCCATATCTTTGCGCACAGGCATCGGATTGGGGTGATTGAAAAGGCATTTTTCATCTACACAGCGCAAGGAACACCCTCAAATTTTTTGAGAATTTTATAAATATTGTTCGAAGGTGAGAAATCTCTGTTTACAGGAAGTTGAGCTACAGTTTTTGAGATCGGTTTATTTCGGGCTGGTTCCCTTGTCAGATTTGTTTCTCAGCGTAGGAAACTCGGATTTGAGCGTGCAGGTACTCGTTTCGACGGGTTCGTCGCGAGGATCGTGACAGTATTTTTATTGGAATTTTCTGAGCATTTTTCGCAGGTGAAAATAGGGAAACATTGGACTGTGTATTTGGGCAGATTTTATTGGGGCATTGTAAGATTAATTATGTATGTTCGTTTGGGGAATTTTGTACAGTGATCGCGGCGGCTTATCGGTTTGGGCGAGAGCACTATTTGGACTTGGAATTAGCGATCGAGGTGGGTGGTTGTTGTTTACCTCTATTTTGACGTGCTCACTAGGAATATTAGAGTGATCCCTTTATTTGGACATGCATGCTTAAAGTAATATAAAATTGTGAGCCTATCATATGGGAAATAATATTGTGAATATCTGATAGTGGTTGGGACTTGTACATGTTTGTATGGATAGAATGTTAGCGTCTAACCTTGCATGTGGAATGGAATATTTATTTTGGACTATATGATTATCCTGTTAGTGGTTGGTACTATTTGAGGATTTTATGACATGCATAGGTGGATAGTGATGCTTTATTATGGAACATGGATTATAGACATGTGTGGTTGGATAATGTTTTAGCATGATGGTTATATCTATGCGGAGCTATTAATTGTTACACATGTGGAACCACTATTGGACACCTTTTCCTTTATTTCCTTGAGAACACTTGCATGCTTGGTTGGACATCTAGGTAGGCCATCTTTTATCGCTACACTTTCATGCTGGAACTTGACTTAGGAGAAACCTCGTTTGTTTCTTTTCTCCTTTCGTTAGTCAGGTGGTATTTGTTGCTCGGGTCTGAGCAGGGGTTTGGGATAGTGTAGCCGGGGCCTGGATTATGGATTATGTGTTTTGGCGGCGACCGCGGATATTGGGCGGTTGACCGGATGTCGGTTATAGGACATCGGTGATAGGGTATGATTATGGACTAGAGGGTTTTGTGGCAACCGCGGATAGTAGGCGGTTGGCCAGATGTCGGATGTGGGACATGATTGTGATTGTGGGTTATTCCGGGGACCGCGGATATTGGGCGGTTGACCGGAGGTCGGTGGTGAGACTTGGTTGTGGATTGTGAGGTATTGCGGCGATCGCGGATTTTGGGCGATTGACCGGGTGATCACTTATGCATCAGATTGGGGATCAGTTTTCTTTTAGTGGAGGGTTGTGTTCCACTGGGGCTTTATAGTTGTGATCCAGTCCTGCTTTTGTTACTTATCACACCGGCGCAGTTATTGCCCGGTGATGCTTTCCTCGTGTGGGTCGCTCCCCTTGAGATCCCCTCCGGAGGCCGGGGCTAGACAGTTATGGATAGTTTTGCTATCACATCGGCGCGGCTTATTTGCCCGATGATGAGGGCGGCAGTAGGAATTTTGCTATCACATCGGCGCGGCTTACTTGCCCGATGATGAGGGCGGTACAGATTGGGTTCATCTGGGATGGTTGGTTATGGTTGAATACGGTTATTACAGTCTAGGACTGTATTTTAGAGGCATAGTAGTGGTAGATTTCCCTTTTTCAGCAGTTTCATTTCTTACCACTCTTCTTTCCTTTTTGCCTCTGGTAGACCTAGTGGGTGTATCAGAGTTTGAGGTTTTACCCACTAGGGGAGGCTACTGGTTTACTAGTGGTTCTCACCCCCATTCTTCTTTTTCTTTTCTTCTCCTTTGTTTTGCAGAGCCTTCTGCGGGTGCTGCTGGACATACAGCGGCGGGTCGAGGAGAGAGGACGGCTGAGTAGCTAGACAGTGGGCCTGACAGTGAGTAGCTAGACTGGTACCTCTTATGTATCCTATCTCAGACGGTTGTACTTTTACTTTTGGGGTCTGGCTTTAGCCAGCTAGTTGTATATTTGTGGTGAGCTGGGAGAGAGACTTGTACTTTATTTTACAGTCATTTTGTATTCTTACTTCCAGTTCAGTCTGAGATGTAGTATTTTCAGTTCAGCTCTGTTTTATTGCTCTATTATTGTATCTGTTTTATTTGAGCAGGTTACCGGCGCTTCGTGTATGCAAAAAATTCCGTGTGCACGGCGGATCTGTAGACGAGCCCGAGTTCTGGTTTACACTCGGGGCGTGACAACCCATCATCTGACCTTTGTCCCCCCGAAGGTGCGCTTCCGGTCCTCTCCTGTGGTCTCCACCATTTAGGGGGCCGACTCCCGCTGGAAGAGCCTCCCCCAGAGTAAGGCTGAGACCGCTTCCTATCCTCGTGATGAGTAGGGCCCCCCCCCCCCCTCGGGCGCGTGTAACTGCGAAACCGCGCTCCACAATGGTGGCCCTGTCGACCACCTTCTGGAAGGTGTGCAAGTCCGCCGCCTGCGCCACCTGGAAAATGTCGCTGCGCAACCCGTCCACGAAGAGGGTGGCCTTGTGAGACTCGTCCCGTATAGCAAAAGGGACGTAGTTCGCCAGCCTCACAAACTCCCGCTGGTACTCCATGACGGTTCAGTTTCCTTGCCTGATATGGTTCAGATCGTCCTCCAATTATTTCTTGACACTGTTGGTGAAGAACGCCCCGAACAGCTCTTGCTTAAAGGTGGTCCATGATAGAAGGGCGGTACCCTTCGAGGAGTCGGGGCGCACCATCTCCCACCATATGCGGGCGTTCCCCCCGAGGAAGTGGACGGCCAGGGGAACCCGCTCGTACTCCTCCATCATCAAGTCCTCGAAGAGCTTCTCCATCGTGTCCACCCACTTCTCCACGACCCAGGGGTCCGTCGTCTCCCCCTCAAACACCGGCGGGTCGTACTTCTTGAAGTCTGCTAGGTTGGCGCGTACGCGGTCCCGCTCAGTCAGCGGAACTGACCCTTCCCCCGTGGCGGTGGCGGCCACGACGGAGGAAGGCATCACCACAGTCTCCACTGAAGTGCCTCCTGCAGTAGTCCCCGGCGTCGGTCTCGCAGCCGCCGTCGAAGGGGCTACCTCAGGCACCGTCTGTCGGACTAATGGTACCTCGGGTGCAGTGGCCCTGGTAGGGGCAGCCCCCGTCTCGGCCTCCGTCACCGGCGGTCCCGTCGCTGGTGCCGTTGGCCCCGGAGGAGGGCCCTGGGAGACCACCACCGTTGCAGCCGGCTGCTGCTGCTGCATCAATTGGCACACACGGTCCGTGAGGGTCGCCAGTTGACCCGCCATCTCCCGTAGCTGCTGCCGCAGGAGCTGGTTCTCCGCGGTTGCCGACGCTGCTGCGTCCGCCCCTGCATCCTCGGTGGAGGATCTAGTCCTGGCCATGATCTGAACACATGCACAACACCAGTCACTCCTAGGCTTAGCTAAAGTAGCAACTCAAACACTCACAAGAAAAGGGATACTATTATTTCCCCGCCCTCCCCCGACCACTCGCGTTCTACACATCTATACAGTGTTCATCTCTTTCGTTAGTAGCTAGAGTGTTGTGTTCCGTGGATGTTGGGCCCGACTACTGTGGTTAAAACCTGGCTCTGATACCATCTTAATCTGTCACGTCCCGGGGGTTTTAACGCGCGGAAGGATAGCCATCGAAGCTACCACATTGACGTATTATTTTTTTTTTGAAACCAAACTTCTCCGGTGCGTACCCAGATCCGCCGCATATACAAATTTACTCTGCAAACGGGCAGAGTCTCCTTTGTATATGCACGGCGTCCAGACTACTACATCCATACAAACAAGTCTTTAACCACACTAGTTTACCAAGATTGCACATACAACTATATCCCACAAGTAATAAAGAGGCCGACCATTTTTGAAAGGATAAAGACACAGGGTTTCGAAAGCGGTGCCCACACGACACCCAAGTTTTTCAAACCATTTCTAAATCCATAAATCCACAGGGTTTTGAAAACGGTGCCCACACAACACCCAGGTTTTATAAAACTATTTTCACAAACACATAAATCCACAGGGTTTGTAAACAGTGCCCACACGACACCTATATATTTTTAAAACTGTTTTCGCAAAGTTTTCTTTTTCCTTTTTCTTTGTTGTTTGAAACGGCCAATTATATAGAAGTAAAATAACCACCATTCACAAGGTATGAAAATGCTCCAACATCCACGTCGACCCCACAAGGGTATCGAAATCCACAAAGTAAGCTACTAACAGGAAAGAGAGTGAACAAGGAAAGAAAAGTCACAGTCTACAGCCTCGAAGGGCTGATGGATCACTAGCGCGGCCTCACCGATGCCCTAGCACTCGCCCCTGGATGAACCTGTCACGGAGTGGGAAGTCAGTGACCAGAAATAAATACCAACGCAAAAAGGGCTAAAAGTAAGGCAAACCGCAGTAAAACCAGAGCAACCGCCCTCCTCAATGTGCTACCAATCGTGGGAACCCCCACCCTGTACAATCCAAACCCGGGGACCTACCCGGGCAACCACACCGAGCACCTATCTCGGCACCACACCGAGCACCTATCTCGGCAGCTCACCGAGCACCTATCTCGGCAGCACGGCTCACACCCTCCACCTATGAGGGCCCCCATTACGCCACCTATGCGTGGGGTACACGGGTCAACGTACCACTTTTCCAAAAAATCTCACCCTTGCGGTGGCCAAACCGCTGGTGTGCGTGCAGCCATCTCGAGCCTCGTAACCAGATACGTATATATAGATAAATAACTCACACAGGGTTAGCAAGGTAAACAGATAATCCTTTTATTTACCGCCGTTGCCGAAACATACAGTTTCTATAACTCATCCCTTCTCAAGAAACCAAGGAGAGGTACCCACCATGGATGGAGAACGGCGTTCGGCTCGTCCGCGTCTGCGTTCCTGCCGAGCCTACAGTGCCGCGCGCAACTGAAGGAGTAAAAAAACTAGGACTTGATGATCCAAATACTGAAAGTCGACTCAAACTGAAGACGGAAACCCGACACGGTCCCAAAACACCGCACGCGAAGTTCCCCGCGCGACATCGACCTGTGCGGCGCGCACCCCGCATGCGAAAAGCCCCCCGCGCGGCACCAGCCCGCGCGGTGCCTGCCTGCGGGCAGCCCCGCGCGACGCCTCTGCCGCGCGGCGCGATGCCTGCAGGCAGCCCGCGCGGTGCCTGCCTGCGGGCAGCCCCGCACGGCGCCCTTGCCGCGCGCCGCGCTGCCTGCAGGCAGCCCGCGCGGCACGAGCCCGCGCGGTGCCAGCCTTCGCGGCACCCCGGCCGCGTGGCGCGCTGCCTTCAGGCAGCCCGCGCGGCACCAGCCCGTGCGGTGCCTGCCTGCGAGCAGCCCCGCACGGCGTCCCTGCCGCGCGGCGCGCTGCCTGCAGGCAGCCCGCGCGGCACCAGCCCACGCGGTGCCTGCCTGAGGGCAGCCCTGAGCGGCGCCCCTGCCGCTCGGCGCGCTGCCTGCACGCAGCCCGCTCGGCACCAGCCCGCGCGGCGCCTGCCTGCGGGAAGCCCCGCGAGGCGTCCCTGTCGCGCGGCGCGCTGCCTGCAGGCAGCCCGCGCGGCGCCTGCCTGCGGCCAGCCCCGCGCGGCGCCCCTGCCGCGCGGCGCGCTGCCTGCAGGCAGCCCGCGCGGCGCCTGCCGGCGGGCAGCCCCGCGCGGCACCCCTGCCGCGCGGCGCGCTACCTACAGGCAGCCCGCGCGGCACCAGCCCGCGCGGTGCCTGCCTGCGGGCAGCCCCGCGCGGCGCCCCTGCCGCGCGGCGCGCTGCCTGCAGGCAGCCCGCGCGGCGCCTGCCTGCGGGCAGCCCTGCGCAGCGCCTGCCTGCGGGCAGCCCCGCGCAGTGGCCAGCAGCATTGCGGCGGTGGCAGCGGCGCCTCCCTCGCAAGGAGACGAATCCGGATCACCCCCCCGCGTAATAGAAAAACCCTAACACAAAAACTACAAGACTCACCTTCGATCTGCTGGAGGAAGAGGAAGGAGAGGATCGTCCTACCGTTGCCCGATCGATCCCGCAAGCAAGAAGGTCCCCGTCCCTCTCCCTGTCTCAATCGTCCGAATCACTGTCGCCGTCTTGAAAAAGGAAGAGGAAGTGAATTGGGGATTTCGTTTTTCCCCTTTTTCCCCTCGGTCGTGGTCTACCCTAACACAACGAAAGGAACAGACAAAAACCCTAAGTCCCCTGATCGCAGACCCAGTCCATCGGGTTTCAAAAGAAGGGTCCAGGTTACCTCGAAAAGCATGCCGGTCGTTAGCATGCTTCCTGGCACGCCCAAACTAATCGCAACCTTCGGAAATTATTTCTGGGAGATTTCGGGGTTGGAATTCGAATCTGATCGCGCCCCCGTTCCCCGTTTCGCGAGCTCTAGCGTCTAAAAATACCCACGAGCCCCGACGGCCTGCCCAGAAACAAACGACTATTAGCTCCCGCCGGACCACTAAAAGTAAGGAGAAAATAAAATAAAATTACCAAAAGAAGCGGGTATTACAACTCTCAAAAGAAATAACTCACACAGAATATAGGTTAAAGAATATCATTTATCATCAACATCACCTAAAGGAGTACAACACTTATCAAACCTCACATTCTCACATGGATATGCTAAAGATCATTTAACATCACTTAAACATGGACACTCAATCAAGTATCACCAATGAATAGACTAAGGTTCAACAACTTTCATTGATCTCACATAGGATGAACATAGGATCTACCAACAACATCCAATCTCATTTGGAGGAATTAGGAGTCATGAACAAAGCTTAGTCTCATAAGGGATAGGCCTCAACTCACAATGATAACCATATTTTCATGAATGAACTAGGAATCAAAAGCATAGGTCATTCTCACATCGACTAGATCAATAACCAACATCAACACCCATTTTCACATAAGCTAGATCAAAGATCAATCAACTAATTAATCTCACATAGATAGGTTATGAATCAACATCTATGCCCAACATCACACATTGTAGGTTAAGGATCGACAACTATAATTCATATCACCAAGTGGAGACTAAGGATCACCAAACCAACTACTCTCACATAAGTCATTCTCAAATAAATCAACCAAGTCCTTCTCACATAAGCAACCAAGCACTTCTCACATAACCCCATCGAGTCCTCACATAAATCAACCAACCATTCACATATAACTATCACCATCATTCTCACATAATTATGTTAACCATTCATCACAAGGTGTAGGTTGAAGATTAGTTTCCCAATTACCCTCACATAGCATAGATTTAAGGATGATCACTTATAGTCGCTTCATATGAGATAATGTATTATCAACCAACTAATCATTTACTCAAGTATGAGCTAAGGATCAATTAACTTAACATAAACATGGAGATTCAAGCATGATTCACCAAGGGAAAAGAGAACAACAATCAACTATGTCATGAGGGAAACCAATAGCCCGAGTGGGTAAATCATCATTTTCGACAAAGCAAAACCACCCACCTGAAACTTGACGATCTGCTGCCGGATCTAGCTGAAATTTGGCGTGAGTAATCCTTATCCTCCCAGGAGTCCGATGCCATGAAAATCATCCAAATTCGCCTCACGGATTGGGCGCAATCACTGAAGCAATGCACGCTGCGTAATCAATTTCCAGAATTTCAGCAAGCGCAACAAGATTAAATAAAAAGTATGTGCAACCTCAAATACCTCAAAATGATGTCTCCAACAGTAAAACAAAGATCTCCAGCTCCATACAAACATCTTCAAGTCCTCGAAATCCACCATTAATTCTCTCGACATTCAAACACAACAAATGTCATAATGTTGTCCAAAACTGCTAACATAAACTTGCTAGCATTTCCAAGCTTAATTAGGGGCTTTTCCAAAGGGATTTATCCACATATCACGAAAGAGAATTTGCTCACCTTGAAGTTAAAAAGAAGTCACAACTTGAATTTCTGAAAAAGACTTTATATCCACAAAGTTATCTGCATTCCAAGGTGCATTGCTCAAATCAAAACTAAAACAGGGACTGCAGTTAACCTTATAACAGCACTTGGAAATATCATTAAAGTTACCTAACCAAACGTGCTCCAAATCCTGCAAGAGAGTTACCATTGGATTCCTTGTCGAGAGTAGATACAAATTGAGCTAAATAACTCCAAATTTCATGCTCAGATGAAGGAGAAAACCCATAAACACTTTGAACTATCCACCAAGTTCCATCTGTACACGAGTGCAGCAAGGTGCTCCAAAGATCATGCATAAATCCTAATAAAAACTCATATCTGGGGAAAATGATACATAATAATATCGTAGATCTTCGAGTCCTGGAAATGTACCCGCAAAAATTATCCAAAATTTCCCATCCTACTGCCCAGAAAGGCCAAAACACGGAGGACTGTTCAGGATTCCAGACTGAAATGAAGGGTCCCAAAGATGGCTTTAAAACTCTGTAAAATCATGAGATGTGAGGGAAGGTTTTAATACAAAAATATTAGCCTTACCTCTTGTAAAAACGTAGAACTAAAAATGAGCTCAAAATTCCAAGAAATGAGTCCTGGAGAATTTTCGCACTGAAATGCGACGGGAAGGTCCACCAACAGCAACAATGGTGGTGCTTGCTTCATGGAGAAGATGATGGTGATGAAGCCTCTTTAGTCCATCTCTTTGCTGATGAAGATGCAGAGGAGTCACAGATGAGTCCTCTGAAGAAGTCTCCAAAGTTGGAAGCTCCAAAAGAGGGAGAAGGAGGAGGTAGAAGAGCTTAAGTAGGAGGAAGAAGAAGAAAGAAGAAAAGAGAGAGGAAGGAATTATTATGCGGTGCACAGTACTGGGCCAGGCCCAGCGCCCGGCCCAGCCCCCGCGCCCAGGCGGGGCACGCCTTTGGGCGGATGGCCCGGATGCGGCCACGCCACGCGCGGCGCCCGAGTATGGCGCGGCGCCGCGTGCCCCGCACGGGGACGCGCACCGCGCCAGCGGGCGCACGTGGGCGCGCTCTGCCCAACGCAGGCGCGCCACGTGGCCCGCACTTCCCTCTCCCGCGCCGACACGTGGAGATGCCGGTATTCGCTGCACCTGGTGCACGCGTCCTCCTGTGGACCGGCAATCAGAAATAGATCCGATAAGCTCCAAAAATGCGACTTTTTGCTATTTTCGCGCGCTGAGTCCAATTTCGAAGTCCAAAATTCCAAATAATGCAACCAAATAGCCATTCCACTCGTTTTTCCACGCTGAATCCAAATACGGTATCCGTTTTGCAAGAATCCACTTCTATTTTTCGAAGAAACTCCCAATTAAGCAATCTTGATCCATTTCTCGCGCTGAGTCCGTTTCTTGGGTCCGATTTGCGCGCAACCAACACTATCCACATAAATAGGCCTCCACAATCTGTCAATCACACTGTAATGACCACGAAGATCCGGGTCTTCACATCCTCCCCCACTAAAAGAAAGTTTCGTCCTCGAAACTAACATAGCTCAAAAGAAGTCTCAAATCAGAAGGGAAAATATCCAACATTCTCGTCACCAGCTCTCAAAGCATCACCCGCTTCCCTGATCAATCCACAACAACATCAACACCTGTACGGCATGGCCTAGTTGCGCCGTTCCTCATTTCTCGAGCCAGAATCCGCAACGGCGTCTCACGTACTCCAGACACTCACTAGTCTCAAGTGGAGCGAGTCAAACAATGGCGGAAAATCCAAACATATCACCTCTAAGCTGAGGCGGGGAAAACATCAAGGATTCCAACATGTCACGGGAAAAAGAAGAAACAATAGGTAACCACTGATCCACAACACCCCCAAAATCTCCTTCTCAGAACCAACTCATTCAAGAAACCTAAAGTACAGCCACGCAATTATCCATGTAAAAAGGGAGTTCAATATCAGAAACATCAACAACTACAACCCTGAGTTGGAGAACCACCGAAAACAGCGAAGAGTTGAAGTTGTCCCTGTTGTGGCTGTCATTCTGTCCTTGCTCCACATCAACTAGGGACCCTTAAGTCAACACTCTCTGATCTCATCCATCAGTGTGGGTTGCTCGACTGAAACCAAAACCTGGAAAGGATCACTCTGGGGCACGATCCCTGGTCCTAATCATCCTATCCATTCCAGTAGTGGCACTTACTACGCAAACATTGCTCAAGCCCAGCATTGTACTCCAGCCCAAAACGTCAACACACAACCCAGACTACCATGGGGGCATCACTACAACTCAATCACTGCTGACAGGACGAAAGATCCATTGTCTCCCCCATCAGGTAACACACCGGGTCTAACAACCCCTTTATCCATCATAATCAATAACTATACCATTAACTCTTAGTTGTGCTGGTGCCATCTAATGAGGTGCCTTCAATATCAACGCGGTTCCCAGAACCACGTTAATAACAATCTCAATCTCCTTGCCCGGCGGCATTGTCATCAACTCAGGTGGACTCATATTCGAGAACTCGCGGGTATTAAGGACACCCTTGAGTCCCGGGGCCGCCGTAGGCACCTTTATCACAATCACTAACTGGGCAATGCATCCTTGGCTCATCATCTGCCTGACTCTTGTTGACACGCTGTCGCTGCAACTAGTGCAATCTACCAACCCCTATAAACAAACTCCTCCTCCTGTCCAACTCGCAGAAGTTCACAGTACTCTCATCACAATCAAAAATTGTAAGATGCCACACCGACCAATCCAATACACCGAGTCGAAATCCTGGGCTGCCACAAGACCAGCTAGTCAACGGGTAATACCCACAGCCTAACTGCACTGGACATATTCCACGAACTTCCTCCACGTGCACCTCCTAATCAAGGATCTATACCTCAAGTGCACGTGGTAGCAACTCTACCTTTAGTCCGTGCAGGGATACACCTCATTCTAACTCAGATAGCTGTAAAGGAAATCATACCTGCGACAACACATCCCACTGATGGGACGCCCTCCAACCAGGTTGCACAGACTCAACTGCCAGCGCTAGTGGTTGTCGCTCAATTAGCCTGGACATCGTGACCTTATCTGCCCAGAAATATCCTGACTATCCCCAAAGAAAGCACCATCTCTGCCTCCGCTAATACTGCGGCAATGACCGCAGCCCATCGTGCTTCTGCTGCGCTACTCTGATACTGATGCTGATGCTGCCGTCAGGGTCCACCCGACCTCTGGCACCTCAGAAGTCCACGACCCCAAAAGGGAATCAAGAAGGTCTCTGCCCACTAATCTGCCCTGCATCATCTGGCACCGAGTGCCTCCATCTGTCCAAAGGAACTACAACGCTATGCTCCATCGGGGCATCCAAAATCTAAAGTCAGAGGGACCGAATGAGCCAAAAATGTGAGGTCCCAGAATCTCCCGCGTAGGGTTTGCCGGTTGTTTGGCAGCTTTTAGGGGCCGTGGGGAGTGTTTGTGCGCTTGTCGGGCCCGAGAAATGGATTTGTGGTGCAATTTGGGATTTAGCTTGCATCACTGGAGGCCTGCGTGGTGCGTCGTGATGGCTGCGCGCAATTTGGACACAAGTGGTGGACTTCGGGCTTAAAAGGAGACCCCGTGGGAAATTGGAGGACCCGTCGAGTCTTTGGAAGTGGTTCCGCGCGGTTCAGATGTCAAAATTGGACTCCGGGCGAAGTTTGGATAAAAGTTTACCTCTCCGGTCGCCTTCGAGAATTTTTAGAGTTTGAATTTGGCAAATCGGACTTTAAAAATGGACCCGGCGCGAAAATCGGATCGAGTGGGCATTCGGCGAATTTTCGGACGAGAATTTGGGAAAACGGACATCGTTTTTGGATTCAGCGCGCGAAATCACTAAGAATGGACTATTTATTTGTTGGATTTGGAGCCCAGATGAAGTGCGCGTTTTTCGAGGCAAGTGGCACGAAAATCGAGGTTGTCGGCGCGGATCCCGAGGGTGTACGGCTGCGGCGTGGGCGCGGCAGGCGCTGGGAAGTGCGCCTTCGGAGCGCTTCACGCGGGGGCCGCCACGTGGCGGGCCCCCGTTGGCGCCCGCTCGGGCGCGGGGGCGTGCACCCGTGTGGCGGTGCGGTGTCCCGCGCCTGCGCGCGGTGCGGTGCAATGCGCCCGTGTGGCGGGCGCGTTGCCGCGCGCCACGTGGCGCGCTGGGCGCGTGCGTGGACCCGGCGCACGCGCCCAGCGTTGTGGACCGGCCGGTTGGAGCCCCCTATTGGATGGCGCGGTGGACCGGCTCCGTGGACCGGCATCATGGACCATTTTCCTCTCTCTCCCTCTTTTCTTCTTCTTCTTCCTCCCCGCACCGCCATTTTCTCCCTTCATTTTCTTTCTTCTGCACCCGAGAGCGAGAGGGAGTGAGGGAGGAGGTTGCGTGAGGTGCTGCGGTGCGTCGTGGACCTCGTTTTGCGTGCGAGGTCGCCCGGCGGAGCGTTTCGGCGACGGCGGCGCAATCGGGTAGGTCCCGTGTGTTGGTTTTACTGTATTTTTGTACAGTTTTTGGGGCGTTCTTTTGGACTGTAATTGACCCTCTTGTTCTTTTCTGTGTTGGGCACCGTGCACCGTTTTGCGTGCGGACTCCGTTTTGCGTGCGGATTCCGGCACCGTGCACCGTTTTGCGTGCGGACTCCGGCATCGTGCACCGTTTTGCGTGCGGACTCCGTTTTGCGTGCAAATTCTGGCACCGTGCATCGTTTTGCGTGCGAACTCTGGCACCGTGCACCATTTTGCGTGCGAACTCCGTTTTGCGTGCTGATTCTGGCACCGTGCACCGTTTTGCGTGCGGACTCCGGCATCGTGCACCGTTTTGCGTGTGGACTCCGTTTTGCGTGCGGATCCTGGCACCGTGCATCGTTTTGCGTGCGAACTCCGGCACCGTGCACCGTTTTGCATGCGGACTACTTTTGGCGTGCGGATTCCGGCACCGTGCACCGTTTTGCGTGCGGACTCCGTTTGGCGTGCAAATTATGGCATCGTGCTCCATTTTGCGTGCGGACTCCGGCAGCAGACATCGTTTTGCGTGCGAATCGCGTGGAGGCCAATTGCAAGTGTCTACGAGCAATTGGTGGCTTATTAAGGTGGGTGGCCTTATCTCCAAGTTTTATGGACGGTACAGTATTTCTACTGATGTAGGACTATGCATGATAGTTTATTTCATTGTGTAGCATGCTAGATTGTAGGAATTGTTATTCCTTTTATTATCTGTTAATGTAGTTATCTTGGAACTTGACCTAGCACCCCCGTCATATGTTGCATGTGTAACCAGACTAGTAGAAAACCCTCACTTGGGCTAGGGTTATTTTATTGTTTAGACACCCACACTGTTTTTCTATTCCTAGACATAGTGTTTTCCTCGCCCGGCTAGTGGGCCGAGAGGTCGGGACTTTCTTGTAGTGTGGGATGCTTTTGCACTCGTTCTTGGGAGCAGAGTAGAGTCTGGTAGTTGTAGTGGGTTGCTTATCTGTGCCGGGAGCCGTTTGGATAAACAGTAGTCCCGGGAGGTCTTGTATCCCTATTGCGCTGTCGTGGGAGGGAGCCGTTGAGTAGACGGTAGTCCCGGGCCGTCGAGTATCTTCCGGTCCGTATTGTTGGGAGCCGTTGGGGTTGACGGTGGTCCCAGGTCGATGAGTGTTGTCCGACCGGTATTGTTAGCCTGAGTTGTGGGTCGTTCCTGGCTGTGGAGTACCTCCAGCCAGTGTGCTTGTGCTGCGAGCTGTTGGAGAGGCTAGTGTCTCGTGTTTCGTGTTAGCCGACCAGCTGAGTCGTCGAGAGTGCTCCGACTGTTATGCGAGATATTTGGGGATCTTGAGTCCTACCGTTCTGAGAGTGAGCGTGGTTTTGTCTATAGCCTGCTTTTGCCAACGTTTGATACTCTATGCCGCGCCGTTTTCCTCAGTTGGAGTCGCGCCCCTGAGATGCCGCTGTGGATACGATGGTTGGCCTGTTGAGGCAGTTTTCCGCAGTGGAGGCAACGATGGGCCTGTTGAGGCAGTTTTGCGCGAGGGATGAGTTAGTCGGACAGGACGCCCCACGTAAATCCCGTCCTCATGTGGATGTGTGGTAGTGGGCAGGTGCGTTCCTAGTCGACAGGCGCAGGCTTGACTGGACCTTTGAGGCAGTCAGTTCGTTTGGGTCGATTGAGCACCTTGGGTGCGAGTGGTCTCATTTACTTTCATCTGTTCCACTCTTGAGTGTGTAGATAGTGGCATGGTGGCTGTAGAGTAGTTCCAGCTTTTCTTGTTCAGTTTTCTTTGCCTGTTATCTTTTACCTCTGGTAGACTTGGTGGGCAGACCGTTGGACTTGTTGACGGCACCCACTGAGAACTACTGTGGGAAGTAGTTCTCACACCCGTCGTGGTGTCTTTTCCCCAGGGACTTCTTCTTCTGTTCCTGTATTCCTGTTGCTGATCCTTCTGGCCGAGGCGAGGGAGTCACGAGCTAGTTCCCTACCCGTCGTTGGAGTGTAGCGGTACCCCTCTTCAGCGGAGAGCTTCAGTAGACTAGTTTACTACTTTTACCTCTGTTGAGAGAACTTTGTTGTGAGGTATAGAGTTGTATTTTATTTTTACAGTTTGTGAGACTGTTGTAGTGAGGATATTCTTGTATCGAGAGTTTGTACACTGATGTATTTATTGGAGATACCTCCCCTTTTGAGTTTTGTATCAGATGACTTTGTATACGATCGTATTTGGGAGATGGATATGGTACTATTTTCAGTTGTACAGGGTTTGGTTTTCAGTTTTTAGTGATTTACTTTCAGCTCTGATATCTGTATACTGTAGTTGATTCTTTTTGCAGGCTAGACGCTTCGTCTGTACGGCAGTTTCCGTACAGATGGCGGATCTGTTAGCGAGCCCGGGTAGCAGTTTCGACCCCGGGGCGTGACAGATTAGAGTGGTATCAGAGCCTAGGTTGTAGGTCGTAGTGGACTTAGAAACCCTAGGCTTGTGGTTGGATATTTGGATGACTACGTGAGAGTCGTGACTTTTAGCGAGAGTCCTGATTAAGTTTTTACCTCTCCCAAGAGACGGGATGAGAGTTTGGCATGTTTACTTTCCTAAGCGATTATGTTGGCTGCCGACAACATGATGCTATGGAATGGATGACATGTCTTAGACTTTCGCTGGATCGGGTCGTATGGTTGTTGTGTCCTGACGTTTGTTGTTGTGCAGTGGGCTACATTACTCCTGAGGCGTCGTGTTGTGTGGAGGACACACCCCGCACCTGAAGAGTACCCTAGCAGCGGGAGACAGAGCTATCAGAGCAGAGCAAGACCCAGGAGTTTGTGTGTTGAGATAGTTTCCCACTTTAACCGAGAAGGGCCGAATCCCTGAACGGTAAAGTATCGAAAACTTCGATAGGCTGAGCTTAGAATCTGTTCTTATTTGATTGGGGTTCTAGGCACCGGTCTATCGGGATTTTCGGACTTTTGCCGCGTCAGTCGGTTCTTCTCGCCTATGAGTGGGGTGTTGTTGTGGGAGCCGTTTGGAGTGACGGCGGTCCCAGCTGTGTGAATATTTTTTTCTGGCTGAGTTACCAGGAGGGCATTTTCCCTGGCTGAGTTACCAGGAGGGCATTTTCCCTGGCTGAGTTACCAGGAGGGCATTTTTCCCTGGCTGAGTTACCAGGAGGGCATTTTCCCTGGCTGAGTTACCAGGAGGGCATTTTTCCCTGGCTGAGTTACCAGGAGGGCATTTTCCTAGGCTGAGTTACCAGGAGGGCATTTTCCCTGGCTGAGTTACCAGGAGGGTATTTTCCCTGGCTGAGTTACCAGGAGGGCATTTTTCCCTGGCTGAGTTACCAGGAGGGCATTTTCCCAGGCTGAGTTACCAGGAGGGCGTTTTCCCTGGCTGAGTTATCAGGAGGGCATTTTTCCCTGACTGAGTTACCAGGAGGGCGTTTTCCCTGGCTGAGTTACCAGGAGGGCATTTTTCCTGGCTGAGTTACCAGGAGGGCGTTTTTCCCTGGTTGAGTTACCAGGAGGGTGTTGCCCCTGGCCGAGTTACCAGGTGGGCACATGCCCTGGCCGAGTTACCAGGTGGGCACATGCCCTGGCCGAGTTACCAGGCGGTTGCTTTAGTGAGATTGAGATGGTCTGACAGGACGCCGAGATTTGGTAGCGTCGAGTTCGTCCTGTTGGACTACCAGGAGCGCAGTTGTTGACTTGGAACCAGTTTCGTGCTTTGCTGCTCAGGCCCTTCTTTCCTGACAGTGTAAGCAGAAACTAGATGGGGATCTTAGACTCCTGCAGCAGGGGAGTCGACCTCTTCTGGAGTATGTTCGCGAGTTTTGCGATTGTTGAGCGGTGTACCCTATGTCCTCCTGGATGAGACCCAGGATGTTGAGCTAGTTGAGAAAGGACTGCAGTGGAATATCTATCACTTGGTGTATTCTCGGCGGGTGCCAACGTTAGATGCAGTGATTGAGCATGCTTAGCGGGTTGACCGAGGATCAGTGATCATGTCAGAGAGGGACGGAGCGCCAGGGACCAACTCCGGGGAGAGGCATCCAGTGCCGCCTGTGTTTGGACAGTCGAATAGATCGAGACCCCCGGGGCCGCCACGATCCAAGTCTGAGGGTCGTGAGTCTCAGAGGAGTCAGAGACCAGGAGGTTCTCCACAGCCGTTGTATCAGCAGCATCGGGATGACTGTGTCATTTGTGATGGGCTGCATTCTGCACCGCAGTGTGACCACGGGCAGGGCACAGATCATGGTCTTGTCCTAAAGCGGGGTCATCAGTCGCATTGGCAGCTTCGGCTCCTCCTTCTCCGCTCTTCCAGACAGGCGGAGCTTCGACAGGTTATGGACAGATAGTTAGGGCCACTTCTTCGCGGCAGTCCGACGGATGACCACCCCGAGCGAGAGCGTCTATGTCGCACAGGATGAGGATTCGGGGGCAGCTAGCCACGTGGTGGCAGGTATTAATCTTATCTCCCCTTCACGCACTTGAGCGTTATTTGTTACCGGAGCATCATATTCTTTTCTTCTGTAGGGCATTTGCATTGATGTATGGGCTAGAGATAGGACCCTTAGCTTGTGCTCGTGAGGTTCAGATACCTGATCACGTGTTGCACATAGATGGGTGTTATTGGTCCTGCCCAGTGCAGTTGGGGTCCTGGTTTTTGGCCTGTTGATCTTTTGGCCCTTCCTCAGCTCCAGGATTTCGAAGTAGTGTTGGGTATATTACTGTGAGGATCTAAGGCCTTGATGCTTGAGTGATACCACACCGTTGATACACGGTGGTGATGCCACACCGTTGATACACGGTGATGATGCCACACCGTTGATACACGGTGGTGATGCCACACCGTTGATACACGGTGATGATGCCACACCGTTGATACACGGTGGTGATGCCACACCGTTGATACACGGTGGTGATGCCACGCCGTTGGTGCACGGCAGTGATGCCACGCCGTTGATACACGGCAGTGATGCCACACCGTTGATACACGGTGATGATGCCACACCGTTGATACGCGGTGGTGATGCCACACCGTTGATACACGGTGGTGATGCCACGCCGTTGGTGAACGGTAGTGATGCCACGCCGTTGGTGCACGGTAGTGATGCCACGCCGTTGATACACGGCAGTGATGCCACACCGTTGATACACGGTGATGATGCCACACCGTTGATACACGGTGGTGATGCCACACCGTTGATACACGGTGGTGATGCCACACCGTTGGTGCACGGCAGTGATGCCACGCCGTTGGTGCACGGCAGTGATGCCACGTTGTAGGAACACAACGGTGAGAGTTTTGTGGATGTTTTGGACTTTGACCACGAGTTTGGGCATCAGCTTTATGATCGCCTTGTGAGCCAGTTTCCAATGCCGTTCACCGACGGTTTGGTTCCCGTCAGGGTGTTCTTTATTAGTTGAGGGATCGACTTCGACCCGTGGGTTCGTTCGGGTTATGATAGCATATTGAGCGACCAACTGTGGCACGGATTGTGTCTCTTGTGGATCCCTTTTGAGGGTAGCCTGCAGTTGTGTTGTCCACTCGAGTGGTTTCGGATCGGGAGGTAATCGAGTGAAGACCCCAGCTTATTGGATTCCCTTCCTTATTGGATTAATATGCGGGTATGCTCGGGTCGTCTTGTTGAGGTTGGCACCATGTTGTGGTTTGGTGCGTGTTACACTTGTGGTTATTTCAGTTTCCCCCAGCCTTTTAGTGGAGCACTTTAGTTTTTCACGTCTCAGCTCAGTAGTGATGTGATTTTTCCTCGCCGTGATTGACTTGCCTCTTGAGATCTGTGATTGTTGGAGTACGAGGGACGCCCGTAGCACTTTCTGGCTCGAGAGATGAGAGAATTGCACATCGGGTCATACCGTACTTGTTGTTGTTGTTGCGAAGTAATCACGAGGAGCGAGTGGGGTTTAGGGAGCTGGAGGCGTATTGTTAGATACCTAGCCGTGGTATTCTTGACTCCTGGTGGGCTTGATCTAGTTTCGAGGACGAAACTTTCTTTTAGTGCGGGAGGGTGTGAGGTCCCGGAATCTCCCGCGTAGGGTTTGCCGGTTGGTTTGGCAGCTTTTAGGGGCCGTGGGGAGTGTTTGTGCGCTTGTCGGGCCCGAGAAATGGATTTGTGGTGCAATTTGGGATTTAGCTTGCATCACTGGAGGCCTGCGTGGTGCGTCGTGATGGCTGCGCGCAATTTGGACACAAGTGGTGGACTTCGGGCTTAAAAGGAGACCCGTGGGAAATTGGAGGACCCGTCGGGTGTTTGGAAGTGGTTCCGCGCGGTTCAGATGTCAAAATTGGACTCCGGGCGAAGTTTGGATAAAAGTTTACCTCTCCGGTCGCCTTCGGGAATTTTTAGAGTTGGAATTTGGCAAATCGGACTTTAAAAATGGACCCGGCACGAAAATCGGATCGAGTGGGCATTCGGCGAATTTTTCGAACGAGAATTTGGGAAAACGAACATCGTTTTTGGATTCAGCGCGCGAAATCGCTAAGAATGGACTATTTATTGTTGGATTTGGAGCCCGGATGAAGTGCGCGTTTTTCGAAGCAAGTGGCACGAAAATTGAGGTGTCGGCGCGGATCCCGAGGGTGTACGGCTGCGGCGTGGGCGCGGCAGGCGCGGGAAGCGCGCCTTCGGTGCGCTTCACGCGGGGCCACCACGTGGCGGGCCCCCGTTGGCGCCCGCACGGGCGGGGGACGCGCACACCGTGTGGCGGTGCGGTGTCCCGCGCCTGCGCGCGGTGCCGGTGCAACGCGCCCGTGTGGCGGGCGCTTTGCCGCGCGCCACGTGGCGCGCTGGGCGCGTGCGTGGACACGGCGCACGCGCCCAGCGTTGTGGACCGTCCGGTTGGAGCCCCCCTATTGGATGGCGCGGTGGACCGGCTCCGTGGACCGCATCATGGACCATTTTCCTTCCTCTCTCCCTCTTTTCTTCTTCTTCTTCCTCACCGCACTGCCATGTTCTCCCTTCCTTTTCTTTCTTACTACACCCGGAGCGAGAGGGAGTGAGGGAGTAGGTTGCGTGAGGTGCGGGGTGCGTCGTGGACCTCGTGTTGCGTGCGAGGTCGCCCGGCGGAGCGTTTCGGCGATGGCGCGCAATCGGGTAGGTCCCGTGTGTTGGTTTTACTGTATTTTTGTACAGTTTTTGGGGGCGTTCTTTTGGACTATAATTGACCCTCTTGCTCTTTTCTGTGTTGGGAACCGTGCACCATTTTGCGTGCGGACTCCGTTTTGCGTGCGATTCTGCGCACCGTGCACCGTTTTGCGTGCGGACTTCGGCACCGTGCACCGTTTTGCGTGCGGACTTCCGTTTTGCATGCGAATTCTGGCACCGTGCACCGTTTTGCGTACGGACTCCGGCAACCGTGCCCGTTTTGCAGTGCGGACTTCCGTTTGGCGTGCGGATTCCGGCACCGTGCCCCGTTTTGCGTGCGGACTCCGGTTTGGCTTGCGGAATTCTGGCATCGTGCTCTGTTTTGCGTGCGTACTCCGGCAGTAGACATCGTTTTGCGTGCGAATCGTGTGGAGGCCAATTGCAAGTGTCTACGAGCAATTGGTGGCTTATTGAGTGGGTGGCCTTATCTCCAAGTTTTATGGACTGTACAGTATTTCTACTGATATAGGACTATGCATGATAGTTTATTTCATTGTGTAGCATGCTAGATTGTAGGAATTGTTATTCCTTTTATTATCTGTTAATGTAGTTATCTTGGAACTTGACCTAGCACCCCCGTCATATGTTGCATGTGTAACCAGACTAGTAGAAAACCCTCACTTGGGCTAGGTTTATTTTATTGTTTAGACCCCCACTGTTTTTCTATTCCTGGACATAGTGTTTTCCTCGCCCGGGTAGTGGGCCGAGAGGTCGGACTTTCTTGTTGTGTGGGATGCTTTTGCACTCGTGCTTGGAAGCAGAGTGGAGTCTGGTAGTTGTAGTGGGTTGCTTATCTGTGCCGGGAGCCGTTTGGATAAACGGTAGTCCCGTGAGGTCTTGTATCCCTATTGCGCTGTCGTGGGAGGGAGCCGTTGAGTAGACGGTAGTCCCGGGCCGTCGAGTATCTTCCGGTCCGTATTGTTGGGAACCGTTGGGGTTGACTGTCACGCCCCGGGGTCGAAACTGCGACCCGGGCTCACTAACAGATCCGCCATCTGTACGGAAACTGCCGTACAGACGAAGCGTCTAACCTGCAGAAAGAAATCAACTACAGAGATACAGATATCAGAGCTGAAAGTAAACTAGTAAGAACTGAAAACCAAACACTGTACAACTGAAAATAATACAATATCCATCTCCCAAATACGATCGTATACAAAGTCCTCTGATACAAAACTCAAAGGGAGATATCTCCAATAAAGTTCATCAGTGTACAAGCTCTCACTACAAAAAATATCCTCACTACAACAGTCTCTCAAACTGTAAAATAAAGTACAACTCTATACCTCACAACAAAGGTCTCTCAACAGAGGAAAAGAAGTAAACTAATCTACTGAAGCTCTCCTCTGAAGGGTACCGCTACACTCCATTGACGGGTAGGGAACTAGCTCGCGACTCCCTCGCCTCGGTCAGAAGGATCAGCAACTGGAGCAACAGGAACAGGAGAAGAAGTTCCTGGGAAAAGACACCACGACGGGTGTGAACTACTTCCCACAGTAGTTCTCAGTGGGTGCCGTCAAAAAGCCCAACGGTCCGCCCACTAAGTCTACCAGAGGTAAAAGATAACAGTGCAATGAAATCTGAACAAGAAAAGCTGGAGCTACTCTACAGCTACCATACCTCTATCTAGATACTCAAAAGTGGAACAGATGAAAGTAAAAGAGACCACTCGCACCCAAGGTGCTCAATAGACCCAATCGAACTGACTACCTCAAAGGTCCAGTCAAGCCTGCGCCTGTCGACTAGAACGCTCCTGCCCACTACCACACATCCACATGAGGACAGGATTTACGTGGGGCGTCCTGTCCGACAAACTCATCCCTCGCGCAAAACTGCCTCACAGGCCCATCGTTGCCTCCACTGCAGAAAACAGCCTCAACAGGCCAACCATCGTATCCACAGCGGCATCTCAGGACGCGACTCCAACTGAGTAGAACAGCGCGGCATAGAGTATCAAACATTGGCATTTGCAGGCTAGTCAAAATCCACGCTCACTCTCAGAACGGTAGGACTCAAGATCCCCAAATATCTCGCACAACAGTCGGAGCACTCTCGACGACTCAGCTGATCGGCTAACTCAAAACACGAGACACTAGCCTCTCCAACAGCTCGCAGCACAAAGCTCACTGGCTGGAGATACTCCACAGCCAGGAACGACCCACAACTCAGGGTAACAAAATAGGTCGGACAACACTCAACGACCTGGGACCACCGTCAACCCCAACGGTTCCAACAATACGGACCGGAAGATACTCGACGGCCCGGGACTACCGTCTACTCAACGGCTCCCTCCTACGACAGCGTAAAAGGGAAATAAGACCTCTCGGGACTACCGTTTACCCAATCGGCTCCCCGCACAGATAAGCAACCCGCTACAACTACCAGACTCCACTCTGCTCCCAAGCAAGAGTGCAAAAGCATCCCACACTAAAAGCAAGTCCCGACCTCTCGGCCCACTACCCGGGCGAGAAACACTATGTCCAGGGATGAAAGAACAGTGTGGATGTCTAAGCATAAAAACCCTAGCCCAAGTGAGGGTTTTCTACTACTGGTCTGGTTACACATGCAACGTATGACGGGGGTGCTAGGTCAAGTTCCAAGGTAACTATATTAACAGATAATAAAAGGAATAACAATTCCTACAATCTAGCATGCTACACAATGAAATAAACTATCATGCATAGTCCTACATCAGAAGAAATACTGTACAGTCCATAAAACTTGGAGATAAGGCCACCCACCTCGATTTGCCACTAATTGCTCGTAGACAATTGCAATTGGCCTCCACGGAATCCGCACGCAAAACGGGGCACGGTGCCGGAGTCCGCACGCAAAACGATGCACGGTGCCGGAATCCGCATGCCAAACGAAGTCCGCACGCAACACGGTGCACGGTGCTGGAATCTGCACGCCAAATGGGGTCCGCATGCAAAACGGTGCACGGTGCTGGAATCTGCACGCCAAACGGGGTCCGCACGCAAAACGGTGCACGGTGCCGGAGTCCGCACGCAAAACGGTGCACGGTGCCAGGATCCGCACGCAAAACGGAGTCCGCACGCAAAACGGTGCACGGTGCGAGTCCGCACGCAAAACGGTGCACGGTGCTAGGATCCACACGCAAAACGGAGTCTGCACGCAAAACGGTGCACGGTGCCGGAGTCCGCACGCAAAACGGTGCACGGTGCCAGGATCCGCACGCAAAACGGAGTCCGCACGCAAACGGTGCACGGTGCCGGACACAGAAAGGAGAAGAGGAGTCAGTTACAGTCTAAAAGATCGCCCCAAAACTGTACAAAAATACAGTAAAACCAACACACGGGACCTACCCGACTGCGCCGCCGTCGCCGCAACACCCCCATCGGAAGCCTCGCGCGCTCCACGAGGCCCGCGACGCGAAACGCCATCTCCCACAACCCTCCTCCCTCACTCTCCCTGTCGCTCGGTTGGAGAAGAAAACGAAGAAGGAAAGGAGCTGGCTTGCGGGGAGGAAGAAGGAGAAGAAGAAGAGAAAGGGAGAGAGTGGGGGGGGTCCACGTGCACCGGTCCACGGTGCACCGGCCGGTCCACCGCACCCACTCGGGTGCACCAGGTCCAGGCAAAGAGGCGCGCGGCCACGTGGCCGTATCCCCGCACGCCACGCGGGCGCGCACCTCACGCGCCACACGGGCGCGTGACACCCTGCCGCCCACAGGCGCGGGACACGCGTCCGTGACACGGGCGCGCGCCCCTGCGCCCGCGCGGGCGCCAACGGGGATCCGCCATGTGGCGGCCCCCCACGTGGCCCGCGCAGGAGGCGCGCCTCCCCCGCGCCCCCCCCCGACGCGCTGCTGCGCGTCCCGTCACGCGGCCGCCTCGAATGGCGCCGCCGCTTCCAGGACCTCACATCCTCCCCACTAAAAGAAAGTTTCGTCCTCGAAACTAGATCAAGCCCATCAGGAGTGAAGAATACCACGGCTAGGTATCTAACAATACGCCTCCAGCTCCCCCACTCGCTCCTCGTGATTACTCCGCAACAACAACAACAAGTACGGTATTACCCGATGTGCAATTCTCTCATCTCTCGAGCCAGAAATTGCAACGGGCGTCCCTCGTACTCCAATAATCACATATCTCAAAGGGGCAAGTAAATCACGGGCGAGGAAAAATCACATCACTACTGAGCTGAGACGTGAAAAACCAAGGGCTCCACTAAAAGGCTGAGGGAAAACTGAAATAACCACAGTGTAATACGCACCAAACCACAACATGGTGCCACCCTCAACAAGACGACCCGAAGCATACCCGCAGACTCGTCCAATAAGGAAGGGAAATCTAATAAGTTGGGGTCTTCACTCTCGTTACTTCCCGATCGGAAACCACTCGAGTGGACTACACAACTGCAGGCTACCCTCAAAAGGGACCCTCAAGAGACACAATCTCGTGCCACAGTTGGTCGCTCAACACGCTAACATAACCCCGGACCCACGGTCGAAGTCGATCCCTCAACCAAAAAGGAACACCCTGACGGGGACCAACCGTCGGTGAACGGGACTGAAAACTGGCTCACAAGGCAATCATAAAGCAGATGCCCAACTCGCGGTCAAAAGTCCGAAACATCCAAAAGACTCTCACCGTAGTGTACCTACAACGTGGCATCACTGCCGTGCACCCACGGTGTGGCATTACTTACTGCCGTGTACCAACGGCGTGGCCTCACTGCCGTGCACCAACGGCGTGGCATCACCACCGTGTATCAACGGTGTGGCATCACCACCGTGTATCAACGGTGTGGCATCACTGCCGTGTATCAACGGCGGCATCACCACCGTGTATCAACGGCGTGGCATCACCACCGTGTATCAACGGTGTGGCATCCACTGCCGTGTATCAACGGCGTGGCATCACTCTCACTGCCGTGCCCACGGCGTGGCATCACCACCCACGTGTATCAACGGTGTGGCATCACCACCGTGTATCAACGGTTGTGGCATCACTGCCGTGTATCAACGGCGTGGCATCACCACCGTGTATCAACGGTGTGTCATCACCACCGTGTATCAACGGTGTGGCATCACTTGTCGTGTATCAACGGCGTGGCATCACCACCGTGTATCAACGATGTGGCATCACTCAAGCATCAAGGCCTCAGATCTCCAGTCCTATACCCAACACTACCTCGAATCCCGGAGCTGAGGAAGGGCCAAAGATCAATAGGCAAAAACCAGGGCCCCAACTGCACTAGGCAGGACCAACAACACTCGTCTATGTGCAACACGTGATCAGGTATCTGAACCTCACGAGCACAAGCTAAGGGTCCTATCTCTAGCCCATAGATCAATGCAAATGCCCTACAGAAGAAAAGGATGCGATGCTCCGATAACAAACAACGCTCAAGTGCGTGAAGGGGAGTATGATTAGTATCTGCCACCACGTGGCTAGCTGCCCCCGACAAGCCTCATCCTGTGCGACATAGACGCTCTCGCTCGGGGTGGTCGTTCGTCGGACAGCCGCGAAGAAGTGGCCCTAACTATCTGGCCATAACCTGTCGAAGCTCCGCCTGTCTGGAAGAGCGGAGGAGAGGAGCCGAAGCTGCCAACAAGCGACTGATGACCCCGCTTTAGGACAAGACCATGATCTGTGCCCTGCCTGTGGTCACACTGCGGCGCAAAAATGCGGCCCACCACCATGGACACAGTCATCCCGCTGCTGCTGCTTGATACATCGGCCAGGAAAACCTCCTGGTCTCTGTCTCCTCTGAGACTCACGACCCTCAGACTGGGATCGTGGCGGCCCCGGGGTCTCGATCTACTCGACTGTCCAAACTCAGGCGGCACTGAATGCCTCTCCCCAGAGCTGGTCCCTGGCGCTCCGTCTATCTCTGACATGATCACTGATCCTCGGTCAACCCCGCTAAGCATGCTCAATCGCTTCATCTACGTCGGCACCCGCCGCGAGAATACACCAAGTGATAGATATTCGATGCAGTCCTTTCTCAACTAGCTCAACCTCCTGGGCCTCATCCGGCGACATGGGGTACACGGCTCAACATCGCAAAACTCGCGAACATACTCCAAAGAGGTCGACTCCCCTGCTGCATGAGTCTAAGATCCCCTTCCATTTCTACTTACACTGACAGGAAGGAAGGCCCGAGCCGCAAAGCACGAATTGGTTCCAAGCCAACAACTGCACTCCCGTTAGTCCAACAGGATGAACTCGACGCCACCAAATTTTGGCGTCCTGTCGACCATCAGACCTCCATCTCACAAAGCAACCACCTGGTAACTCGGCCAGGGCATGTCCCCACCTGTCACTCGGCTGTAGTGAAAATCGCCTCAACAGGCCAAACCCTTCGCCACTCAATAGGCGACATCGCCACTCATGGGCGGCTCGCCACTCCTGGGCGGCATCGCCCACTCACGGATGTGGCGGCATCGCCTCTCACTTGGCGGGCATCGCCACTCATGTGGCGCATCGCCCCTCACTGGGCGGCATCGCCAATCACGGGGCGCATCGCCCTCACTGTGCTGCATCGCCCCTCACTGGGCGGCATCGTCTCTGGTAGCTCGAACCTTGGAAATAGCCTCCTGGTAATTTCGGCCAGGGAAAATGTCCCCTGGTAACTCGACCAGGGCATGTGCCCACCTGGTAACTCGGCCAGGGGCCCTGCATCCATCTGGTAGCTCGACCAGTGGAAGTATCCTCCTGGTAACTCGCCAGGGATATTATCCATCTGTTTACTCGGCCGTGATAATTACTCATATGTAACTCGGCCAGGGAAAACGCCCTCCTGTGTAACTCAGCCAGGAACACCGCCCTCCTGGTAACTCAGCCGGAAAACGCCCCTCCTGGTAACTCAGCCAGGGAAAACGCCCTCCTGGTAACTCAGCCAGGGAAAATGCCCTCCTGGTAACCTCAGCCAGGAAAACGTTTTGGATTTTATCGAATAATATTTTGATGATAACAATAATTTTTAGATTTAC